>CM028129.1:1198630000-1199230000 GCA_016271365.2 Neoceratodus forsteri | reverse complement strand
TAATAGTGGAATGCCAGGATCCCCTAACATAATTGAGTAATTAGGGGGTGCAATACCACAGGATATGAGACAGGTTACCCCAACTAATGTTACATCTTCAACATGCATCAGTGGGGAGGAGGTTCATGGCCTTAAGCTGATAATGAAGATTTTCAGACTCATAGTGCACTTGTAACTACATCACAGTGCTTACCATGACAACTGAGTATCACCAACACAGCAATTGTGAGGTCAAGTGAGGACATTCAGACACTTTGAAGCAGGCAGCAGAATAAGTTCTTGTTATTGTTAGGTAAGCAGTCCAGAGATATACTGTAAATATCTAAATCTTGTGTAAATTAAACCAAAGGACAACCATTTCATGGAATCTTAATATGTCACTTAGGGGAAGCTGTATTTTGTTAAGCACAACTTGCTCTTTAGTGACATAACTGTCATCATCTGCCTTACAATTCCATGAAATGATGGCTCCTTTGATTTAATTACATATGATTTAGATATATATATATATATATATATATATATATCTGAACTAATGACACCTACAGGTAAGCCCAGTACCTTAGTATGACAGACCTTTTCATGGGCTTTCAGAATTTGAGGACCCAGAACACTTTCATTCCCCTTTAAGACCAACAAAAGATGAAGTCAAAACCTATAAAACATTACGGCTACTGTACAGCAATTGCAGAAAACATGGGGTAATGTGGGCATGATTGCCTCATTTCATGATGTAGTTCACGGTTTGTTAGCTGATTTATGTAAGGAATGCTTGTGCAATGTAAGGACGATTGATGCTGTAAGTGCTGTAAGTTTGTATTGAAGTAGTTTGAGGTATTGACTGAGTTCAAGGCTCTGTAGATAGGTCTGAGTGCTTGTGCAATGTAGGTTTGGCCATACATTCTCTTTGTTACTGCAGGGACTACCATCCTTTTAATGGACCTTGGGAGCAGAAGAACCCTCTTAAGGAGGCTTCCACCCCAAGAGGTGCAACAGGGAACAAGTTCCATTTAAACCAGTGGTGGGTAACCTGCGGCCCAAGGGCCACATACAACCCTCAAGTGGTCAACTTGTGGCCCCCTCATCCATCCAAAAATATATCAGAAGGCTCTCTGTGCAAAGCTAGACAAGAGAAATAGGCTGAAGGCTATGATGGACATGTTATATATAGCTGTTATTTAATTCAAAAGTATAAATTTAGCTTGTAATTGTGGTCACAAGCTTTTTTTTTGTAAATGATCTTCTTGTATTATACTTACTAGTTTACCACCCATTGTAAATGGCAAATGTGATGTACTTTTTTTTGTTGTATTACTACTCTGTAAATATAATATGTTATGTTTGTATATTTTAAATGCATTATATGCCTTACGTTTTTTACCTTGCGTTGTACCCCCTTCCCCTGGATCACACCTGGAAATTTATTAAATTAATAAATAAATTAAATAAAATGGGTACCTTGGGTGTTTGAGGGCAACACCTGTGGCCCTCTGATTATTTTAGGTTGCCCAACACCGCTTTAAACAAATGGTACCTTAGGGAAGGGCCCATGTTTCTATATGGAAAGAGATGAGTCACCAGAGGAGAAGAGGGTATGGTTGGGCAGTAGAAAGAGGCATGTAATTCAAATATCACTCAGTGGGGTGGGGGGTGGGGTGGGGAAGCATGGTATATCCAATGCTGCCCACTGAACTGCCTTGCAGAGATAGTCCTTTGTCTGACTGGTCCGTTTGGTGGTTTATGTAAGGTATGCTTGTGCAGTGTAAATACAACAGTTGTCAGGATGCTTAGTGCTATAGTAAGTTTGTTTTGAAGTAGGTTAAAGTATTGACTGTGTTCAAGCCCAGGTACTGTAGATAGATTTAAGTGCTTGTGCAATGAAAACATGGTAATTCACCCTCTCTGTTCCCACTACAGAGACTACCACCATTTTGAGTCACCATGAAGGCACAGGAACCCTATTGAGGGAGGGGTTCCACCTTTTGAGGTTCCACAGGTATGATGTGCCTTTAGACTAAAGGTATGCTAGAGAAAAGTCCAAAATACATTGCTGAAGGCATTGAATAGAAAGATCAGAACCTATTTCCCATAAAGAGCTGGAGAATGAGCCTGAAGAGGACAGGCGATCATTGATACTATGTAACTGACCAGAAACATAAGGAGCCACTATCTAGACCAACGTCACAATGTAATTAAATGTTTCGACCTTCAGCATGGAGGAGAGGAAACATCTGTAACAGTCATAGTTATAGTAGTAGCTGTCTTTATTTATATCTGGCACCTTTCCTGTAGGCTCAGGGTGCCATAACAGAATCAAGTACAGTAGAGGCAGTAAAGTTAAAACAACAATGAATGATTAATAAATTAAATGTACCCCAAATTTTCTATAACAAATGCCATCATAAAACCTGGGATCTAAGGCCTAGGTCACCAACCTGCAGTCCAGGCTAATTAATTATACATTTGTAAGAACTTTATGATGGCATTGAGATGGTTGACTATCTGGGCCATGGACGCACTGTTTCATAACAGGGAATATAATAGTGTTCTCGCTCTCTCATGCTGAGATGGTCACATTCGCCAAGGTGCTATGGACAGAGACTGTGCAATTTAATGAACCCTTAGGTTGAGGGTTACACCCTTGGAGGTGCTAGGATTTGACCCAGCTAAAACAATGTTGGGGACAGGACCCCACGGAGAAAAAAGGTTTATTGATAACACTTACGTAAGGCATGGCTTCCCAGCTGTTCTCCTCTGACGTGCTAGGATCATGGTTAGCATCATTGGAACCTCAAGCCCCTGAGCCTGGCTTGAGGAGTGTTTGAGCCTTGAGTAAAGCTGGGAGCCCTTTGGAGCAGAAAGAGATGGAGCAGCTGCCCAGCAGTTGTTGAGGTGTTGTTCTCTGGTAGACAAATTGCTGCTGAAAAATAAATGTCATTGAAAAGGGCAGATCCTTGACTAAATGCATGCATGAATTAAGCCCTGAAGGAGGAAGCTGAACAGCTGCCTAAGCAGTTTAGTTGGTGGCTGTATGGAGAAGAGAAGACTGAAGGCCCAGAAAAGACAGGGAGAGAACCTGAATAGCCAAGGCAGGATCAGCGGCCACCAGCACGGTCAGGCAGAGGGATGCCAAGAGAGCAGAAGCAGAAAGGCAGCAAGATATTGGCAGCGGAGGAGAACAAGGCTCAGGAAGCAGGTAGCAGGAGAGCAGGCCAGCACAACCATAGGATGAAAGACAGAAATTTGGAGCAGCAGCCACATCTGGGTAAAGCAGTGTGGATAAAATCAGTATGGTGGAGTCATGCCTTGGTGATGGCTTGTCAGGGGACCCTGATACAAATGGGAGGATCCCCAGCACCTCCACTGACACCCAACTCGTTGCATGCTCAGAGGAATATCCGCCACACCCCTGTACTTCACCTGGGTGAGGTAAACTGAGGCTGCATGGGGGCGGGCAGCGCAAAGGAAGGCGGGGATTGGGGAGATTCTGGGGAGACTTCCAGAGGACCTGGCCTGGAGACGGGGCAAAAAATGTAAGAGACAAAAGTTGTACTTGACCGGCACCTTATTTTTAATTTGAAATTATTCTGTGATTATCTGTAGTTCATTTCTGTTTTTGTTTGTACTAAACCTTTTAATTTTTTGCTGTACTCCTCTCCCCTTGTAAACACTCTCGCAAGGTTGCACACCTGTTAATGAGTCCTAGCTCAGTGTGCCTTTCCCAATCAACAACTGGGACATAAATAATTAAATAAAAACATCATGCTTTGAATTTTTTAAATGTTTAAAAAATACAATAGATACCTCAAGCACCATACACAGTTGCCATGGGTGGCAGCGCAGAAGCAGGGTGCAAAATCGGTGAGCGTCACCAGCTGGCACTGTACACAAAGGTGTGTCTTAGTCACTGGGGCAGATTTTAGTTGCCATGTGGATTTGTTGGACAGATGTCATTAAGGTTTGCACCCACTAGTGTTCTGGACTGTGACTCCCATGGATATCTCTGTATAGCAGAGAACTGGTCACATGGTGGTATGCCACTCAGAGAGAGAGCTTTTGGGTACCCAAACTGCCTCCAGAAATATCATTCCCTCCCATTTTGTACCTTTAGGCATACATCTGGGCATTATGGAGAGGTAATCTTCAGGGCTGACTTGTCCCTGCCCTGGTAGTCCGTAGACACCCTTCCACATACCCTATTGTTCTGTCTCACTGGCACCTATTGGAACCCCATGATTTTGTTTGTTTTATTTTGTTAACTGGTAACAACACTGGGACGAGCCCTTTTCGCGTCCAACCCGACACAAACATAGCAATACAATAAAATACAAATGCAATTCATTAACAAAACACAGAGCTTAAATACATTTACATTCATACAAAACTTTCAACCAGTCTTTCAACTTACTTTAAAACAATGCAAGGAAGAAACACTACACAAATCCTCAGGCAAGCTGTTCCATAAGGGGGGTGCAGAGGCTGAAAAGGCCCAGGAACCAACTTTAGTTGTATAGGGTTTAGTTAAAAGAAGGGTACCCTTGAAAGATCTCAAATTCAAGGAAGTATGCCGGATACTTAACAGATTAGTTAATGGGTACAAATCTAAGCAAAATATGGATTAGAAACAAAACAACAAAATAATAAGTAAATCGAGCAGAGGTGGGAGCCATCCAAGGGAGGAATAAAGCAAACAATGATGCATCCGGGGAGGAGCGTCCAACATGAAACGACGAATGTTATTATATACCGCTGTTAAAGCCTGAGTTTCTCTAACAGATACATTATAATGTAAACCCCAGCATAATCAAAATGGGATACAACTACTCCAGTTGCAATTGCCCTCCTAATTTCAAGAGTAAAGAACTGTTTCAATTTGTATAACACTTCTAATTTTTGGTTCACCTTTCGACAGACAATTTTAACCTGAAATTGAAACGTTAAACCTGGATTGAGCAAGACCTTTAGATACTTAAACTCAAAAACTTGTTCCAAACAAAACCCATGTTCATCATGTATAATTAAGGTATGGTTATTTCTCAGCTGTGGAAGAGTTCCAAACAGCATGGTCTTAGTTTATGATCCCCTGCATGGTCTATCTTTTAGTGGGTCCAGCAATCTCCATCCTCTACAACACTTTTGTGTGCTCTATGTTCCACTGCAGCAAGGTTGTGACAATTGCATTGCCTGGGACTGCCACCATAGTTTTGTCACCCCCATTGCCTGTCTGCAATGGTTCAACAGGCAAGGGTTGTTACAGGTTTGTGAGACCCCCAGTGCCTGCCTGTAATGATTCTACAGGCATGGGGCATCACACAGCTGTGGGTAGGCTGTGTGAGGGTCACAATACTTCGGGAACAGACCTGCAGGCTTTTGCCCTGGCAACCCCTGCCCCCCTTCCCAAGCAGTCTTAATGAGTTTAAGAGCATGCTGAGACAGCACAAGACAAGAATAATAATAATCAACAATTACACAGCACTTTTCATAAATATTGTATCCCAAAGTACTTGACAAGTAATGAGACACTGGCAGTGAATGAACTGTAAGTGTATAGTGGCAGCCGTATTGTAGATCAAGACCCACACACAGCTTTGGACAATTGCATGAACTGGTTTTATGGGAAAAGGAATGTTGGCCAGGACATGGGGAAAATCCCAATCTCTTGCAAAAAGTGTTTTGGGTTCTTCTGCTTCCACCTGGACACCATCAGAGATGGCCATAAGGAACCGGTATGATGTCTTAAACCAAAGGACAGCCCCACCCCAACAGTACAGCATCCATTTGGTACTGCACTCACCTGCCATCATTGCTGATTGAGCTCAAGTCCTAGCATGGGACTAGAACCCACGACCTTCTGTCTCAGAGACAGACATGCTACCAACTGAACCACACTTACACCTGACATGGGACTGTCGCTAAATGGTTATTGTAATCACTTAGTGACAATACTTTGTGACTGCAAGGGCCACTGCTCCTACCCCGAGTTTGAGTTCAAATCCTTCTGCTTGCACTCACCACAAGCTCAAACATCTGTGCATACCTTACCCTGTCTATTCTCATTAGTAATCAGAGCACTGTAAACACGTCCCCTCTCAACATTCTCTTTTTTAAGGCTGAATAATTTGATTATGTCAAGCTCTCCTCATAGCTCTTGTCTGGGTTTCCTGAAATTCAATACTATGGTGAAGCCTGACTCTAGCCTTTTTATTACACAGGTATTTATTCTCCGAGCCCTACAGGCCACCTCACCTCTGGACAGCACTCCTCAGCCCTGTCATCTACCTTCTCTTGGAGCACTTGGCCACCACTTTCCACGACCACTCAAGTAGTTGGTTGGGTGCCAGGTGGTAATGCAAGAGCTTGCAGGGTGCTGGAATCTATTCCTCATGGACTGGAGCTATTTTCCTGCCATTTTCACCTTGAGAGAGCCAGTGTCCAATGACAAGCAGGCGGAGGCCAAGGCATATGATGAACCAGTGCCTGGCAGCATCCCTGCCCTGCTGTGTTGATCCCGGCTGTGATGCCACCCAGCTTCTGTTAGGCGGTAATTGCAGTGGGGACACAAATATTTACCCACCCTGAAGGAAGAGGGCAGTCCTGGGGATACTCAGTCCTCTGCCCCCTTCCCCAGCTGGCCCCAAGTGAGTAGGGCTCCTCCATGAACTTGGGTTGCCGGCATCATTTACAGTAATGCTATAGCTATGCCAGCTGCCTGATTTCATCTTATAACACCTCATAGTGTTCAGGTTGCCAGAAGAGATAAAATAGATTGGGGTTGAGGAACTCCCCTGTCTTTTTTTTTTTGTTGGCCTGTTCTCCAGTCCCTGACCCACCCACTGCTCCCCTGGTCTCCACGCTTCCACTCCTGGACAGGGCCACCAGGCAGGTGACCCCTCCATGGGAACACAGGTCATAAGCCCTGGCTTGCCCCCCAGGGTCAGGTCACAGGAGGCGGGGCCCCCGCAGGCGTTAGTCAAATGGGTAGCAGCGTGAGGGCAGGGGCCATCATTTGCAGCCGAATTTTACTGTGCTTTTTCCCCTGGGGGATCAGGGACATGTAATGATGCCAGTGTCCACCCTGCCCTCGAGAGCTGCTGTGTGCCGGCTGTGTGGTATCCCAGCTCTGCCAGGAGTCCTCATTGTGCCAAACACTTTATCCCCCTTCCCCCCAGAGAGGGAGAGCAGTCTGTAGGATGCTCAATCTCTCTCTCCCTGGCTGGCCCTCTGAGTCCTGGGTCCATCTCCGAACCCATGATGTTGGCGCCACAGACGGATGCCTTGCCACTGCACCAGCGGGCTGTCTGAGGAACTCCCCTTTTAACAGCACTGACTGACAAAAGGAAGATTTAAAGCAAGTCCAGTTATTCTGTCACTGAAACTAACCATCAGTTACTTACAAAAACACATTTATTTATTAACAAAAATGACAGAATAGTTTCACAGATATGGATTTACACAATAAAAAAACATATTTTTTGACTGTTAGAAAAATGAATTTGTCACATGAGCATGTGCCAAGCATGGTGTTTCAATGGTTGTCAGAGCTCAGAGATTATCTGAAAAGGTTGCTGTGAAGAGACTATAATTCTGGTCTCCTAACTGGAAACAGCCCAAAGAAAGAAAAACTGGCTATGTCACTAAAATAATAATGTGAGATGTCAGTTAAAACAAAAGTGTGATAATTGCTTTCCTTGCTAGAGGCTATCTCAATGGCGCTCCTCTGTTAGCAAGCTTTGGATTTTATAATCAAACAATCACCTCTAACTGAAAGAAAGTAAATCCAATTTCAGCATTACCCTTTATGTTTTGGTTCATTTTTCTAGTCCATCATTACTGAGGCTCACAAAGCTCAGAGACCTAATGAGCATATTATTTAGGATTTGCCAGGCTATTGATTATAACATTAGCTTCACAGGCTAAAGCTGTAGTCGCACACCCACTGTAAGGTTTTTACATTTGTCTAACAAAAATGGCACATTTTTACTTTTGCTGGAGACCTCTGGGGGAAAGGCATTGCACCAAAGTATCTGGAAACTGAACCATTCAAGGATTATGGCAAATAATTCTGTTGAAAAGTTGCTGTAGGTTTCTCAAAGCCATTGCATGTTTTGCATTACATGTTTTAAACTGTCCAAAGTTTTACTAGCAGCTAATGATACAAAACTCCTTTATAAATGGGTTAATTCTGTGGAACAACACAAGAATGTAAGCACAGAAAGAATGGTGTAAGATATTTTCAGGGACCAACTGTAAGATGCTGTAAAATGCTGTCTTTGAATGAAAAAAACAACCTTTACATTTTTGCTTAATTTTCAGTTGCTGATGACTATAGAAGCACAGTTTATTTAAACAGTAACTTAAGTGTTCCATCGCGAATGAAACACAATAACATGGCTGACAACTGGATAAACTCTGAAGATTAATTTATATTGAAAAGGGAACTGAACATTTACAAAGGGTACTGGCAGAACAATGCAGGTATTCCTATTTGAAGAAAATTTTTCATTAAATTTAAAGATTTTTTCTAACTTTTGCTTCAGTGCCATTGAGCCTCACAGTGTAAACTTTAGGACTTCTAATGCTTAGTGGGGGTGGGGTGGAGGCGGGATTAGTACTGGAAAGCACAAAATAGGATCAAGACCTGGGAGTTCTAACATTGAGTAACCTGAAATCCACAGCACACTGCAGCATGTCCATGGGCAAGGCAAAAAGGATGCTGGGGTGCATTGGGAGGGGACTCGGGAATAGAAGTCAGGAGGGGATCCTCACACTATATAGTACTGCACCGCATTCTGGAATCCATAAATGCATGAAGACTGTGAGAGGACAGAGGCAGTACAGAGAAGGGTGACTAAAATGTTTTAGAGAATAGAGGTAAGGTGTATGAGGAGAAGCTGCAAGACTTCATCATAGACACACTGGAGATCAGAAGGAGGAGGAGGCATTATTCATTCATTCATTCATTCATTCATTCATTCATTCATTCATTCTTTTATTTGAACGAAGGCCTATAGACAGAAGTTCTCTTTTTTCATAGGCCACCATACATAAATACATAAAACAAAATGTATAAATATACATGTACATACATGTGATATCTCCCTCTTTACGCAGGAGACTCCTGTTTTTTTTTGACTGAACTCCCTCCCTCCTGGGAAACAAAATCTCCTGCTTAAGTAAAATTCTGTCCAAAATATCCATGGTTTTTGGGGCAGATAAAGACACATAAAAATTAAATCAGTGATGAACAATGTATCTGATGACTTTATATAACTAGTTGTTTATTCTTTTTAGTGCTTTCTTGACAAAATGAAATATATTAAATTTTTGTAATTACTTTTTCTTTTTTTACGCCATTTAAGGACAAACTCCAGTTTTGGCATCTCCCTACTAACAGGCCAATCTCCCTCCTAATTTGACCAAATCTCCCTCTTAAGCAAGTTGGAAGGCCAATCTCCTCCTAATTTGATAAATCTCCCTCTTAAACAAGTTGGACATATCACATGCATGTATCATGCACTATCAACCTAATTAAAATGGATACAGTTGTACAAATTGTGCAAATATAATTTCAATGCATATGTAAATTGATTATAGCAGGACATGCAGTAACTATGGACAAGTCCTTTAGTAGAGAGTGCCAGAGGCATCCAAGCCTATAATAAAAAGAATGCTGACCAAGTTTATGTTTATAACGTGGTAGCTTTAGCACAGCTCACAATAAAGACCTAGTGACAGAAGATCTGACTTTACTGTTTTAACCAAGGAACCTAAGTAGTGTGCTACCCTCCAAAAGTACATTTTCCACATCCAGCACCCTAATGAGTACAGTATTCTCTGTGTAAAATTGGGCAGATTCAATGTTAAGTAGAGCGTACAGGAATGACATGCCATACGTAGGTTAAACACATACCTGCATACCTTATTCAGCAACATCTCAACCCCATGCAATGCAGCTTTACCAGTAGAGGAATATACTGCAAGTCCATACTCAATACTAGGGATTATGAAAGCCAGAATAACCATTTTTCAAACAACATGAAGTCTTGCTGTATTCTGACAAGCGCAGTTAGCCCCGGCCTTTAAACTGCCCCAGAGAACAATGGGTTAACTTTTCTATGCAGGGCATAGAATGTTGCTCTCGAGCGTGGTTGATGTCTCTGCCTGTTGTATTTTGAACTGCAACTGTCAGATTCTTTACTCCACCTCACTGAACAGTCGCTCCGGAGATTTCTCCTGTAGCTCAGTTCAAAAGTCGGTTGAAATGTGTCGGTTTTGGTCCGTTTTCTACTGAAATTTTGTTTCCATAGTCAGTTCAAGTCTCTGTCTGTGGTGCCGTGAGTACTAGATAGGTTTTGTTCTGTTTTTCTGTGTGGAACTTGTAAAAAGTGTGGATCGGTTCGGCTGAACCGATCGTTCAGGTAATTTTTGTATCTTACTTTAGTGTGTGGTTACCGGTCCGTATCGGTTCTGAAAAAAAAAAACGGGTTTTAGTATGTTTTTTCCAAGACCTGTGACACAGTCAGGAACCAATAGGGGAGTCTTGCCTGTCAGTTGCTGAAAAAAGGGTAAGTTTGGTTAGGTTGGCCATGTCTGAGAAACCCAGGAAAAAAAGCAGGCCCACTGGGTTTCAACACTGCAGTGAGTGTGGGGAGGTCTTTGCTAAGGCCACCTGTGTTTATTGTCTGGGGTTTGACCACTTCGTTTCAGACTGCCAAATTTGTAAAAATTTTCCCAGATCTACCCTTGAAAAGAGATTCGGTAGACTGAGGGAAAGGGAGGCTGAGAAGTCCGCTGACCCGGATGGTCAGCCCGGTTCAGTTCCGACCGAACCAGGACTGCCCTCTGACCAGGGCGATACTTCTTCGGGCAAAAGGAGATCCGATCCCGAGGGGCCGGTTCAGGCAAAAAAGAAACACAAAGAAAAATCGTCCAGTTCGGATCCAGAATCTCATATTCCGACCGCTGAAGAAATAGCCAAAGCGATTCAATTTGTGGAATCGCTTCGCCTGGTTCCGACTGATCCGGCACTTTTTGGCAGGGGCTCGGTTCAATTGGTTCCCCCGGTTCACGATTATACCCTGGAAGAATTTTATGAACTGGAGTTTGAGGAGGAAGGAGAGTTGGAAGATGAATATGGTGATGGTGAAAGTCTGGATGTGCCTATTGATCCAGACATCTCCCCAGACAGACCTTCAGGTGTTTCTCCTCCTAGGCTTTCTATGTCCCCTTCCCACTTTATGTTTTACAGAAAGGTGGCTGAGACCCCTCCAGCTTCCTATGGAGGAGGCACTGGAGGATCAGGAGGAGCCTGACTATGTAGAGATGATGGACATCCCAGAGTCCAGGAGACTGTCTATTCCCCTCCACAAACCTTTTGGGAAACAGACACAAAAAATTATGAAGTCTCCCAATTCCATACCTCCTGTGGATAGAAGAATGGACAAGAGGTATACACTTTCAGGTTCAGATATGGAGTTCCTTTATCAGCAATGCAGCCATGCTGGAGTTGTACAGGCTGCTGCCTGCGATAAGGCAAACATTCCCTTGGCATCACACCCCCCAGATAAGGACTCTAGGAAGATTGATGCCATGGCAAAAAAGCAGTACATGGCATCTTCCTTGGGACTCTGGCAGGCGAATTATATGGCCTATACAGTCAGCTACCAGAAGTCCAGGTGGGACACTGCACTTGCACTGGCACTGGCTAAACAGGCTTCCCCCCAGCTTGCCAAGGAGCTGGAGGAGGTGGCTGCAGATGGGATTGAGGCATCAGAAGTTCAGTTTCATGCTGCTGTGGACTCCAATGATGTGTCATCAAGAGTCATGGCTACATCTGTAGTTCTTTGGAGAATGGCTTGGCTCAGATGTACTAGCCTCTCACAGGATACTTAGGCTAAGGCCATGGATTTTCCTGTAGTGAGTAATTCTCTGTTTGGGAGCAGACAGAGAATGCATGAAAAATGGGCAGTACAGGACCACTTATAGAGTGCTCAGGCCAAGGAAGGCAGGCAACTCCTCAAAGGCAGCAGTCTAGGGGCAGGGCAGAGCTTTTCAAAGGCCTCTTCTTCCTTTTCTCAGAGGGGTTCTTCAGAGGGAGAGCAGAAGGGGGATGAGCAGGCCTGCATCCACCCCTCAGCCTAAAGCCCTGCCAAGCAGACACCCTGATGGATCTGCCCGGTGAGACTCTCCTATTCCAGTAGGGGCAGGCTGGCTTACTTTGTCAGGACTGGATGTCTGTTACATCAGACAAGTGGGTCCTGGAAGTAGTAAGCCAGGGACTGGTTCTCAGCTTCAAAAAATTTCCAAAGATGAGAGCCAGATCTTTTCCACCTGCAAATCTTTCGGAAACCCTTGCCCTAGAGGCAGAGGTTTCTTCTCTCCTAGCTTTAAGAGCTATAGAGAGAGTACCTACCCTACACTGGAGCAAAGGACTGTACTTCAGGTACTTCCTGACCCCCCCAAAAAGGCAGGAGAGTGGCGACCCATCCTGGACTTAAGACATCTGAACAAACATCTTTTAAAACCAAAGTTCGAGATGATAACTCTGGGAATTATCCTTCCCTCTTTAAGGCCAGGGGAATGGCTAGCCTCCCTGGACCTCAAAGATGCCTACTTTCACATTCCCATCAGGTGCTCCCACAGAAAGTACCTGAGGTTCAAGTTGCCCTCAGGCCACTATCAGTTCAGAGCAATGCCCTTTGGCTAACCTCAGCTCAAGGGTTTTCACAAAGTGCCTGGCAGTAGTTGTTGCCTTCTTAAGAAGACTAAAGATTTCCATTTTCCATATTTGGGCGACTTGCTCGTAGTGGGCCAGTCTCTAGACCAAGTCAAGTCAGACCTGCAAGTGACCCAGCAGGTGCTCACTTCTTTGGGATTTCTTCTCAACCTACCAAAGTCAGTTCTCGAACCAGTGCAGCTCCTCACCTTCATGGGGCAGAGCTGGATATGGTAAAAGCAGAGCCTTTCTTCCCCTGGAAAGGGCAAGAGCTCTCATGGAGCTGCTTCTTCATTCAACCTTCAGGTGTCTCGACCAGCAAGGCATTTTCTTCAGCTCTTGGGCCATATGGCAGCTTCTACAACAGTGGTCCAAGGGGCAAGATTCCAGATGAGGGACATTCAGTTCCACCTGAGGCCTTTTTGGTCCCATAGAAAGGATTCCCTTACCAAGCTAATCCCAGTGACTCGAACTCTGATCCAGGCCCTGCAATGGTGGCAGGATCAGGACAATTTGAGGCAAGGGGTTCCATTTGTCACTCAGTCTCATTCAGTGGTCCTTACCACGGATGCTTCCCTGCTGGGCTTGGGAGCCCATTTGGGGGTTCTCACCACCCAAGGACTGTGGTCTCCTCAGGAATCGCTTCTACACATCAATCTCCTGGAACTCAGGGCAGTGTTTCTGGCACTGCAAGCTTTTTCCCAGTCAGTACAGAACAAGGTGGTTCAGGTCAGAACAGACAACACCACCACCATGTGATACATCAACAAGCAAGGAGGCCCTCGGTCTACGGCCTTGTGCACAGAAACAATGAAGTTGTGATCTCTGGCTTATTCCCTGCAAACCTTTCTGATAGCAGTTCACCTTCCA
The DNA here is from genome assembly GCA_016271365.2 of Neoceratodus forsteri. Taxonomy (NCBI): domain Eukaryota; kingdom Metazoa; phylum Chordata; order Ceratodontiformes; family Ceratodontidae; genus Neoceratodus; species Neoceratodus forsteri. The sequence goes on along the minus strand of CM028129.1, from coordinate 1,199,216,415 downwards.
GGGAAGGACAACGTCCTAGCAGATGCACTGAGCAGAATATCTCAAGGCCATCACGAATGGACCCTGGATCCTCTGGTATTGAAGGTGATTTTTTCAAGATGGGGCACTCCAGAGATAGATCTTTTTGCAGCCCCAGACAATCACCAACTTCCTGTCTTTTGTTGCAGACCCCCAGTCTTGGGCTCAGTACCCCTGGATGCTCTGACTCTGAACTGGGAAGGGAAATTCCTGTATGCTTTTCCCCCTTTCCCTCTCCTGTTCAAAGTTCTAGTCAATTTAAGGTCACAACCTTACAAAGTGATTCTGATTGCTTCAGACTAGACCAGACAGCCATAGTACCCCTTGTTGCTGTCCCTAACAGTCCATCTTCCCCTGTCTCTTCCCAGGAATTACAACCTGTTACCCTCCTCTCAGGGGAGGATTTGGTACTCAGTCTTCAGTCTCTCAACCTCAAGGCATGGCTCTTGAAGAGTTAGAGTTGCAGATTTGCATCTGTCTCAGGGGTTCGGATATTCTCAAAGCCTCTCAAAGTCTTCCACCAGAAAGACTTATAACTCCAAATGGAAGAGATTCAGCATTTGGTGTTCAAGAGGCATATCTCCCAGATACTGCTGAATTGCTTACAGTTCTGGATTATATGGCCCATCTTAGTAGCCTAGGCCTCAGAACAGCTACTCTCAAGGTACACTTGTCTGCTATTTCTGCTTTCTTGTCAGTAGGTAAGTCTTCCTCACTGTCACCTCACCCTGTATTCTGTAAGTTTTTCAAGGGATTGCTTCATACCAATCCCCCCTTTAGGGATCCTACTCCTGCTTGGGATCTTAATGTTTGCATTGCTCAGCTTATGCAACCACCTTTTGAGCCTCTGTCCTCAGCAGAGCTTAAGTATTTGACTTGGAAAACAGTATTTTTGGTAACCATTACCTCTGCTAGATGCATCAGTGAATTGTAAGCCCTGTCAGTGGAACCTGATTTCATCTCTTTTCACAGAGATAAAGTGGTCCTTCGAACTAACAGAAAGTTCTTGCCTAAAGTGGTTTTGGGATTTCCACCTGAATCAGTCTGTCTCTCCCTGTTTTCTTCACTGATCATTCTTCATCAGGGGAAAAGAGACTACACAGTTTGGATGTTAAAAGAGCCCTTAGCTACTACATAGAGCATACCAAGGGTCACAGGTTTGATTCCCTCCAATTGTTCCTCACTTATGGAGAGGTAGGAAAGGGCAAACCTACCACCAAGAGAACTGTTGCCAGGTGGATTGTGTCTTGTATACAATTCTGCTATGAGAAACTGGGAAAGATTCTACCCTCAGGCCTGAGGGCTCACCCTACAAGAGGTAAGACTGCTTCCCTGGCTGCTGCCAGGGATATCCCTCTCTTAGAAATCTGTCAAGCAGCCACCGGGAAAACAGTACATACTTTTACCAGGCATTACTCTCTGAATATCCAGGCTAGGAGTGATGCTCGGTTTGGCACAGCAGTACTTCCAGAGCCTATTCCCAAAGTAGGTTCTGTCCTTCCTCCATGGAGGTACTGCTTGGTAGTCTGCACTTGTCAGAATACAGCAAGACTTCATGTTGTTTGAAGAAAAAATTACTCACCTTAGTAATTAAGTTTCTTCTAGTGGAGTCTTGCTGTATTCTGACCTCCCCCCTGCCTCCCCTCTCAGAACCTGAATTTTTTGGGATGTGGTGGGCAGGCGCAGTGTTGGTACCTCAGGGATGCCTCCTTACACCCTCTGTTATTCATGGGGTGATATGTAATTTCAATTTTGTTTTTTGTGTTTTGGGTTTCCTGACTTGAGACTTCCCTTGGGAACCCAAAAGAATATTTTTCTGCCAGTTGGCTAGTAAAATTTTTACAATTTCCCACATAGAACACCTAGTGAGTTTTGCTCGTAAAGATCTGACGGTTGCAGTTCAAAATACAACAGGCAGAGACATCAACTGAGCTCAAGAGCAACATTCTATGCCCTGCATAGAAAAGCTAACCCATTGTTCTCCGGGGCAGTTTAACGGCTGGGGCTAACTGCACTTGTCAGAATACAGCAAGACTCCACTAGAAGAAACATAATTACTAAGGCGAGTAATTTTTTTCTTTTTGGCTATAAATGTCAGATTTGATCCCAAATTATTTAGTGTCTTCACAAGATTTTCTATATATGATGAATAAGATTAGCAGCAGTATCAAAGGTATGAGAACACAGAAAGCCCAGTGCTTGGGAGACTGAATGCTGCAGCAAAAAACAAACAATCCAAAACCAAGCAAAGCAAAGTGCTGAAAAAATCACGAGTACATTGTGTCAGTTCGTCCTTTTTTGCTTGCGCTCACAATAAAGCCACTTTGGCATTGAGCTCATTGCTTTTTCAACATTTTGCTTTGTGCACTGGTTTGGTTTTGATTGCCAGGTATGAACCTGTTCTAACAAAGCACAATCTTTTGTCTTAGTATGTATGGCAAACAAACTGGGTTATAGTTGTTGTAGGAAAACTGCATGCATTTGGTTTTGTTCACATTTTGATACAACTACCTACTTCTAAACCTCGTCAACATTATCAGATCTGTTTTGCAATTTTTCTTTCATAGATGCAGCGTCCCTGCTTCTAGTAAATAACACAGCATCATTTGCATACGCAAAATGCAGATTGGTTCAGTAGGTACCGGTTGGTAATTCAGAAACAAACTAAATAATAGGGTCCCTAGCAGATGGGAAACATACAAGTACTGCACAGGATAAATAGGGTGGATTTTGAAATCATCTTCTTCTTAAGCACAAGCACAGACAGGAGGGGGGGATTCAATTAAACTACTGTAGCAGGAGGAAGATTCAAGGATTAAAACATAGAATCTGGTGACAGAAGGAGACTGATGGCCCATTAAGTCTACCAATAGTTGGTATTACTTTAAATCTGGCCTAGTGCTGCAGTGGTTTATTCACACCCTCCCTCCCCTCCGGTCTGCTTCCCCCCCCCCTTCCTGGTACCCCCAAGTGGGATTATGCGTTCCCTGGCCCGGTCCTGACCCATGTATGAATCCATTAATAGTCTTTGCTCCATAATCCCCACCAATATTCTGTTGCAAAGCTCCACAACCCTTTCCGTGAAGTAAAATGTTTTCATCTTTCTTGAGTTTACCTCCCTCTAATCTCCAGTCATGGCCCTCTCGTGACTGCATCTCTGTTCTAACAGTTTCATTGCAATTTACTCTATTTATACCCTTAGGAACGGATAAGTCTCTCTTATATCCCTCACTCCCATCTTGCCTCCAGCGAGTACATGTTCAGGGCCTGAAACAAATATATTAAAGTATACTCCACTAGGACAAAGCTGTCTGATGCATTCTGCACAATAAGACATTTGTTTTTCAAAGGCTCTAATAAATTTGTATCCAGGGCACTAATAAAGAGACTTGTGAACATGCTATCAGCATTTGTAGTGTACTTGTTGGTGAGCACACTGATGTTCTGTTTCCAGCATGCTGTCTCCATCAGTGGCACCCAACTCCTGGTGAAGCATCTTTTTCTGTTTTCCATACATGTTCAGGACCTTCAAACATTCCTTGTGTGGTCCGCCCTGATAGCCCTGAATCATTTTGTGACCTGTTTGCTACTGACTCCAGCCTATCAATCTCCTTTTTAAAGTAAGCACTCCAAAACTAGGCACAGTACTCCATGTGATGCCTCAGCAGCGATCTGTATGGGGCAGTATCACCTCCCCCTCCTACTGTCAAAACCACAACATATCTACAAATGTTTTGTCACTACACAGTGATAGGTAAATGGAGATACTGCCAGATGAGCTGCTGCAGGCTAAATCACTGGAGAGTTTTCAAGGTAGGGTGGAACAAATACAGACCTTTGTAAGTAGGAAGGAGGCAGGCGTAAGAAGGAGGGATGGCCACTATGACCTTCACTCTGTAGCTCGACAGGGAGGGAGACTGGATTGGCCACTGAACTTTTCTGCTGTCATCTTCCATGCTTCTACTGTATATGTTAAAAACATGAATTAGACTTCAGTTTGAAAACTGGGTATCAAAAAGTATCCTAGAGTCCACAGGAGGAGTAATCACAGGCATTATCAATAGGGCACTGTATTAATGACATACAACAATAATATACATGGACCGCTCTTGCTCAGGTCTGGATCAGTGCCGCCCGCAGCCAGCACACATAGCTCTGCACCTGCAGAGCACAATGAGCGGAAGCTGACACTACCATCCAGTATGGATGACGATCTGTGGCTCAATGCCACAGCCAGGATATGTCCAGTCTGTGTGTATCTTGGACACTTATGAGGATTGGACCCCTAGTTTTTTCAAATAAAAAAAAAAGAAATGCTTAGTGCATGCCACTAGGTGGCATCCTACTCAAAGGTTTTGGAAAGCAGTCAGCGAATCAGATTACCAACTGATGTCTTATAATTATAGTGGCCTGGTAGTGCACTATAGTTAAGGTTGGGTAGGCACTTTAATGTTAAATCACAGTTTTCAGCCACTTTTTCCTCGACAGATTTCGATAATATTCTTAAAAGCCTGAATTCTGGAACAGGAGCACTTGATCTGCAAGTTTTGGTGACTGTTATTTTGGCTAGGGAATGTCAAAAATGTGAAAATATGAAAATTGGGTCTGCTAAGGAAATTCATGTGCCACTGCCTCTGACATGTACAGAACAGCCAGATGCACATGACTAACACTAAAGCTGCCGTTGCTGATATACACATGATTGGTTGCCAGGAGTCCATCCTCACCGTCGTACTGTCATCAAAATGCATCTCACTCCATCCCACTTGCCCCCTGGACAAGGCACTCAATCACTGAATTCTTATTTTGAAAAATTGCAGTTGGGAGCCCATCCTAACCACCAGCAGTGTCGCAACCACTTTGAGTCTCTCCTTCTTACCACCTTTCTCCAAGGTGCTTGGCCAATGAACTTTCCTTACCAGCAGTCAGGAACTCATCCCCACTGCTGGTAGTGTTATCACTGCTTTATTTGTCACCCTCCCACCCCCTCCTTAAAGTGCTCGGTCACTGATTAATTACTTTTATTATAGGTGGTCAGGCACCCATCCCTTCTGCTGTAGTACTGCTGCCATCTCATCTCTTTCCCTGCCCCCTACTAGACTCAGGTAAATAAATAACCCCCCACCCTACCACCCTCTGACATCCAACATTCTGTTACCCACCACCCAACCCAAAGATAGGGTACCATATGTCTCTCGATTAGGAACTGGCAAAACTCTTCCTCCACCTTGACTGGCTGCTGTCTAATGCATGAAACTGTGGTTGTGGTTTCTTTAATCAGTGGCCAGTTGAGGTGGAGTGGGCTGTTCTGGTCACCCACCGAGGGACACATGATATCCTTTTTATGGGATGCGTGGTAAAGAGGAGGGTGGTGGGTGATAGAGGGTGATTGTATGGGGAACAGGGGAGGAAAGTGGTGGGTGACAGAGGGTGATGGTATATGTGTGTGTGTGTGTCTGGTTATTACTGACCTGCTTCCCCCTCCCTGTGGTTGGTTTTCCCTCTCTTAATTTTATTGCACTGATTCTTTCAACCAGCTGTTGATTGTCTCTCTGAATGTTTAGTGTGTCTTGTTCCAGACATCTGCTGCAGATATTGTGCATTCTTGTTGGGTTGCACTGCTTTTGATTGCACTTTATCTGGTTTGTATGCTTAGTTCTATTATTATTACTTTACTGTATCCCACCTCTCAACTGAGTCACACTTGGACACAAGCCTTGGTTCAGTGCACCTTTCCCAGTTACCAAATTTTAAATAAATTATTTTACTGGGAGAGGCAGGGGGATGAGGAGTTGGAAGCAGTGTGGCACAGTGGTTAGAGAACTGACTTTGAAACTGGGAGATCACAGATTAAGCCATGCTATAGTCAAAAACTCTGTATGACCTTGAGCAAGTTACTTAACTGCTCTATGTTCCAGTCCTTCCAGCTGCTGAAATGTGTAGAAACAGGACCACACTGAAAATGAGATGCTGCATCTCAAGTGTGCTATCCAGAGTAAATAAATTACAAAAAAAAATTGTTTTTGTGTTTTGGACATTGGGTTGGGGCTTTCCACTAAACTTCATCTGGGCGGTGTGGGGGTGGGTGTGTATGGTTGTTACTGTCATATACTGTTTCTTATAAGGGTATCTACAGTACCATAGTAAAGTAGGGTTTGTTGTGTTGAATTGCAGACTGTTGTACTGCTTATGAGCAAGATAGGGAGAGAGAATAAAGTAAGGGTTGAAAGTTCTAATCCATGCTGTCTATTGTTTACTTCCAGCAAAAATGTTACTGTTTCTTTCTGGCAAAGAGGGGGTGACTTTTTCTTGGAAAGTGTACTTGTCAAAAGGGGAACAGGATGCTATACCACCATGGCTCAGACTGGAAGAATTTCAGAGTTTGATGAGACAAAAGAAGATTTTTTATTCCTATCTGGAGTGGTTTGGAATGTGGATGGATGCAAATGACATGTCAGACGAAAAACAAGCAAGTGTTTTCCTGTCTGTAATTGGACCCCAAGTTTATGGACTGTTGAAGAATTTAATAGCCTCCCAAAAAGCTGAAAGATGAACCCTATTTGCAGCTTGCTCAGACTCTAGCAGGAGATTACAAGTCCAACCCACTGATAATTGCAGAGTGCTTTTGATTTTATCACTGGGATCAAAAGACTGGCAAACAATATCTGATTATACTGTTGCCTTAAAGCAATATTCTACAAATTGTGAGATTGCAGCTTTTCTGAGTGAGGCACTCAGGGACAGATAAGTGTGTGACTTAAAAAGTGAATCAATATAAAAATATCTATTGTCTATTGTCCGGAGGGGTCCTGACTTTCCAGTCTGCTTCAGAAATTGCTTTAGCCATGAAATTGGCCTCAAAAAATGCACAGGAGCCAGCACGGAAGATAGCTTTTTAGCCTGCTGGTGTACATACAGTGTGGAGCAGTGCAACTACTGCAGCTAAACAGTTCCCCAGTAATAAATTCAATTCAATTCAACTTTATTTTTATAGTGCCTTTCAAAACCAAGGCGCTTAACATAAAAACAGAAACAGCCAATACAAATACCATTAGAACATAAGATTTAAGTTATCCATAACTAGGGAAAGCAAATCAGATAAATAAATTTTTAGCTCAGTTTTAAATCTACCGATGGTTGGGCATTCTCTCGACTGACGAGGTAGAGAATTCCACAGGGTCGGAACTGAAAAAGTGAAGGCACGAGAACCAGACATCTTCAGTCGTACCCTGGGAATCTCTAGCAATCCCTCATCAGTGGAACGGAGAGGATGGAGGGGGCTGTAAGGTACCAGGAGATCTTGCAGGTAGCCGGGTCCCTGATCATGTAGGGTTTTAAAGGTCAGCAAGCCAACCTTAAAGGTGATCTGCCACTGAATAGGCAGCCAGTGCAGCTCACAGAGCACAGGCGTAATATGACTGGTCCTAGAAGTCCCAGTCAAAAGCTTGGCTGCTGCATTCTGCACCAGCTGCAAGTGGCGGATATCAACCTAGTAGCCCTAGGTAGAGGAATTGCAGTAGTCAAGATGGGTCGTGACAAAGGCATGAACCAATGTTGGAAGATCATTCGAGGGAACCAGGTGTTTCACCCGGGCAATATTCCTCAGATGATAAAAAGAGCATATGATGACTGCTGACACCTGAGATTTTAAAGTCAAGCCCTCATCAAAAATAACACCCAGGTTATGCACCTGGTCTGAGGTAGTGAGTGACACACCACCAAGTAATAAACCTGATGGTTGTCCAACCCCGAAACCCACCCTCGGACGACCTGGGTCCACTACCAACACTTCAGTCTTGTCTGGATTTAGTCTCAACCAGCTGGAACTCATCCAAGGTCTGATCTCGGCAAGGAAACTATTTAGCACGGAGACTGCATCATTCTGTCCAGGCTGAAAGGACATATACAGCTGAGTATCATCTGCATAGCAGTGAAAACTCAGACTGTATCACCTGATGATATCTCCCAATGGCAGCATATACACTGCAAACAACATGGGGGCTAATATAGAACCCTGCGGCACCTCATAAGGCAGGGAGTGAGCGCCAGAGTAATAAATTCCAGCGGCCACTCTCTGAGACCTGCCTATGAAATATGAATGGAACCAACTTAGGACTGTACCAAACAGCCCACATAAAAGCTGCAGACACTCCAATAGCACACCATGGTCTACAGTGTCAAATGCAGCAGAGAGATTGAGAAGGACCAGAATGGTACATGCCTTTCGATCTCTAGCCATTAGGAGGTAATTCAATACCTGGACGAGAGCCATCTCCATGTCATGCTTCTTCCTAAAACCAGATTGGAGAGTATCATAATCATTGTGAGTTGTAAGGTGATCATCCAACTGCAATGCAACCACCTTTTCAATAACTTTACCAACAAATGGCAAGTTAGAGATAGGTCGGTAGTTAGCTAGACAGTCTGGATACAAGGAGTGTTTCTTAAGGAGTGGTTGAACAACCGTCTCCTTGAGGGGATCGGGAAAGACTCCCCTCTCCAGGGACTTCCAAACAATGTCAGCTAGGATCAGGCAGATAACATCTACACAACCCACCAAAAGGGGTGTAGGGCCCTGATCCAAACTACAACTGATTGGATGCAATGTTTGGATGATCTTCACAATGTGATTGAACTCCAGCCAGTGGAAATCTGACCAGACAGACAAAGGCCAGTCACTTCCCGTCGACCACTGCAATCACTCATAGCAGAGGATGAACTGATGCAAGACCTGATGCTGGCAACCTTATCTGCAAAGAATCGAGCAAACTTCTTGCATCTTAGCTGAGAAAAAGCTTCTCTGGTCTGGTGACAGATTGGATTGCACAATCTGTCAACAGTCCAGAAGAGCTGAGCCGGTCGATTCCGTGCAGCAGAAGTCTCCCTGGACAGGAATTCTGCCTTCTTATGGGTGATTTCTGATTGATAGCTATCATAATGTGCCATCAACCTAAGCCTGTCATCATCATGGCCAGACTTCCGCCAAGCTCTCACCATCCTTCGACCAACTCGCCTCATCTTCTTCAAGGAGCCATCAAACCACGGGCTCCTTGGGCGAAGGGTGAGAGGCCGAACATGAACAGGAGCAATCTTGTCCAGAGCATCTCCGACAGCCATATTATAGGCTATAACAAGATCATCTGGACTCATGCATTCACTTGACAAGCCCAAAAGGTCCAGTACTGCCGATAGGTCACTGGGGTTGACCTCCCCTTAAAGGGTGGTACTGAACCAACTCTGTAGAGGCAGACCTGTTAGGGGGCCCTGAAGCTGAACCTTATGGTGTGATGGTCAGACCAACTGACCGGTTCCACCCCAGATCAGCAATCTTCATACCCAGAGGAAGATCAGATCCACAGATAGCCTCCTCATGGGTTGAGGAGGTAACTACCTGTGATAGGCCCAGCGTTGCCATCAGCTGGAGGAGATTTTGGCCAAAGTGCAAGAGTTCATCATCTACCCAGGCATTGAAGTGCCCCAGAATTATCCATCTGGGGACCTCAATACCACCTCGATGATGAAGTCTGCTATCTCTGCAGGAATTCTCCACCATCTCCTGGTGGGCGATAGATGAGGAGAATCCACAGCCTACACCTCAACCAGGATATATTAAGAGGATCTGGTACTTCCCAATGGCACATCCACAAGGCCCAGTTCAGTCTTAAACATAATGGCCACCCCGCCCCACGATCCACCAGCGGTGTATCACCAAGAAACTGGCTGGAGTTGCCAAGGCCAATATAGGGCCTGCATTTTCATCCAGCCAGGTCTTGGTGATACAAGCCAGATCAGTTGTTGCAACAAGATCAACTATAACAGCTGTCTTGTTTTTAATAGATCTGGTGTTGCATAACACCGCCAAGGCAGGATGAGCTGTCGAGGAAGACCTCGACCCCTGCCCATTAATATCGGAGCCCTTGGTATGGGAACAAGGCAGGGAGGACCCCTATCTTGACTCCATTTTGCCCAGGGCGTCTCCTGGATCTCACAACTTCAATCCGCCTTCCCCCCTCCTGTCCTCCATCAGGCCCAGCTCCCCCCTTTCTTTTCCATTTTCTAAGTATGCCCAAGGCTCGACACCTAAAATAGGTGTCAGATGGCAAAGGAGGGCAATCAAAAGGGCATAATTCCCTGAGTCTGGTGGGGGAATAGTGCCCAACCATCACTAAGCCTCCCCAACACATTATAAAAGATAAAACCAAATAATTAAAATCAAACCAACCCAATTAAAAGGTGACTCTAATCTTAATAATACTGCAGAATTAAATATACATTAATACTCAATAAGAAGAGAAATAAAATAAAATAAATTAATATAATATAAAATAATAACATAAAATAAATAAACAAAACAAAGACCAGTCCCATCTCAGATAGCAAATACTTTCTTCTTCCTCTCTCCTCACAGAGTGAAGGGAAGAGAGGGAGAGGTCAACAAATATAATCCCACACACTGTCTCTCACACAGAAGGGGAAAAACAAACAGAAACAATAAAGGTAGAACAACCGAAGTCCATTTTCAAAGTAAATTTGTCCAATACTTCTTTGCAGCAGTCACGTCTTTAAATATGCTCAGGGGCTCACACCTCCAGGGACCCAGAAGCACTATCATTGAGTCTCTCCAGTGGGCTTTCAACTCCACCAAGGACCAACGAGCAATCAGTTCTGCAGCAGAGAACCCACTCCACAGTCCAAATTCTCATGCTAAATCACATACAGTCTCTCCCCACACTGACCGTCAATACGCAAGCTGAAAGAGAAAAGGGCAGAGTAACAGACAGAGTAACCAAGAAACCAACTTTCTGTTTCAACAAGTTCTTCACCCAACAAAAATTGGGCATCTATCACAGTACAGGCACTCGAATTACTAGGTCCATTGCCAGGCGCTAAGAGAGCCTCACCCAGCCCCAGACCTCTCCCCAGACCCGTTCGATACCACAGAAGCCCACCAGCTGTTGAGCAGAAGTATTGCAGAGACAGCCACCCAACAGCAGCAGACCTACAACACACCACTTGGGCCAGGGCCAGGAAAAACTCCTCTCCAGCAATTTGCCCAACAGCTGTTACCAGACAGGACCTCTTCCAATTTTACCTCTTCACTCCTTCAGCCCACACCAGAACCAGCCGCTGACTCCTTCACCTTCTTACGACAGCTTTCGCTCCACCATCAAGACTCCACTTCTTACTTACCACTGTCCCATCTTCTGCCAGACTACAAAATGCCTCAGCTAAAATGTTTTTCCACGGTTTCAGCTAATTCTTTGAACAAACACACAACAAGCGTAGAATAAAAAAGTTCAGCAGGTTACAGCCAGAATAGTAGAATCCACCAGATTTAGCCAGAAATTATAAAATGGCATTAAAAGTGACTGAATGGTAAAGTAACACGAAACAACACACAGATAAAATAACACGAAAATAAAGTAAGATAAAATAATGCAAGTGTAACCCCCTTGCAAATGGGGTTTCCTAGAAACGCCAGTCTGGGTTTACCTTAGCCCGTTTTGTTCTGTCCTTCTCTCGCTGTCTCTTGGGCTTCTCCTGACTTGGCCTCTAATTCTTCTGGCTTCCCAGGTCCTGTTTGCCCTCGTGTGTGCCCCAGCTTGCAGTCAAATGAAAATCCAGTTCTCTGGGCTTAAACTGCTGATCGCGAGCTCCCGCTGCAAAAGTGCTGCCTCCAGGGCAGTGGGAGTCACGTTGGCGCGCAAAGCGCCTTTGATGTGGAGCTGCTTGTTTTTCGGTCGCCTCGGGGACTGTGCCATGGGTCCCAGGATCCCTTCCACCTATTTGGGACCCGGTGACCACGGACAGCCTGCTGGGGGACCGCTCAGATGGGAATTAAAGGAGTTCTGAATGGGGCTCATTTGAGTATGCCTGTGCAGGGCCCCAGTCATCTGACTAATTCATAACAGTGTCTGGCTGCCTCCAGGGTAGCTATGTTCAGCTCCAGCCGAAAAGTAAAGAATTAAAATGTTTTAAATAATGGAACTGTTGCTGCTTGTTGGGAATATACTGTGCATTTGGGGAAAAGTGCTTAAAGTTAAAATGAGTACTGTTTCCCTGGCAATTTCAGTATCTGGGACTCTGTGTGTCAGCCTGTCAGCTGCTGCAAGGGGGGCTTGAATAAGTGCAGTAGTGACAGGAAAAGTAAAAGAGCCATGTTTTTCATCTGTGCAATGACTGCAAGTACAGCCTTTAAACTATAGAACTGTGGGGCATTTGAGGCAAATAATTACTTTTCTGGCTGCACCAGGACATTATTCAGGACTGTCTCTAATCTGCTATCGGGACAGTGGGTTAAGCAGCCATTGCCAGCAGTACAGCCAATTGGAATTGCAGCAATAGAAAGTTAGAACTTGTAGGACATTCACTGCACCTTATGGGTAAGCACCCAAGTGCTTATGGGGCTTACAGGGACATTATTTTAGGCGCAAATTCCACAACCCAATTGTGCTCTTGAGTGTTCTGACTGACAGGTCCTTCAGCAACTTGGAGACATGTCACCCCATCCCTGCTTCCAATTAGAGTCGAGCTAGGAGCCCTATAAAGGGACAATGTTGCCAGTTTGTCTGGAGATTTCAGAGAGAGATTTGAAGAGAGAACAGCACAGCAGGCTCCAGCCTGCTGGGAGCCCCCCATGGGGGAGGGGCTCAGGCTCCAGCCATGCCATCAGGCCTGGGCCACTTAATTCAAGCCCTTTCAGTCTTCAGAGGGCATTTGTTATTTTCTTCAGTTAACAGTTAACTAGTTACAGTAATTGGGCTTTTTGCAACAGCTAGCCTGGAGGTTGCCAGTACTGTCCTCCAGAGGCTAGCTTTCCCTCCCATGTCGGGGAAAGATGTGGACTGAAGAATCAGATGTCCAGCAGCGGTGAGAGCACTGACCAGACCAGATGACTTCATGCAGTGGTGAGAGCGCTGACCAAGTACCTCAGTTGTGAGGGAGCTGAAGAAGTCTTCAGGATGCCTTCGATTGTGGATGAGACCTGTGGAGGACCTGAGTGAGTACCCTCGTACCCCCAGGTGTGAGGGAGAAGCTAAGCAAGTAATCTTGGGGGCTCCATGCCACATTAAGAAATGTGTGCTGTGAAGTGTGAAGTATTGAAGTCATCAGTCTGGGCTACTAACCCTATAAGAGACTGCCTAGTTCAAGTAATGGATGCATCTTGTCTGTGGCCCAAATGGCTAAGTTGCAGGTGCAGCAAGATGCTGGGCTTAGTGAGTCATATAAATGTGTAGCTATGGGATAGAGTCCTGCCATCGTGGAGCTGTCTGCCAAGACGCACTTGCCACTTCATGAGACAGGTGGCCCTAGGGCATATTAATGTCTAAGATACCTTAAAGGGAATGTACTGGTGTCTGCACAGAATTTTGTCTAAGAGCGCTTGGTGTAGGTGTTAAATGGCTAGACGTGCTGGATAGGACTTTGCTTGTGGATAATGTTCTTGGTATATAGAATGTAGTGGATGTGACTGCCTGTGACTAAAGTATGGGATGCTTGATAAAAGTGTCGTTGCCAACTTACTCTGGATGGATGCCTTTTTGGTATATAAAGTACTGGATGTGACCATGTTTAAACTGCGTTTAGGATGCTTGACAAAAGTATCACCCTTATTGCTTTGGATGGGACTTTCAAGTATTGTGCTGAATGTTCTGGATGTAAGATCCACATAGTTTGTTCTGGAACGTTCAGAAGTCTGCGAGTGATTTGGCTGCAAGCAAAGGGCAATCCCTGCCACATCTGTTAAAGTGCAGGGCAATCCCTGCTGTGGTTGTAAATAATAATTTGCTGCTTTACAAAAATCTGGTTCCAAGTTGCCCCCACCCTCAAATTAATAGCCGGCCACCTTGACCAGCTGCAACTCCATCAGGCCTGCAACATCTTGGACTGTGGTATCTGTTTAACCAGTATGGTATGAGATTGCGGGGGTTTCTGCTGTATCTGGGACTGGTACCAGTGTGGGTATTATTATCATTATGGTTAACATCTGATTTATCAGCAGCTAGATAACCAGGGCTCTGGATGTCTTAAGTCGAATGGTAAAATGTGATTTATGTCTGCCTGTTAATATGTAGCCGCCCAGCTGGAGGGTTCACCAGCAAAATGCAAAATGATCTCTGTACACGTGTAAATACGGTAAGAAAACCTCTACTCCTCCTGTTTCCCTTTCCTAGCTCCTTTATGCCCCCAAAATAAATATCTTATTTGTTGTTTGAAATCACGTGTGAGCATATTATTAGAGAGAACCTTTAATTCAAAATGTGGAAATGTGGGGAACTGTGTATTGGGGCATGTCTGGGGAAGGTAATTGGTCACTGTGGGTGGTGTAGCAGCTTAGGGGGCAACACCCAGCACCATCTCACCCATGTAAAGCACCCTGAGTGGAGGCACTGCGCAAAGGTTTTAAAAAATGTTATAAGTTAGCGAACCCAAACCCCTTCGCCTATGTCCAGGGTAGTAGGCAGGGGTGCAGCCCAGGGGTTACACAAATAATTAAAGAAACAAAGTAAACAAACTTAAACAAACTTACAATAACTGCAGCAACACCTCACTACTGCTTACAGCCAGCCCAGCACGGCGGCCAAATATACTGAACAAACTCTGGTCAGAGCCACCACTGCTGCAATTGGGCTTTACGAGTGCTCAGGGGGCCGGTAAAAAAAGAGCTCACAGTGGAAAAGTATGCTGTGTCCAAGATGGCTACCAGAGCTAAGTGCACATGTATGACTTCACCGCAACTGCAGAAGTGAAGTTGCACATGTGCATGGAGCTGTGGCAGCAATCTTGAGCATGGCGGACATTCCCTTGAAGTCGTACATTCAACTAGAGCTACAGTGGCCATCTTGGGTACTGTGGACATTTCCACCATGAGGTCCGTGCCCTTGCATGATGGTGAACTCAAGAGGTATGAGCAGTAATCAAATAGCGCACCCATGGAAGAGGGGGCTACTGTGGCCATGGAGGGGAACTACTGTCGCGGAGGGGTGGGGCAGGAGAAACACCACACACCACCAATGAGTGGAGCACTGTGGACAAGACTGCTGCACTGTAGAAGAGAACTGGGAAGGAATCCAGTCACAATCCCTTTTCTCTTCTACAGTGATAACAAAACATCTGTAGGGCTCTGCCCAAGCAGCCATAAAAAGGAGGGATGTCCAAAGTAATTCAAAATACCAACATGGGACGTCAGCAAGTTTGCTATAGCTATGATGGGACACATTCACCTAGCATCTCCTAATTTAAAAATAAAAATTCCACCAATGTCTCAGAATTGGGTGTACTGCATGCAGCTGTAAAACCAGGAGGGCACCAGTTGTAGCACACTGTGTAGAGAAGGGTCTGGAGATAAGCAGTAATGCAGAAGATGGCTGTTTTGGGCTAGTTACAATGTACACACATCAACTGAAGGGATACATATTAAAATGTACTTAGATGATACACCTGTGAATATGCAGCAGGACACTAGAGAACAGTAACAATAGTTCTAGAGGCAGTCTACAAACTAAATTTGTCCCATATTCCTTTGGAGAGAGTACCTCACTGCAATCAAAACATATTCGGTAGAGGAAATTCCTTTGCTTGGAAAAGTAAAATTACAAGTTACTGTATAAGATATAAATTTCGCTATCATTTTATTTTTACCATATTCACTGATTGAGTAAGTCAGCGAAAATAAAATGCCAGTGAAATTTAAATTATGCATCACTATGTTTTATTACTACATTTTATTACTGAATACACCGTTGATGTAAATGGTTTTCTTACCAGAGCTATTGTATGTCTGCCATCTGTGCCTAGTTTGCGCTGCTTTCCTCGTCTTTCCCTGTCCCCGGTGTTTCCTCATAGCAACATAGCAATCAACACCAGAAGACTTTATTTGCTGCACAAAAAACTTTAATGTTTAATCCCAGAAAAGCAATTATGGACTGAAAAGAGTCCCTTCTGTTTCATTACTACTGGCATTTCCTCATTTCTGGTCGGACACGTGGTCGCATTCTTCACTGTCTCCATGGATGCGTCTTTTGGCGTGATGACATCAGAAGATATGGACACCTACGTTGTGGAAATCAAAAAGAAACACATGAGAAATGGGATAACCGATGTGATTTTCTCTCTAAGTAAACACAATAAACGTACCAAGTTCAGGCTGTTACTGTGGGCATTTAGTATCCCAGCTTCTGAAAACCCGTGAATGCAATCGTCTTTTTGCAAAGATAGCTCTGCGAAGCTTGCCTCTAGCCAGGAGGCATGAAGCTCCTTCAAGTGATGCTGCTTGAAGTCAATGTTTTACTCTTCACTACCCTTGGTCAGATTGTCTGCTATTATCCCAGCATACCAAGCAGTAAACTGCTTTCGCAGACTATCCTTAAAGAGCTTATTCACAGCAATATCCAAGGGCTGCAATAGGTCAGTGCAAGAAGCTGGGATGAATATAGGCACGATATTGTTTAACTCTAGTGCCTTCAAGACTTCAGGCATAGTATGAGCTCTAAAAAGATACAGGAGCAGGACAGCTCTTTGTTTGCTGGGCAGTTCAAGTGTCTCTTTAATAGACTCAAAGTAAGGGACAATAATATTTGAAATGTATTGCAGGGTGGTGGTTTCATTGACCCAGTGATTAGGTGACTGTGTAATATCCCAGTCCTGAGGGAATCTGTATACTGGGTTGCATGCATGGGTTTTACCCTTGTAGATTACCTGTGGGAGTAAATGGCAATCTGCTAATGTACATGCCAACACCATGGAGACTTGTCGCTTGTCTCCAAGTCCTGCTACAGACACCTGTTTCGAGCCGGTAGTAGCCATGGTCCACTCAGACACAGGCACCATGCTGACACCGGTCTCATCTAGGTTAATAACTAGCTCCGCTGGGATAAGTTCTTGGGCCACACAATTTGCTATACGCATCAAAAATGATGCTTTTAAATAAGGGAAATCAGATGGTGTCTTACGGGCTGTTTTAGTGCCTATTCATTTACTATAGCCCATTCTATTTAGAAACTGCCAAGCCCATTTCATGGACAGTTCAACAGTGCCACCATTTTCTTTCAGGAGGTGTTGGCTGTCAGACTTAACAATCCCTTGGGCAAAAGCAAGTAACACACGGGCATTAACAACAGCACCCTCGCTTCTCAGCGTCACCACAATCTTCTGCAGCTTGGCTATGACATTTGACATTAGAAGTGCAGGTCTGCCTCGAGCTTTGTGTGGCAAGGCAGGGGACAGCTGAGAGGGGTCAGGTGTTTTCTTAAGCTGTTCCATGTAATCTTTTTAAAATTTCCTGACAGTACTCTTGTTAATTTCAATCTAACTTTTCTGGCGGTAATACCTGACCGCAGACATTATGCCATGCTAAGTAGCATATTGCCCCAATTCAAACCTCAGCTCAGGGGTGTAATGTGCATAGGTATTCAGCCGCTTCATTTTGGCTGGTGAAGGGTTGGACAGCTCCTTAGCAACCGCAGATGCAACTTGCGGTTCTACACCTGAGGTCTGAGCGAGCGCCTTGGGGTTCACATTGGACGCCCCGAGTGGGTACTGGGTCTTCATTGCCTTAGGTTTCAACCAGGATAGAAGTGACATTGTGTGAGGTACAGATCAAAAAGTCAGCACAAAAGAACTGTAGAGAAATGACAGTCTTTTATTCATCGTCATCGCGCTAATTTACTCTGATGCTATTACGTGAGCGGGATTACGATTGCGAAATTTATCTGCCACAAATTCAAAGTCTTCTACAGTATATACGGAAAGCAGTTGACTGTTTTACCACAGGTTATAGCTAAGGGAAATAGCCCAGCATTTCTGGGACAGAACTGGCTTAAACATATCAGATTAACTGGTTAAATATTTTCCACATGGCACAGAATGTGACTTCACAGAGCACAGTAAGAGATTTTGATTAACCATTGCACAGTATTTGAGGAGTGGTTGGTTCCCTATAAAGATTTTAAAGGAAAACTTAAGTCGCAACCTGGAGCAGAACCTTTGTTTTACAAGCCATGGCCTGTGATGTATGCTCTTCATGAGACTGTGAAAAAGACTTAGCAAGGTTAGAGGCCAGCAGCATAATTTCTAAGGTGGAGCAAAGTAAATGGGCAGCACCAACTGTGGTAGTACCAAAGTCAGACGAGTCCCTTCGCATACATGGTGATTATAAAGTTACTATAAATCGATGTATTGATGATGAGACATATCTGTTTCTGAATGCTAAAGATTTATTTACCTCCACCGGCCCAGTGGCGCTGAGTGTTGAGGCGCTGGACACCACACCTCATGCCACACTGGCGACCCGGGTTTGGGCATGACCTTAGGTCTTTGGGGTGCTGGTATGGTAGAGGAGGGTGGGAACAGGATTGAGCTGTAGCTGTCCTCTCCCGGGGAGAGGAGTTGCCCTCCTACAGTCCCGCCATCACCGGGTGGAGGCCCAGTGGTGGCACAGGTAGGTAGGAGCGACCGGTAGGGTGGTGCATCCTGCAGTGCCTGGTGTTTGCATGCCTTCACATGTACATGCTCGCACCAAGAACGTGTGGGTGGGGGGATGTAAACCAGGGGAAAAACTCCATAAATACATAAAAGGAAAAAAAAAGATTGCTTCTCTTGTCAGGTGGGATCTGTTTTACAGAACTGAACTTGTCAAATGCATATCAGCAACTTGAATTGGACACAGGTTCTGAGGAATATGTGACTATAACCATCCATCAGGGATTGTACAGGTATTGCAGATTACCATATGGCATTTCTAGTGCACCTACTATTTTCCAGTCGGTAACAGACCAAAAAATTTTTGCAAGGACTGGATCATGTGATATGCCTCCTAGATGACATTTTGATCACAAACTGATTAAAAGGGGAACATTTAAAGTACTGGATGAAGTGCTTACTTGGCTTGAGTCCTATGGGGTCCATAAAAGCTGTAGAAATGTAAGTTTTACAGCCAGTGTGGAATATCTGGGAGATATAGTGGATGCAGAAGGATTTCACCCTACTACTGAAAAGGTTACAGCCATAGAGAAAGCGTCCCAGCCCACTGATGTCCCTGAACTGCCATCCTTCCTTGGATTACTGAACTATAATGGTCTGTTTTTGGAAGGCCTGGCAACTACCCTGAAACCTATACATGAGCTACTACAGAGGGATAAGCCTTGAATGTGGTCAGATGAACATGAAATGGCATTCAATAAATGCAAACTGCAACTTTTAAACAGGCAAGTCATACTGCATTATGACATGAAGAAGTCATTGAGGTTAGCTTGTGATGCATCACCATATGGGTGGAGGCAGTGACATCCCATGTAACAGAAGATTGAAAGGAAAGGCCTACTGCATTTGCATCAAGGACCTTATACAGCAGTGAAAGAAGCTATGTGCAAACTGAGAACGAGGCACTTGGGTTAATTTTTGGAGTATGTAAATTTCACAAATATTCTTTGTGGTCAAAAATTCATACTTGTTACTGACCATAAGCCTCTGATGGCCATTTCTGGCCCCAAATCAGCAATATTTACACTAGCAACAATAAGGATGCAAAGATGGGCATTAATTTTGTTTGTTTATCACTACAATATTGAATACCAGAAATTGGGGGAACATGGTAACATGGATGAACTATCTAGGTCATCATGCCAAGGACAGACAACCCCAGCAGAAGAGGCATATGTTTTCTTCTATTCCTGTGTTGGGGAATTACTTGGATATCACAGAAGGATGCATATGGATCCTATTCTTTCACATGTGGAAATTCTCCCTAAATGGCTGGCCTGCTTATGTAACCCGATGAGGCAATATGTCCTTATTTAACATGAAGAGATCAGCTCTCAACAGAGCAGGTCTGCATACTGTGGGGACTGTGTGTTATTATACCCCAGGGTTATAGACTCAGATTGCTGGAGAGCTTGCACAGTGAACATCCAGGGATGTACACAATGAAGTCCCTAGCAAGAACTACTTCTGTGGCCGGGACTAGACAAAGACATTGAGCAGAAGGTGCAGGGCTGTGGAGTGTGCATGATGGTTCAGAACATGCCGCCAGTGACATCCCTTCATCCCTGGAAATGGCCAACACGAGTGTGGTAGAGAATCCATACTGATTTCTCTGAGAAAGACAAGCAGTACATCTTTATCATTGTTGACAGTCATCCTAAATGGCTGTAGGTGATTTTAATATCCACAGTAACAATGGCCAAGACCATAGAAGCACTACAGAATCTGTTAACATCATTTGGCCTGCCAGAGAAAATGGTGTCTGATAATGGGCTTCAGGTTACCTCAGCAGAATTTCAACAGTTCATGAATTTCAGTGGAATTAATCATACTCATGTACCTCCCTATCATCCAGCTGCAAACAGGACTGCAGAACGATGTGTGCAAACACTAAACAAGCATTTGTCAAAGCCGAACGTTCGCTTGCAGGTATTTGGCACTTGGACATGGCTTAAAAAAATCAGTGACAAAGAAGTACGAGTATTTGTCAGTGCTGAATGTTGCTTGTTTCTATGTGCTGTTTAGGTATTTGGAAGTCATTGCAGTGCAAACATTGAAAATTTGCGACCTTACGAGAGTGCGTAGGAACTGCGCAACGAACGCATGTAAAACAGTCATTTTTAGGAATTTTTTCACCAAATTTTCAACATAGCCATTTTAAGACCTCTGCTCATGAACAGTGTCACTGTGATTTTCTTAATGTGTCCCATACATTGATTTTGCACACCGACTGCGCCATTGTGTGCTACATGGGCGGAAACACGTTTTGGGCAAGATGTGGAAAAATGACAGCTGTACTGCTCATAAGGAGGTGTGGTAAAATGGCAATGTTGAAAATCTGGAGTGTAAATATTGAAAATTTGCAAACTTACGAGCGTGCATAGGAACTGCGCAACACACGCTCGTAAAACAGTCATTTTTAGGAATTTTTTCACCAAATTTTCAAAATAGCCATTTTTAGACCTCTGCTAATGAACAGTGTCACTGTGATTTTCTTACTGTGTCCCATACATTGATTTTAGCACACTGACTTCTTTATTGTGCGCTACATGAAGTGGAAACACGTTTGGGCAGGATGTGAAAAATGACAGCTGTACTGCTCAAATGAGGTGTGCAAAATGGCAATGTTGAAAATCTGGAGTGAAAATTGACAAACGTATGGCGTAGGAACCGCGCAATGCACGCCAAAACAGTCATTTTAGGAATTTTTTCACCAAATTTTCAACATAGCCATTTTAAGACCTCTGCTCATGAACAGTGTCACTGTGATTTTCTTAATGTGTCCCATACATTGATTTCACACACCGACTATGCCATTGTGCGCTACATGGGCGGAAACACATTTGGGTGAGATGTGAAAATGACACGCTGTATTACTCTAATTGATTTCTTTGACTGGGTGACCAAAGTAAAAGACCAGGGAGGGGCTGTGGATATGACCTACCTAGACTTTAGCAAGGCATTTGACACAGTCCCCACAAAAAGATTAATAATCAAGTTAGCCAGCCTGGGAGTGGGTCCCAGGGTGGTAGCCTGGTAGCAAACTGGCTACACAACAGGACACAGAAGGTAATAGTGAATGGGACACATTCTGAAGAAAGGTGGTTACTAGTGGAGTACCTCAGGGCTCAGTACTGGGTCCAGTCCTTTTAACATCTTTGTAAGTGACATTGCAGAGGGTCTGAGGAAAGGTATGCCTCTTTGCAGATGACACAAAGATCTGTAACAGAGTTGATACACAAGAGGGGTAGAAAAGATGAGAAGGACTTGGCAAGGTTGGAGGAATGGTCAGACATATGGCAACTTAGATTCAATGCAAAGAAGTGCAAGTAATGCACCTGGGAAACAAAACTCAGGAGAAGAGTACACAATAGCAGGGGAGGTACTAACAACAACAAAATGGAAAGGGACCTGGGAGTAGTCATATCAGATGACCTAAAGGTGGGTAAGCAATGTGAAAAGTCAGTAAGGAGAGCCAGGGGGATACTGGGATGCATAGGAAGGGGCATCACAAGTAGAACAAGAATTTGTCAATGCCAAATGTTTGCTTGCTGGCATTGGCAGTGGTAGTGTAGAAGTTACAGAGCTGCGTAATAGGAATGGCAGTGAAGTATTGAACTGAAGCCAACCCCACCACTACCCTGCAGAGAGTGACAGGCATTGGGGTGTGCGTTTGGGTCATTTTAGAATTTTTCTCCAAATTTTCAACATAGCCACTTTAAGACCTCTGCTCATGAACAGTGTCACTGTGATTTTCTTAATTTGTGCCGTACATTGATTTGTTTCCACTGTGCCATTGATGCGCTACATGGGCGGAAACACATTTTGGGTGAGATGTGAAAAATGACAGCTGTACTACTCATAAGAAGGTGTGGTAAAATGGCAATGTTGAAAATCTGGAGTGAAAATATTGAAAATTCGCGAACTTACGAGCCTGCGTAGGAACTGTACAACGCATGCTCGTAAAACAGTCATTTTTTGGAATTTTGGCACCAAATTTTCAACATGGGGTTTTTGAGACCCCTTCTCATGAATGATGTCACTGTCATGGCATTAGTCTAGGCCCAAGGGGTGATTTCACAGTCACTGTGTAAATCACCCTTCGGGTCTAAAACGCCATGACAGTGACATCATTCATGAGAAGGGTCCCAAAACCCCATGTTGAAAATTTGGTGCAAAATTCCAAAATGCCTGAGATATGCATAAAGTTGAAACCTCCCATCTAGCCCATTATACAACTTACTGGCATTTCGTCAGTTCGCGGTCGGCTTTGAAGAGTGCAGACCGGTTCCCGGTCCACGAAGATCATAGCGCTGAGGTCCGGAGGGGGTTGAAGGGGGTGTGGGGAGGCAGGTGCGCAGTGGGTGGAGTGCGGGTTGTGGGAGGGTGTGCTGGGAGACTACGTGGGACCGTTTTTATTTTCCAGGTCGAAAAAAAAATATGAGGCATGGGCGTTTGCCACGCTGGGGTGGCTCCCAGCATGGCACAAGGATGTTTGGGGCGTTCAGCGATGGGGATTGGGCACCCTGTCGGCCATGACATTTGTTGCTATGCTGGGTGGGCTCCCAGCGTGGCACCTTGTACTGGGGAGTAAAGCTGACGAAGTTGGGCACCCGTCGGTGATAGTATGGGGGAGGAGAGACATTGAAGCCAATGGGGATTGGGCACCCCGTCGGGCTATTAGCAGGCATTTGGGAGGCTTTTGGGGGAGCTTAGCACAAGCCGATGGGGATTGGGCACCCCACGCTATATGTGTGTGGGGAGGGGCAGTTTCTGTGTGTGTGTGTGTGTGTGTGTGTGTGTAGGGGAGCTGGGCATGAGCAGGCGATATCTTATCGCTGCTCACTAAGCGTAGCTCCCTTTCAACTGTATGCCACTGCATTTTGGAGCTTGTCATAGACAGCTCCAGCATGCATTGGCTTACAGGGCCGCCTGCCAAAACACTGACTGAATTGGAGGAGGAGGAGGTGACACGCCCGAAATCTCGAAGATGGCACCATGTTTCTTGCACATGCATGCAAGAAAACATAAAAGTGAAGTGGTTATCCCTCTATACAGACAGTTGGTGAGACCCCATCTGAGTACTGTGTGCAGTTTGGAAACCTAATCTACGCAAGGACATAGACAGGATGGAAGCAGTCCAGAGGAGGGCAACTAAAATGGTGCAGGGTCTACATCAGAAACCATATGAAGAGAGACTGAGAGAGCTTAATATGTATACCCTTGATGAAAGGAGGGAGGGGGGGACATGATAGAAATGTTCAAGTACCTCAAGGGAATCAACAAAGTCCAGAAGGGTAGCATCTTTCATAAAAAGAGATGTGTAAGAACAAGGGGGCACAGTTTAAAGATAGAGGGGGACGGCTCAGGGGTAATGTGAGGAAATCTTTTTCACGGAGAGAGTGGTGGATACATGGAACAGCCTTCCTGAGGAGAGTTGTTGGGTCTTAAACAGTGGGGAATTCAAACATGCATGGGACAGACACAAAGCAATTATAGTGGGGGTTGCAGGAAGCAGGCTGTTGGTTAACTAGAATCTGCAGCTTATCCAGTAGGTAGGAAATGGGCAGACTGGGTGGGCCAAGTGGTCCTTATCTGCTGTCAAAGTCTATGTTTCTATGTTTCTCTGTTTCATACCATAAGAAGGTGTGGTAAAATGGCAATGTTGAAAATCTGGAGTGGAAATATTGAAAATTGCAACTCACGAAAGAGCGAGTGAGAACTGCACAACGACAGTGAAACAGTCATTTTTAGGAATTTTTTCACCAAATTTTCAACATAGCCATTTTAAGACCTCTGCTAATGAACAGTGCCCCGCGACTTCTTTAATGTGTCCCATAATTGATTTTGCAACCGACTCGCCATTGTGCGCTACATGGGTGGAAACACGCTTTGGGCAGGATGTGAAAAATGACAGCTATACTGCTCATAAGGAGGTGTGGTAAATGGCAATGTTGAAATTCTGGAGTGAAAATATTGAAAATTCACGAACTTATGAGCCTGTGTAGGAACTGTACAACGACGCCGAAATAAATATTTTTGGATTAGCTCACAACATGAGAAGCGACCCTTCATGATATCGTCACTGATCATGTAAGAGCCCGGGCCCGGAGGGTGATTTTGCACAGTGACTGTGAAATCACCTTCAGGCCCGAATAACGCCATGACAGTGACATCGTCATGAGAAGGGGTCTCAAAACCCCACGCTGGAAAATTTGGTAAAATTCCAAAATGCCTGAGATATGCATTAAAGTTGAAAACCCTATCTAGCCCATTATACAGCTTACCAGCATTTCCTCAGTTCATGATCGTTTGAAGAGTGCAGCGTGTTCCCGGTCCACGAAGATCCGTCGTGCTGAGCTCGGAGGTAGTATGGGGTGAGGGGTGTGGGGAGGCAGGTGCGCAGTGGGTGGGTGCGGGTTGTGGGAGGGGACTGGGAGAAGCGCCGTGGGATCGTTTTAATTTACAGGCTTTTGAAAAAAAAAGACCTACGTGGGACGCTTTGCACTGGGCTGGGCCCCAGCGAGCAGAAGGATGGCTGGTTGCGGGAGCCGACGGGGATTGGGCACCCCCATCGCAGACGACGCAGCCGACGCTTGCAATGTTGGGTGGGCCCCAGCATGGCAGAAGGATGGCTGGGGGCCGGAGCTGACGGGATTGGGCACCCCTCCGGCAGACGATGGACGTTATTACCGCTGGGGTGGGCCCCAGCGTGGCAGAAAAGATTTGAGGGTGGCGTGACGCGTGCAAGCACACAGCGGTGGTTTTCTTTGAAGAGAAGACTACTGCTATCATCACAGCACTGCGTCCGATTGGTGCAGGATCTGCCACGCCTGCTCAATGGAGCAGGGATTGTAGAGGAGGCACACTCAAAGTGTCCTATTCCCAAGATACCCTGCGCATGCGCGCAAGTGAATGTAAAAAGGCCCCTCAAAGCAAGTACTGAGTGCAGACCAAGGCAGGCCAAACTGTCTCTGCAACATTGGCTGACAAACTTTCTTTTTTATGTACCAAACCACCCCACTTCTAGTTATAGGTTATTCACCAGCTGAATTATTCTTGAAGCGTCAGCTCACAAACCAATTTACTTTTCTTAATCTGAGCCTGCAGAGTTATTAAAACCCTGGAGGGGGATATAGGTCTCTAGTGTGGGGGCTGTGATATGTACTGGCTAAGCGATATACAGTATGTACCGCCAGCAAAGAATATTTATGCACCAAATGTAAAAGAATTAAGGAATTGGAAGCAACGGTAAGGTTATTTCACACAAAAATTAACCAGTTTGTACAGAATCAGCAACAAATTGCACTACAAATCAATCTTATTAATAGCAGTGCACCTAAAAGTATTTTGAATGATAATGTCAGCATGAGCAACAATATAACTACTGGTTTTGGTTCCTCTACTGATCCATTGATACTACTGAGTACTATAGCACCAACCACTCTTGAATTAAACCAACACAAGAAAAGGGACAGAGGAAATGAAGAAACTGATGACTCAATGGGCTCTAAGCCTTGGATTGATGTGGAATCTTCTCATAAAAATAAGAAAGGGCATAGAGCTATGAATGTTGCTATGCCGATACATAATAGATTTGGTGTCCTAGAGAACAAGGAACCACCAACAGAGGCTGACAATGCTGAGGAGATATTAGAAACTCACAGGGAATGCCCCTCCTCTTCCCACACACAACAGGAGACTCCTAAAACTACATTACAACCAATAAGAGGTGATGTAGAAAACCAAGTTAGTATAGACATGAAAATAGCTACCGTACCTGTGGGCATAGAAAAAACTACAGAAGATAGGACACACAAAGAAACAAATCCCATAGACTCAACTGTGAACAATATTTCCTGTCAGCAACTGGGAAGTGAGGAAAGTGGACCCCCTGACAGTGATATCCCTAGGCAGGTTTACCTACTGGGAGACTAGATGGTAAAATAATTAGATAAAATCATATGTGGGGAAGATAAAGAAAACAGGACCTGTAGTAGCTTTTGAGGAGCTGAAATACCAGAGATTCAAACCATGCTTCAGGAAATACTGAAAAACTCTGGCCCAAATCCCCTTGTAATTCTACATGCAGGTACCAACAGTATAAGCAAAACAAGCATTTGTCAATGCCGAATGTTGTCTCGCTGGCATTGGCATTGGTAGTGCTGGAGTTAGAGATGCATAACAGGAATGGCAGTGAAGTATTAAAATGACGCCAACCCCACCCCCACCCTGTAGAGACCGACAGGCATTGGGGTGTGCCTTTGGGTCGTCAGCTATAACGCTCATGCCATTTCACCTCACCCTACCTTGTAGACACTGACAAGTATTGTGGTGTGCTTTGGGGTCTTTGGGCATTATACTTACCCCATTCCATAAGGAAATACGCTGGGGTGGGTGCAGTATAGGAGAATGAGGTGAACTTTGTGGCCGAACAGTGCAAGGCACACCACGATGCCTGTCACTGGCTGCAGGGTGGGGGTGGGGTTGGAATAGCATGAGAATTACAGCCGATGATTCCAAGTCACACCCCTGAAGCCTGTCAGCCTCTACAGGGTGGGGTGTTACAGCTGGAAACCCTAACACCATAGGCGTATGTTGGTATTTTCACTCCAAATTTTCAACATGGGCTTTTTGTGAGCCCACCTCATAAAAAGCGGCACTATCAGTTTGTTAGCTGAAAGGTGGTTTTGCACAGCGGCTATGCCATTTGGCAACACAGGGATGAAAACACATTTTGGGCAGGATGTGGAAAATGACAACTGTATTGTTCATGAGGAGATGTAAAAAATGGCAATGATGAAAATCTGTAGTGAAAATATGAGAAATTTGTGAAGGTATGAGCACGCATAGAAACTGTGCAACACACATCAGTAACCCAATTATTTTTGGAATTTTTTTAACCACATCTTTAGCATAGGCATTTTGGGACCTCCCCTCATGAACAGTGGCAGTGTGATTCTGTTAATGTGTCCGAAACATTGATTTTGCAGTGACCGACGCCATTGTGCACCACAGGTGCAAAACACATTTCGGAAGGATGTGAAAATGACAGCTGTAGTGTTCATAAGGAGGCGTGAAAAATGGCAATGTTGAAAATCTGGCATGAAAATAGTACAAATTTGCAGCATTACAGGGTGTGTGAAACTGCGCAATGCACGCTTAGTAATGCCTACCTACCTTGGTCAAGAGGAACTAGTGCACAAAATGATTCTTCCAATTTTCGACTACAGAGACGGATCTACAACGCAGCCCCCATCCACCCTGGCCAACTTGGACCCCTTTTTCATTCTTTCTGTTGGTTCATCCTAGAATGCCCCCCACCACCCACCACTGTGACCTATATAGAGTCCTAGTCTCCTCGCTGCACTCAGGTGTCAGCTTCATTGCATAAATCTCTTAGTAAAGCACTGGTCCAACTCCCTCCCCCAATCTTAGCTCCGTCCTGTCAACTCAACCCCCGGCATACTCCCTGAGATGCTCTGACTCAAAACTAATACAAATCTTTCATGCACACTTCTAAGGGCCAATCAGATTTCAAATATAGGCTGCCCAAACTCTGGAATGACCTCCCTACAGTAATTAGGCAGTCCTCCACCCCAGGGACCTTGAAAACTCTCCTCCAGGCCCACTTCTCAGACATATGTAACTGCAACCTGCAGTCCAGATCTGCTATCACGAGGCATCGTAACGTGCCATGAACTGTACAATTGTCCAACAACTGACTATAATTGTGTTTACCTATTGTCACTGTCTGTTATGCATTGTGGTCATAGACCCCAACTATGATATAGCAACTCATGCACTCTGGTCTAAACTTGTAATAAATAACAAGTGCATAGTCCAGCCTGTAACATTTCTGGACCTGATGTTTCACCCTATATGTACCCACTCTGAACCTGTTGTAAGCACCATTGCCTTTGCACCATTTGTATTGTATGTATGTAACCCCCAGGTCGCATCTGGAAATGAGCGGTCCCGCTCAGTATGCTTATCTGGTAAATCTCTTAAATAAATAAATAAATAACACAGTCATTTTATGGAATTTCATCACCAAATTTTCAACATAGGCATTTTAGAACTTCTGCTCATGAACAGTGTCACGTCATTTCCTGAAACTGTCGAAAACTGATTTGCATGGCGAGCCATTGCTATTCTCGCCGGACATGCAAAAAACACATTTCGCCAGGATATGTAAAATGACAGCTATACTGTTCATAAGGAGGTGTGGAAAATGCCAATTTTGAAAATCTAGAGTGAAAATATTACAAATTGCGTCAAATCTAGTGAAACTGCGCAACGCACACTCTGTAAAATAAAGTCATTTTGGGATTTTGCCACCAGATTTGCAACATAGGCTTTTTGAGATCCCACTTCATGAACACTGTCACTGTCATTTCATTAATTGGTCCCGAAGGTGATTCTGCACAGTGACCATGAAATCACCTTTCGGCAGATTAACACCATGACAGTGCCAGAATTCATGAGGAAGGGTCCCAAAACCCCATGTTGAAAATTTGGTGCCAAAATTCCAAAAATGCCTGAGATATGCATCAGAGTTGAAAACCCTATTTATTCCATTATACTGCTTACCGGCATTTCCTCAGTTCGGTCAGCTTTGAAGAGTGCAGACGTGGTCCTGGTCCACCAAGATCATCGCGCCAGACCGGAGGTAAGTATGGGGTGAAGGGGGTGTGGAAGGCAGGGTGCACAGTGGATGGGTGCAGGTTGTGGGAGGGGGAGCTGGGAGACTGCTAGGGACCGTTTTCTTTTTTGACAGGGTAAAAAAAAAAAAACATCATGGGACTATTTTTTTTTTAACAGGGTCATGCGTCATGCTGGGTTGGGCTCCCAGCATGCCAAGTGACTCTTTTTTGGGGGGTCAGCTGTAGCCGACGGGGGATTGGGCACTCCCATCGGCACACAACAAAAGCGGGGTGGTGACATTATGCCGACGGGGATTGGGCACCCCCATCGGCACACAACAAAAGTGGCAGGGGGGTGTGTGTGTTACATAATGCTGATGGGGAGTGGGCCCCCCCCGTCGGCAACATCACTCGGGCACTGAAGCCGATAGGGATTGGGGCCCCCGTCAGCAAAGAAAAACTGTTGGGAGTGCATGATGCTGGGGATTGGGCACCCCCTCAGCATACATTGTAAATGGGAGTGGGGTTATTATGCCGGGGAGTGGGCTTCCACGTTGGCATTCTGACAGAGTCACGGGCAGTAGCGTGCACTTGAAGCATGTTTTGTCATGCTGCATGAGAGCTCTGCTCATTGCAGTGGACCTTTTGTTAGATCTGGTGGCCACATTCCAAATTGCTGATGTGGTGCCTGCATGCTGCCTGATTGGGAATGAGCAACGCACTACTGATGATGTGCCCTGCATTCACTCCAACAGTGACCGCACTTCAAATCGCACTACACGTAATATGTTGGCTGCGCATGTGTAAGCCAACATAAAAGCCCAGAAGAAATCAAAAATGACCATATAGGGGTGCGTAACAAAATCAAAGAGCTAGGAGGAGTTGTCTGTCTATCAGAAATCCTGCCTGTACCTAGGTACAGTTTTAGTAGAAATAAAAAAATAACACAAGTTAATGAATGGATGCAGAAGTGGACACTGAACAATGGAATTCAGTACTTAATAACCATTGGGTCCAGTAGCCGCCATATGGCGTCGGAACCATCCATTGCTGAACCTGATCCAAAATGGCCACCCGGACTCAACGTGCAAATATTTGAAAACAACCATAGTCATTACAGCTGGGACGGCTTACATCCAGGTCAAAGGGGAACCAAATACTTGGTAAAAGTATCAAACATTCATCAGTTCTGCTTTAAACTAAATGATAAAGGGACAAAGGGTATTAAGACACTTACTTCTTCTATATTAAACAAACCTTAAAATTCCACAACACCTGTAGGATGATGTTCACCAATGCAAGAAGTCTCAATATTTCTAAGGTCTCTGAACTTCTTTTTTTTCAAACTCTATTTTTTGCACTGGTACCCGGGGAACTCTCTCAGGCATCCACTGATCCTTGCAGCTCTACCTCCGGACCTGAAACCACTCTATCTCCTGGCACCAGCCTGGCTATTCCCCCCAGCTCTGAGCCCCCCCAGGTAGGGCTGCCCTATCCACTCAGGGAGCTCTATCTTTCAATTCAGGCCAGGCTTGGCTCGGCCCAGGAGAGGAGCAGGTCCGATCGGTGGAGTGTGGCTGAAGGAGGTAGTGCTGTCACCTATCCCTGGGATGGAGATATCTACTTTGGTCCCACCCCATTGGCTCGAACATGCAATGCATCCTCATGTGGGCATGCACGCTCCTGTGCATACTTACAGGGTCGCTGCCACAGCCAATTCCCTTGGACTTCCTGGTCTCAGGTTGCTGTGCTCCCAGCCAACACTAGGAGTCCCAAGCTCCCAGGATGATTCCCCATCCTCTCCTCCTGGGACAGGACAGCAGCCCTCCAGATGCTCAGTCCTGTCCCTCCCAGCCCCGGACAGCCCAAGCTCATTCCTGAACCCAGGTCGCCAGCGTGGCATGAGGTGTGTCTAGGGCCTCAACCCTCAGCACCACCAGGCCGGCTTAAGGTCTTTGAACCTGAAATGATTATTCAGAGAAATAAGCTGGACATAATCACAATTTCAGAAACATGGTGGGATAACAACAGCAATTGGCTTGGGGAAATCTCAGGGTATGGATTGTTTTATAACAACAGAAGGGGAAGAAGAGGAAGAGGTGGGGTTTGTATGTACGTTAAGAACGGAATTATGTGCCATCAGCTCTTTGAAAATAATGACAGTGTAGCAGATTCTGTTTGGGTTCAAATTCAATTGTACAATAATAAAAAAATTATATTAAGCAACTGTTATCGACCACCCAAAGCCACTCTGGAATATACTGAATCCCTTATTAAAGAGACAGTCACAGCATCCAACTCAGGAACATAATTATTGCTGGGCATTTTAATTTCCTGGCATATCATGGGAGCACATTAACAGGGTCCACAGGACAGGAAAGATTATTTTTGAACAACACCACCCTTGGCCTACATCAACTAATAACACTCCTACAAGAGGTAAAACATATTAGATTTACTATTAACAACACGGACAAACATATATCAAATATCAGCACTGCTTGTTCTATCGGGGCAGTGACCACAATATTATACAATGGCAAGAAAGAATCTTGGACTGTGATTGGTCAGTTTGGGGCTGGACCCATGGCGTTATCCCAGTACGATGCTACGGTCTAGTCTCAGCCTCACTGTGAACCTGTAGATGAGCATTTTATGGAGCATTTTCTTGATTGTTTCATCTTCTCTTAAAAACAAAAGTATTTTTCCACACAAAAACATCTTTAAAATGATTTTTTATTCTGTATAACAACGAGCCATTGTATAATAGGAATAATGCACTCCAGGGTGTGTGTTGTTGGGATAACGCCACACCTGGGGCATTGATGCACTTCAGCCTGCGGCCCTCGTGCCCAACCCCCAGGCGATGTTATCCCAGCATGACACACACCCTGTCATGCATTATTCCTTTATTATTGGACATTATAGCAACCATAACAAGGAAAACTAATAAACTCTATAAAATGACAAATCAGAACATACTTAGAAGGTATTAATTGGACCCAGGAATTGTCAGACTGTTCGGCTGAAGAGAGTTAGTCAAAAATAAAAGATAGGATTGAAACCTGCACCAATGAGTATGTACCTAAATGGGAAGTAAACAGCAACAAGGATAAAATACCACATTGGCTTACCAAATCTGTTAAACAACAAATCACAGCAAAAAGAAGGCTTACAAAAATGAAAAATCAAACTGCCTTCAAACATAAAACACACTATAAGACTGAATTGGCCAAACTCAAGAAACTAAATTAGAAAAAGCAAGGTAGAAATGAAAATCTCTCATACTAAAGATAGTCATAAATCCTTCTATTCAGATATAAATAATCGTAAAAATACTCCAAAACAACTGCATTCTATAACCCATAATAATAATAATAATAATGTAATCACAGATGATCTTGAGCTAACAGATATTTTCAATGGCTACTTTTGTTCCATCTTCAACCCCAAAGAGGAACTTGAATTACTAGCAACCCAAATGAGTGATACGAGTTCAGTTCTCTTCTCCAGAGATGATGTTCTAGCTAGCATCAAACACCTGAAACCTAAATCCTTCCCAGGGCCAGACAATATGAGTCCCAAGTTACTGTTGGAAACTGCTGAAGTGCTTTTTTTCCCTCTTACAATATTGTACAATAGATTTATCAAATCAGAAACACTTCCACTAGATTTGAATGGGTCGATTATTATTCCTATTCACAAAAAGGGCCCAAAGGATAAGATCAACAACTATAGGCCGATTAGTCTGACCTCAGCTTGCTGTAAATTACTAGAAATACTAGTTAAGAATAAAATTGAATTAGAAATAAAACATCTGGGCATTGACGACAAACTCCAGCATGTATTCGCTTCTAATCGCTCCTGTGCGACTGATCTTATTTCATTTTACAATTCAGTCAGTGCCAGTAGTAACAATAGTAAACCAGTTGATGTCTTGTTACTAGACTTTAGAAAGGCCTTTGTTATAGTTCCTCACAAAGAATTAATCTCAAAACTAATATCGCTAGGTTTAAACCCCACAGTCACTAAATGGGTACATAACTGGTTAAGTTTTCAAACTCAGAGGGTCAGAATTCATGGATGTATGTCTAAGACAAGAGAGGTCACAAGTGGGGTCCCACAAGGATCTGTGTTGGGCCCAACATTCTTCAACATATTTATAAAAGATATTAATAATAACCTTAATAATGCCATTGGAAAATTCGCTGATGATATGAAATTGGGGGGTGAAGTGGACACTCTGGATAAACATCTGGCAATCTGGAAAGACCTGGAAACAATTCAGCATTGGTGCAAAACTAACAAAAATGACATTAAACTATGATAAATGTGTTGTTTCACATTTTGGTGCAAAAAACATCCAAATTTTGTGTATACCCTCAATTATCAAATCCTTAAAACATCTGACAAGGAGAGAAATCTAAGTAGGACCTGGTGAATGCCTTCAACATCGCATTCACAGACCTAAGCACAGTATTACCCCAGAGTACCTAACAGACCATCCCTTAGCAAGATCACTTGTGAGAACGTGCACCCAACCTGGAACTCAAGAAAACCATTATTCTATTTCAAACAAATCTCTAAAGTGCAGACCATTAAGTATGTTAGAAGGGTTCTAGGTAAAACAAGGACTGGAAGTGACATGATAAACATGAAGCTTGTTGCTCTCACCCTGGACGAATTGGCCCCACCTCTCACCAAACAATTCAATATTTCTTTAAGAACAGGGATCCTTCCCAGATAAATGGAAGATTGCTCATGTCACCCCAGTCTTTAAAAGTGGAGACAGAACCTGCCTTGGAAGCTACAGACCCATTTTAATACTACCACCTCTCTCGAAAAGCTCTCAAACTTATTGTAGCTGATCAAGAGATAGAGTACCTAAATAAACATAACCTATTGTGTGCACAACAACATGGCTTTTGAGGATTTTGACTCAAGCTCTCCATTGATAAATGCCAATTTTCCAGAGTTCTGTGAAGTATCTCGGGCATATCTTGTCTGGAAATGTATTCAAACTGACCCAAGCAAGGTTGAAGCCTAAAAGACCTTGGAGCCTAAAAGATCTGCAATGGTTCCTCAGATTTTGTGGGTATTACAGGTGATTCATCTAGGACCATACTCAAGTAGAGAGATCACTACTGAACCTATGACAGCAATCTACAGCTTCTGAATGTGGTGATAGGTGGTGCTGTGGCTAAGCCAGCCTATCTAGTTTACAGTATGACCTCTGGCAGGAATTACCCAGAGGAACTTCCTGTAAATAAACTAGTTGCCATCTTACCTTCAACCTGTGTGCATGGTTGTAGGTAGCACACATTACACTGAAAACTGGTTAAAATCGCATCAAAAAGTTATTATATAACCATAGTGATCACATGGTGGTCACAAAAGGTGTAAGTTGTTTAAAAGCTAGAGTAACATTTTATAATTAGGCTGATTGACAGCTGCTTTACATCTATCAGCCTTTGAAACCACTGCAGCGCTGTTTGTTTTGGCAAACTTTCTTTATTTACTGCCCTCCACAGAACTCTCTCAGGCAGACCCCTCTCGCTGCAGCTGCTCTACCACCCTGCCTGATCCTCGTTCACTGGGAAATTCAGGGACAGAGACTCCCCACCCCCACCCTACCTCAGCAGCCCAAGTCAGACCCAAGGCAAGGCAGGGTAGCAGGAGAGCCAGAGAGACAAGTTTGGCACTGGGCGTGTGGCAGCGGGCACTGGAGGTTGCCGTTGCCTATCTCTGGGGCCAGGGATTTTTTTTGTATGGTCCTCTCGAGCATGGACATGCAATGATGCCCTGCATGTGGCGGATGTGCTCCCATGTGTGAGGCATCTGCTGCCAGTCCCAACCCGGAAGAGCATGTCGCAGGTTGTCACACTCCTAGCCACCATCAGGAGCTGCCAGCACTGTGGCAAGCAAACCCACCCGCCCCCAGGAAAGGAGAGGAGTCCTCTGGACACTTTATTCTTTCCTGCCCCGCCGACCGCTGACAGCCTGAGCTCACTTCTGAACCTGGGTCGCCGGGCGTAATGAGTGTGTAGCATCCAGCGCCTAACCCTCAGTACCACTCGCCGCAAACTGCAGCGTTTTAACAAGTATTTTTATTTTGACATTTCCCACTGAGACAAATTAATATACATCACTAGCACTTGATGAAAATGATAAAATACACTAGCTCTTTAGGCAGTACCTCAGCAAAGAGGGGGCATTTTGCTGATAACTGCTGCACCAAGTGGGATTGTCCTGTCGTGCACACACTGTGATTAATAACATTAAGATCTCTGCAGCGTGTTGGAAGAGGACTGTTGAAATATTGGCAGCTGTTCCTTCGGTTACAGTAACATGCTACCTGAAGCCCCACTTAAGCGCACAGGTTTCCTGCTCCCCACAGCCACCCCATGGCATTTTTGCATAATGTCTGTGGGTGGTGGGGTCCTGTCACACAACAGCAGCCCATTCCTCCCACAGCAACAGCAGCAGCAGCAGCACCAGCACCCTCCTGGCTCAGCCTTGAATAAGCAAGGAAAAGCACCTCGTTCCCTTCCCAGGCCAGGGAGGCAGACAATCCAGTGAGTGTTTTAGGAGTAAAAGGCTGATGTGAGTTCTGCGCAACTTGCTTGGAAGCCACCCAAGTATGTCTGCAGCACCACTAGATACTGTAACAGCTCCTTTTATCATTAGTACAGAGATGGTTGACCTGCACTCTGCTGAAGAGAACTAGAATCGCAAACAGCTGCAAACAGTTCAAGGTTTCCTCACAGTAATACTTCTGCAGCTAGTTCTCATTTGTGCAAGCAGCATTTTGTTACTAGTATGAGTTGGTTCTCTGTTGTTGTTTTATGATGGCCTTTATCCTGGGGATGAATAATAAAGCTACACAGTAACTATAAATAGAAAATAGTGTGCCATGTGGGAACAGGGAATGAGCGCACTGTTTTGGAGTTGAGGAAGGATCATTCCAAAACTCCAGAATGGAAGCGACCCTGGTGTCAATCTGGTAGCTCATTTTAGAGCTAATGTAACATGGCTGCAGGCTCTGCCCAGCTGTAGCCATAAAATGAGGATTCTGAAAGATTTTAGTTTGTGTTGAAAAGTTATCTTCCTCAGACTCAGAGAACTGTAAAATGGTGGGATACTGCAAATGCAGCCTTCCATGAGAAGATACAACAGGGCTTGCAGTATAATTTGCCATGTGAAGACACAGCGACCTGGTACAACAGGGCCTGTAGCATAATTTGCCACGTGAAGACACAGGGACCTGGCACAACAGGGCCTGTGGCATAATTTGCCATGTGAATACACAGGGACCTGGCACAACAGGGCCTGTAGCATTATTTGCAGTGTGAAGACACAGGGACCTGGTACAACAGAGCCTGTAGCATAGTTTGCTAGGTGAAGACACAGGGACCTGGTGCAACAGGGCCTATAGCATAATTTGCCATGTGAAGACACAGGGACCTGGTACGACTGGGCCTGTAGCATAATTTGCCATGTGAAGACACAGGGACCTGGTACAACAGGGCCTGTAGCATAATTGCCAGGTGAAGACACAGGAACATGGTACAATGGGACTGTAGCATAATTTGCTAGGTGAAGACACAGGACCTGGTGCAACAGGGCCTATAGCATAATTTGCCATGTGAAGACACAGGGACCTGGTACGACTGGGCCTGTAGCATAATTTTCCAGGTGAAGACACAGGGACATGGTACAACGGGACTGTAGCATAATTTGCTATGTGAAGACACAGGACCTAGTACGACTGGGCCTGTAGCATAATTTGCCAGGTGAAGACACAGGGACCTGGTACAACAGGGACTGAAGCATCATTTGCCATGTGAAGACACAGGGACCTGGTACAACAGAGCCTGTAGCATAATTTGCCAGGTGAAGACACAGAGACCTGGTGCAACAGGGCCCGTAGCATAATTTGTCATGTGGAAGACACAGGGACCTGGCACAACTGGGCCTGTAGCATAATTTGCCATGTGAAGACAAAGGGACCTGATACAACAGGGCCCATAGCATAATTTGCCAGGTGAAGACACAGGGACCTGGCACAACAGGGCCCATAGCATAATTTGCCATGTGAAGACACAGGGACATGGTACAACAGGGACTGAAGCATTATTTGCTGTGTGAAGACACAGGGACCTGGTACAGCAGGGCCTGTAGCATAATTTGCTGTGTGAAGACACAGGGACCTGGTACGACTGGGCCTGTAGCGTAATTTGCCAGGTGAAGACACCGGGACCAGATATAACAGGGGCTGTACTATAATGTTTTTGTAAGTCATGAGGATAAAACACACATGCTGTGGAGTGGAGATGGCCTACTCAATGGTACATGTGTTTTTCAGCCTCCTGTCCTACAAAAAAATCAAGCTACATGTCCTATTGTAACAGGGCCCTTGGCTTTACTCTGAAGGGAGAGATTCCTGTGCCCCCCAACTCATGAAAAGATGTGAATCCAGTATCTCCACCTCCATTTTACAGTGTTATGAACTGGTGGAAGCTAGGGAGAGAATATGTTATTACTTCATAAAATAAACATGTTTAAGCCCCTCATTTTCAAATAAAATTGTGGCGGTTCTCCTTGGTAAACAGTGTTTTCTGGCAGAAAATGACCGTTTAGCCTACCTAGTCTGCCCATGTGTTCTCTACCTACTCTACATCTGCAGACCTTATCTGGTCTCTGGTGACCCTCCCTGCCTGTACTCTAATATTCTGTTTATCCCATCCAGGCTTGAACTAACACACTTTGAATGAAATATTTCCTCACATCTCTCTCGAACATCTCCTCCAGCTTCATTTCATGCCCCAGGTCCTGGTGCTCATCGTCATTTTATTTTATTTTATTTATTTAGTTTTGCTGACTGGGTGGGTGCACTAGACAAATCCTTCCTATTTTCAGGCAAGACCCGGGGAGGGGATACAGATGAATGCCAACTGACCTTGAACCAGATTAAACTGTTGGTGGTATGTTTAGTGAATGAGGGAAATTTGGCCAGGACACCAGGGAAATTCCCCTACTCTTTTCAGTAAGTGCCATGGGATCTTTAACATCCTGCTGAACTACCACCAATCCAGGCCTGATGAGACCTCGGTTTAACGTCTCATCCGAAAGACGGCACCTCAAAAGTGCAGCACCCCTCTCATGCAGCACTACAGTGTCAGTACTGGGATATTAACCCAAGTGTCAGATGTGGGAACTGAACACATAGCCCTCAGATCTTCCGGCCTCAGAGGCGAGTGTGCTACCTGCAGAGCCACTGACACTGATAAAATGGAAGAAGCTCCTCCTGCGCACCCTGTTTACCCCTGTGAGGTCTTATAGGGCTCATCAATGCTATCTCTCTCTTCTCTCTCTCTCTCTCTCTCTCTCTCTCTCTCTCTCGGCTCCTCCTCTCATCCAGTATGTACTGTTGAGATTCCTCAGTATCCACTCATATGACTTCACTCAGAAACCATGCACAATTTTAGTAGCCCTTCTCTGGACTGCTGCCTCCACCCTGTCTATGTCTTTTATGAGGTTCAGGATCCAAAACTGGACACAGTACTCCAGGTGGGGTGTATCAGGGAGTGATACAGCAGAACCACCATCTCCCTTCTCCTGCTGGAGATACCCCTCCCTATGCGCCCCAGCATCCCACCAGACCTTCCCATGGCCTTGTGACACTGCACTGCCACCCTACGGTCCTCTGACATAATAATCTCAATCTCAAGGTCTATTTCCTGTCTAGTGATTGTCAATAACCCTCTATCCTATACTCTGGGGTTCCTATGTCCAAGGTGCAAAAATGTGCACCTTTTGGCATTGAATCTCCAACTGCCATGTCTTTGACCACTCCTCAAGTTTTCCTAGATCCCTATGCATTCTCTTCATCCCTCCCAAGTGTCCATGCTAGTGCAGATTTTGGTGTCATCTGCAAAGGCATACCTTCCTCCAGCATTTCTGCAATATCCCCATGAAGACATTGAAATAATCGCTCCTTCTGTTTCAGGTATTTATCTAAACTATGTGTAACCCCCCCCTACCAATTTGGGGGCTTACCTGCAGCCTGCAGCTCCTGTTTCTAGCTGCTCTCCTTCAGGCGCCTCCTGTTTACCTGCATTTTTTTTTCTGCCCAAGTCCTTCTATGCCCTTTCTGGTGCCCCAGCTTTGCCCAAGGTAAAATCCAGCCCCACTGGGGCTTCAAAAACTAAAACCATGATCCCCCACACTGCAAATGGCACTCTGGTGCTGACGAGGATCACATATGCGCCAGTGGCACCTTTGATCTCCCGACCACTCTGCTTGCGGTCGACTGGAAGAGTAGCTCGGTGGTCCCGGTGTCTGCACCTGATCAGTGGGACCTGGCGACCACAGACAGCATGGAGAGAGCCCACTTTCAGAAAAAGTTAAAGAGATCCACAGTGTGTTTTAGATCGGGGCCCATGAATATTAATGAGACCACCACCTCGATCTGCTGAATATTCATGGGGGTGCTTCTGTCCTCAGGGAAGCTGCGTTCTTGGCAATTGCTGAAAAAGAAAAGAAAATGCTTTGAGTAAATAAATGCATCAACTGCTGTATGTGATGGGGAAAGTGTTCTAAGGGGAGAAGTGTTCAAAATAAATAAATATTGATCCTGGCTGCACCAGTTTGAAATTGGGACTCAGATAAGATAGCCTTCCTGCTGCAATAGCTGGGGTTGTAGTGACAAGAAAACAGACTGAGAAAAATATTGAATCTGTGCAGCGACATGAAGTACACAGCCAGGGCTACTGAACTGTGGGCATTTGGGCAATTATTCACTTTATTCTGGCTGCATCAGGACTTAAAGAGGGACTCTGGTCAAAAATGCAAGATTGCAGAATTAGAATAAGCATGCCCCAATAAACCTCATACCAAATATTAGGTTTCTATGTCCCACTTACTCAGCGCTTTGCATCTCCTGAATGTCAATCTTTTCTCTTACTACCCTTGCCACTTGTTTGGAGAACCATAATGGTCTTGTTTTCTTTCTGCTTTGCATACTTTCTTCTGACAGGTGTCTTGCTCTAATTATACCATCCCTTTTCTTCGCCATTGTGCCTGTACACCTCCTCCATGGCAATCCCTCTGTCAAGGCATTTTCTGAGACAGTCTCTCATTTCCTTAAACCCACCTCCTGAAGTCCAGACACATGTCCTAATATTGCTCACCTCTGCTCCTTTCCTTATGTTAAATCATACTGTACAGAGGTCACTAGTACTTAGAGGGCTGCCCACAGTGACGTCTGTAATGCTGTCCTGTATGTTAGCACCAGGTCCAACACTGCCATTTCTAGTAGGTTCTTTAACTAGCTGCCTGAGAAAAAGTCTCTTGTAGGAGACTAATAAGTAAACAATTATGTTGTATCAACCTAACAGATTAAAATGGTGCACTGTTGCTCTTTAGAGACGTGAAACATCCACCAAATGTTTTTTTGAATACTGTAAAAAATATCACAATTAGTTGACCTTGAGTCAGTTCTGAGCATCAGAAATTTGTAGTGGAACTGTGAACCCAATAACTGGCTCATAATGCACTTCACTGTTACATTCTGCCGGTAACAACTGACTTCATCCCTGGGATATGCAGAAATTCACTGTCCTTGACTCTTGTCTGGATTGTATGTCAGTGACCCTGGAAAATGTGTGTACGAGTTTGGGTGGAGGGTTGCACATATAAAATGTAACAAACAACTGATACACTTCAAGACAGAACCTTGGGTTGGGCATGAAAAAGTCTTAATTCCCCAACCTCTCCAGTGAGACAGTCACTGCATATGGCAAAACAAACATGCTGCTGGCAGTAAACAGAAGCAGTAGAACTATTTTTATAACATACATAATGGGATAATAAACTGAGTTGGTAATGTGATTTTCCGAATACTTCAGGTGCAATATAATGAAAGTTAAGGGTGTGGGACTGCAGATGCATAGTTATGTAGTACATTTGGGCACTGTCTTGTAAAACACTGTAATAATTGTAAAACAAACCCACAGAACACACTTTACAAGTTTAGATAGTAGATAGTGTGGTCCAGAGGTCAGAGCATCTGGTTGGGAACCAGGAAATCACGGGTTCAAACCCTGATTGTGCCAAATACTCACTGTGTGACCTTGGGCAAGTCACTTAAACAGCCAGTGTACTACCTAAAACAAATATTAGTTTTTAAATACAGTCAAATATTACCTTTTATATCTGAGGTACTTTTTCTTTTCCCTATGATTAATTAGACGAGTGTTTACCTGATCTCACTATGTGTGATGTGTGGAACAGCACTTTGCCTGGCAACTGACATATCTAGCTCTGTTCCCCCCATTACATATTCAGAATTGTGATCTCAGTGACTGTGACATCACTGCTGCTTAGGAACAGCCACTCAGCAGCTGCCAGGTCACTCACCTGTGATGTCACTGTTAGTGAGATCACAATGCTGATGATGTAGTGGAGGGGTAAAGATAAATATGTCAGTTGCCAGGATGAGAGCTGTTTCACATACCCAGCACAATATTATCACATAGAGAACCTTCTATTGAGCAGAAGATTAAAGAAAAAGACTTCATAAATGAAAAGTTACAACTGACTACTTCTCACAATTTTTTAAATTTTCCTGTCTGTTTTGGTTCTACTAGCTGTTTAATCTCCTGTGCTCCAGTCTACCCAGCTGTGGAAGGGGTTAGCAACACATCCCCACTGGAAATGAGATGTTACATCTCAGCTGGGCTATCCTGGGTAAGTACATTGTAAACATAAACACATTTGGAGCACAGAAACCAGAGAATGTTATTCATTGTATCCCAGTTGTCCATTGGAACCAGACAGTTTTTCTTTTTATCATAGTGCCCCTTCCATAGGGCTTGGGGTGGGGCACTTTACAGAACAAGGTAACAAGTCAAACCATTTAAAATGGAGACTTATGCAAACAGATTTATTTATTTAATGAAAAATATCACCAGGAAGGCATACTGAGCAAAATGCTCATTTCCAGA
Source organism: Neoceratodus forsteri (assembly GCA_016271365.2). Taxonomy (NCBI): domain Eukaryota; kingdom Metazoa; phylum Chordata; order Ceratodontiformes; family Ceratodontidae; genus Neoceratodus; species Neoceratodus forsteri. The sequence continues at coordinate 1,199,174,264 of CM028129.1, read as the reverse complement.
TGTGTCCCAGTGGGAAGGGGGATGGGGTTAAATCTGTACATTTCACAATAGGTAGTAATACACAATAATGTAGGAACTTGCAGATAAATAAATTGATGTGTAACAACTATATCTGAAAAACTCACGAGTTAAAACTTCATAAATAAAACTCAGTGGATAGTTTACTATCTGGGAAGGCCTGACTGAATAGATGGGTCTTTAATCCACTTTTTAAAATATTTTATTAATGGATTTGTTTCATGGTACAAGCAATTCAACTACCCCTGGCTAGGGTACCAAGGAGGAGACAGCAGCCTCTGGGATGCTCATCCCCCCCTCCGGCCCTCTGTGATGATCCTGGGTTGCCAGCACTGTGAGGAGTAGTTTACTTTGCCAATGGGCTAGCACAAAAACAAATATTGTAATCCATGTGTCATACAGAAGGAGAGTACATCCACTTGCAGACATAGTTACTTCCAGCAGGGTGCCCATTCTCCTTAAGCAAAAACAATGTACAGTTCAAATATAACATTTCATACAGGAGCACGCTGAAAGCCACATCTCTGCTAACTGACACAGAAGATAAGACAAAAAGGAAAAGTCGGCTATGCCGGCATATCAATAGCCATACAGTCAGTTTTCTATACTCTGAAGTTGCTAAAGAGATGTATTTCATTTTCATTTCATTTTTATTTTTATACTTTAAAACCAGATGAGCAAGAATTGCCTGCTTTCACTGGTGACAAGCTCAATCTAAAACACAATAAAAATAACAATACATTTAAGCAGAGACCATTAAATCCACTTACAGTGCTGTTACAGAAGCAGATACATTCATGTTTTTGAATAAAGCCAGTATTTTAACCTTTTTAAAGCACTGAATGAGATTACTGTAAACAATTTCTGCCGGTATCTTATTAAAAAGTAGGTGCTCTGAATAATAGAGATCTTTGCCCAAAAGTAGTCTTAAAAATGGTATTTTAAAGTTGAATTTATGGTGGGACCTAGAATACAGGTAGATTGGGGGCAGAGAGCTGCCCCCCGAGAAATTAGACCAGGACTTTTTAGAGCCCAGCCACTGTTCACTGGTTATCATTTTTTTCATTTTAATATTGAATGGGCTCAGGGCTATCCTTTTCTAATTGGCTGCAAGCCTGCAACCATAGTAGCCTGCATGTTACAGCCAATCAGAGAGTGCTGCAAGCTGGCGCCGTGGTGCAGAGTAGTACTCTGTTAGTGGCCATTTAGTTGTCTGTGTGCTTCCATGGAGGAGCAGCAGCAGCATCCATATAGCGTAGGTCTGAGGAGATAGCTATTCGAGGATGTCGAGCAGCAGTCGTTGGTTGTCTGTTAGGTGTCACCAGTGTCTCAGTCAGTCTAGTGTTTCCACCCTCCTCCTGTCCTGAACAGCCCAATTTAAATATACCTCACCTGAGTCCTCTGACTGCCTACTCTGTTTCTCAATGCAGCCAGCTGTGCTCTGGGCTCTCTCGCTGCCACCTGAGCCTCCCATCCCTGAGAGCCTAGGAGGCCTGCAGTCACAAGGCCTCTACCACTGGACAGACCAGGCAGAGGAGCGAGTAGTACAATTACAGTGAGTCTGAGGCACGGCCAGGCTTGCCTGCACACCCAGCTCCTGTGTCCAGCAGGCCACAAAAAGATTTACTGTGTTGTCGGCGAGTCCCACACCACGCCTGTTGCCCACCAGTTCCACGGTCCACTGAGAGGGATTATTCAAGTCAGTGAACAGCCAGACCCAGAACAGTGAAGAAGACGGTGGTCATGCAGGCTATAGCAGACCCATAATGCGACTCGTTCATCTGGTGTCAGAAAAATGAGTTACTGTCCTGCCGAGGGATTAATCGAGAGGAACGGGACTGTTGGGAGAGACTCAACTACCTGACCTGCCTTCTTGGCCTTGCTGTGCCCTGCTGCATGCTGCCCTGTCTGTGCCTTACTGATTTGGTGAGTAACTGTGCTGCAAGCTGGTTGTTGGAAATTAATACCATTCACATCCCAGAACTGTGTCTTTTGGGGTTGTCTTGGCCATGGCCATGTGTCTGGGGGTGGGTGGAAGGTTTGCTGTCAGCTTGTGTTTCTTTGGGTGGGAGGGTATTTGCTGGCTGTTGAGGCTGTCCATGTTGGTGGGGGTGGGTGGGGGCCTATTGATATTTTGTGGACACTGGTTATGTTGGTGGGGTGGGACACTCAGTTACTGTGCTACTGGTGTGGTGGAGTTTGTTGGGGAAACTCACTGGATGGTCTGTGTTTGGTGGGGCTGGGGGATGGTCTGTTTTGTGGGGTTGGGGTTGGGGGAGACAGTCTGTGTGTTTTGGGGCTGACTCACTGAGAGGATGGTCAGTGTTTGGTGCTGGGGGAGGGCCTGCATTTGGTGGGGCTGGGGTGGACGATCAGTGTTTGGGGCTGGGGTGGTTAGTGTTTGGGACTGGAGGGTGGTCAGTGTTTGGTGGGGCTGGGGGACAGTCTGGTCTATTCTGGGGTCTGGTGGGGTGGAGACACAGGCCATGGTGATGTGGGACACTGGCTGTGATGGTGGGGTGGTGACACTAGCCATTGTTTGGTAGACTTGGCTGGCCATTTGTCTGGGGGACTGTCCATGATGGTGGAAAAGGGGACTGTCCATGTTTGCTGCCAGGTGTCTTGTGGGAGGGGGGTACTATTTGCCAGTCAGGTGTCTGGGGGATCTTTCCATGCTGGCTTATGGGGGGTGAATGTCGGTGATTGCTGATCAGGTGTCTAGGACGGACTAGCAATGTTGTTGGGGAGGGGAACTCTCCATGTTTGCTAGCCAGGTGTTTGGGGATTGTTCATGTTGGTGGGGCGGAGGAAATTCTGTGTTTGCTAGCTGTGTATCGGGAGGGTGGGGACCGTCCTTGGTGGGATATGGGGAGACCGTCCATGTTTGCTGGCTGCCTGGGTGTCTGGTGGGACTGTCCTGTCAGTTGGGGGGCATTCTATGCTTACTGGCCCGGTGTCTGGTGGGGAGGGGGGACTGTTTGGGTGTCTGGGACTGTCCTTGTAGGTGGGGTGAAGGGGACTGTCCATGTTTGCTGACTGGGTTTCTGGTGAACTGTCCATGTTGGTTAGGAGGGGACATTCTGTGCTTGCTGACTGGGTGTTAGCATATAAACATAAGCAAATGTTAAAACATAATTTCACCTCATCCTTTACCTGTCAAGGGATGTATCTCACTGACCTGTGCCTGCAGCTAGCATATGAACATTAGTAAATGTTGAAACATTATTTCCCCTCATCTTTACCTGTTGTAAAAATAATCTTTCACTTTTTGATTCTCCGATCGTCCACTGTGGAGGGTGAAACAGACAAATTCCTTGGCCTTGCTGTCTCTGTCTTCATTGCCTGGCAAACACAACCAAAGGAGTAGCTTTTGTGTTCTCCCTGTACCGTGTTACAAGACTAGCAAAAAATCTTGCACTAAAACATGCACCCTAAAGAAATGATTATACTACCACCTGGCTATTGTTATAGCGACTACTGACCGGACGTGATTTTTTGAGGGGGGGGATTGGAACACTGGTCGTGTATGTGGGTGGGGTTGTGGACACTGCTGGTTGTGTGTGTGTGTGGTTGGGGACACTGCTGATTGTGTGTGTGTGTGTGTGTGTGTGGGATTGGGACACTGAATGGTGTGTGTGTTGGGGACACTGCTGGTCATATGTGTGTGTGTGTGTATGTGTGTGTGGTGTTGTGACACTGGTCATTTGTGGTGGGTGGGGGATACAGGCATTGTGTGGGTGTGATGGGGGCAATGTTGTGTGGTGGGTGGAGGCACTGGCATTGTGTCGGTGGGCCGGGTTTGTAACTGTATAGCAGGCAAACTGTGCTGACCGGTAGCTCAACATCTCTCTTTCCAGACAAAGAAAGAAACATAAACAAAATGCAGTATAAAATGTGGTTTTACAGTATTTATTTTTGTGTGCCTGTGATGGGGAGGCACAGACCTGGATGCCTGGAGAGGATAACAGATAAATGGAGCTGGAAATGGTGCTGGTGGGGTGGGAAGAGTGGCTGTGCTGTTGGGGTGGGGAGAGTGGCTGTGCTGGTGGGGTGGGAGAGTGGCTGTGCTGGTGGGGTGGGAGAGTGGCTGTGCTGGTGGGGTGGGAAGAGTGGCTGTGCTGTTGGGGTGGCAAGGTAGAGTGGCTGGCTGGTGGTGGGAGAGTGGCTGTGGTGGGGAGGAGAGTGGCTGTGCTGGTGGGGTGGGAAGAGTGGCTGTGCTGGTGGGTGGGGAGAGTGGCTGTGCTGGTGGGTGGGAAGAGTGGCTGTGCTGGTGGGTGGGAGAGTGGCTGTGCTGGTGGGGTGGGAAGAGTGGCTGTGCTGGTGGGGTGGGGAGAGTGGCTGTGCTGTTGGGGTGACACAGAGTGTGGCTGTGCTGTGAGGTGGGGTGGTAGAGTGGCTGTGCTGGTGGGGTGGGGAGAGTGGCTGTGCTGGTGGGGTGGGAGAGTGGCTGTGCTGGTGGGGTGGGGAGAGTGGCTGTGCTGGTGGGGTGGGGAGAGTGGCTGTGCTGGTGGGGTGGGGAGTGGCTTGTGCTGGTGGGGTGGGAAGAGTGGCTGTGCTGTTGGGGTGGACACAGGTGTGAGAGTGGCTGTGCTGGTGGGGTGGGAAGAGTGGCTGTGCTGGTGGGGTGGGGAGAGTGGCTGTGCTGGTGGGGTGGAAGAGTGGCTGTGCTGGTGGGGGTGGGGAGAGTGGCTGTGCTGGTGGGGTGGGGAGAGTGGCTGTGCTGGTGGGGTGGGAGAGTATGTGCTGGTGGATGGACACAGAGTGTGGAGAGTGGCTGTGCAAGTCCATCAGGGTGCAGAGAGTAGCTGAGCTGGCCAGTCTGGGTGGAGATAGTGGCCTTGCAGGTCTGGGGTGGGAGACTGGGCTGTAGCTTTTTGCATGGACATTTCATTCACTGTTACTTGCTGTGCCTTTTGCTGCCCTGTCAGCTTTGTGCTGCTGTGCTGACCAGGTGGACTGGTACACTTGCTGAAAAAAATGGTTCTGACCACTGGTGATGGAGGAGGGAGGGTGGATGGGCATACTGGCACAGAAATATTTTTCAACATGTATGCCAGTCTGCTGGGTCCATGCCATGTTTACCTCCCTCGTACAAGGGGCTTCTGAGCACTAAAGATAAGTTTCTGTGTCAAAATTAGGAACTGTTAGAAAGTATGAAATCCTACAGTATAAAAATTGCGCATGTTTATGTAGTTTCACCTTGCTGTGTGGTTCGACAAGATGTTCTGTGGTCTCTCCTCTTCATTTAGCACCCTGCCCTGTGACCTAACCATCCCTCCCCCCCCCGGGCATGGGGAAGGTATGTTGTTTTGTGGTCTTTTGGTGGTTGTTGGGCATTGTAAAATGCATTGTTTCATTTACTGTGTTGTACTGCCTGGACCTGCTTTACCCTGTCTCTATCCTGAATGTAAACATGGTATAAAAACGTTCATTTTGGTGGTGTGTGTCTGTCTGTGTCTGTGTAGAAGAATAGAGACACACGCCGGACAAAAAAACTGTATTAAACCACATCTAACTGAAGCAACCATGTTTCATTTGTGCCCTTCAAAACTGTCAGATGAGACGATTTTGAAGTAGTCTGTGGGGAAGCATCCACGGCAACCTGGGCTACCACAACAGGCCCACCACACACTGTCATAGGTGATGCTAATAAAACCACCAACCAAGTACTTACCTTTCAGGGTGGGTCCTATGAGGCTTGTGCACAGGTATCTGGAGTCGTTGTTCCAGCAAACTTTCTGTGACATTTGTTCTCTTAGGTTATGTGATGCGACCATTTTTGTGCCTGGGCAGTCCGTGTTTACTTGGATGGGGTTGTGTAACCCTGGGCATGGACAGAGATGCATATTCCATAGGAGCCCATGGGGAGGAGAGTGGTAGGGGTTGTGGTTGACCACACCATGCCCATGATCATCTTGAACAATTAGGGAATTTACATTGTTCTGTTGCACTGTCCCAGGTACATCAGCATGCTTGTTAAGAGCACCACCTGAGGGATATCAGTAAGTCCCATGCTTATGTATGCAATGCTTGCTTGCTTGAGGAGAGCATTATCCTCTTCGCCTACCTTACCAAACCAGATCCAGGCATATGACATTGAATAATATAGGATGGGACGGGATGGGAGACTAATGAATTAACTTGGTTATAACAAAGAAAAGTGTTAACACTGGGTGCAAGTAAGCAATAATGCCCGACAGGGCGTGTCATCCTGGGATAACGTCACGCCTCAGGTGGTTGGGCATGAGTGCATCCAATACATAAGGCATGACGTTATCTACCATGACACACACCATGGAGGGCATTATTGCTATTATACAATGGCATGTTGTTATACAGAATTAAAAAAAATAATTTTAAAGATGTTTTATTTGGTGTGGAAAAATTTTTTTAAGAGAAGATACAAAAAAACACACTAATGCTAACAATCATCAAGAGGTTCACAGAGAGGCTGAGACTAGACGTGATGAAACAGATGTACTGGATAACATTATGGTCTAGCCAAGACTGACCAATCAGAGGCCAGCATTCATTCTTTTCATTGTATAATTGCATTTTTTATGTAATCTTGTAAATAAGGGCTCATGCTGTGAGGATGCACATGCTGGATGTTTGCCATACCATCCATGCTTATAGGTATACTGAGGTTGCATATCCATTTGCTGCACTTCCTTGAAACATGTTTTTGCACCTCAAGGGTGGGAGGGCTAGCTCAAGCAGACATTTCAAGTTCAGGATCCACTATAAGGGCTGGACTTGGAAGGGTTATGTAAGCAGCAAAGGGGAGTGAGAGACTAGTGAGCTATTCACCTGGAGGTTCAGGTGGGGCCAAAATTAGGTCAAGACTGATTTGAATTGAAGCTGAGGGGAGGTCCTGTCCTCTTGAGAAGGAAATTAAGTTCCTTACATATTTTCAACTTTACAAGTAAGTCCTCACTCCCAAGGCAGAAGAACGAAGACCTGAATACAAAAACAGATCTCAATCAGTTTTTCGACTGGTTTCAGGAGGAGTTGGGCCGAGAGCAGGCTGCAGTAAAACTGATGGGGTGGGGAAGTGCTCTGACTTGGCCTGGGCTGGTCCCTCCCAGGAGTTATTCAGCTGTAGTCTTAAATGTTTTTTGGGCATTATTTGATGCTGGTTGATTTGTTTGCATTACGCAAGCCACCCGCCCTCTTCACTGTCGTGATAGGTGAAAATCGGGACTTTTTTGCTACTTTGCCCCCCCCCTGCAAAAATAACAAACTACGCCCCTGGATCTAGTAGATAATGCATTTATTGCCCTGGGAAACATTAGAGAAATAGACAGAGGAAGAAGTTTACATTTTACTTTAAATAAAAAGTACCCATTTTGAAAGAACTAGATCATCAAAAGATAAAGAATGAGACTGTTCATTCAAATCAAAACAGTGAGATCAAAAGGGCAAATTTAGCCAAAATCTTAAAGATGAAATGATATATCACTCAAAGTGAATTCAGAGCATTACAACATGAGGAGGTACAGTATATGTCAGTATGCCATAGTCAAATACCGAAAACGAGAGCATATGGACTAAAAGTTTTCTGTATTCGAGGGTCTAAAGACTTAATCCAATAAAGAATGCCCAACCTTTGATGCAGGGTTTCCTAAGGCTCTGAATATGGGGTTCAAAAGAAACTGACTATCTAAAATTATCCCTAAATATTTGAAGACTGAGACAAGTTCAATTTCATTACCCTTTTATCAATAATTGAGGAAAATTGCTGGTGATTTCTTATTATGAGGGAAAACCATTACCTTTGTTTTTGTGAATTCAGCCCCAAATGATTTAACAATAACCAGTCCTGTAGATGATCAAAATCAGTCTGGAGATGGGAAGCAGCAATCTCAGATCTGGGATTGGTACAAAATTAACAGCGTCATCTGCATAAAGAGTCATCTCTGTATTAGTACAAATGTTTGGGGCTGAGTTCATAAAATAGTAGCCCCAGATTGAACCCTAGAATACACCACAAACTAAAGGGAGGATCAGGGTGTAGACAAACCAATAATTGTTCTAAAAAATCTATTACTTAAGAAACTTTGATACCATCCAATTACATCACCAGAGAAGTGAAGGCCAGAAGAACACCTGGAAGAAGATCAAATTCGACCAGGTCAAAGTCTAGTGAAGTCCACAAAGAGTGTTGCACATGAGTGACCTTTGTTGAGCGCTATGTACTGCCTGTGAACCCCACCAAGGCTGTTGGTGTTAAAACCTGGCTTAAATCCATGTTGGTTCCTGAAAGTAAAAATATTTCTGAGAAAAACAAGGTTTGATCCATCACAATTTTTCAAAATTTTGGAAATGGGTGATAAAAGGGATATTGGTCAATAGTTAATAACGATGGAAGAGTTTCCATTCTTCAAAAATGGGTTTTATGCTTGCCAATTTCCAACTGCATGGAAATACGTTATAAGACAAAGAAAATTAAAATATGAGCTAATGGATAAGCAAAACAGTTTATACCTAGTTTAATAATCCTAATATCCACTCTATCCTGACCCTGGAGGGTTTTGTCCATCTTGAAGGATGGTGGGGCTAAAGTATAAAGTCTCAGTGCTCCAGAGGAGCCATAACCTCAACAAGGTTGCTTAATCCCCAAGATTACTCATTGTAAAGAGATCTTTGTGGTCTGTCCTTGCAGTCCATTGCAGCTGTAACTGTTAAACTGCTTTACAGTATTTGGTTTCTCTCTGTACCTATCTTGTGATTTTTTTGTGTTGGCTCACGCGCATGCGCAGCCAACATACTGCGGTACTAGCAGATTTGGAGGCACGGTCACTATTGGGTGAATGCAGAGCACACATCAGTAGGTGCGTCCCTCAATCCCTAATTAGCCAGAAGCAGGGGCCGACAACCTGCATACCTAATGCAGCCACCAGATCTGAGAAGAGGTCTGCTGCAATAAGAGTGAAGCTCTCATGCAGCGTGACCACAACATGCCTCCCGACGTGCAGGCAACATGGCAGCAGTGACTGCCACCGCCTGTCACAATGCCAATGGGGAGCCCACTTCTCATCGGGATTATGTAACCCCCTCCTGCTTTTTGCTGTGTGCCGATGGGGTGCCCAAAGCCCCGTCGGCATGATCCACCTCCCTGCTTTTATTGTGTGCTGTGGGGTGCCCCAATCCGTCGGCATCATGTCACCCCGCTTTATTATTATGTGCCGACAGGGCTGCCTTAAATCCCCATCAGCTACAGCTACCCCCAAAGACTCCAGTGACATGCTGGGGAGACCACCCCAATGCCACATGCCCCTGTCAAAGAAAAACGGTCCCACAATTTTTTTTTTACCTGTGGGAAAAGAAAACGGTCCCTCGGCAGTTTCTTGCCCCTCCTACAACCCGCCCCCACCCACTGCACATCCTGCCTCCCAACACCTCCCTCACCCCATCCTTACCCTGTGGAGTCCGGCGACAATCTTGGTGGACCGGGAACACGTCTGCACTCTTCAAAACTGACCGTGAACTGAAGAAATGCCGTAAGCTGTATAATGGAATAAATAGTTTTTTTAACTTTGATGCATATCTCAGGCATTTTGGGAATTTAGCACCAGATTTTCAACATGGGGTTTTGGGACCCTCCTCATGATTTCTGCCACTGTCATGGCGTTAATCGGCCCCAAAAGGTGATTTTGTGGTCACTGCATGGAACCAACTTTCCTGACCAATTAATGAAATGACAGTGCCAGTGTTAGTGAGGTGGGCTCTCAAAAAGCCTATGTTGCAAATTTGGTGGAAAAAATCAAAAAAATTACTGTTTTACGAGTGTGCATTGCACAGTTTCTACACACGCTCATAACTTTGCGAATTTGCAATATTTTCACCCCAGATTTTCAACATTGGCATTTTTCCACACCTGCTTGTGAATGGTACAGCTGTCATTTTTAACATCCTGGCCAAAATCTGTTTTCGCACTTCTGGCGCAGAATAGCGCGGTTGCTGAGGGAAATCAGTGTTTGGGACAGATTACAAAAATGACAGTGAAACTGTTCATGAGCAGAGGTCTAAATACCTATGTTGGAAAATTTGTACGATATCTATAAAATGACACTATGCAGGCTTACGTTGCGCAGTTTGCACGCACGCTCATAAGTTCGCGAATTTATAATATTTTCACTCCAGATTTTCAACATTGCCATTGTTCTGCACCTTCTTATGAGCAGTATAGCTGTCATTTCTTACATCCTGGCTGAAATGTGTTTTCGCAGTTCCGGCGCAGAATAGCGCGGTTGCTGTGGGAAATCTGTGTTTGAGCCACATTATGAAAATGACAGTGAACTGTTCATTAGCAGAGGTCCTAAAATGCCTATGTTGAAAATTTGGTGACAAAAGTCCATAAAATGAGTGTTTGACGAGCGTGCGTTGTGCAACTTCCACGCATGCTCGTAACTTTGTGAATTTATAATATTTTCACTCCAGATTTTCAAAATTGGCATTTTTCCACACCTCCTTATGAACAGTATAGCTGTCATTTTACATATCCTGGCCAAATTATGTTTTTGCTCATCCAGCACAGAACTATACGGTTGCTGTGGGAAATCAGTTTTTGGGACAGTTTTCGGAAATGACGGTGACACTGTTCATGAGCAGAGGTCCTAAAATGCCTATGTTGAAAATTTGGTGCCAAAAGTCCATAAAATGACTGTGTTGCAAGTGTGCATTGTACAGTTTCCACACACCCTTGTAACTTCACAAATTTGCAATATTTTCGTGCCAGATTTTCATCAGTGGCATTTTTCCACACCTCCTTATCAACAGTACAGCTGTCATTTTTCACAGCCTGCCCAAAATGCATTTCCGCAGCTGTGGCGCACAATGGCGTGGTCACTGTGGGAAATCACCTTTTGGAACACATTAACAAAATCACAGTGCCACTGTTCATGAGGGAGGTCCCTAAATATCTATGTTGAAAATGTGGCTAAATTACTCCCACAAATAATTGGGTTAAGGACATGTGTTGTACAGTTTCTATGCATGCTCATGACTTCACCAATTTTTCATTTTTTCACTCCAGATTTTCAACGTTGCCATTTTTTTACACCTCCTCATGAACAATACAGTTGTCATGTTCCACATTCCTGCCCAAAATGTGTTTTTGTCCCTGTGTCGCCAAATGGCAGAGATGCTGTGCAAAACCACCTTTCAGCTTACAAACTGATTGTACCGCTCTTCATGAGGTGGGGTCACAAAAAGCCCATGTTGAAAATTTGGAGTGAAAGCACCAATACATGACTACGGTGTTACAGTTTCCAACTGTGGCACCCCACCATGTACAGACTGACAGGCGTCAGGGGTGTTACTTGAGATCATCGGCTGCAATGCTCATGCCATTCCACTCTCTCCCCCACCATGCAGCCAGTGACAGGCATCGTGGTGTGCCTTGCAGTGTTTGGCCACAAAGTTCACCCTATTCTCCTATACTGCACCCATCTCAGCGTATTTCCTTATGGAATGGGGTACGTATAATGCCCAAAGACCCCAAAGCACACCACGACACTTGTCAGTGTCTACAGGGTAGGGTGAGGTACAATGGCATGAGCGTTATAGCTGATGACTCAAAGGCACCCCCAATGCCTGTCGGTCTCTACAGGGTGGGGGTGGGGTTGGCGCCACTTCAATACTTCACTGCCATTCCTATTATGCGTCTCTAACTCCGGCATTACCAATGCCAATGCCAGCGAGACAACATTCGGCATTGACAAATGCTTGTTATATAATGATCTGTAATTGATCTGACAGATCAGTTACATACAGTTTTGAAAAAAATCCATTCAGATCATTGTATAACAAGCATTTTCAATGCCGAATGTTGTCTCGAGGCATTGGCATTGGTAGTGCCGAGTTAAAGACGTATAATAGAAATGGCAGAAGTATTGAAGTGACGCCAACCCACCCCCACCCTGTAGAGACTGACAACATTTTGTTTGCCTCACCATATGCTTTATTACATTGACTCATTTCATTGAGGTGTCACATATAATGACCCTAGATCCCTTTCCTCCTGGGAGATATTGATTTTGACCCCGTTGAGCCATTAGCCTGTCTTTGGATTACCCTTACCGGATGTAACACGTTGCACTTTTTCATGTTGACTTCAGCTGCCTTGTGTTAGACCATCTTTCTAGACTTTTCAAGTTTTCTGAAGTTCCTAATTGCCTCCATGCTGTTGACTTTACTACCCAGTTTAGTACCATCTGCAAAGAGCACGAGCTTGCCTGAACGCTCTACTCCTATGTCACAGATAAACATATTAATATATTAAACATATTAAACAGGACTGGGCCTTGGACCGATCCCTGTGGTACTGTGCTGGTGACCTTACATTCAGTTGACTGTAATAGTCTGGGCCCATTTGGCAGCTGTACTTGCCTTCACCACCACCATATGAGCTGCCTGCACTTTCCCTCAACTTCCATCATCTGCAGGTTGTAGGAATCCAGTTTTTAATCAATATCTCTTACAACTTTGGCCAGAATTTTGAGTGGTGCAAATATCAGGCAGGGATACCTCAGCTCTATCCACAGAGGTAGTTGCAGACTTGAGGGCTCCTTGTGACTTGCAGCATGCTGGATAGCCTTGGTTTGAAAAAGTCTTTGATATTTGATTTTAGTTGCCTTACTCATGCTTAGACTACTCAAATAGCTCATGAGGATAGAAACAAATTGTATAGCTAGATATTACTAAGTTGAGTTGAAGAAACAGGTTAAAAGTTAAATTTTAATTATTTGCTGGTGAGAGCTCCTCATAACATGTTTGATCAAGCTGGCTGCTAGCTCCTCCCCTTCCTTTAGTTCACTTTTAAAGTGCCCTGTGTGGGGCATGGCCTGACTGCCAGCTCATTCAGATGCAGATTGACTGAGCTCCATAGCCGACATATAGATTCATTAAAAACAGCCTACTATGTGTAATTTCTGGCAAAAAAAAATTGGTTAAATAGTGAGTACAGACCTTTACAGAACACAGGTGGAAAATTCAGCAGTTTGCAGACAGGAAACCCAGAGAATTCACTGTTAATAAAACTCCTGAAACCGAAGGCCTATAGCATGAGCACTGCCGTGTGGTGGACGTTGTCTACAACCACACCAGGGAGCCATCCCCGCCTCCCTAGATTAAAAGGTGGAAGAATTCAATAGCCGCACAGCACTCCTAGAAAAGAAGGCTGAGTCAGCCCAGGCAGATGCAGCAAAGGTGGGGGAAGTAGCAGAACAAGCCCTGATCACTTGTTCAAGCCTTTTGAGGAGACCCCGACCTTGTGCACCCCCTCCTTGAACAACTTGCAACTTTTGTAGAGCAGCAAATGTTTGAGTTCTTGGTTTCTAACCTCAGGAATCCACTAATATTATTTCTCTTTGCAGTGCCCCTTTAAGTCAGCACTGCCCTGGAGCCAAATAGAATGCTATGCTAATCATGGAATGTTTAGCTCGTGCATTCATTTTCAGACTGCCCTGTTCTAACTGCCTGGATTCTACCTCAGATTTTCTGTCTCCGCTGCAAAGTTCAGACGCCCTGGAGATCTCTTTATTTATTTTTATTTTTCAAATCTAGGATTACAAATACCTTTGAGCCATGGCTCTTTTACAAAGGTTCCACATCAGAGAAATACAAATTATGGGGAACATCAAGACAGGCATTACAACAATGTGGACATTGCAAACAGAGTACAGATTAATACAGTTCAAGGCTAGCATTGTAACAAGGCAGCCAGCGGCATTTGTCAGAGAAAATAGACAACAGATAAGAAGTGCCAGAGTCATAGGGAGAGGGAAGAGGGTTGGGGGGAGAAGGAATGTAGGAAGGGTGGCAAGAGGGTGAAAAGTACAGCATTGGGTATACCAAGATGTGAGGGTAGAATCCAGTGGGGGGGGACAACTAGAGCAGAAAGGGAAGTGGAGAAACAAGGTTAAGTTGGGCAGTCACAGGAGCTGTTGGTAGTGAGATAGTCCCGGAGCCTAGTTTTAAACATACCAATAGTTGGGGCAGAGGAGATGGTTGGGATGAGGCCATTGAACCAGAGTGGCGCTCGATAAGCAAAAGAGCATTGTCCCTGTGAAGTGTGACAGTGGGGGACTTTCAGTAGCTGTAGTGTGGATCTCCTAAGGCGCCATTTGTTAATTCAGTGTTGTAACAGAGTTGAAACCCCAGAAGGTGCAAGGCCAAGGTAGATTTTTTCACCATGGAGCACGTGAGAAACTTTATGCGGTTTGATAGTTGGAGCCAACCCGGTCTGAGTTAGGCCCGGTCTAGTCTTGGCAGCAGTCTTCGGGAGTCTTTCTGGAGGCTGAGATGCTGCCCTGTTTGCAGACAACTATCTGCCCTGAGGGAGGACGTTGCCTGTCTTCAGGCCGCACTGGACAGTGGCAAGGGAACCTCCCTTCCAGGGAGCACCAGAGCCACCACCACTACTTCAGAGGTTGCGAAGAAAGCACAGCAGTTGGACCACAGTGGGCTCAGGGAGGGTAAGGGTGGTGGAACAGAGGCACACCCAGTCAGTTGTTCCACTCCACAATCCATACACCATTCTGGGGGAGCATAGTTCCCCTATGGATGCACCCGCAGAGGAGACTAAGGAGGGTGCAGACAACTGTCACAAGGGAGGCCCTCAGGAAGGAGGCAGAGGGCACCACAGGGAAAGAAAGCAGCTCCTGGTGGGGGACTCAATTATTAGGGGATAGAACTGGAGGAGCAGGAAAACTGAAGTGAGGTGCCTGCCTGGTGCCATGGCTTGAGGGACAGGAAGCACATCCTTAGGATCACGAGAACAGTTGCACAGGAGTCTGAGCTGGACATCATTGTCCACCTAGGGACAAATGACTTAGCTCATCATGAGATTAGAGCAGTGCAGAAGGACTTTGTAGAGTTGGGGAGGGCTTAAGACAAGTAGCACACACAGTATCCTTCTCAGAGGTACTGCCTGTCAGTGGCATGGGTGAGGTGAGGTACTTGCACCATGCAGTTTAACAAATGGTTGAAAAAATGGTGTGGAGCACAGGGTTTGGCTTCACTGGGGACTGGGGTTCCACCTGAGGACACCAGCCTATACTGGCAGGATGGTCTGCATCTGTCCAGGAAGGGAACAAGTCTTTTGGGCAATCGGTTTAAATGCTTCATTGGCAAGCCTTTAAACTAGTCAAGGGGGGAGGCACTGATAAGCAGCAGGAAAATCTCAGCTTCCCCCTACAAAACAGGGTACTAAATGAGAAAAAGACCAAGGTAGACAGGTCAGTGGGGGATACCGCTACAGAAGGTAAAGCCATCAAAAAATGGAGAGCAATGAGTACCAATGCCCATAGTCTGGGTAACAAGCTTCCTGAATTAGTGGCCTTGATGGAGGAGGAAGATCTGGATATCATGGCAGTCACAGAAACATGGTACACACAGAACCATGACTGGGACGTAAACATACCAGGGTACACTATCTACAGGAGGGACAGGGAGGGTAAAAGGGGAGGAGGAGTAGCTCTCTACATTAGAGAAGAAATCAAAGCAACAGAACAAAAGGGTAAACAGGAGGAGAAGAAGCAATGTGGGTCAATTTGGAGGCAGGCAATGGCACCACAATCCGCACAGGGGTTGTATACAGACCCCCCTCTCAGGGAGGAAATGGACAAGGAAATGATAGAAAGTATACTTAGAATGGCAGATAAAGGGAGATATTGCTGATGGGTGATCTGAATATGCCAGATGTTAACTGGAGTGCAGTTGCAGCAGCCACTTCTAAGAGTGGGGTTATTCTAGATGCCCTACAGGGGGCATGCCTTAGACAACTAGTATTGGAGCCCAGTCAAGAGGAGCAATCTTAGATCTGGTTCTCTCTAATGGAGATGAAGAGGATCACAGATGTAGAAGTGGGTAGCCATCTGGGAACTAGCGACCATCGAACAGTATGGGTCACAATAAACACAGCAAAGAGTCAAGCCATACAAAGACAAAGGTACTGGATTTAGGAGGGCTGACTTTGCTAAAATGGTGAGTGCCTAAGGAATGCACTAGCAAATGGGCAAGAAGGAGGGTGGAAGAACGATGCGGAATAATAAAACTGCCATCACAGAGGTAACAAGCCTTGTGTAAAGCAAATAAACAAAATGAAATGAGGTAAGAAACCACTATGGTTCTCAAAGGAAGTGGCAGTGAAGGTTCAAGAGAAAAGAAAGCATTTAGGAAGTACAAGGAATCACAGAAGGAACAGGACAGAGAACTGTATCAGTTAAAAGCAAAAGGAAGCTGGAAAGGCAGTCAGAACAGCAAAGGCCCAAACCGAGGAGAAAAGGTAGCCAACTCAGTTAAGAAGAGGGGACAAAACCTTTATAGGTACATCAGGGAGTGAAGGAAGACCAAGGAAGGGATAGTGAGGCTTAATAAAGGGAGGGAGGGTGGGCAGAGGGTGACTGTGAAAAGGCAGAGATACTAAACAGATATTTTTCTCAGTATTTACAAAGGAAGAGGGGAGGTACCTAAACAAACAGTAGAAACACTCTGGATACAGAAGTTGATACCAGCCCATTTACAGAAGAAAGGGTTCTGAAAGAGCTCTTAAAACTGAAGGTGGACAAAGCAATGGGGCCTGATGGGATTCATCCCAGAATTCTAAAAAGAACTAAGGATAGAACTAGTGACACCACCGACTACCCTCTTAACAAATCATGGGAGTATGGGGTGGTACCTGAGGACTGGAGGAGGGCAGATGTGATTCCCTTCACAAAAGTGGGAGCAAGGCAGAAGCAGGAAACACAGACCTGTTAGTTTAACCTCAGTGGTAGGGAAAATGATGGAATCACTTCTGAAGGAAAGAATTGTTGAGTATCTAGAGGCCAGAGGGCACAGGACCCAAGGCAGCATGGATTCACAGCGGGAAGGTCATGCCAGACAAATCTGATAGATTTCTTTGACTGGGTGACCAAAGTAGTTGATCAGGAGGGACTGTGGACATGGCCTACCTAGACTTTAGCAAGGCATTTGACACAGTCCCACACAAAAGATTAATATACAAGTTAGCCAGCCTGGGAGTGGGTCCCAAGATGACAGCCTGGGTAAAGAATTGGCTGGAGAATAGGACACAGAGAGTAATAGTAAATGGAGTCCACTGAAAAAAAGGGAGTTAGTAGGTACCACAAGGTTCAGTATTAGGACCGGTCCTCTTCAATGTCTTTATAAGCAACATTGCAGAGGGACTGGAAGGAAAAGTATGTCTCTTTGCAGATGACACAAAGATCTGCAACAGAATTGATGCACAAGGTGGGGTGGAAAGGATGATAAGGGACTTGGCAAGGTTAGAGGAATGGTCAAATGTATGGCAGCTTAGATTCAATGCTAAGAAGTGCAAGATAATGCACCTGGGAAACAAAAACCCAGGGGAAGAGTACACAATGAGGGGTGATACTAACAACAATAAAAATGGAAAGGGACCTGGGGGTAGTCATATCAGATGACCTAAAGGTGGGCAAGCAATGTGAGAGGGCAGCAAGGAGGGCTGGGGAAATACTGGGATGCACAGGAGAGCATCACCAGTAGAAAACAAGTTATTATCTCTCTGTACAGACAGCTGGTGAGACCACATCTGAGTACTGCATGCAATTCTGGAGACCCAATCTCCGCAAAGACATAGACAGGATGGAAGCTGTCCAGAGGAGGGCAACTAAAATGGTGCAGGGTCTGTACCAGAAGACATATGAAGAGAGACTTAAGGAGCTTAATATGTATAGCCTCGAGGAAAGGAGGGAGAGGGGACATGATAGAAACTTTCAAGTACCTCAAGGGAATCAACAAAGTCCAAGAGGGTAGCATCTTTCAAAAAAAGAGGTGTGCAAGAACAAGGGGCACAATTTGAAGATAGAAGGGGGGCGGCTCAGAGGTAATTTAAGGAAGTATTTTTTCACAGAGAGGGTTGTGGATGTATGGAACGGCCTTCCAGAGGAGGTTGTGGAGTCAAAACAGTGGTGGAATTCAAACGCATGGACAGTCATAAGGCAATTCTAGGGGGTGGGGTGGGAAGAAGTAGGCTGCTGGTTAACTAGGATCTGCAGCTTATCCATCAGGTAGAAATGGGCAGACTGGGTGGGCCAAGCGGTCCTTATCTGCCGTCAAATTCTATGTTTCTATGTTTCTATGAGTGTACAGGTCACATGTGTGGGTGAGACGGTGAGCACCAGTGATGAACCAACATGCTTTATTTAAGGTAGTTGAGAGGCATCTAAGGGTTGTGGTTGTGGCTGAGCCATAAATGATGAGACCATAGTCTATTACAGAGATCACAGAGCTCAAGACTGCAACCTTCAAAGCTTCTGGCATGAGGTGTGGTCTGTGTTTGTAGAGGAGACCAAGCCATGTATTAGCAGCTCTAGCTACATTATCTACATGAAGTCCATAGGAGAGATTAGGATCAAGCTATATCCCTAAGTATTTGGAGGACCCCACCTGATCTAGAGTGTTCCCCTGGGTGGTGGAGATAACCATGGTGTAGCTTGTGTGGGTTATGAGAGCTGCAGAATAGCATAGATTTGGTTTTCTTGTCATTGAGGACCAGTTTATGATTAAGAAACCATGTCTCTACAGAATTGAAACCTAGTTGAAGGTTGTGTTGAAGAGTTGCAGGATCTTTGTGAGTGGAGAATACAACAGCATCATCGGCATATAGTATGGATCCACTCAGAGCAGTGGTAAGGAGGAGTTTAAGAAAAGGCTAAAGGAGGGGTCCAGTATGGATCCTGGGACATCGAGCGAACAGGCAGGGTGTTAGAAAGAGCGTCCGCAATTTTACTCTCTGTGACCATTTTCTAAGTAGCTTTTAAACCAGAGAAGAGTCAGGTGATAGCCCGGCATTCAGTAGTTGGTATATTAATAATCCATGGTGTACTGTATCGAAGGCCTTGGAGAGGTCGACAAAAACGGCCCCTGTGAGAAGGCCGTTGTCAAGGGATTTGTGCAAAGCTCCAGTGAACTCAAGAAGGGCTGTGGTGGTGCTGTGACCTTTCCGGAAGCCATGTTGTTGTGGACAAGGTATATTGTACTTATCCAAGTGGTCGGTAAGTTGATCAGCCACGATGCGCTCAAGTGTCTTAGAGAGTGGGGGCAGTATGGAGATAGGGCGATAATTTGAGTGAATCGTCTTGTCCCCACTTTATGGATGGGTGTCACGGTGGCTGTTTTCCATAGGTCCGGAATTTTCCACAGCTGAGAGAGAGGTTTAGGATTTTAATGGATGAATTACCTCATCGAGGTGAGCAAAAGAAGCTTAAGGTCCAGGGTGTCGCTACTAGATCTAGATTTAGAGATAGCTGCAGTAATATGGCAAACATTCAAACTAGCCAAAGGGGGAGGCACTGAAAAGGAGCAGGAAATCCAGGCTTCCCCACAAAACATGGTGATTAGTGAGGTAAACACCAAGGTACAGAAGTTATTAAGAGCAGAACAGATTTAAATGTAAAAAGAGCAAAGGCAGTAAGGACAGAAATGGGGCTAAAAGGGTAAAGCTATCAAAAAGTGGAGGCGAATGAGTACCAATGCCCATAGTCTGTGTAACAAGCTCCCTGAACTAGTGGCCTTGATGGAAGAGGTTGCCTGGATATTGTGGCAGTCACAGAAACATGGTACACAGAGAACCATGACTGGGATGTCAACATACCAGGATACACAATTTACAGGAGGGACAGGGAGGGTAAAAGAGGAGGAGGAGTAGTTCTCTATGTAAAGGAAGGGATCAAAGCAACAAAACTAAAGAGTAAACAGGGAGCAGATGAGGCACTTTGGGTCACCCTGGAGACAGGAAATGGCACCACAATCCGCATGGAGGTTGTATACAGATCCCCATCTCAGGGGGAGGGAATGGACAAGGAAATATAAATATAAATTGTTTAACCAGGAAAAGCACACTAAGCCGGAGCTTGTTTCCAGGTGTGACCTGGGAGCACAAGGAAGTTAAGTGACTTGCTCAGGATCACACAGTATACAAGTGGAAGCTGTGGGATTCAAACCCAGGTCTGGTCTGCTGGATGTCACCAGATTTACAGTGCAGAGCCTTAGACCACTGCGCTATACTGCCTCCGCAAATGATAGAAGGCTTTCTTAGAATGGCAGAAAAAGAGGATATATTGTTGATGGGAGACCTGAATATGCCAGATGTTAACTGGAGCACCTTTGCTGCAGGCACATCCAAGAGCAGGGCCATTCTTGATGCCCTACAGGGGGCATGTCTCAGACAGCTAGTATTGGAACCCACTCGGGAGGGAGCAATCTTAGACCTGGTACTCTCAAATGGGGATGGAGAAAGAATCTCAGATTCAGAAGTGGGTAGCCATCTGGGAACAAGCGACCACCAAACAGTGTGGTTCATGATAAGCACAGCCATACAATCAAGCCATACAAAAGCAAGAGTACTGGACTTTAGGAGGGCTGACTTTGGGAAAATGAGAGAGTGCCTCAGAAAAGCACTAGCAAACAGGCAAGAAGGAGGGGTGGAGGAACAATGGGGAGTGATCAAAACAGCCATCACAGAGGCAACAAGCCTTTGTGTAAAGCAAATCAATAAAACACAACGAAGGAAAAAAACGCTATGGTTCTCAAAAGAGGTGGCAGAGAAGGTTAAGGAGAAAAGGACAGCATTCAGGAAATATAAGGAAACACAGAAGGAGCAGGACAGATAACTTTATCAGTTAAAGCAGAAAGAGGCTGGGAAGGCAGTCAGAATAGCAAAGGCCCAAACCGAGGAAAGGATAGCCAATTCTGTTATGAAGGGGATAAGACCTTTATAGGTACATTAGGGAGCAAGAAAGACCAAAGGAGGGATACTGAAGCTTAATAAAGGGAGGGAATGTGGGTAGAGGGTGACAGTGAAAAGATGGGATACTGAACGAATATTTCTGCTCAGTATTCACAAAGAAAGAGGAGGGAGTTACCTAAACCAAACAAGAGAAACACTCTGAAGACAGGGTCGATACCAGTCCATTTACAGAAGAAAGGTTCTGAAAGAACTAATAAAATTGAAGGTGGACAAAGCAATGGGGCCTGATGGGATTCACCCAAGAATTCTAAAAGAACTAAGGGTAGAACTAGTGACACTGCTGACTACTCTCTTTAACAAATCATGGGAGGATGGGGTGGTAACCTGAGGACTGGAGGAGGGCAGATGTGATTCCTCTTCACAAAAGTGGGAGCAGGACAGAGGCAGGAAACTACAGACCAGTTAGTTTGACCTCAGTGGTAGGGAAAATGATGGACTCACTTCTGAAGGAAAGAATTGTTGAGTACCTAGAGGCCAGTGGGGCACAGGACCCAAGGCAGCATGGATTCACGATGGGAAGGTCGTGTCAGACTAATCTAATAGATTTCTTTGACTGGGTGACCAAAGTAGTAGACCAGGGAGGGGCTGTGGACATGGCTTACCTAGATTTTAGCAAGGCATTTGATACAGTCCCACACAAAAGATTAATTCACAGGATAGCCAGCCTTGGAGTGGGTCTCCAGGTGGTAGCCTGGATAAAAAATTGGCTAGACAACAGGACGCAAAAGGTAGTAGTAAATGGAGTACACAATGAAGAAAGGAGGGTTACTAGCGGGAATGCAGGGTTCAGTACTGGGACCGGTCCTTTTAATGTCTTTATAAGTGACATTGCAGAGGAACTGAAGGAAAAGTATGTCTCTTTGCAGATGACACAAAGATCTGCAACAGGGTTGATACACAAGATGGAGTGGAAAGGATGAGAAGGGACTTGGCAAGGTTGGAGGAATGGTCAAATGTATGGCAGCTCAGATTCAATGCAAAGAAGTGCAAGCTAATGCACATGGGAAACAAAAACCCAGGGGAAGCATACACAATGGGGGGTGAGATACTGACAACAGTAAAAATAGAAAGGGACCTGAGGGTAATTATATCAGATGACCTAAAGGCGGGCAAGCAATGTGAGAAGGCAGTAAGTAAGGCTGGGGGGATTCTGGGATGCATAGGAAGAGGCATCAATAGTAGAAAACAGGAAGTTGTTATCCCTCTGTACAGACAGTTGGTGAGACCCCATATGGAGTATTGTGTGCAGTTCTGGAGACCCCATCTCCGCAAAGACATAGACAGAGTGGAGGCTGTCCAGACGAGGGCAACCAAAATGGTGCAGGGTCTGCACCAGAAGACATACGAAGAAAGACTAAAGGAGCTTAATATGTATACCCTTGAGGAAAGAAGGGAGAGAGGGGACATGATAGAAACGTTCAAGTACCTCAAGGGAATTAACAAAGTCCAAGAGGGTAACATCTTCCAGAAGAAGAGATGTGCAAGAACAAGGAGGCACAATTTGAAGATAGAATGGAGACGGCTCAGAGGTAATGTGAGGAAGTATTTTTTCACTGAGAGGGTTGTGGATGCATGGAACAACCTCCCTGAGGAGGTTTGGAGTCAAGAACAGTGGGGGACTTCAAGAATGCATGGGACAGGCATAAGGCAGTCCTAGTGGGGGTAGGGAGGAAGTAAGCTGTTGGTTAACTAGGATCTGCAGCTTATCTGTTGGGTAGGAAAATGGGCAGACTAGGTGGGCCAAGCGGTCCTTATCTGCCATCAAATTTTATGTTTCTATGTTTCTATGTAATATAGCGGCGAGCTTTATTCAGTCTTACCTTCCTGAAGTAGAAGATGGGATGGTTAGACTGAAGGGCTGAGGTATTTGGGGAGTAGGCCCTGTTTTCGAAAAAGTCATGGGGTAGAACAGCACTAAGGTCTGAAAAAGCCATGTTAAAGATGTTTGCGATCACCTTGGGGTCAAGGGTTGAGGATCCATCAACCATTAACATGGCAGGAGAGGTTTTTGGCTGCTTCCCTGTGACATCCTTGATATTGTTCCAGAAAGCACGACCATTTCCCCATGTATTGGTGAGAGCATCTTTGTAATAGGTGGATTTCATTAGCCGTATGGCTTTTGTGCAGGCATTTCGTGCTTGTTTGTAATTTTGGATGTCCAGTTGTTTGCCAGTGGCCCTGGCAACTGCCCAGAAGGTGATCCCTTAGTTTCAACTGTGAGAGAAGAGCGCGGTGACCCATGGGTTAGAGAGAGATTTTGTTTTCGCCTTTTTAGCAGAGGCAAAGAGGTTGCAGGCTTTGTTGAAAATTGAGATGAAGTGATCAAGAGCCAAGTTAACATCTGTTGCTTCATAGATGGGCAGCCAGTCTTGTAGAAGCAGGTGTTGTTTGAGATGTGGAAGTTTTCCATGAGGAAGGACTCTGCTAGCGATAATTTTGGGAGGGGGCTTAAGGAATTTGTTAGACCATGCACACATGACTGGGTAGTGGTCACTGAGTGAGTCTGGGAGAATGGTCGTACGAGAAATCCTTGTGGGGTGAGTGGTGAGGACCCAATCCAAGAGGGTACTGGTGCCAGTCTTGTAGTTAATCCTACTAGGGGAGTTCACCATTTGCGTGAGGTTAGCAGCTGAGATGAAGTCTTTATAGGCACTGGCACTCGATGCCAACCAGTTTATGTTGAAATCCCCTAGTAGAATAAGTTCAGTTTCGGGAGGATGTGAGTTGATAAAGTTTAGGACATTGTTGAATCCATGTTTAGGGTCCCTGGGTGGGATATATATGGAGACAATAGTCAGAGCTTTATGGTTGGGACCTAGGATGATTTTTATTGGCAGAATCTGGGCTGAGGCAGAAAGTGATGGAGTTGCTACAGGTTGCAAGACAGGGAGTCTTTGATATAGATTGCGCAACCACCGCCTTTTTTGGATATCCGGTCCAACCTGTGAACATTGTAGCCCTGTATTGTTACTGCTGAGTCAGGAACCTTAGGTGTCAGCCAAGTTTCCACCACAGCAAGGATGTCAGGGTTGTGTTGGCATATGAAGGCTTGGAGTGCATCCAGCTTTGTAGTAGGCTGCAGATATTAATGGTTGCAAGGATAAGGTCACCTGAGTTTGTGTGGCCTGAGCTTCTAGGGCCAGGATTGGGATGGACGCTGCCTGAGATGAGAAGGAGGAGGAGCAGGAGTTTTAAGGAGCAGAGCTGCAGCTCTTTGAGAGATAGTTTTGATTGTTGTTTCCTGGAGTAGAAGTTGCAAGGTTCCAGGCGGTGTCACATATGGACTGCAACGTGGCACAGTGTAGAGAGGTGGCCACACTTGTTGAGAGTAGTGGTCATGTTAGATGTAACCCCTGCAAATGGGGGTTCCCAAAAGACTTCAGGAGCTTGCTTGAATGCTCCAAGCCTGAATGGTGTTTGGCATTTAAGCCATTTATCAGTGAGTGTTTTAGAGCCTCTGGTACTGTCTCTTTAAGAGCTGTCTGCTTGCAGACATAATTAGTTTGTATGGGGGGACTGTGCTTCTCTGCTTGAGTACCACTCGAGCTGCTGCCAATTCACTCCATTTTTGCAGTCATTAGGAGTGCAAAGGGAACCTATCTGAAAGATGTAACTGTGTGCCAGAAATCATTTAGAGTAATAATGAAAATACAGTTTGTCTAACCTGCTCTTTGCAGTCAGAACTGTGTTTGCCTAGTTCCCCATTCTAGTTTTGAACTGCTGAACTGGACCAATCAGTGTGGGTTAAGGTAGCTCTAAAATGGTGCCTTGGACGAATCAGAACTTGGACGTAATCTGAGCCAGCCACAAGAGGATTGTATGGGCAGTGACTCTGGGAGATGTAGTTTGGACTTCAGCGCCTTTTTGGACCAACAGGGCAGTCTATTGTGAGTGACAGCCAATCCAGCCAAGAACTGGGAGGAACTCAAAGGAAGTGCCCGGTTTTGTCTGCTGGAATTTCAGTTGAGCTCTGGCAGTGAAGAGGGAAGGAGCCCTGTGCTTTTTCGGTGTGCAGTTTTAGTCGGGAAACACGTGTAAGGCCCCGAGTTCCGGTCTGCAGCTTGTGTAACTGCTTGTTAGGACTGAATCCGTCCTGTGAAGAGAATCAAAGGATATCTGAAGAGTAGAAACCAGGCTCACCCTGTAGAAGACTGGAGAAATTGCTGAATTGCGCTCGGTCTGTCAGGAACTGAATCTGCTGTGTGTTCTCCCGGGTATTGTGCAGTAATTGCGATCGGGATAGAGAAGCAGCCTGCCTGGTATAGTACTTTCTTTTTACCATATAAATGTGTGAGGAGGCTTGTGTAGCTCGAGTGAATCCTGCTGCCATTAAAGGACTTTTGCCTGTTGCAGTTTGTCATATAAATGTGTGAGGAGTCTCGTGGAGCTCAAGAGTAGCCCTGCTGACGTTGAAGGACCCTATCTTGTTTGGAGGTCATGAGTACTAATTCAGGGTCGCTCCCTGTTGAATTGCCACATTGAATCCAAATGGAATTACTGTACTGCTGACTGTTTAACTAATTTTATTTTCTCTGTGTGAAAGGGCCCCTCCAGCTGCCACGGTTTGGACTAGCCACTAGGGCTTGGGTACCTAGGGACAGTAACTGTTAGGGATAGGCCTGTGCACAGAGCCATAGGTAGATGAGTAAAGTGATAAGCTAATTAACCTGATTTCCCCCTGTCCTTGTTATATCCCCTAAATAAATCAGAGCTGCTTGTTTCAGCAAAGTTATACTGCCTGAGGTATTTGTCTATGTTAAAGTATTGTACTGTGATTGTTGCACTGTATCTCCTTATTTTACAGGGGTCCCAGTGCCTGAACCAGTCCTGGGGTAAGTGTATACTGTGAAGGTAATCTGATATACTGTGTGGGCCACTAGTGGGAAGAAAGGGGTTGCAGTGTCCCAGAGGGCTGTGACAAGTTAATTCAACTATTGCAAACCCTGACCTCTGGGTGGAGGCACCTGCCATCAGATCCAGGCCCCTCAACCTGTTAGTGGCAAATCAGGCAGGGTAGTAGCCCCTGGGATAGCACCATCTAGGGGTTACATCTTGAGGCTCACCGCTGGGATTGTGTGTCCTCTAGTGGCCATATTTACGAACCACTGTTAAGGAAAAATGGGTACCCCGACAGAAGTGAAGCCAAACATCGAAGGTGGAGTGGTGTACTGGGGAGGAGATCGAACCCCAAAATGCTATGCTTATCCTGGACATCCCCTGGGTATCAATACGGACACTGTACAGGAGTACTTTCCAAGGTGGAAGGTTTACAAAACCCTGTGGTGGTGGGTCGGCATGCTAATCTGCTCACCCACACTTTCCTGGCCCTAGTAGAGTTTAAGGATCCCATAGATAGCTCCAAAGTGCCACAGACCATTACCCCAGAGGAGCCCTCACTGCCTGGAGGTGATAACTAAGGACAGTAAAGACCGGGGGGAATGAGCCCCACCACTGTCTGAAACTTTTGAGGAGAATTTGCTAAATGGTTGCTGGGGAAAGGAAAACTGTGGAGGACTTGAAGAAACTATTCTTCCACCTGGGGTGTTCCTCCCCAACACCCTCTCCCGCTCCAGTACCCGTAATGGTGGCTGAACCAATGAAGACTCTATTTCTGCACCTACCATTAGTCACGACTCTACCAAAGATTGAGGATCTTCTCTGGCACCTCCCCACCCCCAAGGGAGGATGACTGGAGACCTGGATAGACTATGTTGCCCCAAGTGCTAGAATGGCAATGCTCGGAAGCCAAAAAGTGAAAGAGGGTTAGTGAGAGCCTCCGAGGTCCTGCCCTGGCTACCGTCCGTGCTAAGCAGGACCAGTAACCCTGAAGTGACTGCACAGGTCTATCTTGAGGCCTTGGAGAATGTGTATAGGGAGCCCAGATTCTGATGAGAGGACCTATGGTGGAGAGTAAGAAATGCACAACAGTACCAAGGGAGTTGTTGTCTGTGTATGTATCGGCTGGAAAAATTATTTACAGAATGCCCTCAGAAGGGTAGTTTGCCAGCGATTGAACTGGACCGAACCAGGCTGGACAGGATCCTTAAGTCTGCCCCTTCTCAGAACTGCTGTTGCTTCAGTTACGCCTAGGCAAATCGACTGGAATACCCACCTCCTATGATGAGTTAATGAGAGAAATTTGAGGAGTTGAGAAAAGGCGACCTCGGGAGGGACCTGCACCAATAGTTCGGCTATGACCCGAGTGACTGAGGTGACCCATCAAGTGAAGTTCAGGGCAGAGGTTGGCAGTCAATGAGTGCTCTGACAAGGAAAAAGATATGCCACAATGGGGCGAACTGTTGAGAGAGATCTGGGAATTCAAAAACAGTCCCTTTATGAAGGTCACGCCTGCAAGTACGGGCCCCGACCTATATCCGACTGCATCTGCTATGGGGTTGGGGGTACCCACCCATGTATCTCCTGCTGATAACAGCTCCAAACTCAATTCCTTGACCATGGAAGTGGAGAAACTGACAAGATGTTTCCAAATGCTTATCACGCCTGCAGACAGAGATGGCACCAGGTTTCCAGTTAGTAATACCCCCGCCCTGGCTCCCAGTGTGGCGCCTCGGCCAGCTCAAACTCCAGAAAGTATGTTTTACTAATTGCTGGGAAAGATGGGCACATGAAAAGGAATGCCGGTCCCCAAAAGACACTGACAAAGGGCATATAGGCTACAAGGAGAGCTTCGAGAACAAATCAGTAGTTAAGAGGTGGCATGAAATGATCCCAGTTGAGGGCACAAAAATGGTAACTCACGTCCTTTTGTGGCAGGTCAGTTGCCCAGGCCCCCCACCGCCTCTCCAGACTGGTCCAGAATAGTGGGTCCCTCCATGGAGACCACTGTAAAGGTGAATGGAGTGTCTACAAGAGCTGTATTAGACAGTGGCCTCCCAAGTGACAATTATGTTCCAGGATTGGTATCAGAAGCATTTGTCAGACGTACCTTTACAACCATTAGAAGGACTGCATGTATGGGGGTTAAGTGAGAAGGCCTACCCCTATTCCGGTATATCGAATTTGGCTGTCTTTCCCCACCTCCGTGGCTGGAGTGCCGAACAAATAGAGACCCTAGCACAGTGTGTCCCCACTGGACTGTATGATGGTGTCCTTTGTTGATTGGAACAAATGCTCATATGTTCTGGAAGGCTGGCAAGTTGTGTTATGAAAAACAGGGGTCAAAAGACTAGTAGAGCTTTAAGAGTTCCGGCTTTAATTAAGAAGGCCTATGAGGCACAGAGAGATGCTGAAAAAATAGAACCAGAGGAACAGTCGGAATTGTATGGAAGAAGGATCCTGAGTCTCTGATCCTGGTGCCAAATGCCCAGTGTACCTTACAAGGAGAGGTCCATATCAGAAAGGATGTTAAGAATAAAGATATTAATGTTGGATGCACCAGGCGATGGAAAATTGCCAGAGGAACTGCTGGTCAAGCCTAGTATTTGGCCCACTAGAGCCCATGCTTATGCCAGAAGGGTAATGGTCCAAGTTCATAATGTGTCTGAATAGAGACATTCGGTAAATAGAGGTTGCATCCTGGCTAATGTGCATTGTGCAGACACTGCAGTGCTACCCAGCAGCAAGAGTTCGAGGAAGAATGACAGAGTAACACCTGACTTGTTTGATTTGCTGACTCTGCTACAGCTGAATGGAAAGAGAGATCAGTGAGAAGCTTGCCCATAGAGACCAGGGGTGTTTTCTTTAAAGGAATGGGACATAAGATGCGTACAGGAGCTGAGCACAATATCCGCTGCATGACGAAGACCATTTCGTGAGAGAGTCTCGACGCCTGGCACCTGCTGACATAGATGATGTGAGACGGCATCTGCAAGAGATGTTAGCTGCTGGTGTAATACAAGAATCCAGAAGCCCTTATGCTCCCCATTGTGGTAGTGAGGAAAAGAATGGGACAGTAAGGATGTGCGTGGATTATCGCACCTAAACGGCGGACTATCCTGATCAGTACACAATGCCCGCCTCAGGATGCTTTGGACTGCCTAAGCGGAGCAAGTGGTTCTCTGTGTTGGATCTCCGCAGTGGGTACTACCAGATCCCGATGGCCCCAGAGGACCATGAGAAGACAGCCTTTGATCTGTCTGTGGCTTCTATGAATTCATGAGGATGCCTCAAAGATTTCAGGTGCCCCAGCCACTTTTCAGCGATTCGTGGTGCGTGCAGTGGGGACATGAAACTTACTAGAGTGCCTGGTATACCTAGATGATGTTATTGTTTTTGGTAGCTCACTGGAGGAACATGAGGCAGATTATTTCAAGTATTGGACCGACTGGAGGACTTTGGCCTAAACTGTCCATTGATAAGTGTCAATTCTTTCAAACGATCATAAAGTATGTGAGACACATAAAGTATCCACCGAGGAATAGAGACCGACCCAAGTAAAGAGTTGAGGCCTTTACCACCAAGCCACAGCCCAAAATCTAAAAGAACTGCAAAGATTCCTGGGATTCTGTGGTTATTATTGAGCGTTCATCAAGGACTATTCAAGAGTGATCCACCCTTTACTTAACCTTACTTAAGGGTATCCCCAACCCACAAAAATACCAAAAGTCAGCGTCCCTCAAGACTGAAGAGTATTTTTTCATCCGAGTGAAGTATTTAGGGCCCGCTGGACTCCTGATTGTGACTGCTTTTCATGAGATCATATATCAACACCCATGCTCCAGTGCTGGCCTATGCCGATCCAAGAAAACCTTAAGTCCTGCACACTGATGCTGAGCTTGCAAGGGTTGGGGCTATGTTGTACCAAGAGCACGAGAATGGCCTGAGACCAGTGGCCTTTGCCAGTAGAAGCCTGACCCCATCCGAAAGAACTATCCTGTACATAAGTTAGAGTTCTAGCTTTGAAGTGGGCTATTGTTGACCAATTCCATGAGTACTTGTATGGGGCTAAAATACTAGTAAAACTGACAATAATCCTTTGACTATGTGCAGACCTCAGCTAAGTTGGATGCCACTGGCCATAGGTGGCTTTCTGCATTATCTACATACGACTATGCTCTCGAACAACGAGCAGGTCTGAACCACATAGATGCTGATGCTCTCCCGGAGGCCTGTTCCCCAGAATGATTGGGTCAGATTGGCAGAACCTGACATTCGGGCACTCTGCCAGAAGTTTGACAGGGAGGAACAAATGCCCACGGACGCAGTGGACTGCATGGTGGATTGCTTGGGACCCTCTGAGAATTGCATACCTGCTGCTTATTGCCACTTTTCTGCAATAGACATTGGTGCACTGCCTCAGCTGGACAATGACAGTATTCAGCAGGCTCAGTCCCGCGATCCCATGATCAAATCAGCTTTAGAAGCCCTCTATGCAGGAAAAGATGTGTCCAAATTACGCCCACTGATTTGAGAACTGCACTGTTATACAAAGAAGGTCCTAAGTTGAAACTCGATCAATAAACTGCTATACAGAGAAACAGTAGACAGAGGGACAAGTAGACAAACAACAACTAGTGCTGCCCACTGCCTTCGAGACTCAGTATTGAGGTCCTTGCACAACCACATGGGGCACCTTGGTATAGACAGAACACTTGACTTGGTGAGATCCAGATTCTATTGGCCTAAGATGGGGGCTGATGTGGAGCAACACATTCAAACTTGTAGTCGCTGCTTACAGAGGAAAACTTTGCCCCAGAGGGCTGCCCCTATTAACTATCACCACCAGTGCACCCATGGAGCTGGTCTGTAGTTGATTTTCTGAGTTTGGAGTCAGATGAAAGAAATATCAGTAATGTGCTGGGTGGTCACTGACCATTTCACGAGATATGCCCCAAGCTTTCCCCACCAAAGACCAGAAAGCATCCACTGTGGCCAAAGTACTTGTAGAACACTTTTTAGTTCACTATGGGGCTCCACAAAGAATCCATTCTGATCAAGGGAGAGACTTTGAGAGTCATCTCATCAAAGAGATGCTTTCTCTGTAGGAAGTGCGAAAGTCCAGAACCACTCCTTACCACCCCCAGGGGGACCCACAGCCTGAACGTTTCAACCGCACTTTGCTAGATATGCTAGGCACCCTGCACCCAAAGGACAAGCCTAGATGGAACCAACAAATTAGCACCCTGGTACATGCTTATAACTGCACCAAAAGTGATGCCACTGGGTTTCTCCCCTACCGCCTGATGTTTGGAAGAGAAGCTTGACTACCGGTAGATGTGTGTTTTGGAGTCTCTCTGATGGGGTTCAAGCTGACAACTATTTACAGTATGTGCAAAAGGTTAAAGGCCCAGCTAACTCATGCGTACCAACTGGCTCAAACCATGGCTGCCAAAGAAATCTGCCAACAAAGAAAGGTATGATAAACAGGTGAAAGCACAGAACTCCAGGAGGGAGATCAGGTATTGCTAAGAAATCTGGGACTGCATGGCAAACACAAGATTGCTGACAGATGGCACCATCTTTCTCACATTGTAGTAGGCAAACTAGATGATCTGCCAGTGTACAAAGTAAGGCCTGAGAATAATTCAAAAAGATGTAAAACAATGCATAGAAGTCATTTACTGCCCATTGGACAAATCTTGATTGAGTCTGAGCCCCAGAAGATGCCCCTCTGGACCAGTGACTAGAGCTGCTGCTAAGAAAAGATCAAGAAAGTCTGCACTTACAGAAGCAGAGTTAAAGTGTCCCTCCACAAGTCCCAGTTGAGCATGGCTGTCAGTCCATATCAGAAGAAAGTGAGAGTGACTTTGAATACTATCCTTCTACGAACTGAGTCAATTGTTTAAGGGCAATCCCTAGTCATACTGGAGATGAAGCTGGGCGTTCTATGGACTGTCTAAGCCCCAGCTTCGTCCCTGGAGCAATGCTCCCAGAAAGTGAAGTGCAAAGCATCAGATCAGAGGAAATGGAATCATTGTGCATGGTTGAACTGTTTGAGCTTTCAGGGAGAAAATGATGGATTGGGGCAGACTGGTGATACACAGAACAAGAAGAGTATTTGAGTGCCCTGACAGTCCACTGCCAGTGTCTGAAAGCTCTCCATGCGAGCCAAATGTTGTGGACTCAGAAACTGTAACTCCTGGAGCTGAAAGTGCCCCAAGTTCTAGCCTCTCTACCCCCATGGAGACTCCCTGACAAGTGAGGACAATGCTGAAAATGAGGCTCAGAGTGCAGAGACTGTAACAGTTCCCCTAGAAAGACTGGTCGAGCTGTAAAGCCTGTGGTGCACCTCAGTTATGATTCCTTGGGGAGGCCTGTGGACTTGCCTCTCAATGTTGTCCATAAAGGAGTGTATGTGTCCCGAGCTCATTGCCAAACTGAGCATCAGTATAACTCAGAGTTACTTGTGTTGCCCTCTAAGTATGGTGCCCTTGCCCCGCTCCAGCCCCATGGTAACTGATAGGAAGGGCACCTCTCTTCAGGTTTTCATGTACAAGAGGTATAACTTGAGTTATGGTACAATGTGTGTAATACTGTGTAAAGAGTGACATACTGCAATGTTTCAGAAATGTGTTCTTGGTAAAATGATATATTGACTGATGATTACATGTGTGAGCCTAATGCAAATGTATATGGTTGCAGTTGAAACTTATGGGGAATTGCTGACGCTGACGTCAAGCTTCCCAGGCCAGGAAGGTAACCCCCGCAAATGGGGGTTCCTAAAAGACTTCCAGGAGCTTGCTTGAATGCTCCAAGCCTGAATGGTGTTTGGCATTTAAGCCATTTATCAGTGAGTGTTTTTAGAGCCTCTGGTACTGTCTCTTTAAGAGCTGTCTGCTTGCAGACATAATTAGTTTGTATGGGGGGACTGTGTGCTTCTCTGCTTGAGTACCACTCGAGCTGCTGCCAATTCACTCCATTTTTGCAGTCACTAGGAGTGCAAAGGGAACCTATCTGAAAGATGTAACTGTGTGCCAGAAATCATTTAGAGTAATAATGAAAATACAGTTTGTCTAACCTGCTTTCTTTGCAGTCAGAACTGTGTTTGCCTAGTTCCCCATTCTAGTTTTGAACTGCTGAACTGGACCAATCAGTGTGGGTTAAGGTAGCTCTAAAATGGTGCCTTGGACGAATCAGAACTTGGACTCAGTAATCTGAGCCAGCCACAAGAGGATTGTATGGGCAGTGACTCTGGGAGATGTAGTTTGGACTTCAGCGCCTTTTGGACCAACAGGGCAGTCTATTGTGAGTGACAGCCAATCCAGCCAAGAACTGGGAGGAACTCAAAGGAAGTGCCGGTTTTGTCTGCTGGAATTTCAGTTGAGCTCTGGCAGTGAAGAGGAAGGAGCCCTGTGCTTTTTCGTGTGCAGTTTTAGTCGGAAACACGTGAAAGGCCCGAGTTCCGTCTTCAGCTTGTGTAACTGCTCGTAGGGACTGAATCGTCCTGTGAAGAGAATCAAAGGATATCTGAAGAGTAGAAACCAGGCTCACCCTGTAGAAGACTGGAGAAATTGCTGAATTGCGCTCGGTCTGTCAGGAACTGAATCTGCTGTGTGTTCTCCCGGTATTGTGCAGTAATTGCGATCGATAGAGAAGCAGCCTGCCTGGTATAGTACTTTCTTTTACCATATAAATGTGTGAGGAGGCTTGTGTAGCTCGAGTGAATCCTGCTGCCATTAAAGGACTTTTGCCTGTTGCAGTTTGTCATATAAATGTGTGAGGTCTCGTGGAGCTCAAGAGTAGCCCTGCTGACGTTGAAGGACCCTATCTTGTTTGGAGGTCATGAGTACTAATTCAGGGTCGCTCCTGTTGAATTGCCACATTGAATCCAAATGGAATTACTGTACTGCTGACTGTTTAACTAATTTTTATTTTCTGTGGTGGAAGGGTCTCACCAGCTGCCACGGGTTTGGACTAGCCACTAGGGCTTGGGTACCCAGGGACAGTAACTGGTAGGGATAGGCCTGTGCACAGAGCCATAGGTAGATGAGTAAAGTGATAAGCTAATTAACCTGATTTCCCCCTGTCCTTGTTATATCCCCCTAAATAAATCAGAGCTGCTTGTTTCAGCAAAGTTATACTGCCTGAGGTATTTGTCTATGTTAAAGTATTGTACTGTGATTGTTGCACTGTATCTCCTTATTTTACAGGGGGTCCCAGTGCCTGAACCAGTCCTGGGGGTAAGTGTATACTGTGAAGGTAATTCTGATATACTGTGTGGGCCACTAGTGGGAAGAAAGGGGGGTTGCAGTGTCCCAGAGGGCTGTGACCAAGTTAATTCAACTATTGCAAACCCTGACCTCTGGGTGGAGGCACCCGCCATCGGATCCAGGCCCCTCAACCTGTTAGTGGCAAATCAGGCAGGGGTAGTAGCCCCTGGGATAGCGCCATCTAGGGGTTACATAAGTAACCAGGAATATCCAAACGGTGCACCAAGCACAAGTCTCGAGTGGAAGTGGAGAGTTCCTTGGAGTTGCAGTGGAAACCAGAGTAGAGGGTGGCGGGGTGGGGTGGGGGTGGCTAGGACCAGGGAGAGAGAAGAGGAGGGCCAGGGCAAGGAGGAGGAGGAGGAGGCGAGAGGAAGGCAGAGAGAGACCACATGGCTTACGTACTGGATAAAGAGATAGAGATATAGCCCTCTAGTGCTGAGAGGATATAATCTGCTAATGGAAAAGTCAAAAAAAAAAAGCTCTAAATTCACTTATAATATCAACTCAGAACTTAAAATGACTGTAAGGATTAAACAAATCATTAAACCCTAGCACATAAATTCAACTAGAGACACAGAGGGAGATACAGTAGTTAGAGGTGTGTTCAGCAGGAGATAGTATGGGCCATTTGGAAATCAGCTTCCACTAGTACCAAATCCAAAAGTCAGGGCTAGTACCTTGCAGTACAGAGGATTTCTGAAAAACTGTTTAGCTGTAACTGTCAAGATCATCTGAATTGTGCATAAGAACAAAAAAACTTAAGTATTTTGTCTTATTTTTTCATTACTGCCTTATTCTTATTGTTGTTTAGTAATTTTACCTCGTAGATAAATTCTTTAGTTTTTTTATCGGTACTTCTGAGTTCCTTTAGAACCAAGGAGAACTGACAGTTTGGTAAATCTAAAGGAAACTGTTAGTTAATCTGGGTGTTTTCTCTAAAAAACATTTGATTTCTTATTTTTGAACCGAGGAGTTCCGGTTCTACCATGATTCTCGGTTCCTGAACCAATTGGAACCGCGGTTCCGTTTAAATTTTGGTTTCTGAACCGATCGTTTTTCATTTAAACCAACCACAAAATCTTAAAATCTGTCTTTTATTGGTTTTGAGTCCTGTTTTCTATGATGGATAAACCTAAAAAGAACACAGGACCTACAGGTTTTAAAAACTGTATTAAATGTGCAGAAGTATTTGCAGAGCTGACAAACATGATCTTTGTCTGCTCTGTCTTGTTGTTAAGCATTTCAGTGAAGATTGTGACATTTACAAGTCTTTCCCTGAAAAAACTGTGGAGACACGCAGGGAGAGACTTAAGAGAAGACTTGAAGAGGGATCCCTGGGCTCTGACCAGTCCACCCCCTCAAAAAATGTGGCAATTCCTTCTACAGCCTCCAAATCCACCCCTGATACGGGTGAGGGCTCTAGTAAGAGGGGCAGTCAGATGACTGACTCTCTGGTGCCTGCCAAAAAACTAAGAAAAAGTAAGCACACTGACACCCTGGCTGAAACGCCTAAAGGGGTCCCTCAGGTGCCTGTACATACAACCTCTCCTGCTGATATCTCACAAGCTCTGGCTTTGTTACAGGTGCTGCAGGGCCTGCTCCCTCCTCAGCAACCTGTAACTGCTCCATCTGATAAAACTACAGCTTCTGCTACTCCCCTGGTGCCTGTTTCCACTATGGGTGGTGAAGTTGATGATAATGAGGAAGGAGGAAGGAACAGAGCCTGAGGTGTCACCCGAGCAAGATTTGGTTCCCTTCCTAGGCCTTCAGAGGATTTTTCTTCCCATTTTTCTTTTATCAAGAAAATGGTGGAAACACTGGACCTCCTGACAATTGAGGAGGTACAGGATGAAGAAGAGATTCATTATATGAAACTAATGGGGTTAACACCTTCAAAAACGACTTCTCCTTCCTCTATAAATTTTTCAGAAAAGACATTCTGGAAATTTTAAATGCTCCTCAGACTGTCACACCCATTGATAAAAAATGTGACAAAAAGTACGAACTGGAGAGATCTGGTGCTGAGTTTTTATTCAGCCACCCAGATCATCAGGGCATTGTGCAGCAGGCAGCCTGTGAGAAGGCCAAAACCCCCTTGTCTTCTCATCCACCTGAAAAAGATTCCAGAAAGGTGGGCAGTATGGCTAAGAGGGGTTACCTCTCAGCATCCCTTGTTATCAGGCAAGCCTCTTATCAGGCCTATGCTGCTCTCTACCAAAAGGCTTTATGACAGTCTGTGGTGGATAATGCAGAGGCAAATCCTTCTTTTACTGTTTCTGACTTACTAGAGACAGCCAAATTGGGTTTGAGGCTTCAAATACCAATTCAGATGGCAGCAGACACAAATGACTCTGCTGCCAGATGGTTGGTTGGTGCTATAGTCATGAGAAGGTTTGCCTGGCTGAGGGCTACTAACCTCACCCAGAACAGTCAAACCAAAGCAATGTTTCACTTGAGGGCCATTCCTGTTTGGTGCACAAACCAAGCCTACATGAAGATAGTAGATGAATACAAGGCTGCTTTCAGAAGTAATTCCACCAGAGACAAATCTTCTCCCTCCACTTCTTATTCTAGGGAGGCTGGGGCAGGTCTACCTTTAGAAGACCTTTCTTTCAAGTGCAAGCTGCTCTGCAGACATGGTACCAACCCCAGCAGTGGGTTTCTACAGGGCCAGGGGCAGAAGGGGCTCCTGCAGAGGGTCCCATTCTACCCAGCCTCAGCAACAGCAAAAGCAGAATCCCTGACTCTTCCCTTCAGGCTGCCTCTCCACATCCAGTAGGCTTTCCCACTATTTCCAGGACAGGTCAAAAATAACATCAAACAAGTGGGTCCTGGAAATAGTGGGTCAGGCTATCTCCCTTTATTTCAAGTCCCTTCCCTCTCTAAGGGTAAAACATTTTGCATCAGTTCCTCCATCACAAAGAGGACTGCTGGAGCAGGAGGAAAAACACCTGCTACTGATACAAGCAGTCGAGCCTGTTCCATTCAATCAAAGAGGGCAAGGGTTCTACTCCAGGTACCTCCTAACAACAAAAAAGACTGGAGAGAACGGCGGCCTATACTAGACCTCAAACGTCTAAACAAGTATTTGGTCAAACCCAAATTCAAAATGGTAACAGTGGCA
This sequence comes from Neoceratodus forsteri, assembly GCA_016271365.2. NCBI lineage: Eukaryota > Metazoa > Chordata > Ceratodontiformes > Ceratodontidae > Neoceratodus > Neoceratodus forsteri. The sequence goes on along the minus strand of CM028129.1, from coordinate 1,199,137,216 downwards.
GTCATTCTGCCAACACTACAAAAAGGGGACTGGTTGGCCTCTCTGGATCTAAAAGATACATACTTTCACATCCCTGTCAGAGAATCACACAGAAGGTATCTCAGGTTCGATCTCCCCTCAGACCACTACCAGTTCTCAACACTTCCTCTCGGCCTTACCTCTGCACCAAGAGTGTTCACAAAGTGCATAGCAGTAGTAGTGGCACATCTCAGAAAACTGGGTGTCACAGTTTTTCCTTATCTGGACGACTGGCTGATTGTAGGAAAATCCCAACAACAAGTGTCAGAACACTTATTGCTAGCTCAAAGTGTTCTCTTCTCCCTGGGATTTCTTCTAAATCTAAAGAAATCAGTTCTTACTCCAGTCCAAGTATTGCAGTTCATAGGGGCAGAACTCAATATGATTCTGGGAAAGGCCTTCCTTCCTTTGGAAAGGTACATGCTATCAGCTAGAGCAAACTCATTTATCCTGGACAGGCCAAAACCAGCAACTCAGTTTTTACAGTTGCTCAGGCACATGGCTGCAGCAACAAGCACAGTCATGGGTGCCATATTTCAAATGAGGAACATTCAGTTTCACCTCAGGGCCCATAGGTCCCAGAGACGAGATCCACTTTCAAAACTGATCCCTGTAACAAAAACTCTTCTACAGGCCCTACAGTGGTGGAAGGATCCAGACAACCTAAGGGAAGGCGTTCCTTTCCTACAAGAACCTCCCTCTTTGGTGCTCTCAACAGATGCCTCCCTCCTAGGATGGGGTGCACACCTGGGGGACCACACAGTCCAAGGGTCTTGGAGTGCTGCAGAGTCACTTCTGCACATTAGGCTCTTAGAGTTAAGAGCAGTGTACCTGGCCATTCAGGCTTTTATTCATCTCATAAAGGAAAAAGTGTTTCAGGTCAGAACAGACAATACCACCACAATGTACTATATCAACAAACAGGGAGGGACAAGATCCACTACAGTATGTACAGAGGCAATGAAAATATGGAGTCTCATTTACTCCATAAATGCCTCACTACAAGCAATTCATCTGCCAGGGAAGGACAATACACTGGCAGATGCCTTGAGCAGGATAAACCAAGCCCATCACGAATGGGCACTGAACAGCCAAGTAGTGTAAGTCCTAGTCAGGCAGTGGGGATCCCCAGAGCTAGATCTTTTTGCTTCCCACCATGATCACCATTTACCCCTTTATTGCTGCAGGGCCCCAGTGAAGGGAACTGTCCCAATAGATGCCTTGATCCTTGATTGGACAGAAAATACCTTTATGCCTTTCCTCTTTTTCCCTTGATTCTCAGAGTACTCATCAAGTTCAGGTCATAACCAGCCTCGATGATCCTGATAGCACCAGAATGGCCAAGACAACCTTGGTACTCCCTGTTACTCTCAGTGTCAGTGAGCGGAACCAATCTACCTCCCTCAGAGGTACAGTCTGCTGACTTCCTTCCAAGGCAGGGTGGTATGTCCCAATCTCAGATCTCTCAGACTCAAAGCTTGGCTCTTGAGGACTTAGAGTATCCAGACTCCCAATACTCTCAAACAGTTTTAGAAGTCCTTAGAAGTTATAGAAATCCCTCTACTAAAAAACTTATGCTCCAAAATGGAAAAGATTTTCTATTTGGTGTACAGGAAAGGGCCTAACCCCAACATGGGCTGGCATTCCAACCTTTCTAGATTATTTGTCCCATCTGCATTCTCTAGGGTTGCAACATTCAACCCTGAAAGTTCATCTTGCTTCACTTTCAGCTTACCTCTCTGTAGGGAAAGGGGTATCACTAGCCTCAAACCCCATATTTAGAAGGTTCTTTAAGGGCCTTTTACACCTGTTTCCCCCCTCATAGGGAACCAGTGTCAGCTTGGGACCTCAACATTTGTATTGCCCAGCTTATGCTTCCGCCATTTGAACTCTTGACTACTACAGAGCTAAAATACCTCACCTGGAAGGTAGTTTTCCTTATGGCACTTACCTCTGCTAGGAGGATAAGTGAGTTACAACCCCTATGTGTGGAAAAGGACTATATTTCTTTCTACAATGATAAGGTAATGTTGAGAACCAATAGAAAATTCCTTCCTAAAGTAGTTTCTGACTTTCATTTAAATAACTCTATTATCTAACCAGTATTCTTTACAGCAACGCCAGTTCTGGTGGCGTAGGCTGCATAGTTTGGATGTGAAGAGAGCATTGAGCTATTATATAGCCAATACCAAGGATCATAGGCAGGACAGGCAACAATTTTTCCTTACCTGTGGGGAAGTAGGTAAGGGATCCTACTTCAAAGAAGACTATATCTTGATGGATAGTCCAGTGTATTCAATTTTGCTATACAAAGGTGGGAAAGGTCCCTCCTTCAGGTTTTAGAGCCCATTCCACAAGGGGCACAGCTACCACCATTGCAGCTGCCAGAGATGTTCCTCTTCTGGAGATTTGTAAAGCAGCTACCTGGAGATCAGTCCACACCTTTACTAAGCATTACAGCCTGGATACCCAGGCCAGGAGTGATGCCAATTTCGGAAGGGCTGTTTTGCAGAGTCTTTTTCCTAGATAGATTCTGCCCACCTCCTGTGGTACTGCTACATAGTCTGCAAAGAGTAATAATATTAGTGGATTTCTGGGGTTAGAAGAAAAAATTACTCACCTGTAGTAATCTTATTTCTTCCCAGGGATCCACTAATATTATTACTCCCTGCCCCTGGTCCTCCCCTTAGAATCTCAGAAAATACTTTGTACAGCTGAGATGTCTCTCAGTATGATGGGTATGTCATTTGTTGGCACATTCCTAATACTTAACTAGTAGGTTCTTTTCTAAGAGTGCATCTGGCTCAGAAAGAGGACTCATTCTTCATGTTTTGTTGGCCCTTTCTTGGCCTATTACAACTTTTATGGCCCTGTTGTCATCAATTTAAAATGAGTAATCGTTTTATATATACTGTACATATATATATACTATGGCCTCTTTGCAGGCTTCACAGAAATCTGAGGTAGAATCCAGGCAGTTAGAATAAGGGCAGTTTGAAAATGATTGCATGAGCTAAACATTCCATGATTAGCATAGCATTCTATTTGACTCTGGGCACTGCTGACTTAAAGGGGCACTGCAAGAGTAATAATATTAGTGGATCCCTGGGAAGAAATAAGATTACTACAGGTGAGTAATTTTTTTCTTCTCTGAAACAACAACAGACAATGATTTAGAAACATTCTTGTCTAGGATGTATATCGGAGATACTATCACTGGATTTTACATTTTCTATAAGAAAGCTTACAGGATTAACCCTTGGAGACTATCTCAGGATGATACCATGGCCCATACATTCCTTAAAGCCCCCCATATTGCCTGACCAGCAGCGCTTAGCTATTGCAATGAAAGCTGGGGTACTATTATTATTATTATTATTGTTCTATTAAGCTGGTAAGTATGTTGCACTTAGAAAATGGGCAAGATTCTTCGTGCTGTCTGATTGGCCGATGGGCACTACGGGGGGGGGGTACATTAACTTCTGATAGATACCCGCTTAAAACAAATACCAATTTGGGGTGCCACATTACTGAGAATATTTATGGGCACCCCAAATTTTCAGCTGCATCAGCGGCCATTTTTACCTCTCGCTTAGTGTTACCGAGAGAGAGCTGGGGAGCGAGTTTGTGGCAGTAAAATCCCCTCAGAGAACCCCCCCTTCCCATCTTTCAATTATTTTAATGGCAGCCCAAAAAAAAAAATGGCAAAATGAAGCCTACAAAATTACCGGCTTCACATTGCTGGCTGTGCAGCTTTCGAAATAACAGTGCGTGCTTCTGAATGGCAACGAAACTCGCTTGTGCTGCTTACCAGCGCTGCTTGACTCACACTGACCATGACACAGTCTCTCTTCCACCACCAAACTACAAAAATCGACCCCACAACAGGAACCTTTATAAAAAAAAAATGCAGAGTATCTGCTTTTTTGTCTAGCTACAACCCGACTTCTGTGTTCACCGATCACGTACGAGACAGCACTGCAGCATTTTGATTCCACAGCTCAGCCGCTTGCTAACTGCTCACAATCTAGCAACCCAAACAAAATTAATTTACAAGTCAAATGGCAAACTCATGGATGCCAGAAACTAACAATTTCCCTGGTACCACTTTGAAAAAGTGACACTGCAACAAACAAAACGTATTTCACAAATGGCAGCACCCTCTAGTGGTACTAAACCAGTACACCAGTAAAGGGACTATTTCACATAACCTGATATTTCTTTGCATTTTCACTAATATTTGAAATTGTTTTGTATTACATTATTCTTAAAACAAAAATGTAAGCCCATTTTCTAAGTACAATAATACCCTCCAGGGTGGGCGGTATGGACAATACCGAACATTCAAGGGGCCGTAAGGCCCCCGCCGCTGGCCGTCCTATTACGCCCCAGGGTGGTCTGGTATTGCCAAATACCGCCCACTTTGTTGGGTGTTATTGCTTGCTTATCGTACACTGGTACTTGTTCTATGTTCTAGTTACTGTGTCTATGTTGTTGCAATGTGGGTCAGCTGTACACTGCTACGTTCTATACTCTACCTATGTAAAATTGTTTTCCATATTTCCTGTACACTGATTGTCTACTGTTCTATTAATGTAACCCTCCCCAGGTTGCACGGGAGATGGACATCTTCTTGCTCAATGTGTCTTCCTGGTGAAACATTTCATAAATAAATAAAAAAAAAATGGTATTGGGGAGCCTAAAGTGAGATGAACTACCCCTTCTGGTTAAGCATGCAGGATGAATCAAAATGGATGAGGTGACTGTGAAACTCTTCCTGACTTAAGCTTTAGCACCAAAAATGAAGAAAGGGCTTTGATTGAGTCTGAGGTACTTTAAGGGAACTGTGGATGAACAACCGTCTGCTACTACTGGACAAACTAAAGGTACACAATGGTGGGAAAATGTGTATCTTTTCAAACCCCACTGATGCCAGCAAGTTAGCAGAAAAATATCTGAAAATAATTCACATCTAGGGTGGATGATGCCACATCCGATGCTGAATAAGACACCCCAAAATTGTATTTTATTTATTTATTTATGTATGTATGTGTAACCCCCACCCCTGCCTTTTGCAACGACAGGTGGTATGCTGTTTGAATCTGACAGCAGTACCAAGTGGGGACTGGGTTGAGGAGGAAAGGTTACTTGGCAGAAGGGCTAGGTTTGTCTACTCTGCACAGGGGCACCCAAGTAATTCCGAACACAGGAAGCAATAACTGTAATGTCCAATACTAGGAATGGGATTCTAAAGTGTGGCTTTATTCACATCCAAACAGAACAACAAAGCATAGATGGACCCCCACGGGGCTACACTTCTGGTAATGCAGATAAAAAGAATCAGGAACACTTCTTCAACACTTCAGCCCTCAGGCTCTGAACCCACCAGGCACATAGCCCGGACTTGCACACTGCTTTGGGTACACAGCCCAAACTTGTACACTATCTGGGATTCCCAGGCTCGGCTCCCTTGCCGGCCACTTGGACACCTTCCATATGTCATGGAAACATTTTCTGGTAGCTCCCTAAACCACCTAAGAGCACCTCAGCTCTATCAGGGAGTTCTCCTTTTAATCCCACATCTGGGTACTTTCCTCAGGGGCTGGCCAAGTACCTGAGAGAAAGTAAAGGTGCCATAGAGCAAATCTGTAGAGGTGAATTTGGTTACTACTGATGGGGGATCTCCAACCTCTCGCTTCCACAATTCATACCGGCCATTTCTCTGGACATTAAACATCTCATTCTGTAAAGCTTGGCAATGTAGATTAAGGCTAAATGTATGTCACATTTCCTCTACTTGTCTTGCTTTCCCATTGTGCTGGACTTGAACATACTTTTACTTGGCTTAGCCCGTTGCTCTAGGCTTCCCACTGATTAAGCAGTCCAATCCCCATTTTACTTTACTCTTTGTGCTGGACTTGAACCTACTTGAATTAACCGGCAATGTCTATTACACTAGACCTCCTAAAAATTAAGTAGTCCAATTCCCACGTTCCAACAGTTCAGGTGAAAACATAGGCCCTATGTCAGAGTGAACTCACCCTTTGCTGCAGGTGCCCCACAGGCAATTCCTCACAGGAATTTTCTCCCACAGTTTCTGGTGCCGCAGCACAACTTGAAATAAGGCAGCTTCTTCCTTAACCAGAACTAGGAGGGTTGCCCCTGGAAAACAGGCAAACCTTTCTACCCCATCCCCTCAGGGATGGGGCACATGGACCAGTAACAGCAGTCTCCACCACTTCACAATCAGCTTACTGTGTTCCTTTTTCAGTGGAAACACACACCTCCCTTACAGTAGCTCTAAATCAGAGCTTAAGGCTCTGAGAGCCTGTACACAGACTGCTTTGCTGCTCCTGTCTTCAAGACTGCACACAGACTCTGTTCAAAAATCCCCAACATTCTATCCTAACTTCCAACTGCAGCATGCCAATGTGGCTTATGCAGCTGTGAGAGTTCTATGGTGATGTCATCCCTCAGTCTCAGCTGAGACTGGGAACAGAGTGAGACAGTGTGAAATCCATTTAACTGGAGTTTCACAAGCTGCCTTCCCTGCCTACTACTGGGATTCTAGTAACCCTGGGCAACAGGGGGGTTACACTCACCCTGGGCCAGGAAAATGACTGTCCACAGTCATTGTTACCCGGCTTGACCATCTCACCCCATGTGTTGACTACGGGAGGTAGCGCTACCGTCAAACAACATGAAGTCTTGCTATATTATGACATATGCAGTGAGTCCCAACCTTGAACTGCTCTGGAGGTGAAAGAGTTAACTTTCCATGCCAGGCATGGAACTTTGAACAGAGCTCGGTTGAAAACTCTGTCTCTTGTTCTTCAAACTCAAACTGTCAGATTCTTTACTCCGCCTCACTGAACAGTCACTCCAGAGATTTCTCCTTCTGCTCGGTTCATTTTGTCGGTTAAAGTATTAATTTTTCATTTTTAACCGAATTTGAACCACAACCGTCGTTCAAGCTCTCTGTGGTATTGTAAGTACTAGATAGGTTTACATTTACTTTCTGTGTGGAACTTGTAGCGGTATTATCGGTTGGTTTGAACCGATCAGGTTATTGAAAATACAGTAATCTGTCTTTTAGAGTGCGGTTCCCGGTTCTTATCGGTTCTAAAAAAAACAGATTTCATTACGTTTTTTCCCGACCCATGACACGGTTGGGAACCGATAAGAGAGTCTTGCTTGGCGGATTGCCATAAACGGGTAAGTTTTGGTTAGGCTGGCACTATGTCTGAGAAACCCAAAAGAAAAACAGGGCCCCCTGGGTTTCAACACTGCAGTGTTTGTGGGGAACTTTGCCAAGGCTGACCCCCACACCACCTGTGTTTATTGTCTGGGGTTTGACCACCTCAATGCAGACTGCCAGATTTGCAAAAATTTTCCTGCAGCTACCCTGGATAAGAGAGTTGGTAGGCTCAGGAAAGGGAGGCCAAGAAGTCCGCTGACCGGATGGCCAGCCCGTTCGGTTGTAACTGAACCAGAGGTAATGCCCTCTGACCAGGCGAGACTTCCTTGGGCAAAGGAGAGCCAACTGGGGAGTCGGTTCCAGCAAAAGGACTAGAAAATCAGCAGGTGTGGAGCCAAAATTTCCCTCTCCAACCACTGAAGAAATAGCCAAAGCGATTAAAATTGTCCAGTCGCTTTCCCCGGTTCCGACCGAACCGGCACCATCAGGTAATTGTATGGTTCGGTCGGTTCCACCGGTTCAAGAATATGATTTAGAGGAATTTTATGAACCGGAGGAGGGGGAAGAGGAGTATGAGGAGAGTGAATGTGGATTTGAAAGTCTGGATGTGCCCATTGAACCAGACATCTCCCCAGACAGACCTTCAGGAGTGTCTCCCCCTAGACTTTCTGAGTCCCCCTCTCATTTTATGTTTTATAAAAGTGGCTGAAACCTCCAGCTTCCTATGGAGGAAGCTGTGGATGATCAAGAGGAGCCTGACTATGTAGAAATGATGGATATTCCAGAGTCTAGGAGACTGTCTATTCCTTTGCATAAATCTTTGGGGAAACAGACAGCAAAAATTCTAAAAACTCCTCACACTATACCTCCTGTGGATAAAAGAATGGACAAGAGGTACACATTGTCAGGCTCTAATATGGAGTTCCTTACACAGCAATGCAGCCATGTTGGGGTAGTGCAGGCTGCAGCCTGTGACAAGGCTAATATTCCCTTGGCTTCACACCCCCCTGACAAGGACTCCAGGAGGATTGATGCCATGGCAAAGAAACAGTACATGGCATCATCCTTGGGACTCAGACAGGCAAATTATATGGCTTATGTTGCTAGATACCAGAAATCCAGATGGGATACTGTTATGGCTCTAGCAAAACAGGTCCCTGGCCAACTTGCCAAGGAGCTGGAGCAGGTGGCTGCTGATGTATTGAGGCATCTAAGGTGCACTTCCATGCTGCAGTGGACTCTAATGATGTGTCATCAAGAGTCATGGCTACATCTGTGGCACTGCAGAATGGCTTGGCTCAGATGTACTAGCCTGTCACAGGATACCCAGACTAAGGCCATGGATTTTCCTGTTGTGGGTAATTCTCTGTTTGGGGAGCAGACAGAGAATTACATGAAAAAATGGATGAGTATAGGACCACCTATAGAGTGCACAGGCCAAGGAAAGGCAGGCCACTCCTCAAAGGCAGCCTTCCAGGGGCAGGGGCAGGCCTTTTCATAAGCCTTTTTACCAAGCCCAGGCCTCCTCTTCAGCTTATGCCCAGAGGGGGTTCTTTAGAGGGAGAGGCAGATGGGGTGCAAGCAGACCTGCTTCCACCCCTCAGCCTAAAGCCCCTGCCAAGCAGGCACCCTGATGGGGTGGCCAGGGCCGATTCTCCACTACCTGTAGGGGCAGGCTGGCTTACTTTGTCCAGGACTGGATGTCTTTAACATCAGACAAGTGGGTTCGGGAAGCAGTAAGCCAGGGACTGGTTCTCAGCTTCAAAAAATTTCCAAAGATGAGAACCAGATCCCTTCCACCTGCAAATCCATCAGAGGCACTTGCCCTAGAGACAGAAGTTTCTACCCTCCTGGCTCTCAGAGCTGTGGAAAGGGTTCCACCCCTACACCAGGGCAAAGGGTTGTACTCCAGGTACTTCCTTACTCCAAAAAAGACAGGAGAATGGCAGCCCATCCTGGATCTCAGATACCTAAACAAGCACCTTTTAAAACCAAAATTCAAAATGGTGACTCTGGGAATTATTTTACCCTCTCTAAGGCCAGGGGACTGGCTAGCGTCCCTGGACCTCAAGGATGCCTACTTCCATGTTCTTATCAGAAGCTCCCATCGAAAGTACCTCAGATTCAAACTGCCCTCAGGCCATTACCAGTTCAGAGCATTGCCCTTCGACCTCACCTCTGCCCGAGGATATTCACAAAATGCCTGGCAGTAGCAGTTGCCCACTTAAGAAGGCAAAGATTGCCTTCTTTCCTTACCTGACGACTGGCTCATAGTAGGCCAGTCTCCAGACAAGTCAAATTACATCTTCAGGTAACTCAGCAACTGTTCACATCTCTGCTTTCCTTCTCAATCTTCCAAAGTCAGTTCTAGAGCCTGTCCAGCTTCTCACCTTCATAGGTGCAGAACTGAACACAAAAGGCCAGAGCCTTCCTTCCTCTGGAAGAGCAAGGACCCTGGTCTCTCTGGCCTCCTCTTTCACCCTGCAGGTCTCTTGACCAGCAAGGCATTTCTGCAGCTCCTGGGGCACATGGCTGCTTCTACAGCAGTAGTGCAGGGAGCAAGATTTCAGATGAGGGACGTCCAGTTCCATTTGAGAGCTTTTGGTCTCAAAGGAGAGACCCTCTATCCAAATTGATCCCAGTGACTCGAACCTGATCCAAGCCCTTCAGTGATGGCAGGACCAGAGCAATCTGAGACAGGGGTCCCCATCACCCCTCAGTCTCACTCCTTAATCCTTACTACAGATGCATCCCTCTTGGGGTGGGGAGCTCACATGGGCGACCTCACTACCCAGGGATTGTGGTCCCCTCAGGAATCTTTGCTCCACATCAATCTGTTTTTCTAGCACTTCAAGTTTTTTCCAGATCTGTTCAGAACAAAGTTATTCGGGTCAGAACAGACAATACCACCACAATGTGGTACATCAACAAGCAAGGGGGCACTTGGTCTACGGCCTTGTGCACTGAAGCAATGAAGTTGTGGGGTCTCTGGCTTACTCTCTAAACACCTCCCTTATTGCAGTTCACCTCCCAGGCAAGGACAATGTCCTGGCAGATGCTCTCAGCAGGATTTCCCAGGGCCATCAAGAATGGTCACTGGATCCCCTAGTACTGGAGGTAGTGTTTGCCAGATGGGGCACCCCGCAGATAGATCTTTTTGCAGCCCCAGACAATCACCAACTTCCCCTTTTTTGCTGCAGGCCCCCAGTGTTGGGCTCAGTCCCTCTGGATGCCTTCCTTCTCAGTTGGGAAGGGAAGTTTCTCTATGCTTTTCCCCCCTTCCCGCTTCTGTTCAAGGTGCTAGTCAAAATCAGATCTCAACCCTGCAAGATGATCCTGATTGCTCCAGATTGGGCCAGACAGCCCTGGTACCCACTCCTTATGTCCTTAGCAGTCCACCTTCCCCTGTGTCTTCCCAGGAATCACAACCTGTTAACTTGTGCTCAGGGGAGAGTTTGGTACCCGAACCTCAAATCACTCAATCTCAAGGCTTGGCTCTTGAAGAGTTAGAGTTTGCTGACCTACACCTCTCCCAAGGTGTACTGGATACCTTGAAGGCTTCTAGGAAGCCTTCCACCAGGGCTACTTATAATTCCAAATAGAAGAGATTTTCCATATGGTGCTCTGACAAGCTTATCTCCCCAGAATCCGCTGACTTACCCACAGCCCTGGATTATATGGTGCATTTGAATACTTTGGGGCTGACACCAGCTACCGTAAAAGTGCACCTGGCAGCCGTGTCTGCTTTCTTATTAGCAGGTAAACCCTCTTCTCTTTCAGCTCATCCTGTATTCTCGAAGTTTTCAAGGGGTTGCTTCACCAACCCCCATTCAGGGACCCTGCCCCTGCCTGGGATCTTAATATTTGCATTGCCCAGCTTAGCAACCCCTTTGAGCCCTTGTCTTCAGCAGAGCTTAAGTACTTGACTTGGAAAACTGTGTTTTGGTAGCCATCACTTCTGCCAGGTGCATAAGTGAATTACAAGCATTGTCAGTGGAGCCTGATTTTATCTCCTTTCATAGAGATAAGGTGGTCCTCAGGACTAACAGAAAGTTTTGCCTAAGGTGGTTTCAGACTTCCACCTTAATCAATCCATGTCTCTCCTGTGTACTTCACTGACCATTCCTCCTCTGGCGAGAGGAGACTGCACAGTTAGATGTCAAAAGGGCCCTTAGTTACTGCATAGAACTGCCAAGGGTCACAGGTTTGGCTCCCTCCAACTGTTCCTCACTTATGGTGAGGTTGGTAAAGGGAAACCTGCCACTAAAAGATCCATTGCCAGGTGGATTGTCTCTTGTATCCAATTTTGCTGTGAAAAACTGGGTAAGGTTCCTCCCTCAGGCCTGAGGGCTCACTCTACCAGAGGTACAGCTGCATCTCTGGCTGCTGCCAGGGACATCCCTATCCTAGAGATATGTCAAGCAGCTACCTGGAAAACAGTTCACACTTTTACCAAGCATTACTCCCTGGACATCCAGGCTAGGAGTGATGCTCGGTTTGGCACAGCTGTGCTTCAGAGCCTATTTCCTAAGTAGGTTCTGTCCCTCCTCCATGGAGGTACTGCTGTGTAGTCTGCATATGTCATAATATAGCAAGACTTCATGTTGTTTGAAGAAAAATTGCTCGCCTTAATGTTGTTTCTTCTAATGGTCTTGCTATATTATATTCCACTCTCCCTCTCAGAACCTCTGCTCTTGGGATGTGGGTGGGCAGTGCAGTGTTGGCACTAGTAGATGTCCACCTTGTTTTGTCACCCCTCCTTTTGGGGTGATTGGTGTTATTTTTTCATTTTGGATCCCCTGACTTGAGTCTTTGTTTTGGGACCAAAATGTGTTCTATATTTAGTAGCCAGTTGGCTAGTGTAGGTTTACAGCTTCACACAGAACCTTAGTGAGTTTTGCTCGTAAAGATCTGACAGTTTGAGTTTGAAGAACAACAGACAGAGTTTTCAACCGAGCTCGTGCTCAAAGTTCCATGCCTGGCATGGAAAGTTAACTCTTTCACCTCTGGAGCAGTTCGAAGGTTGGGACTCACTGCATATGTCATAATATAGCAAGACTCCATTAGAAGAAACAACATTACTAAGGTGAGTAATTTTTTCTTCTCCCCTACCTTGTGCCAACACAGGCAGACAACACTAAGGGCCTAGAGGCCATTGGTTGACGCATCAACCTCTACTCTACCCACTGACTATGGGTACCTAGTGGCTTCGGTAGAACTGCCCACAGCATAGCCTTAATAGTTCCGCACTGCAACCACTACTGCAGGTCAGGGCCACAGCCTGTCTATCCCTCCTAGCCCTCTAGGGAAAACCTATCTGCTTTTAACTCAAATCCCAAAACAAACAAACAAACAGAGGACATCACTGATCTTGGGCACCATGCAACCACACACCAGGAGCTAATACCATACCATTACATTACTTCCTCATTCCCCCACAACCATACCTGTGGAAGAAAAGGGTTACTACACAGTAACAACAACAACAACAGTACTTTAAATACTACACACTAAAGTACTAGTGAGGAACTCCGATGAGTCCCTCCTCCTCTTCTTGTCTTCTCTATCTTCTTCAGGAACACCTGCAAGAAAAAGAAAGACAACACACACTCCTAATCTGCTTACACAGTCTATCTAAACCCCTACCACCAAAACACTGCAGAATCCAAAAAAGATTTTTTTTTTTTTTTAGAAAAATAGAAAAACATTATAAACATTAGGAAACAGTAGAAAAACAATGACATTATTTAAAATACACATTTGGGGGATGGAGTGCCCTAAAAGTCCCATCTAGAGACCACAGTGCCCAAAGGCTAGTCCATTAAAGAATCTCTCCTGGGCTGGAGCCCGGTGAAGCAGTTCTAGCAGGCCAAAGTCCTGAAGGGGAGAGTCTTTGAGGACATTTCACACTTCTGGAGTCTGCTAGTGTAGGGTGTGTACTGCAATGTCATAAGAATAGAAAAGTTTGGACTTACCAGTCCCTTGTAGAACGAACAAAACACCGACCTGGTCCTCGGCCAAAGACTGTCCCTGGCAGCACTCTTCTGATACAGCTGGGAGGACATCTTCCGGGAATGACAGGAGGGCACATCTGGAAACTGCTGGGTTGATGACATCTCTGGAGAGGGAACCTTGGAAAAGGAACACAAAGGAAAACAGTTGGGTTGATATCATCTGGTTACCAGGCGATGAATCAGGATACAGCTGGGCTGGTGTCCTCTCTGGATCTGAAGTCATCTGGTGGGCCAGTCGATGGATTCTGGAAAGTCAGTACACTGTAGAACTGATGAATGTGGGGCACCTGAGTCCTGGAAGTCCATACTGGCATAACAACAAAGGCACTGCAATGGCTGGAGTGGCAGCACTTTCTACCACTGCTCTGCTTTCCAGTTGGTAGGCATGGGCACATTTGCAGGGAGGTCTTTGCATTGAGGCCAATAGTACAATGGGTCAGAAGTTTGAATTATTACCCCATCTGGGCACATAATTCACACTGTGAAAGGTTTCATGTTCCTCTCCATCCACTATTCGAACAGTGCCCATTAACAGAGTCCTGCCTCTTTTCCACTGGCTGTATTTTTTGTGAAACATTCTGTTTCTGACATGCTTGTTTGCACCAGGATGCACATATTTCATAGCTTCAGACCAAATCCAGGATTTCCTGTTGTTCTCAATCTCCTCCCAGACTCTCTGAGGAAAGGTAGGGAAGGACATCCCATAGATTTCATTCACCTTCCTACGAACCAGTCTCTCCTCTTTACTAGCTTTGGTCAACCTGAGACCACTGACCTGACTTGGGGCAGCCAGTTCTGGTTCTGCCAGCTACGCATTCTCAACGAGACAAAAAATGGATCCCTGGCTTCTTCTTCTTGCACAGCCAGGGCAGTGGCATCACCACTCTCTTCCATGCATTCCTCTGAGGCAAGAGCTTGGGGCTGTGTACCCATTCCTTTTTCACAAGGTCACATAGGTTCCCCCTTTTTTTCTTTGTCACTGAGAATCTGTGCCCAGGAGTGAGCAGTCGTCCTCACTCCTGAGACTATCCATTCTTCGCTGGGCGTGGAGGCCGATACCTCCCATTCAGAGGCCTCCCTCATCTCATCTTCTCCTATGAGACTTGGGCTGGCTCCTCTCCAAGGGTCTACTGATGCTCTGCCTGAATTGTCTCTCTGTGATCCAGCATCTGAAACATCAGCATATTGTTCTGTCTGCAAATCCACCCTGTAGCTTTGTGCCTCTCCCCGAGGGGCCTTCTCAACAGGCTCCGCCTGGTGCTGTATGCTGCCAACTGCAGATTCTTGAACTTTTTGTCCATGTGGGAGCCAAATGAATCTTGGGTGCTTTAAAAAGCTGTATTTCTCTAAGCACCCGAACAGTGAGGTACCATGAAGACGTCCCTTCCAGCATTTAAGCATAGCACACTTGCACTGGGTATCCAGGAATCGCCACATGAGGAGGCGGTTGTCCTCCATAGTAGCATCTCTCAATGTCCCTTAACTTGTTTACTTCTGCTGCTACAGCCTGGGCATGATCCGGGTAGTGGGCTTGTCCTGAGCCATGACTGCAGAGAAAAACAAGCAAACGCTCACTGCTATTGAAAGTCCCACATCACTGAACACTTTCTTTCACTTTCAAAATGACTCCTGTGCTGCTATGTTTACATTACTACCCCACCCTGTAATGGCTGGCATGACTCCTCGCATCAACATTCTGAGATAGGTCAAGCCACTGCGCATCCGATTTACACACTCTCCTGATAACTTTGCTCAAAACTGCACAAACTTGCACTGTTCTTTTTCATAGCACATTTATATGATTTACCATGGACTTTTCACTTGCTGAAAACATTGCTCTAGCTCACAGTCCCTTAAAGCCTCAGTATTTCAAGCACAGGATTGCCTGTAACTCTTGCTGCATATCTTGATACAACTCACAGTCTCTCTTATGGCTTTGAAACTTACACTGATGCTGAATCCCATAACTATGCTCACAGTCAATGGCTTAAAAGGCTTGCTTTTGCTGGTAAACTTAACACAGTCTTTGACTGCAACACGATTACACTGCTGCACACAGATTCAGCTGGCTTTTGGCAAAAATCACTTGTTTGAGCAATTATTTCTGTTGGTACTCAAAGTTATCAGCAGCTGTTTGCTGCGATGGAAAATGGCCTGCAGCCAATCTTGGAAGCCTCTGAACAGAAGCAGGTTGGCAGTCCTGCTGATCATCCTCTGAACACCTCACAATCCAGTCGATCGAGATGCGGGTTGAGCTCGAATTTAGACGGAAAAGTCAGTTTTTTAAACTTTTACAGCGCTTTCAGTCACCGCAACGCTCCTCCGATAAGCCAGTACATGCACTCCACTCACAATCCTTCTCGAATGCTGGGCAGTCACTGTAGAGCTGGCTTGGGGGCCGGGACTGATTGCAGTCTCACCAATCGCACAACGCCATGCAAATGAGCCTCTTTCCCTCGCGAGTGCTCTTCTCCTCACGGCGATCGTTGAGCAGGCAAATTAAAACTACAAAACCACTTTTTTTTTTTTTCTGACTCCACAGCGGGAGCCCATTTCAACCATTTGTCATGGCCATTAACACAGCAAGTCTCTCCATTCACTAGAAAGCATTTCCAACGTCCAAGACATAATTTTCCTGTAGCTACCCTAGTCTTCCACACTTTTCTTTGTCACACAGTTTTTAAAAGCTGGCAAACACTGTAAATTTTGGGCACGAGACAGGGCATACTCTCTCAGGCTTTACTGCTCCTTGGTAAACAGCTGGCATTTTAACAGCAGCATATGGACAACAGCACACAGCGACACACTAGTTAACCTTGCTTCAGCTTTTTGGGCTACCCACTGCCAGATAACCAAAACGCTAGCCCCTTGCCCGAGCACTTTTCCTCCCTAAATTTAAAATCCAAAGCGGTGCCTCCATTTTGTAACCCCAACCCCCCTGCCTTTTTGCAAATGACAGATGGTATGCTGTTTGAATCTGACAGCAGTACCAGGTGGGGACTGGGTTCGGGGAGGAATAGGTTACCCGGCACAAGGGCTAAGTTTGGCTACTCTGCACAGGGGCACCCAAGCAATTCCGAACACAGGAAGTAATAACAGTAATGTCCAAAACCAGGAATGGGATTCTAAAGTGTGGCTTTATTCACATCCAAACAGAACAACAAAGCATAGATGGACCCCCACGGGGCTACACTTCTGGTAATGCAGATAAAAAGAATCAGGAACACTTCTTCAACACTTCAGCCTCAGGCTCTGAACCCACCAGGCACACAGCCCGGGCTTGCATGCTACTTTGGGTACACAGCCCGAACTTGTACACTATCTGGGATTCCCAGGCTCGGCTCCCTTGCTGGCCACTCGGACACCTTCCATATGTTATGGAAACATTTTCTGGTGGCTGCCTAAACCACCTAAGAGCACCTCAGCTCTATCAGGGAGTTCTCCTTTTAACCCCTCGTCTGGGTACTTTCCTCAGGCACTGGCCAAGTACCTGAGAGAACGTAAAGGTGCCACAGAGCAAATCTGTAGAGGTAAATTTGGTTACTACTGATGGGGGGGGGTCTCCCACCTCTTGCTTCCACAATTCATACTCGGCCATTTCTCTGGACATTAAACATCTCATTCTGTAAAGCTTGGCAATGTAGATTAAGGCTAAATGTATGTCACATTTCCTCTACTTGTCTTGCTTTCCCATTATGCTGACTTGAACATACTTTTACTTGGTTTAGCCCATTGCTCTAGGCCTCCCACTGATTAAACAGTCCAATCCCACTTTACTTTACTCTTTGTGCTGGACTTGAACCTACTTGAATTAACTGGCAATGTCTATTACACTAGACCTCCTACAAATTAAGTAGTCCAATCCCACGTTCCAACAGTTCGGTGGAAACATAGGCCCTATGTCAGAGCGAACTCACCCTTTGGTTGCAGGTGCCCCACAGGTTCCTCACAGGAATTTCTCTCCTACAGCTTCTGGTGCCGCAGCACAACTTGAAATAAGGCAGCTTCTTCCTTAGCTTGAACCAGGAGGATTGCCCCTGGAAAACAGGTAAACCTTTCCACCCCATCCCCTCAGGGATGGGGCACATGGACCAGTAACAGCGGTCTCCACCACTTCAACAATCACCTTACTGTGTTCCTCTTTCGGTGGAAACACACACCTCCCTTACAGTAGCTCTAAAACAGAGCTTAAGGCTCTGAGAGCCTGTACACAGACTGCTGTGCTGCTCCTCTCTTCAAGACTGCACACAGACTCTGTTCAGAAATCCCCAACATTCTATCCTAACTTCCAACTGCAGCATTCCAGTGTGGCTTATGCAGCTGTGAGAGTTCTATGGTGATGTCATCCCCCAGTCTCAGCTGAGACTCAGAACAGAGTGAGACAGTGTGAAATGCATTAAACTGGAGTTTCACAAGCTGCCTTCCCTGCCTACAACTAGGTCTTACTGGGATTCTAGTAACCCCGGGTACCGGGGGGAGGGTTACATATGTATGTATGTATTTATTTATTTATTTTTACCAGGAGAGAGACACACTAAACTGAAAGCTTGTTTACAGGTGTGACCTGGGAGCACAAGGAAGTTAAGTGACTTGCTCAGGGTCACACATTTATTTATGTATGTATGTATGTATGTCTTTGGTAACTGGGTAAGTGAGCTGATCCAAAGGACCATTTTCAGTCACGACCTGGGCCACAGGGTGGCAAATAACATGAGACAGAAACAATACATACAGGAGTAGGGGATAAACACACCCCACAATAGGTGATGAAAAAGAACATACCTTGATAGCTGGTTACAGAATCATAACGGCAAGTGACAAGTATATATAAAAAAACAGTAAGTACATATGATTACATTAAAGTGCAAGGACATGTGAATAAAAACAAAGCAGTAACAGGAAGAGGTTACATGTTACTACATGAGGCATTTTAAGTTAACATCAGATGCCCAGCCACAATAGGCAATGTGGGCTAGGTAGTCAAACTTTCCTGGATTGCTTAGTGATCAAATCGCCACAGAAACAAAAGATGAAAGTGCAATAAGATATTAGGGAGCTAGGCCACAAGGTGACAGAGGGTGAGAAAGGAGGGGTGGGGGGTAAGCAGAGACCCAAACATGTAGTAGAGTGTGGGTGTTTAGTGGGCCCTACGGTACTTGAGAACAGTGACAAGTGGATACAGTCAGGAGCCAGTCTGTGAAGTTCTTTTTGAAAGACAGATGAGAAGGGTATGAGCGGATGGATGAAGGGAGTTTGTTCCATAGGGAGGGGGCAGAGACAGATAAAGCTTTGCTGCCCATGGCAGTGGAGACATGTGGTATTTCCAGCACAGGGACGGAAAATGCCCTGAGGTTCCTTGAGACCACTCTACCTGATAGAAGGGATGTGTAGGGGGGGACAGGTGGTCATTTCTGAGCAAACTGTCCACTAAGCAGTCAATGGCATACTCAAAGTGACCTTGTAGAGGAGCCACCCTAGGGACTGGTAAAATGTACTGTGATGGGTAGAATAGAGAGCTTGGAGGACAAGTGACATATGGAATTGTATGTTGTGTTTAGTCATAAGTGTAGGGTAGAGGACATGAGGGAGTAGATAGGGGAGTAGTAGCCGATAAAGGGTAATAGGTTCCCTAGTGCAATGGCAAGGCGTGCTTCAGCAGACAGAAGATGACTGAGTCAGTAGGCAGTGTCTAGTTTCTGGCAGATTCTTCGCATAGTGTTGTTAATGTGCTCGGAGAAAGTAATGGAGGGATCAAGAGTGACACCCAGATATTTGAATGAGGGGACATTTTTGAGGGGTGGACCTTCTGGTGTGAGTACAGAGAGGGAAGAGCTGGCATTGGCGACCTTGGCGAGGAAAGGTTTAGAGCCAAAGAGCATGGATTTAGTCTTCTTCTCATTGACTAGGAGTTTGCTGGAGAGGAACCATTGATGGGCAGAGCCATAGTTTCATGTTAGGGTGGAGGAGATGGATTCAAGAGATTCATCACTGTAGTAGAGGAATAGGTCATCCACGTACAGGAGTGCCTTACAATCGAGGCTTTCCACGGGGAGTGCATTGACAAACATGGAAAAGAGTAAGGGTCCAAGTATAGAACCCTGGGAGACTCCCGTGTGTACAGGTAGGGCAGTACAGGAATCTTTACAGATAATGACAGATTGAGATCTGTTAGAGAGATAGCTATGGAGCCAAGCAGCAGTGCCCGGGAACAGCCAAAATGAAGAAGCGTGGAATGGAGAAGGTGGTGGTCAACAAGGTCAAAAGCTTCTGATAAATCCATGAAAACAGCACCTGTGGCTTTGCTCATATCCATATTTCTTAAAATGTGGTAGGAGAAAAGGGTCAAAGTAGAGGAGGTACTGTGGTACTTGTGGAAATCATGCTGGAGGGTCATAGGAGGTTATACTTATCTAGGTGTTCAGATAGCTGGAAGTGCACCCTTTTTTCCAGCAGTTTACTTTCATTTCATTTCAACTTTTATTGAAAACTAGATAGGATAGCTCAAACTGAGACAAGCTCATTTCAGTGAGGTCCTTTGCACTAGTCCTTAGGTGCAGGAGGTAGATGGGTCAGTAGTTTTCAAGGCGAGGGATCACCAGCTTTGAATTATTAGTATTAATGCCTTGCAGTTCAATTTGCAATGATTATGTGCGTGCATTTATTTTAAAAGTTTCTAATGTGTTTAAAATGTTCTAAATACTGCAGGTGGGGAATAGACTTGGCAAGGGTGGGCATACATTGCCTTTCAGTTAACAAATGATTCATGTTTACTGACTGTATGGTCAAGGTTGTGCTACATGCACATCCTTACCTTCATCCTTTAACCTCCCCGTTGAGCATGATACTTTCCTGCTGATGCATCGGTGCACACTGTGTCATGCTGCACACGTGGTGAGCAGCAGGACATTAGGCTTTCTTGGATAGCAAAGGTTTGTTGAGAGTTCATATGTTATAAATGAATGGATAACCAGTTTTGGTTAAGAACCTAGAAACATACAGTGACAGTAGAAAAAGTCCGTTGGTCCATCCAGTCTGTCCATAAAACCCTAGCAAACCCAGGATGTATTGTCCATACAGGGTTCTAATTAATCCACACTATCCATCCCTTGCTCCCTGCCCTATCACTACCACTCTACTAACCACTATGCCCTTCATTCTGTCTCAGCTGTGTTTGAAACAATTGATAGTTCTGGCACCCACCTCATCAGCTGGCAGATTGTTCCATAGCTTCACCACCCTTTCTGTAAAATAAAACTTTTTCATTTTTCTCTTGAACCTCCCCTCATCAGTTTCCTGTCATGACTAAGTTGTTCTTGATCCACTACTTATGCTAAACAATGCCTCACACTTTACCTTGTTCATTCGTTTCAGGCACTTGAAAGTCTCTGTCTTGTCTCCTCTCCCTCGTTTGGCATCCTGCAAGTACACATTCAGTGTCTTGAGCCGATCCTCGCAAGATTTGTCCTGCTGGTCCTGAACCATTTTGTTCACCATATGTTGCGCTTTCTCCAGCCATTCCTTATCTTTCCTTAGATGAGGAGTCCAGAACTGGGCACAGTATTCCTGATGGGGCCTCACCAGTGATCTATAGAGATACTAATATTCGATCTATTTTATGTTATGAAGACACAAGTTTTTTAAACAGTGACTTATTAGTATTGTTATAAATGCCAGTACCAATGCTGATACCATTTCTTTGTCCACTGAGTGACATTTAGGACCTAGCTGTTTTGCAAAGTTGATGATTTACATTTACTGTATAATGTCCTTCTGCAATCAAAATTTACCAAACGCATTTGGATGATATGGGCAACAAGCCAATAAACTGGCTCTAAATTTTTTTTCAGACTTTATAGACTTTGAGTGTGAGCTCTGCCACTTGCAGTCACATGGTTTCTTGGACATGTTTTCTCTTAATGGACTTTTACGTTTTATGGCTCCACTGTGATGCCATTGTGAGAGAAGTGCTATCGTGTTCCTGTGTTATAACCGATATTGTGTTACGTTGATGTGAATTTCATCCTTACGTGCTGTTGTAATGCATTCATTTACAAAATGCAATAACAAGAAAGTTAAAACACTGCTTTACCATGGGACTCGGGTGTTAACCAACTGGAAAACTATTCAGAGAACTGGAGCAACCACCACAAATTCCTTGTCCTCTGAAGATTTTGAACAGGTTCTGGGTACCAGCAAAAGGTACAACAAGAGGAAAAACTGAGGCTTAAGGTGACAAGATGTCTCGAGATAGCAAAGGCCCAAACCAGTCAAGGTGTTAAAGCTGGCATCTTAAGCATGCAGTCCACTGAAGGACCAAACAGACATCAAGCATAAGTTGTGCAGCACAGGTATGGTATGGTTTCTGGGGCACATAGATGATATCAGTCAGGCTTCAGCATTCTGTACCAGCTGTGAGTGATGCATCAATCCCTGGGAAGGCACTGGTAGCTACAGTAGTCCAGACAGGATGTCACACATGTACGTACCAAAGTGGACAGTCCCCCCCCCACAAGATATGGCTTTGACCTGGTGATGTTTTTCAGATGGAAAATGTGCACTTCACAGATGCTACAAGCTATGATTGAAGGACAACTTTCTGTCAAGGGGATCCCCAGATTTTTTACATAAAGCTGTGTTGATTGCTTATCCACTGCCTATTGCTGACATGAGAGGCTGGACCTGAGAAGAAGCACCCCTGTTTTGTTGGGGTTGCAGTACAGTATAGCCAGTTTGCAGACATCCGGTCATTTACTTCAGACAGGCAGCAATTTGTCCCAGACACAGCATCAATCCTTTTCTTTATTTTTTATTTTTTTTAGTGTACTTTCTGCACTTCTTTTGCCATCATTGGCCATCCTCTCTCCCCATCACCTGCTGTCCCTGTGACTTACCTCTAACCTGTACAGTGCCCCAGGGTTCCCCTTCATAGGTGGATCCTCCTGGCATCCCAGGCCCGGAGGAGTTTAGTCCAGTTGAGGTCAGCAGCCCAATGGTGGTGCAGGGCCAGAGGAGAGAGGTAGCATCATTCTGCCACGAGGCAAGGGATTTTCTTCCCCTCGTTCCCCTCCCCTGCGTGTCTCATGGACCAAGGCTAAGTGGCCGCCTGCACGCTAGTGTGCAGACATCCTAGTTGGGAGGCACTCAACCCATTGTGGCTCTACTTGCACTACCACCTTTGGACACTCAGGTGGCAGTGTTGCAGTGGAGCTCACAGACCTCCCACCCTGGAGTAGGAGAACATCCCTTGGGATGCTCAATCCTCCTCCTGTTGGCTGGACCCCAATGACTCGGGCTTGCTTTTAAACCTGGGTCGCCAATGTTGTGAACAGTAGTGCTACTGTGGCACTGATAGCCTGGCCCCACTGCATCAGTCCTGGCAGGCACAAATAACAGGTACAATTCAGTATCATGTGCAGAGCAGTGACACTTCAAGCTACTGCCTAATGATCTCAGTCAAAGGCAATAAATAAACAGTGAACAACATCAAAGACTGATTTAAGCCTCGGGTATACACCAGTCGTGAGCAGCTGCCTCTGATAAAAGTTTGCCATCATCACCAGCTGCTCCTTGCTCACCAGGAAGAATTTTACCAGGACAAGACTGTCCGTGTCAGTTTTCTGGAGTTCTCCAGGCAGCGTATCAAAACCAGGTGGTCCACCATATCAAATGCTGAAGAACAACTGAGGAGAACAATAACAAATCGCTCCTCCTATCTTTCACCCAGAAAGAGACAGAATAAATTTATGGTAAAGGACAGGAAAAGGCTATCTGAGTCCATTGAGTCTACCCTGTTGTTCCTACATTGATTTACACTGCCATTTTGAGCTCTCAACCTACCGTCCCTTTTGTTTCTAACTACCCCTTGAAAATGTCCCATTGGGGTTTGAATCCCACATAGTTCAGGACATTGATAACATTATGGGCCAACTGTTTTACCTATCAGACATCCGACAGGGGCAGAAGTACTTTCTGACATCCTCCTTGAATTTTCCCTCAGCTAGTTTAAGGTTATTCCACCCGGTAGTTGTGCTGCTCCTTACCTAAATAACTCTGTGCAGGCCACCATATCATACACCTACATATATTTACAGGTTTCTATCTTGCCTGCCTTTGCCTTAAGTTCACCAGAGTATATATTAAGACTGCTGAATCTTTCCTGATAGTTTTTTTCCCTTCTGCCCTTGGATCATTTTTGTAGCCTTCATCTGGATAGTCTCTACCCTCTCCCTGTCCTTCAGATTTGGGTTCTAAAACTGCACACAATACTCCACATATGGTCGAGTCAATGACCTGCATGGTGGCAATACCACCTCCTTGCTGGGACCAGTGAAACCATTTCTGATACATCTCTGCATCCTATTAGGTTTCCTATATACCATATTGCATTGGGAAGATGCTTTCGAACTGTTGTTTATTATAATCTCCAGGTCTCTTTCCCCCTTGAGAGAATCTACCGTGACCCCACTGATGCAGTATTTTGTAGGCAGACTTTTGTTTCTGATGTGCATCACTTTTTGGCATTGAATTTTAATTACCATATTTTAAACTACTGCTTCAGCTTCTCCGCATCCTTTTCCAATCTGCTAATTCCCTCCTCAGTGCCCACCCTCCTGCAGAGTTTTGTGTTGTTTGTGAACAGCCTGACTTTACTCAGTAACCCCACCCTGATGCCACTGATACCCTTCCTTGTGTCACTGATACCCCACCCTGGTGTAACTGATACCCCACCCTGATTTCACTGACCCCCCCCCCCGATGTCACAGTTCTACAAAGAATACTGGTCCCAGAACAGACCTTAGTGGCACTCAACTTGTGACTTTACCAGCATCAGAGAATTGACCATTCAGAACCACTCTCTGTATCCTATCTGACAGCCAGTTCCAAAACCACCTAGCTCATCTTCCCATTAGTCCTGTGTTCCCCTTCTTCTGCATAAGCCTACAATGTGGCAATGAATCAAAGGCCTTACTGAGGTCCAGGTACAGAATGATGACTACCTGGCCCTTATATTTGTTTATTTCATTTTGGTAACTGGGTTAGATCCACTGAGACAAAAGTACACAGAGAAATACACATTACAATGGTGTACACAAGGTGAGCAAAAGCATAACAAACACAGGTTATTTAGGGTGTAATAAATATGACAGCATTTCAGTAGAGGGTTTATGCACAGTAAGCCAAGCCAAGAGGTACATTTACATGAACAGTAATCAGGACTTCACAGAGAGAGCAAGTACCTTATTAAAATAGGGTTTGTCATTCAGCATCATGGGCAAAAGTATTTAGGTAAATTAAGTAAGGGATGATCAACGGTAGCAGGAGTAGAGGCAACTCTCAAGCTGGTAAGTCTTTAGTCCATTTCTAAATCAGGAAAGTGTTGGCATGCTGTAGGACCTCAATGAGAGCATTCCAGAGAGAAGGTGCCAGGAGAGAAAATACCTCTTCCCCATAGAAGTACCTACGGATCCTAGGCACTTCAAGCAATTTTCTGTTAGAGGTGTGGAGTAACCTTTTAGAGGGTTTGGGGGCTAGAAGGCCAGCCAAACTAGGTGGAGTATATACAGAAATTAGCTTAAACACCATACATAATAGGGGTACTGAAGTCTTCCATCAAACAGGGCCAGCTTAATGAGGTAAGCACATCACAATGATGTTTCATGGGGATACGAATGCCAATGCAAAGCAACCTGTTTTGTGGTATAAGACCTCAAGCCTATTTGACTCAGATTGCGTAAGAGACTGCATGACAAGGGCACCATATAAAAGTTTAGGGAGCAGGACACTGTTTGATATTGCTAGCCTGGAGTCCGTAGTAAGGTAGCTGCCCAGGCTATATAGGAGGCCGAGCTTCTGGTAGATGGATTGGGTAACATGATCCACCTGGGATTTGAGGGTAAGATCTTGGTCATTATGGAGCCCAAGATACTTAATCACATTCACCACCTCAATCAAAGTTCTGGAGGAGGTTACTAGGGAAAGCAGTCTGTCATCTGCCAGGTCCAAAGTGTTTGGGTCTGAATAGGACTGCTTTAGCTTTCTTTATATTCAGAACCAACCTGTTCAAGGTGATCCATTTTTAAGAGACTCAAAGTCATGTGACAGTTAGGCATTAAGAGTCTTTGCATCAAGGGAGCTCCCATAAAAGACCACGTCATTTGCATAAAGTATGAGGTGACCATTGCTGCAGTTATTTTCCAGGTCATTAATAAATATTGAGAATAGTGAGGGGACAAGTATCGAACCCTGAGGTGCCCCACCTGTTATAGGTATGCAGTCAGACAAGGTGCCTTTCCATTTGATCTTTTGTGACCTATGGGTGAGATAATGAGCGAACTAGGTTAGCGAATGAGACTCAAGAACAAGATGTTTTAGTTTATCGAGGAATATGGTATGATTGATCGAGTCAAAAGCCTTGGTAAAATCAATAAAGATTGCTCCAGTTAGAACCCCTTTATCCAGGGCCTGGAGGACATCAGTAGTGAACTTAACAAGAGCAGTTTCCGTGCTATGGCTGCATTTAAAGCCATGCTGCTTGTCAGATAAGAAGTAGTGCATTCCGAGGTAATCACAAAGTTGGTTATACACCAGCTTCTGTATCTTGGCAAGTGTGCAAAGCTTGGAGATAGGTCGGTAGTTCTCCACCATTTCCCCAAATCTCCCTTTATGGACAGGGATGACCATGGCCTCCTTCCATTTGCTAGGTATATTCCTTTGAGAAATGACTTATTAAACAACATAGCAACTGGAGTAGCTATGACTGGGGCAGCAACCTTCAGTATCCTGGGTTCCAACATATCTGGCTCAACAGAGCTGCTAATTTTATTCCCTTAAGCATAGCTAGCTCCTCTTTCTTATTAACTAAACAGAGGTGAAATTAAGGAGGCAATGGACCAGTACCCTTGAAGCAGGAGTAGAGCTGGGGGGGTAAGGGGCCTAGTTTTGAATTTGTAAGATCAGTAAAGGATTGATTAAACATATTGGCAACAGCCTGGGGTTACAGATAAGTCTTCCATTAACTGTAATCGGACCATCTGAGGCCCCATTATTACCCACTTAACAAGGGTTAACTTAAATCCAAACTTTCTTAGGGTCAGAGAGATTTTTATTTTGAGGCCTTTGACATAGACTTCTTTGGCCCTCTTTGCCATCAATTTGCATTGATGCCTAAGCTCCCTATATTTAACCCTAAACTTGGAACTTTCAAAATTACTACTCAAACATCTGACAGCACTCAACTCCTGTGACTGCAGGTTCTAACCTCCCCCCTTGCGGTCTCCTTCCTTGCTGGTTCTCCACTTCCTAAAGCCTTGGCCCCCCCTCCATATTCACCTTTTTCTGCTTCTTTGTCCCCAACCCCCATATATCCTCTTACCCAACCCACATCCACCCTCTATTACTGGTCATTCCACTATGCTAGTAATTGTTTCTTCTCTCTCATTTTCTCTACCCACACCCCTTGCTCACTCCCTGTATAACACTGACAAGGACATCACTGTCTGCTCTATGTTATCAACCCTTAGCCCCAGCCCACTCCCTCCTTAACCCCTTGACAAAGTCAGCTCTGACTGCTCTACTATGCACCCTCTCCACCTCTCCTCACCACACTATCCCTCACCTTCTGCTCCCCATCAAATCTGTTATTAATCCAACTGTACTTCATCATATGAACTACTTGCACTTTTTTTCTAACTCTTTTTCCCTCCAGTCACCGGCTACTGTGATCTCCCTCATTAGTAGCCTGATAGGGCAGCACGTTCTACCCTGCCTGAAACCACCCCTTGACTCAGATCCCCCTCTGGAGCTCCTCTCCCACTCCTGAAACCTGGCATCAAACATCCCCAGGCTTGTACGCCCCTGAAGGAGGGGCCATCACCACTTACAAGCGCTCATCCAAATCTGGCTGCCAGGCTGAGAAGAGGAGAAAGAGGAGAAATCGGGGATCCTTGATGGGCCGAGTCCAGCATTCAGTGTGAGGTCATCCTGGATGCCTATCATCATCCTCGCAGTTGCCAGGGCTTTTCCTTGTTCTGGTACCCCCACGGACGTGCAATGATGTCCAGCGCTTGTGGACATGCTCCCGCACCTGCCTACAGGTTGTCTGCTGACATCTTCCCCATCTTTGTGTTCCCAACTACAGTGCACCCAGCCTCCTCTGAGAGCCACTAGCACTGCAGACATGTTCCCCTCCTCCCAAGAGAGAGCGGTCATCAGACACTCAATCCTCTCCTCGCTGGCCCGACCCCGGCTCCCAGGCTCATTCCGAACCCAGGTGCTGGCGTGGGCGAGGTAAGGCTGATGCCTCAACCCTCAGTGCCACCAGGCCAACTTTATTCTTTTATATAGTGCAGTTTTTTTTTTATGTTGTACAGTTTTTATTTTCTTCTTTTCAGCCCCAGAAATTTACCAGTGTTTGCAATTTATGTTTGCACTTGCCTATATCTGTACTTTATGTTTTACACTCAAATGTATCAAATGTCTGAACCTTACCATGACGTGGAACCTTTTTAAATGAGCTTTTAGCTCAAAAGTGTTACTCTGAGAGGTCAATCAATCAATAAATAAATAATTAAAACCCAGTTAGCCATAAGCCCTGATTTTGTAATGTCCTAGGCGTTTTAAGACTGGTGGTCATCTATTTGTGGCATTTTCCTTTACTCTAAGTTTCCTGAACAGGGTATGTTTATTGGCAGCTGAAAGAAAGTGATTTACAAAGTACTCTAAGGCATCATCTGCTGTTGGAAGCTCAATGATTGGGCACCAGTCGATCACAGAGAGGTGGCCAGGAAAGATTCCTCTAAGAGTTAGTGAAATCCCTTGTGAGAAATATTCTGGGTGGAACTTTAGGAGAGTTGTTCTTCCATATGTAAAGTATGGGGGAGTAGTTGCTTAGGGAGTCAGAGATGATTCCTGAAGCATGTATAATGTCGTGTTTTGATACTAGGGCCCATTCCTGGAGTGTATGGTTACCCAATTTAGTGTTTAGCTGGATGGGTTCAGTGATCATCTGAGTTAGTTGTGCATCAAGTAGTTGTGCCTTGCGACTGATTTCTGTTTCAGGGGGCCAGTGAAGGTTGAAGTCCCCCGGGATAATTACTTCACTGAGAGCTTGGCCAGCAATGAACTTTATCCATCAGCAAATTGAAAAAATCAAGGTCATTTGGCATGACCTGCCCCTGTGAAGTCATTCTGATTCCTGTTTGTTAGGCTGTTTTCATCTAAGATGTCAACTATCTGTTCCTTAATAATTGACCCCAGCAGCTTGCCCTGTATTGATATCAAGTTCACTGGTCTATAGTGACCCTGGTTTTCCCCTTCCCCACTATTATGCAGGGGGATCACATTAGCTACCCACATCTTACCCATAACCAGTGATTCATTAAATACCTTTGCTAAGGGGACTGCCAGAGCCTGGCTCATCATCACTGGTATTCTCAGTGGCAGCCCATCTGGCCTTGGTGACTTGTTTACATTCAGGTCCTGCTGGCCCTTCAGTACCTTCTCCCTAGATTCATACCCTATCTCCAGTCTGCTGCTATCAGTTTCCTTGAATCTATTCTTACTGTCAGGAATTGGGCCTGCACCCTCCTCTGTGAAAACAGAACTGAAGTACTCATCTAATATATTTGCCTTATTTTTTATTTTACTCTTCTTCCATCCTTCCTTATTCTTCCTATGTTATCCTTTGTCTGACATTTCCCCCTTAAAGAAATATAGAAAACAGAAGGACAGAAAAAGACCTGAATAGTCCATCTAGTATGTTTCAAGATTCCCTACTCAGAATGTTACTAATGTTAATTAGTTCCATTATCATCCCCTCTCCCTTCAACATTATCCCATCTTATTTTTTTTCTCCTCCTGGGCTCACTGCCTCACTCCTTCGGGCTATCACATGTTCACTCTCCTCTGCCGCCAGACTCCACCCCCTACTGCTGTATCTATTTCCAGGCTCCCCTGATACCTCTGACACCCTAGGTGGTCCAGCTTATGCCTGCTGGGGGCCTTCTGGAAGCTACCAGGAGGAAGTACCTTGTGAAACAGGGGTTTATTGTTCGGGGGGTAGGCACATTGCGCTTGGGCGGTTGGGAGTCACGAGGGAGGCCAACATCTGATTCTGTGGGTGGCCATTTTTCTCCCTCCCTTCCATCCCCCCTCTCTATCTGGGCTGCATGTCTGTGGCATCCTGGGAAGGACACATGGCAGCGTGTGGTCACCCATGCCGTCAAGTGCGCCTCTGCTGGTCCACCACAGGAGCCACTTGAGGTGGTGCAAACCAAGCCCTTCATTCTGTGGATGAGAGCATCCACGTGGACACTTTTCACCCTCCCTTCCATCCCCCCTCCCTATCTGGGCCGTGTGTCTGTGGCTTCCTGGGAAGGACACATGGCAGCGTGTGGTCACCCATGCCGTCAAGTGCGCCTCTGCTGGTCCACCACCAGGAACCACTTAAGGGTGGTGCAAGCCAAGCCCTTCATTCTGTGGATGAGAGCATCCACGTGGACACTTTTCACCCTCCCTTCCATCCCCTCTCCCTATCTGGGCTGCGTGTCTGTAGCATCCTGGGAAGGACACATGGCAGCGTGTGATCACCCATGCCGTCACGTGCACCTCTGCTGGTCCACCACCAGGAGCCACTTGAGGGTAGTGCAAGCCAAGCCCTTCATTCTGAGGATGAGAGCATCCACGTGGACACTTTTCACCCTCCCTGTTGGTCTCCACTCTAGTTGCCTCAGGTGGGGGGGTCACAAACCTGGGTCACTGGCATGCTGAGCAGGTGCTCTGCTGCTTGATGCCACAGAGTGGGCTTTATAACTGCTTTAAATGCATCCCAGTTTATTTTGAACCATGATTCTATCTTTGTCTGCACAACCGTTTCTGGATGTTTGTTCCACTTATATCCCCACCCTTTGCTTTCTTATGTCTTGCTGAATGCCCCATTCCAGCTAAAGCACAATAATTGTAGTAGATCGTCTATTTCTCAGATTAAGTAAACTTAATCTAAGAAACAGACAGCCAATTTAGTAAGCTAGATTGCTGCCTGATGTGCTGCATTTGTGCTGAGCTCTGTGCGGCATTTGTTTCAAAACTTAATACTAGTGTTACTCTGGGGCTATAATTTCTTGCAGTTTCTTTGAAAAAAAAAATGCTGCTTAGAATAAAAATTCCAAGGCTGTTTTTTCATGTAGTTTGGAAGTTTGGAAATGAGCTTTACTGTGCCAAAAGCCACACCTCTTGATCAGAGGCACTG
Source organism: Neoceratodus forsteri (assembly GCA_016271365.2). NCBI lineage: Eukaryota > Metazoa > Chordata > Ceratodontiformes > Ceratodontidae > Neoceratodus > Neoceratodus forsteri. Next base: position 1,199,106,741 of record CM028129.1, on the reverse strand, counting down.
TCCTGAAGTAATGGGCCTGGAGAGCAGCAGCAAGTCCAATAATCCTGGAATGTCCTCCATCCCGCAGATATCAACAGTGCCTTCTGGAGGTTTAGTCGAAACTGTCAGTGTCACTTATGGGACCAGATCACCTCAATTCCTTGCCTTTCAGGATGGCATGTGTAGGACCAAGCCACAATAGGGTAAAGGAAGCTGAAATAGAGAAGCAATCCAAACAGTCTTTGGAATCACTGGGTCAGTCTATGGATCGCATAATCGAAGGGATTGAGAGATTTGACTGCCGGTTTGAGTCTGTCAATGCCAAAAAATATTTTCTCCAAGCTGATCTGAAAACTATTGGGGAAAACTATTCCACTGATAAAAAGCTGGTTAAAGAGCATTCTACTATGTTAATTCCGAATGAGTCTAAAATTGCATCACAAGCAGCAACACTTTTGGCAGTAACAAAAGATAACTTTAATTTGGACAAAACGTTTATTTATTTAAACATTTTGTAACCGGGAAAGGCACACTGAGCGAGGCTCATTTCAGAGTGAGACCTGGGGAAGAGGGAATGGGAGTAAACAACAGAAAAATACATAAGTAGATACATGAGATTATTATATACAGTCACATAAGTAGTTACAAAAGTAGTTATTAACATCCAGTTGAATAAATGCAATTATAACATACACTGAGGATTTGGAAACAATCCATTGTACATTTGATGAAAGGCAGGGCCTGGGACAGCTAATTACAGGTACATGTGGGGAGAGGAGTTGACAAATTTGATATTCGATGGAGTTGTGAGAGGGTGATTTCTAGGGAGGAGGAAGTTGGTTCCATAAAAGGGGGTCTGTAGATGAAGAGCAGATTTGCCAGTGGATGAGGACTGTCAGGAACTGGGCCTGCACCCTCGTCTGTGAAAACAGAACTGAAGTACTCATCTAATATATTTGCCTTTTTTTGACTGTTTCTTGTTTATTTTATTTTGCGATGTCGAGTCTAGTTTGATGTTTCTTTCTTGTAGGTCATGTCTAGGTTGGAGGGCAAGAAGACTTCCAAGATGGGACGGCCCCCCATGCGATGGTGCCTTTGCAGCTGTAAGTACTCCATCACCAACCAGCACGACTGTTGCCTTGCATGTCTTGGCCTGCTTCATGACATGGATTTGTGCGGTGCCTGTTTCTCCATGGACCACTGGGTCATCGAGCAACGCATGTGGAAAGTGGGGCAAGCTCCGCCGACTTTTGGGGGTCAGGCGCGCACTCCTCCGGCCAAGCTGCATTCTCTCGGCCTTTCCTCTGGGTCCCCTCCTGGTTCTTTACAGACTGAGGAGGAGGGGGCCTGTATGTCTTGTCACATAGCCGTGGCAGAGGCCCCTTCCGTGTTGCATGAGGCCTGGTCTGTCCTCCCTGGGAGACAGGAAGGAGGCACTGCCTTGGCAATCACTCCTTCAGGGGCAAAGGTTTTCCCAGTGTTGTACCCATGGCTCAGAAGGCCTGGGTCAGTGCCATCCTCGATGCCATCTGTCGGTACTGTCTTGGGCCTCGGCACCATTTGCGGCACTGTGGGCCCTGATGGCACCCTTGTTGGTGCCAATCAGTCGTTCAGTGCCATTGCTGCTGTTGGCACTGTTCGTGGTGCCGATGGTGCTGTCGGTGCCATGGGAGGCTCTATGGTGCCATTCTGACTGTTTCTCACCCAGGCACCATTCACAGCAGTGTGGTTGAGCATGGTGCCCTGTCCAGTTCTGGAGCCATTTTCGGCTCCTAGCATAGACACGGCACCATGGGGGCTTTGGAACTCGGTGCCGTTTGCAGCGTCAAGAGCACTGTTGTGGCCATCGTTGGTGCTGTCTCTGTCCTTGGCACTGCTCGCAGCACTGTGTGGGTCTCTGGCCTCGGTGCCATCCATGGTGCCGAGGTGCAGATTGGAGCCATCATCGGCACTGTTGCTGGTCTCGATGCCGCCGCTGGTGCCATGGATCAGGCGGCGCTGTGACAAGCGTCTCAAGGGCTACTACCCTTGTTTGAGCCATGTCCTCTTCTGGCACCATTCATGGTGCGGGGGGGGGCACAAGCAGCGACTCTGGTGCAGTCTCTGGTTCTGGTGCCCTGTTCAGTGGGGATGGCAGTGGGTGTCCACACACTGTTTGCCACAGGACTTCGATCTCCACCTCTTCGGAGGAGGAGTCAGACTCTGAGTCAGACAGGCAGTCTGGCTCCCTTGAGTTGGCTGCTGGTGTGGACACCCTGGTAGTGTCCTCGGCAGGCTGGAGTCAGCCCCCCCGAGGAGCAGACAGTGACTACTGGGGCCAGGGTCAGGGGTTCTGACCAGCAAGCAATGGTGCAGGCCACCATTGCACTGCATCCTGGCCTCAGAGGGTTCTCTGACTGCTCAGTGGCAGTACCCCCTCAGGTGGTGTGCCTGGATTGCCCAACTTTGGGGCTGATCGGAGCACCCACAGGAGGAGGAGTGCTCCTGGATAGCCCTTTGGGGGCTGACCAGTGTTGTCAGCTGCCTAGGCTGGTGCTCTCAAGGAGGAGGCATTCTCAGATTCTGAGGAGTCGAGGGTCTTAGGATCTGTGCAGTGGCCTTTTTCAGACCCACCCAGGCTCTGGGAGAAGCCATAGTGTGGATCTCTGTCCTTCCTTTTGGTTTCCTCAAGGGGCCTCATTCTTTGGAGGTGAGGGACTGTCCTTCTGGACCTACATGGCCCCGGTCGCCCCACGGGGGGATTCTTCAGGGTGCAGTCTAGGCAGTTCCAGTTTGGTTGATCAGCTGTTGACTGTGGAGTTTTTGGGAGCTCCTTCCTTTCCTAGGGCTCCTGGTGTGCTCCCTAGCCCAGGCAGAGGTCAGCCAATCCTCATTGTTGGCTCTGCCCCTATTCCTCTGCCACATTCTCCTGCGCTCCCAGGCATTCTTGGTCCTAGCGGGCCTCTCTCCTGGGAGCAGTTCAGAGCTCAGACTGCTCAGTTTCCCTCTTATGTTAGGGCTATGGACAGACAGGTTTTTCAACCTCCCCCTGAGCAGACAGCTTCTGAACCTTCGAGGTCCTCTGACTCTTCATCCCCTTCTGGGGGAGAGGAGCTGTCTGTCCACATCTCTCCAGCTGCTGATCTTGCAGAGTATCAGCGATTCCTCGTGAGGATGTTAGAGAACCTGCACATCACCCCTCCCACTCAACACATTCCAGAACACACGGCACATGCCTTTCTAGCCGATTTCAGTGAGGACACCCTCATGGTGCCCCCCTGGCCTGCTCCCTTTCGGGAGGCATCATTGCGTTCCTGGCAGAGGCCATTTTCTGGAGTCCCTGCCCCTACGGATCTCTGCCAGCAGTATTGTGCCCCCCCAGAGTCTCCAGGTTCCTTGCCTCATCCTCAGTCAGGACTGATGCAACTGGACACTCCTGATGGGCTTCGCACCCTCACCGTGACAGGCACCCAGATCAGGACTCCTCGGATTTTGACTTCTGGGGGAGGAGGATGTTCTATTATACACGGTTGCTGCTCTCTTTGCAGCACATCAAACCCACTATGCAACCTATGACAGGTTCTTGTGGTCCAGGCTGGGTCAACTCCTAGCCTCCATGCCTGACATGGAGCAAACCAGACAAGCCATTGCTCTCTCTGCACGTGGCCTGGAGCTAGCAAGGCACCAAGCAAGGGCATCATATGATGCCAATAAGGTAGGTACCAGGGTCATAGGGACAATGATCTGCACTAGGCAGATGCCATGGCTGTATCTTTCCGGTTGTCACCCTTGGCCCGGTAGGGTGATTAACTCCACTCACCAGAGAACCTATCTCTTCTCCCATAGAGTGAGCGGTGTCTGTCAGAGTAACTTCCTACCCCTCCAGGGGTCCCGTCTCTCTCTTCCCATTCTCGGGCCTCTCCAGACCCGTGAAGGTTCTCCCTCTTAGTGTGTCACCCACTGAAGGTAAGGGACTCAGCCCCTTAGGGTTTAAGCCCCCTTCAGGGGCAGGCACTCACCAAGGTGATGAATGGTGAAGCTTGACACAGATAAGATATGGAAATGAGCGTGCCTACCACAATTCTGATCTTTCTGTGAATCTTCACCATTCATCACAATCCCCCTCCATCCCCTGGGGTCTCAGTCTCTGGTTCCTCCTCCTTCTCTGTGCCCCATCTCACCCCCTCCTTTCTGTTAGTCAGGAGCAGGATAAACTGGGGCACATGGGGATAATTTTCTTTAGGGGCAGAGTAGTCAAGATTGGGGCACTTCTTCAGTGCTTCGGCTCCACCCCTGTGGGGGGGGATGGCAATTGCCCCTTTTCTTTCCTTTATCCCGTCAATCCTTGATCTCAAACAATATGAAGTCTTGCTGTATTCTGACTATTGCAGTGATCTCCAACCCTTGAACTGCCCGGAGAACAAAGAGTTAACTTTCATGCAAGGCATGGAACACCAGCTCGAGCTCGGTTGAAGCCTCTGTCTGCTGTTGTTTGAACCCCAACCGTCAGATTCTTTACTCTGCCTCACTGAACAGTTGCTCCGGAGATTTCTCCTTCACTCGGTTCAAAAAAAAGTCGGTTAAAGTGTTGTTGTTTTGCTTAGTTTCCACCAAATTTCTGCTTCTAACCTGTCGGTTTAAGTCTCTGTCTGTGGTACCGTGAGTACTAGATAGGTTTTCTATATTAGTTTTCTGTGTGGAGCTTGTAAACTTTGGATCGGTTCGGTTTGAACCGATCAGGTTTGTGTCAAAAAACTTTTGTCTTTATTAGAGTGTGGTAACCGGTCCGTATCGGTTCTAAAAAAAACAGATTTCATTACGTTTTTTTCCAAGACCTGTAACACGGTCAGGAACCGATAGGGGTGTCTTGCCTGGCAGATTGCCGAAAAAAGGGTAAGTTTTGGTTAGGATTGGCTATGTCTGAGAAACCAAGAAAAAACCTGGCCCACTGGGTTTCAACACTGTAGTGTGTGTGGGAAGCCTTGCTAATGACCCCACACACCTCCTGTGTTTATTGTCTGAGTTTGACCACCTCAGTGCAGACTGCCAAATTTGTAAAGTTTTCCCAAAGCTACCTGGATAAGAGTAGAGTAGACTAAGGAAAGGAGGCCGAGAAGTCCGCTGACCGGATGGCCAGCCAGTTCGGTTCAACTGAACCAGAAGGTGCCCTCTGACCAGGGTGAAACTTCTTTGGGCAAAAGGAGAACTGATTCTGAGAAGTCGGTTCTGGTTAAAAGAAAAAGAAGGGATAAATCATCCAGTTTGGATCCTCAAGTTCTTTCTCCGACCACTGATGAGATAGCCAAAGCGATAAGGATAGTTTAATCGCTAACTTCGGTTCCGGCCGAACCGGCACCCTCGGTTAGGGGCTCGGTTTGGTCGGTTCTCCCAGTTCTGGATTATGCTTTAGAAGAATTTTATGAACTGGAGGAGGAGGAGGAGGAGGGAGAGAATGAAGATAATGATAATGATGGTGATTATGAAAGTCTGGATGTGCCTATTGACCCGGACATCTCCCCAGACAGACCTTCAGGTGTTTCTCCTCCTAGGCTTTCTGAGTCCCCTTCCCACTTTATGTTTTACAAAACAGTGGCTGAAACCCTCCAGAGGATCAGTAGGAGCCTGATTTTGTTGAAATGATGGACATCCCAGAGTCCAGGAGACTGTCTATTCCCCCTCCATAAATCTTTTGGGAAACAGACATTTAACATTTTAAAAACTCCTAATTCCATACCTCCTGTGGACAGAAGAATGGACAAGAGGTATACTCTTTCAGGCTCAGACACAGAGTTCCTTTCCCAGCAATGCAGCCATATTGGGGTAGTGCAGGCTGCTGCCTGTGATAAGGCAAATATTCCCTTGGCTTCACACCCCCAGACAAGGACTCCAGAAGGATTGATGCCATGGCAAAGAAACAGTACATGGCAGCATCTTTGGGACTCAGGCAGGCTAACTATGTGGCCTACACAGCTAGATACCAGAAGTCCAGGTGGGACACCGTGATGGCTCTAGCTAAACAGGCCCCTGACCAGCTTGCCAAGGAGCTGGTGGGGTGGCTGTGGATGGGACTGAGGCATCCCAAGGTGCAGTTTCATGCTGTTGTGGACTCCAATGATGTTTCATCTAGAGTCATGGTTACATCTGTGGCCCTTTGGAGGATGGCTTGGCTCAGATGTACTAGCCTGTCACAGGATACCCAGGCTAAGGCCTTGGATTTTCCTGTTATTGGTAATTCTCTGTTTGGGGCAGACAGAGAATTACATGAAGAAAGATGGATGAGTACAGGACCACCTACAGGAGGCTCAGGCCAAAGAAAGGCAAGCTACTCCTCAGAGGCAGCATTCCAGGGGCAGGGGCAGGCCTTTTCATAGGCCTTTTTACCAAGCCCAGGCCTCCTCTTCTGCTTTTGCTCAGAGGGGGTTCTTTAGAGGGAGAGGCAGACGGGGTATGAGCAGGCCTGCTTCCACCCCTCAGCCTAAAGCCCCTGCCAAGCAGACACCCTGATGGGTCTGCCCAGGCCGATTCTCCACTACCTGTAGGGGGCAGACTGGCTTACTTTGTCCAGGACTGGAAGTCTTTAACATCAGACAAGTGGGTCCTGGAAGTAGTAAGCCAGGGACTGGTTCTCAGCTTCAAAAAATTTCCCAAGAGGAGAACCAGATCCTTTCCACCTGCAAATCCTTCAGAGGCCCTTGCCCTAAAGGCAGAGGTTTCTTCCCTCTTGGCTCTCAGAGCCATAGAAAGGGTTCCTACCCTACACAGGGGCAAAGGATTGTATTCCAGGTACTTCCTAACCCCCAAAAAGACAGGAGAATGGTGGCCCATCCTGGATCTGAGATACCTAAACAAGCACCTTTTAAAGCCAAAATTCAAAATGGTGACTCTGGGAATAATTCTGCCCTCTCTATGGCCAGGGGACTGGCTAGCCTCCCTGGACCTCAAGGATGCCTACTTTCACATTCCCATCAGGTGCTCCCACAGAAAGTACCTCAGGTTGAGTTGCCCTCAGGCCACTATCAATTCAGAGCAATGCCATTTGGTCTAACATCAGCCCCAAGGGTGTTCACAAAGTGCCTGGCAGTAGTAGTTGCCTTCCTAAGGAGAAAAAAGATCTCCATCTTTCCATACCTGGATGACTAGCTCATAGTAGGTCAGTCTCCAGACCAAGTCAAGTCACATCTTCAGATAACTCAGTAACTGCTCACTTCTTTAGGGTTCCTCCTAAACCTTCCAAAGTCAGTTCTAGAGCCAGTGCAGCTCCTCACCTTTATAAGGGCGGAGCTGGATACAATGAGAGCAAAGGCCTTCCTTCCCCAGGACAGGGCAAGGACACTAATAGAACTGGCCTCTTCTTTCACCCTTCAGGTGTCTTGACCAGCAAGGCACTTCTTGCAGCTCCTGGGCCACATGGCAGCCTCTACAGCAGTGGTCCAGGGTGCAAGATTTCAGATGAGGGACATTCAGTTCCACTTGAGAACCTTCTGGTCCCAGAGAAAGGATTCCCTGACTAAACTAGTCCCAATGACTCGAACCCTGATCCAGGCTTTGCAATAGTGGCAGGATCAGGACAATTTAAGGCAAGAAGTTCCTTTTGTTACTTAGTCTCCTTCTCTAATCCTCACTACAGATGCCTTCCTCTTGGGCTGGGGAGCCCACTTGGGGGATCTTACCACCCAAGGGCTGTGGTCACCTCAAGAATCTCTACTTCACATCAATCTCTTGGAACTCAGAGCAGTGTTTCTGGCACTACAAGCTTTTTCCCAGTCTGTTCAGAACAAAGTAGTCCAGATCAGAACAGACAATACCACCACAATGTGGTACATCAACAAGCAAGGGGGCACTCGGTCTATGGCCTTGTGCACAGAAGCAATGAAGTTGTGGTCTTTGGCCTATTCCCTGCAAACTTCTCTCACAGCAGTTCACCTGCCAGGGAAAGACAATATCCTGGCAGATGCTCTCAGCAGGATATCTCAAGGCCACCACGAATGGTTCCTGGATCCCCTAGTCTTGAAGGTGATTTTCTCAAGATGGGGCACTCCACAGATAGATCTTTTTGCAGCCTCAGACAATCACCAACTTCCTCTCTTTTGCTGCACACCCCAGTATTGGGTTTAGTCCCCCTGGATGCTCTGGTACTCAATTGGGAAGGGAAGTTCCTGTATGCTTCCCCCCCTTCCCTCTCCTGTTCAAGGTACTAGTCAAGATCAGATCTCAACCCTGCAAAGTGATTCTGATCGCTCCAGACTGGGCCAGACAGCCCTGGTACCCACTGTTGCTGTCCTTAGCAGTCCACCTTCCCTGTCTCTTCCCAGAAATTTTAAACTATTGATATCCTCTCAGGGAGGATTTGGTATCCGAACCTCAAGTCTCTCAATCTCAAGGCCTGGCTCTTGAAGAGTTAGAGTTTGCTGATCTGCACCTCTCTCAAGGTGTCCTGGATATTCTAAAGGCTTCTCAAAAGCCTTCCACCAGAAAAGACTTACAACTCCAAATGGAAAAGGTTCACTTTTTGGTGCTCTGGTAAACATATTTCTCCAGAATCTGCTGGGTTGCCTACTGTCCTGGACTATATGGTTCATCTCAATGGCTTGGGACTCAGACCAGCTACACTCAAAGTACATTTGGCAGCTGTTTCTGCTTTTTTGTCAGTAGACAAGCCCTCTTATCTTTCAGCCCATCCTGTATTTTGCAAATTCTTCAAGGGACTGTTGCACACCAATCCTCCCTTCAGGGACCCTGCTCCTGCTTGGGACCTTAATGTTTGCATTGCTCAGCTTATGCAACCCCCTTTTGAGCCTTTGTCCTCTGCAGAGCTTAAGTACTTGACTTGGCAAACTGTATTTTTGGTAGCCATTACCTCTGCCAGGCACATCAGTGAACTGCAAGCCCTGTCAGTGGAGCCTGACTTCATCTCTTTCCATAGAGCTAAAGTGGTCCTAAGAACTAATAGGAAGTTTCTGCCTAAGGTGGTTTCAGATTTCCACCTTAATCAGTCTATGTCTCTTCCTGTTTTCTTCACTGACCATTCCTCCTCTGGAGAGAGGAGGCTGCAAAGCCTGGACGTAAAAAGGGCCCTCAGCTACTACATAGAGCGCACCAAGGGTCACAGGTTTGACTCCCTCCAGTTGTTTCTCACTTATGGGAGGTCGGTGGGGAAAACCTGCCACTAAAGATCTATTGCCAGGTGGATTGTCTCTTGTATACAATTCTGCTATGAAAATTGTGTAGAATCCCACCTTCAGGCCGAGGGCTCACTCTACTAGAGGTACAGCTGCTTCCTGGCTGCTGCCAAGGATATTCTATCTTAGAGATTTGTCAAGCAGCCACCTGGAAAACAGTCCATACTTTCACCAAGCATTACTCTCTGGATATCAGGCTAGGAGTGATGCTTTCGGTTTAACACAACAGTACTTCAGAGCCTATTCCCAAAGTAGGTTCTGTCCCTCCTCCGTGGAGGTACTGCTTAGTAATCTGCAATAGTCAGAATACAGCAAGACTTCATGTTGTTTGAAGAAAAATTACTCACCTTAGTAATGTTATTTCTTCTAATGAGTCTTGCTGTATTCTGACCTCCCTCCCCTCTCAGAACCTGGTTTTTGGGATGTGGGTGGGCAGGTGCAGTGTTGGCACCTAGAGGTGCCCTTTTATCTCACCCTCCTTTATTTTGGGTGTGTGTTGTGTTTTGTTTTTGGGTTTCCTGACTTGACTCTTTGCTTTGAAACCAAAAAACCCTTTTATCAAATTTAGTTGCCAGTTGGCTAGTGTGGTTTACAGTTTCACACAGAACTCCCAGTAAGTATAGCTCATAAAATCTGATGGTTGGGGTTCAAACAACAGCAGACAGAGGCTTCAACCGAGCTCGAGCTCAGCGTTCCATGCCTTGCATGGAAAGTTAACTCTTTATTCTCCGGAGCAGTTCAAGGGTTAGAGATCACTGCAATAGTCAGAATACAGCAACTCCATTAGAAGAAACAACATTACTAAGGTGAGTAATTTTTTCTTCCTTGTCCTGTGGACATAACCTCCATTAATTTAAGAAACTAGGTTTCTTGCACCAAAATCTCCTTTTGAGAGGGGGGAGATATCCTGGTATCCTGTCCTTTCTTCCAGAATAGCCGATTCTGCTTGTGGGAGTTATTGCCAGTGATTCTGTGCCTTCAATTTTGGCAGTTAGGCTCTTGGCTACTCCTTTGCAGTTCCTATACAAGCTGGAGACAGGTCAAGGTTACAGGTTATGTTTCTCCTGTCTTCCCCCCTCTCATTCTTATCCTTCTAAAAATCCTTAACCCTCCCTCCCTTCTTCTTTTCTACTTCCAGAGATTGAGGTCCTTACCCAATCCCCCCTTAGTCTTCAAACTTCTTCTGTCCTCTCAGTCATTTATTTCTTCTTTTAGTTTTTATATCTTTTCCTTTATCTATCCCTTGGACTTCCTTTTCCCACCTTCCCAACCCTTTTTCTAACCTCTACAGTGACTCAGAACAGGTGGGAGGATGGAGTCGACAACACCTAATGGCCAACCCGCGAGTGCTATGCAGTGCGTCGACCTCAAGGGCGGTGCTGATGATGCGTCGAGACTGCCCATCCCAAAAAAAAAAAAGATCCAACGGGGTCATGACCTCCGGCCAAGTACCCAAAGGTGATGAATGGTGAAGATACACAGAAAGATCAGAATTATGGTAGGTACGTAATTTCCATTTTTCAGGGGTGACCCAGGAGCACTGGGGTGGTTAAGTGACTTATTTAGAGTCACACAGTATGTAACTGGAGGTTGTGGGAATCAAACCCAGGTCTGCTGGATGTACTAAACTCATTCACAGCTCATTACTCTAAACTCTAGGCTATACTGCCAGCCCATATATAATGGGTAGAATTTTTATTAGTAACTGAATGTCTATCTGTGACTAACTTACTAAAAAATCTAGAAAATATACTTAAAAATTATAAAGTAAACTTGCTGTGTCCATTCTATTGTATCAACGTTATGTGCCTAAAGGAAGTTTTGTCATCCTTTCTACTCACTTTGTTGTCCTTCATTCTGTGTTTGTATAGGTCTGCCTTATGATGTCTAGGCTTTTTTCCAAGTTCTATTTATATGCCGCTCCACTGGTCTCATTCTGGACCTCCTTGTATACCTTAGAACTTTTTTTGGTCTTGAATTGCCTCCCTTATTCTCTTGTTCAGTCAAAGTAATTTGTTTTGTTTCTAGGTGTTACTATCACATTTTATGCATGCTTGGGCAGACTTCATTATTGTCTCTTCAATCATTGTCTGCAATTTCTCCACCTTCTCTACTTTTGTGTACAGCTTATTGTGAATTATTAACATCACTTTGTCAAGTTTCCTAAAGTCAGGAACCACAGTGCTACAGTTATCCAAATCCCAGCACAATGTTGGATTTAATGGTGTTGTGATCACTCTGTCTGACAGGATCCTCTATCATTGTTTTATACAATGAGAGTGAGACAAAAATGTACAGGTAAATTAAATATTTACATGGCAGTTACATCTGGAGTAATGATAAATCCTATATTATCATTAGAGGTGGGTCATCATAATTTATCATCACTTGAGATTGGTCACAGAGGAACCTTTACCAATGGGAGAGCAGCTTGAACAATGCCTGATGACATCACAGTAACCTCTGCTGCACTCAAAACAGAGCAATGAAATCAAACAGAAACCTAGAAACCTAGAATTTGTCAGCAGATAAGGACCTCTTGGCCCACCCAGTCTGCCCATTTTCCCTACCTACAGTATAATTACAGACCCTACTTGATCTCTGGCTCTTTCTCCCTTCCCCATCCTTTTCCACTAAGATTTCCTTATGCATATCCCATGCTTTCTTGAACCCCACCACTCTTTTTGCCCTCACCACCTCAGCTGATAGGCCATTCCAGGAATCCACCACTCTTTCTGTGAAGAAGTACTTCCTTACATCTCTCGCAAATTTTCTCCCCTCCAGCTTCCTAGCATGTCCCCTCATTCTTGACCACCTTTGTTTCTGAAAAATATTTTCTTCCTGTGCCTTAGTTAACCTTGTGAGGTATTTAAAGGTCTCTATCATATCCCCCCTTCCTCTGTTCCAGGGTGTACATATTGAGTTCCTTTAGTCTTTCCCTGTTAGGGTGTTCAGCCCTGCTCAGGTTCTCGGTGGTAATAAACCAGCAAAGAAACAACAGACAAGTGGCATATGTGGTAATAAACTTGTTTATTGCACAGAATAGACACATGCCCTAAAACAGGTCTTACCAATAGATACTGGGAGCCAAGAGTTTCCCAATATCCCTAGGGATGAAGAAGGTCTCGTGGGAGACGTAATGCAATTACTTATATATTTGGATAATTGTCATGGTAACTATTACATTCATAATATGTTAGATATGCAAAACAAGCCCTATTGGCCAAAGGTTAGGTGGCTCCAAAGTCTTATCTAGCGATATACAAAATGTGTGAAATCAGCTAAAATGAGAACAAAGAATCATACATAAAACAGGAAATAAGTGCAGTGTTACATAAATCTGCATGATGGCAGTGTTGGCTATACAATGACTTTTCAGAAGAATAAACAGAGAGCACGTAAGTGTATTCTTGGTACAATACTTAGTATGCATTTCTAGCAGTGAATATATTGGCTTTAATCAGAAATATATCTCAGGTTACTTACACATGTACAGTAAGTACCAACACCATATATGTGTTAGTAATAATTATGCATAGCATATAACCTGTATTGCCAATGGTGCACAGTGGGTCTCCAAAAAGGGTGTGGGGACCAAGTGTAACTCCCCACCCCTTGCTGCCTTACTGAAAAGGCAACAACACTATGGAAAAGTAGTGGGAGCAATCTTCATTATTTACAGATCCAACACATGAGCCTTGTAAAGAAACTTGAGCTACTCACAGTGCTGTTTTAGCGTACGCTGTAAGCAGCAAAGAGTATCAAAAATATATTCAAAAACAGTTATATAATAACAAAACCTTTAAAGGTTAACTCCAATCATGTATTGGAAAGTGCGGGTACTTAAATCACCATCATGGATATGGGCTTCTTCAGCTTTGGAGATGTTATTGCTGATGTAGATGAGATGGGTATCCTTTCTATCTAAAAGTGTTTTCAGAGATAGTGTTAAGAGATCTATGTGAACACTAAAATAGGTCAATGCTGAGATAGAGCAAGCAAATATTGATAATCTGCATCAATAACCTCTGGTTCCAGGATGGGAACAGGAGTAATCACAGTGTGACCATTAACAGTAGTTTGATGAGGAATAAAACAGAAATTAGGATATTGTATGTCACAAGACTTAGAACCATAGGAAAAGGATTTATTATTAGTTACCACACAGTACTGCCCATCACATTTATATAAGATTGTCACAGTAGAAACCCTCCATTTATGCAGATGAATTGAGCAGGTGAAAGACTTTGTTAGTCTTGTAGTGAAGCGATGAACCTCTTAAGTGTAGTTCTGGTAAAGGCATCCAGTGTGGCCCACTGGTGATGATGTAGTGGAGAATGAAGATGCTGTTGCCCTAGGGGTACCAGTTTCATTGGAATTTATGTCCAAGTCCAAAGTGAAAGACCAGTCAATACTGTCCGGTAAGTATCCATAAACTGGCTTGACGAGGTTGAATATGTCACAGCGACACAAATAGTTGTATCCCTTTCAAACAACATGAAGTCTTGCTGTATTCTGACTATTGCAGTTAGGTCCTGCCTTTCAACTGTCCCGGAGAACAAAGAGTTAACTTTCCATGGCCAGCATGGAACGTTCAGCGTGAGCTCGGTTGAAGTCCCTGTCTGCTGTTGTTTAAACTCCAACCGTCAGATTCTTTACTCCGCCTCACTGAACAGTCGCTCCGGAGATTTCTCCTTTGCTCGGTTCAAAAAAGTTGGTTAAAGTGTCGTTTTTCGCTCGGTTTCTACCAAATATCTGCTACCGAATCTGTCGGTTTAAGTCTCTGTCTGTGGTACCGTTAGTACTAGATAGGTTTTACATTTAGTTTCTGTGTGGAACTTGCAAATTTCGGATTGGTTCGGCTGAACCGATCAGTTTAGTTTAAAAAAGTTTGTGAATTTACTTAGAGTGTGGCAACTGCTCCAACACTGCAGTGTGTGTGTGTGGAAGCCTTTGCTAAGGCTGATCCCCACACCACCTGTGTTTATTGTCTGGGGTTTGACCACCTCGATTCAGACTGCAAAATTTGTAAGAATTTTCCCAAAGCTACCCTGGATAAGAGAGTAGGTAGACTGAGGGAAAGGGAGGCTGAAAAGTCCGCTGACCTGGATGGCCAGCCCGGTTCGGTTCCGACCGAACCAGAAGGAGTGCCCTCTGACCAGGGTGAAACTTCTTCAGGCAAAAGGAGAGCTGATTCTGAGGAGTCAGTTCCGGTTAAAAGGAAGAGAAGAGATAAATTATCCAGTTCATATCCAAAAAATTCATAGTCCGACCGCTGATGAGATAGCCAAAGTGATAAGAATAGTGCAATCGCTAACTTCGGTTCCAGCCGAACCGGCACCATCTGGCAGGGGCTTGGTTCAGTCGGTTCCGGATTACACTTCAGAAGAATTTTATGAACTGGAGAAGGAGGAGGAGGAGGAGGAGGAGGGAGAGTATGAGGATGATGATGGGGATTATGAAAGTCTGGATGTGCCTATTGACCCGGACATCTCCCCAGACAGACCTTCAGGTGTTTCTCCTCCTAGGCTTTCTGAGTCCCCTTCCCACTTTATGTTTTACAAAAAAGTGGCTGAAACCCTCCAGCTTCCAATGGAAGAAGCAGTAGAGGATCAGGAGGAGCCTGATTTTGTTGAAATGATGGACATCCCAGAGTCCAGGAGACTGTCTATTCCCCTCCATAAATCTTTGGGGAAACAGACAATTAAAATTCTAAAGACTCGTAACTCCATACCTTCTGTGGACAGACGAATGGATAAGAGGTACACCCTTTCAGGCTTGGACATGGAGTTCCTTTCTCAACAATGCAGCCATGTTGGGGTATTGCAGGCTGCTGCCAGTGATAAGGCAAATATTCCCTTGGCATCACACCCCCCAGATAAGGACTCCAGGAGGATTGATGCCATGGCAAAGAAACAGTACATGGCAGCATCTTTGGGACTCAGGCAGGCTAACTATATGGCCTACACAGCTAGATACCAGAAGTCCAGATGGGACACTGTGCTGGATTTGGCTAAACAGGCCCCTGGCCAGCTTACCAAGGAGCTGGAGCAGGTGGCTGCAGATGGGATTGAGGCATCCAAGGTGTAGTTTCATGCTGCTGTGGACTCCAATGATGTTTCGTCTAGTGTCATGGCTACATCTGTGGCTCTTCAGAGGATGGCTTGGCTCAGATGTACTAGCCTATCACAGGATACCCAGGCTAAGGCCATTGATTTCCCTGTCATTGGTAATTCTCTGTTTGGGGAGCAGACAGAGAACTACATGAAAAAGATGGATGAGTACAGGACCACCTACAGGAGTGCTCATGCCAAAGAAAGGCAAGCCACTCCTCAAAGGCAGCAGTCCAGGGGCAGGGGCAGGCCTTTTCAAAGGCCTTTTTACCAAGCCCAGGCCTCCTCTTCTTCCTATGCTCAGAGGGGGATCTTCAGGGGGGGAGAGGCAGACTGGGAATGAGCAGGCCTGCTTCCACCGCTCAGCCTAAAGCCCCTGCCAAGCAGACACCCTAATGGGTCTGCCCGGGCCGATTCTCCAATACCTGTAGGGGGCAGGCTGGCTTATTTTGTCCAGGACTGGAAGTCTCTGACATCAGACAAGTGGGTCCTGGAAGTAGTAAGCCAGGGACTGGTTCTCAGCTTCAAAAATTTCCCAAGATGAGAACCAGATCCTTTCCACATGCAGATCCATCAGAGACCCTTGCCCTAGAGGCAGAGGTTTCTTGCCTCCTGGCTCTCAGAGCCATAGAGAGAGTTCCTACCCTACACAAGGGCAAAGGATTGTACTCTAGGTACTTTCTAACCCCCCAACAAACAGGAGAATGGCGGCGCATCCTGGATCTAAGATATCTGAACAAGCACCTTTTAAAACCAAAGTTCAAAATGGTGACTCTGGGAATAATTCTGCCCTCTCTAAGGCCAGGGGACTGGCTAGCCTCCCTGGACCTCAAAGATGCCTATTTTCACATTCCCATCAGGTGCTCCCACAGAAAGTACCTCAGGTTTGAGTTGCCCTCAGGCCACTATCAGTTCAGAGCAATGCCCTTTGGCCTAACATCAGCCCTAAGGGTGTTCACAAAGTGCCTGGCAGTAGTGGTTTCTTTCCTAAGGAGAAAAAAGATCTCCATCTTACGAACATATGAACATACGAAATTTGACAGCAGATAAAGGCCTAGAGGTCTATCAAGTCTGCTCGAATGTGCAGCTAGCACCCCTTATTCTGCAGCTGCCCCTCCCTTCCACCCTCCCTCTTCATTAACCCTCCCCCTTGTCCTGTCCCATCCTCGTTTGATGCAGTCCACTGTTCTACTGCATACCACTTCAGCAGGTAACGTATTCCACCCAGCCACCACCCTCTCTGTAAAAAAGTGTCTCCTCATCTCCCTCCTGAACCTTCCTCGCTCCAGTCTCATATCATGGCCCCTGGTGTCCCTCCCTCCTTACTTTGAACAGCCCCTCTGTACTTGTCTTGTTTATTCCATTCATGTATTTAAAGTTTCAATCATGTCACCCCTGTCTCTCCTCTCCTCCAGTGAGTACATGTTCAACTCCTTCAACCTCCTATCGTATGATAAGTCCCCCAGCCCCTTGATCATCTTTGTCACTCTGCGCTGCACCCCCTCCAGTAACTTAATGTCCCTCTTCAGATACGGATGCCAGTACTGCACGCAGTACTCCAGGTGTGGTCTAACTAATGACCTATACAGTGGCAGAATCACCTCCTCCCTCCTCGAGGATATACCCCTTGCAATACAACCCAGCATTTTGTTGCCCTTTGCAGCTGCCTTCCTAAATTGTGCCGAGTTGTTCATTGACCCTGTAATGAGCACACCCAGATCCTTCTCCTCCTCTCTCTGGGCTAGCTGCACTCCCCCTAGCTGGTAACTCCTCCTTGGGTTCTTCATCCCAAAATGCAGCACCTTGCACTTTTTGGCATTAAAGCCCAGTTGCCAGATGTCTGACCAGGTTTCAAGCTTTGCCAGATCATCCTGCAACCCCTGCCATCCCCCTAGGTCATCCACCACTGCGCCTACCTTGGCATCATCAGCAAACAGACTGATCTTGCTCTTGATGTCCCATGATATGTCTGCAAAGAATATCCCAAACAACACTGGTCCCAACACCGAGCCCTGTGGAACACCACTTGTCACTGCCCTTGGGTGTGAGAGCTCCCCACCCACCACCACCCTCTGTTGCCTTCCCTACAGCCAGTTTCCTACCCAACTCACCAGTTTTGCACCCGCCCTGTGCCTACTAACTTCCTTCCCAGCCTTCCATGTGGCACTGAGGTCGAATGCCTTACTGAAGTCCAGATACAGGACATCCACTGCATGGCCCCTGTCCAGTTGCCTAGTTACCCAGTCATAGAACTTGACCAGGTTGGTTTGGCAGGATCTGCCACGTGAAGCCATGCCGTCTGCTGTCCTGTAGTCCTTGCCTCTAGGAGAGCCACCAGCCTCTCCTTCAGGATAGTCTCCATTAGCTTACCCACGCATGGATGTGAGGCTCACTGGTTTGTGGTTTCCCGGTTCATCCTTGGGGCCACTCTTGTGGAGGGGCACCACATGAGCCATCCTCCAGTCCTGAGGTACACACCCCGAATGCAGTGAGGCATTAAATAGGTCTGCCAAAGGTCCTGCAAGGATCTCTGCCAGCTCCTTCAGTACCCTGGGGTGAATGCCATCTGGGCCTGGCGCCTTGTCCACCCTCAGTGCCTTCAAACCCTCTTGAACTCTGCTCTCCATGATTTCCCCATCTGTCACCACTTCCCACACTGCTTCTGCCATTTCTCCCACCTTGGGTGTCACCCCCCTCTTCTCTTTAGTAAATACTGAGCAGAAGAACTCATTTAGTGCTTCCACCTAATCGCACCCTGCTTCCACCCAACTCCCCTCCTTCCTAATCCTTACTATGTGGTCCTTACAGCTCCTTTTCTCCCTGATGTACTTAAAGAAATCCTTCTCCCCCTTCTTAATGCCTTGTGCCAGCCTGAGTTCCATAGATCTTTGGCTCCCCTTACTGCCCTTGTCACCTCCTTCGATTCTGTCAAGTACTCCTCCCTATCCTCCCCCTCCCTATTTTCTTGTACTTCCTAAAGGCAGCTCTTTTCCTCCTTACCTTTTCCATGACCTCCTTGTTCAACCAGATCGGTTTCTTAGCCCTAGCCTTCTTGCTCTGGGCTTTGCAGCAGGTTTTGGTTGCCTCCACTATCCCCAACTTTATGAGCTCCCACCTCTGGTTAGTGTCCATACTAGATTGAATTCTGGCCAGGTACCCTTTTACCACTTCCCTCATCCTCCCAAAGTGGCCCTCCTGAAGTCCAGCACTACTGTGCCAGATTCCACTCCTTCCTTGCCCATATCCAAAGTGAGCCATACTGAGTGGTGGTCACTCCTGACAGC
Source organism: Neoceratodus forsteri (assembly GCA_016271365.2). Taxonomy (NCBI): domain Eukaryota; kingdom Metazoa; phylum Chordata; order Ceratodontiformes; family Ceratodontidae; genus Neoceratodus; species Neoceratodus forsteri. Next base: position 1,199,088,207 of record CM028129.1, on the reverse strand, counting down.
GGTTCCTCCACTGTAAGTTCTCTCACAAGTCCCATTTGCCAGCACAAGGTCAAGGGTATTTCCTAATCTGGTTGGTTCACTGACCATTTGCAGCAGGAAGCTGTCCTGGAAGGCATCCAGCAGTACCTGCTCCTTCTGTTCCTGGTTGTTGGGGTGTTCCAGTCCACTCTTGGCATGTTGAAGTCCCCCACAATCACCACATCTACCCTTCTCACAGGTCCTCCTGATCTGTCCCGCTAGTTCCCTGTCTAACTCCTCTGTCTGAGATGGTGGCCTGTACACCACTCCCATTCTAGAATCTATTCTTGGAATCCTGGATTTGCTTCTAAAATGACTCTGCCTACCTCATCCCTTTCTCCCTTACACATCAGTCCTCCCTTCACATATAGTGCCACCCCCTCCATCTTTCCATATTTGGATGACTGGCTCATAGTGGGTCAGTCTCCAGACCAAGTCAAGTCACATCTGCAAATAACTCAGCAAGTGCTCACTTCCTTAGGATTCCTCCTCAACCTTCCAAAGTCAGTTCTCGAGCCAGTACAGCTCCTCACCTTCATAGGGGTGGAGCTGGATACAATAAGGGCAAGAGTCTTCCTTCCCCTGGACAGGGTAAGGACCCTTATGGAACTGGCCTCTTCATTCACCCTCCAGGTGTCTCGACCAGCAAGACATTTCCTGAAGCTTCTGGGCCACATGGCAGCCACTACAGCAGTGGTCCAGGGTGCAAGATTTCAGATGAGGGACATTCAGTTCCACTTAAGAGCCTTCTGGTCCCAAAGAAAGGATTCCCTTACCAAACTAGTCCCAGTGACTCGAACCCTGATCCAGGCTTTGCAATGGTGGCAGGATCAGGACACTTTCAGACAAGGAGTTCCTTTTGTCACTCAGTCTCATTCAGTGATACTCACCAAAGATGCCCCTCTGCTGGACTGGGGAGCCCACCTGGAGGATCTTACCACCCAAGGGCTGTGGTCACCTCAAGAATCTCTGCTTCACATCAGTCTCTTGGAACTCAGAGCTGTGTTTCTGGCACTGCAAGCCTTTTCTAAATCTGTACAGAACAAGGTGGTCCAGATCAGAACAGACAATGCCACCACAATGTGGTACATCAACAAGCAAGGAGGCACTTGGTCTACGGCCTTGTGCACAGAAGCAATGAAGTTGGGGTCCCTGGCCTATTCCCTGCAAACCTCTCTGATAGCAGTTCACCTCCCAGGGAAGGACAATGTCCTAGCAGATGCTCTCAGCAGGATATCCTAGGGCCATCATGAATGGACCCTAGATCCCCTAGTTTTGAAAGTGATTTTCTCGAGATGGGGCACTCCATAGATAGATCTTTTTGCAGCCCCAGACAATCATGAACTTCCTCTCTTTTGTTGCAGACCCCCAGTCTTGGGCTCAGTCCCCCTGGATGCTCTGATTCTGAATTGAGAAGGGAAATTTCTGTATGCTTTCCCTTCGTTCCCTCTCCTGTTCAAAGTGTTAGTCAAGATCAGGTCACAACCATGCAAAGTGATTCTGATTGCTCCAGACTGGGCCAGACAGCCCTGGTACCCCCTGTTGCTGTCCTTACCAGTCCACCTTCTCCTGTCTCTTCCCAGGAATTACAACCTGTTGACATCCTCTCAGGGAGGATTTGGTATCAAACCTCAAGCTCTCTCAATCTCAGAGGCATGGCTCTTGAAGAGTTAGAGTTTGCTGATCTGCACCTTTCTTAAGGGGTTCTGGATATCCATAGGCTTCTCAAAGCCTTCCACCAGAAAGACTTACAACTCCAAATGGAAAAGATTCACTTTGGTGCTCTAATAAGCATATTTCTCCAGAATCTGCTGGGTTGCCTGCAGTTCTGGACTATATGGTCCATCTTAATGGCTTAGGACTTAGGCCAGCTACACTTAAAGTGCATTTGGCAGCTGTTTCTGCCTTCTTGTCAGAAGGCAAGCCCTCTCCTCTGTCAGCCCATCCTGTGTTTTGTAAGTTCTTCCAGGGATTGCTGCATACCAATCCCCCCTTTAGGGACCCTGCTCCTGCTTGGGACCTTAGTGTTTGCATTGCTCAGCTTATGCAACCACCCTTTGAGCCTTTGTCCTCTGTAGAGCTTAAGTACTTGACTTGGAAAACTGTGTTTTTGGTAGCCATTATCTCTGCCAGGCGTATCAGTGAATTGCAAGCCCTGTCAGTGGAGCCTGATTTCATCTCTTTCCATAGAGATAAAGTGGTCCTAAGAACTAACAGGAAGTTTTTCCTCAAGGTGGTCTCAGATTTCCACCTTAATCAGTCTATGTCTCTCCTGTTTTCTTCACTGACCATTCCTCCTCTGGAGAGAGGAGGCTGCACAGCTGGATGTTAAAGGGCCTCAGCTACTACATAGAGTGCACCAAGGGTCACAGGTTTGAGTCCCTCCAGTTGTTCCTCACATATGGAGAGGTCGGTGAGGCAAACCTGCCACTAAGAGATCTATTTCAGGTGGATTGTCTCTGTATACAATTCTGCTATGAAAAACTGGGTACAACCTCACCTCTTAGGCCTGAGGGGCTCACTACTAGAGGCATGAGCTGCTTCCCGGCTGCTGCCAGGGATATTCCTATCTTAGAAATTTGTCAAGCAGCCACCTGGAAAACAGTCCATACATTCACCAAGCATTACTCTCTGGATATCCAGGCTAGGAGTGATGCTTGGTTTAGCACAGCAGTACTTCAGAGCCTATTCCCAAAGTAGGTTCTGTCCCTCCTCCATGGAGGTACTGCTTGGTAGTCTGCAATAGTCAGAATACAGCAAGACTTCATGTTGTTTGAAGAAAAAATTACTCACCTTAGTAATGTTGTTTCTTCTAATGGAGTCTTGCTGTATTCTGACCTCCCTCCCCTCTCAGAACCTGGTTTTTGGGATGTGGGTGGGCAGGAGCAGTGTTGGCACCCTAGGTGTGCCCCTTTTTCACCCTCTTCTACTTTGGGTGTGTGTTGTGTTTTGTTTTTGGGTTTCCTGACTTGAGTCTTTGCTTTGAAACCAAAAACCCTTTTATAAATTTAGTTGCCAGTTGGCTAGTGTGAGTTTACAGTTTCACAGAGAACTTCTAGTGAGTGTTGCTTTGAAAGATCTGGACGGTTGGAGTTTAAACAACAGCAGACAGGGGCTTCAACCGAGCTAGCTCTGACACATTCTATGCTGGCCATGGAAAGTTAACTCTTTGTTCTCGGGGCAGTTGAAAGGCAGGACCTAACTGCAATAGTCAGAATACAGCAAGACTCCATTAGAAGAAACAATATTACTAAGGTGAGTAATTTTTTTCTTTTGGCACAACAGTCAATATAAGGTGCCACCCAGGCTTCCGGGGTGGGATGAAAGATCAGAAGAGGTGGAAGGTCGATCCTCTCTCGGTAGATGTCCTCATCGAGATGCCCAATGGAATGAATGGAGGTCAGTCTATCAAAAATAGGAGTCTGTGGATGAAAGCATGGTAAGGATACAGTAAATGTAATGAACATGGTATCACATATGGTGCAGTGGTTGGCAGTGTAACATGGGTCCCTGCTGGGATTGCGTGTGACATAACCTACATTTCAAACATGAAGTCTTGCTGTATTATGACTATTGCAGTTAGCCCCAGCCTTTAAACTGCCCCATAGAACAAAGGGTTAACTTTCTATGCAGAGCATAGAATGCTGAGCTCAAGCTCAGGTTGAGGTCTCTGTCTGCAGCCGTCAGATTCTTTTCGCCTCACTGAACAGTCGCTCTGGAGATTTCTCCTTAAGCTCGATTCGAAAAAGTTGGCTAAAGTCTTGGTAAAAGTGTCGGTTTTATGCCAATTTGTTCCACTAGTCAGTTCAGCCTCTGTCTGCGGTACTGTGAGTACTGTATGAATTTACCTATTTCTGTGTGGAAATTGTAAACTTATTTGATTAGTTCGGCTGAACCAATCACTTCAGTAATTCTGTCTTTTACTTTAAGTGTGGCTACCGGTCCTTATCGGTTCTAAAAAACATGCTTTGAACATTTTTCCAACACCCGTGACATGGTTAGGAACCAATAAGAGGTCTTGCCTGCAGTTGCCATAAAAGGGTCAGTTTGGTTAGGTTATTGTGTCTGAAAAACCAAGAAGAAAACCGGGCCACTGGGTTTCAACACTGCACTGAGTGTGGGGAGGTCTTTGCTAAGGCCCATCCCCGTATCCACCTGTGTTTACTGTCTGGGGTTTGAACATCTCAATACAGACTGCCAAATTTGTAAACATTTCTAAATCTACCCTTGAAAAGAGATTAGGTAGACTGAGGAAAAGGAGGTCGAGAAGTCTGACCACGGATGGTCAGCCGGTTTGTTCCGACTGAACCAGGAGTGCCCTCTGACCAGGGTGATCTACCGGGCAAAAGGACAGCTGATCCTGAGGGTCGGTTCCTAAAAAAGGAAGCGAAAGAGAAATTGACTGGTTCAGATCCAGAGGTTCATGTTCCGACCACCGAAGAAATAGCCAGGCGATTCAGATTGTAATCGCTTCACCGGTCCGACCGATCCGGCACCATTGGCAGGGTTTGGTTTGGTCGGTTCCGGTTCAAGATTATACCCACAAATTTTTATGAAACAGAGTTTGAGGAGGAGGGGACTTTGAGGATGATGGTGATGATGGTGAAGAATCTGGATGTGTCTGTGGAACGGACATCTCCCAGACAGACCTTCGCGTTTCCCTCCTAGGCTTTCTGAGTCCCTCCCACTTTCTGTTTTACAGAAAGGTGGCTGAAAACCCTCCAGCTTCCTATGGAGGAGGCCATGGAGGATCAGAGGAGCCTGATTATGTGGAAATGATGGACATCCCAGAGTCCAGGAGACTGTCTATTCCCCTCCACAAATCCTTTGGGAAGCAGACACTCAAAATCTTAGTCTCCCAATACTGTACCTCCTGTTGACAGAAGGATGGACAAGAGGTACACACTATCAGGCTCAGATACGGAGTTTTTATACCAACAATGCAGCCATGTTGGGGTAGGGCAGGCTGCTGCCTGTGACAAGGCAAATATTCCCTTGGCTTCACATATCCCAGACAAAGACTCCAGGAAGATTGATGCCATGGCAAAAAAGCAGTACATGGCATCTTCCTTGGGACTCAGGCAGGCAAACTATGTGGCCTATACAGCCAGGTACCAGAAGTCCAGGTGGGACACTGTACTGGCACTGGCTAAGCAGGCCTCCCCCCAGCTAGCCAAGGAGCTGGAGGAGGTGGCTGCTGATGGGATTGAGGCATCAAAAGTACAGTTTCATGCTGCTGTGGACTCCAATGATGTGTCATCAAGAGTCATGGCTACATCTGTGGGTCTTCGAGAATGGCTTGGCTCAGATGTACTAGCCTCTCATAGGACACCCAGGCTAAAGGCCATGGATTTTTCCTGTAGTGGGTAATTCTCTGGGAGCAGACAGAGAATTACATGAAGAAAAATGGATGAGTACAGGACCACATATAGGAGTGCTCGAGCCAAGGAGAGCAGGCAACTCCTCAAGGCAGAAGTCTAGGGGCAGGGCAGGCCTTTTCAAAGGCCTTTTACCAAGCACAGGCCTCTTTACTTTTCTCAGAGGGGGTTCTTCAGAGGGATAGGTAGAAGAGGATGAGTAGGGCTGCATCCACCCCTCAGCCTAAGGTCCCTGCCAAGCAGACACCCAGATGGGCCTGCCCAGGTCGACTCTTCTATTCCAGTAGGGACTTTGTCCGGACTGGATGACTATTACCTCAGACAAGTGGGTCCTGGAAGTAGTAAGCCAGGGACTGGTTCTCAAGCTTCAAAAATTTCGAAGATGAGGCCACATCTTTCCACCTGTGGGTCTCTCAAATCCTTGCCCTAGAGGCAGAGGTTTCATCTCTTCTGTCCTTAAGAGCCATGAGAGAGTTCTACCCTATACTGGGGCAAAGGTCTGTACTGCAGGTACTTTACCCCAAAAAGACAAGGTGTGACCCATCCTCAGACCTGAGATACCTGAACAAACATCTTTTAAAACCAAAGTTCAAGATGGTAACTCTGGGAATAATTCTTCCTTCTCTAAGGCCAGGGGACTGGCTAGCCTCTCTGGACCTCAAAGATGCCTATTTTCACATTCCCATCAGGTGCTCCAACAGAAAGTGCCTCAGGTTCAAGTTGCCCTCAGGCCACTATCAGTTCAAAGCAATGCCCTTTGGCCTAACATCAGCCCTAAGGGTTTTCACAAAGTGCCTGGCAGTAGTCATTGCCTTTCTAAGAAGGCAAAAGATTTCCATTTTTTCCATATCTGGATGACTGGCTCATAGCAGGCCAGTCTCCAGACCAAGTCAAGTCAGACCTGCAAGTGACCCAGCAAGTGCTCACTTCTCTAGGATTTCTTCTCAACATTCCCAAGCCAGTTATTGAGCCAGTGCAGCTCCTTACCTTTATAGGGGTGGAGCTGGATACTGTCAAAGCAAGATCCTTTCTTTCCCTGGAAAGGACAAGAGTTGTTATAGAACTGGCTTCTTCCTTCAGCCTTCAGGTGTCCCGACCAGCAAGACATTTCCTTCAGCTCTTGGGCCACATGGCAGCTTCTACAGCAGTGGTCCAAGGGGCAGGATTCCCAGATGAGAAACATTCAGTTCCATCTGAGGATCTTTAGGTCCCAGAGGAAGGATCCCCTTACCTAACTGATCCTAGTGACTAGGACCCTGATCCAAGCCCTTCAGTGGTGGCAGGATCAAGACAATTTAAGACAAGGGGTCCCATTTGTCACTCAGTCTCATTCAGTGGTCCTTACCATGGATGCTTCCCTTCTGGCTGGGGAGCCCATCTGGGGGCCCTCACTGCTCAGGGACTGTGGTCCCCTCAGGAATCCTTCTCCATATCAATTCTCCTAGAACTCAGGGCAGTTTTCTGGCCCTGCAAGCTTCTCTCAGTCAGTAGCAGAACAAGATGGTTCATGTCAGAACAGACAACACCACCACCATGTGGTACATCAACAAAGCAAGGAGGCACTTGGTCTCGACCTTGTGCACAGAAGCCATTAAGTTGTGGTCCTAGGCCTATTCCGCCAAACCCTCTCTGATAGCAGTCCACCTTCAAGGAAGGACAATGTGCTAGCAGATGCACAACAGAGATCTCACAGGAGCCGTCACAAATGGTCTCTGGACCCTCTAGTGTTGAAAATTGATTTTTCAAGGTGAGGCACTCAGAGATAGATCTTTTTGCAGCCCCAGACAATCACCCACTCCCTCTCTTTTGTTGCAGACCCCCAGTCTTGGGCTCAGTCCCTCTGGATGCTCTGATTCTGAACTGGGAAGGGACAATTCTGTATGCCTTCCCTCCACTGTTCAAAGTTTTAGACAAGATAAGGTCACAACATTGCAAAGTGATTCTGCTTGCTCCAGACTGGGCCAGACAGCCTTGGTATATCCCCTTGTTGCTGTCCCTAGCAGTCCATCTTCCCCTGTCTCTTCCCAGGAATTACAACCTGTTAACCTCCTCTCAGGGAGGATTTGGTACCCCAATATTCAGTCTCTCAATCTCAAGGCATGGCTCTTGAAGAGTTAGAGTATGCAGATTTGCATCTGTCTCAGAGGGTTCTGGATATTCTCAAAGCCTCTTGAGACTACCACTAGAAAAACCTATAACTCCAAATGGAAAGAGATTCAGCATTTGGTGTTCAAAAACATATTTCCCCAGACACTGCTGGTGCCTACAATTCTGGTTATGGTCATTTGAATAGCAGGCCTCAGACCAGCGACTCTCAAAATTGCACTTGTCCAGCTATTCTGTTTTCCATCGATGAAGTCTCTTTCACATCATCTCATCCTGTGTTCACAAAATTTTGAGGGATTGCTTCATATCAACCTTTAGAACCCTGCCTGCCTGAGGCTTAAATGTTCATTGCTCAACTTATGCAACCTCCTTTGAACCTCGTCCTCAGCAGGCTTAAGTACTTGACTTGAAACTGTGTTTTTAGTAGACAGTACCTCTGTCGGATACCAGTGAATTAGCCATGTCAGTGGAACAGTTTATCTCCTTTCATAGAGATAAGTGGTTGGAGAAAAATAGAAGGTTCTTGCCAAAAGTAGTTTCAGATTTCCACTTGAATCAGTCATGTCTCTTCCATCTTCTTCACTGATCATTCTTCTTCAGAAGAGAAGCCTACAGTTGAATGTTAAAGGGCCCTTAGCTACTATATATAGTGTACCAAGGGTCAGAGTTTGATTCCCTCAGTTGTTCCTCACTTGGAGAAGTGGGAAAGGGCAAACCTGCCACCAAAAGAACTATTGCCAGTGGATTGTCTTTGTATACAATTCTGCTATGAGAAACTGGAAAGATTCCACCCTCAGGCCGAGACTCCTCCACCAGAGGTACAGCTGCTTCCCTGGCTGCTGCCAGGGACTGTTCCTATCTTAGAATTGTCAAGCATACACCTGGAAAACAGTCCTTGCTTCCACCAAGCATTACTCTCTGGATATCCAGGCAGGAGTGATGTGGTTTATTGCTTCAACCAGAACCTTTTTCCCAAAGTAGGTTCTGTCCTCCTCCATGGAGGTGCAACAGTAGTCTGCAATAGTCAGAATACAGCAAGACTGCATGTTGTTTGAAGAAAAATTACCTTAATAATGGAATTTCTTCTAATGAATTGCTGTATTCTAACCTCCCGCCTCTCCTCTTAGAACCTGTTTTTGGGAAGTGGGTGGGCAGGTGCAGTGTACACCTCAGTGGTGTTCTTTCACCCTCCTCTTTTTGTTTGGGTGTTTTGTTTATTATTATTCTTATTTGGATTGTTTTTGGTTTTGGGTTCTGACTTAGTCTTCATCAAAATTCAAAACTCTTGTTACCAATTAGCTAGTAAACATTTACAATTTCCACATAGGATAGTTAGTGAGTTTTTTTGCCGTAAGAATCGACGGTTAGTTTCAAAAGGCCACAGACGAGACCTCAACTGAGCTCAAAACTCGGCATTCTATCCTCTGCATAGAAAGTTAACCCCGCCTTCTCCATAGCAGTTTAAAGGCTGGGGCTAACTAATAGTCAGAATACAGCAAGACTCAGTGAAGAAACATAATTACTAAGGTGAGTAATTTTTCTTCTAACAAATGATAGTATATTAATCGATCTGAACATACACATTATATTACCAAGCAGTAGACCACCACAATGTAGACAATACCATTAACAAGTCAACTATCATGGATAATATCTGGAATAACAGATTCCAAATCCTGGACGAGACTATGACAGTAGTTATAACATAAACCATAAGCAGAGCATAGGAGTTCCTAACAATATATTTGTCACCTCCTTGTTATTCTAAAACAAGTTTATTAATTTTATTCTTAGTACCAGTAAAACTCTTAGCAATGACGCACATATTGTAAACAGTGTGACTCTCTTCAGCTAAGCCCACATCACACCATGCAATAAGGTGTAGATTATCATTCTCATGCCAGTCTGGAATTTAACTGTTTGGCTTTGAAAGCAGCAATGTCTGCCAGTTTCAGATGGACATGCGGATCTGAAGGTCGAATATGGTGCCAGTTACCAGTGATATTAACGATGGCTCACCTTCCCGCGATCAGAAGTTTTCTTGTTAACGGGTTAGGTCTAGACCTGAATAAACCTAAGTGTTCAATGGTATATGGACCAGCCATAGGATAGTGTGTACATGTCTGGTATGCAACAAGACTATCTAATAACATAGTGCGAAAAACTTAGAAGTGTTAGTTTTAGAACACATACAGATTCCATATTCAATGGGTGAGATTAAAATAACTGGGCGTCATAATTGCACATCATTCCTGATGTACTGAAAGGGAGGTGGCAGTAAGACCACTGGTGGACTAGGTTCCTATGAAGGACAATCAATGAGATTCACCTTCAGTGAGAAGGTACACAGACAGAAACATAGCTACTGTAGCCATATAATGGGAACACAAAAGTCTCTTGCAAGAATCTTTAGATAGTTATCACAAAAGGATCAGTCAAAGTCGTAAGTTATATAAACAGAATGTCTTCAATTAGCTTGGTGAATGGACAGGTACCATTGGGGTGATTCTAATATGGGCCAGCCTTGGAAAGTACCTTTACAAAAAGTGGGCAATAGAAATGTCTATCCATTACTGTCAGTTGCATTCAATTTGGGAGGATGATTTGTCGATGACACAACCATGGCAATCAGGTAGGTATATGTACCTTCTGAACAGTGAGCAATTATTGGAACATCAGTCCTAACTCCTTCAGGGATCGTGGTGTCAGAAGGTATGTCATGTGGTGAGGTCTCGGTGGATGGAGATCAGGAGGAATGCAGGTGGGTCAGGTGCTGATGGGTAGCTTGATGCACAACATATGCACATCCATGAATGGACACCTGGGAGATTCTAAATGGGAACAGTAGCAAGATAACCATTTGCTGGTATACCTGAGGAAGAAGAAAAATATCAAGTAGGTACAATTCAAGCTCAATGGGGTTAGGAAAAGTGATTATTCTCCTTTATACAACTTGAGCTGATTAGCATGCAACCATTTCTCAGTAGGTTTTCTTATGAATAGTCTAACTTCATAGACTGTGGGACAGGTTTGTTAATGATGAGGTAGGGTCCTTCCCATTTATGGGAGGGAAGTAAAAGTGTGCAGATCCGAGTACCATTACCTGATCGACTTGCCAGTCCACCTCTTGTGTGTTTGTCAAAGTAATCTTGGATTGCTGTTGGGTTTGCCCATATGGTGTGCAGCGTGAGTGGGTTTGATGATGTAATCTCTGAGTTTGCAACATATGTGTCTCAACACTCGGTCTGCAGTAGGTGTGATCAGATCAATCAACAGGTATACCAGCCATGGCCGTAATTCCCCTTTTAGGGCCATCCACGTGACTGCCTGAATTAGCTGTCTATCCGCTCCTCCCCTGCATAGGTGATCTGTATACCACATCTAGCCGCAAGAATTCTCCAGTCCTCCACTACCTAGTGTTACCCACAGTAGCTCAGTCTCCCCATCTTCCTCTTATCCCTCGGTTACTGTTATATCATCCCTGATGTATAAAGCAACTCCCCCCCTCCTTCTTGCCCTCCCTGTCTCTTCTAAACAGTCTGTAGTCTCGAATATTCGTCTCCCAGGTATGGTGCTCTTTCCACCAAGTCTCATTTATTGCTATTATATTCAGCCCTTCTTCCCCTGTGATGGCCTCCAAGTCTACCATTTTGCTCCCTAGGCTTCTGGCATTGGTAGCTAAGCCCTTCCACCAAGTTCCCCCCATTCCCCCTTTCAACTGATACCCTCTTTCCCAACATTTTATTTCCATCCGGGGGGAGCTGGTAGCCCCCCATTTCTCCTGCCCTGTGGTGTGGATTTGTTCCCAACCCCACCGCGATTTAGTTTAAATTATAGGTTTGTTCTATGAACTCTCCTACGTTGCTCTTTAGCACTGCTGCACCCTCCCTATTCAGGTGCAGTCTATCTGAGGCAAATAGGCTCTCATCCCCCCATGTTGCTTTCAGTCCCCTACTAACCCACACCCCATCTGTTCACACCATCCCGTCAGCCACTTTTTAAACTTCTCAATCCTCAGTCTTCTTTCAGTACTTGTCTTTGGTCATACTAAGAACCATATTGAGAATTTTAGGAACGTAGGAGGCCAGTACAGCCCATGACAACTCCTTCCCATTCATCCGTAATAGGCTAGTGCATGTCCTTTCATTATATAGGCGTCTAACTGTTTCTTAAACTGAGCCTTATTTTTTGAACAAATAATTTCCTCCAGTAAGCCATTCCACGGTGCCACCACCCTTTGTGTAAAGAAAGCCTTTCTCCTATTAGTGTTGAATTTAATGTGGCATAACTGTAGCAGGTGTCCCCTAAGTGCCCTTTTCATCATTTTTGAATTGGAGATTAAGCTAATTTAATATGTACTCATCTTGCATTACATCATAACATAAAAATAAGTCTCCTGTAACCCTTCTTGTCTGTAGGGACATCAGCTGCAACTTTTCTAAATGCTGTTCATATGGTACATTTTGTAAACTATGTATCATTTTAGTGGCCCATCTCTGTACCTTCCCAATGTTTGCCACTCCCCCCTAGTAATGGGTCCCCACACTGGGGCCCCATAGTCCAGTATTGGTCTAACATATGCTCTATACAGAGGCATAATCACACTCTGGCTTCAGCTCCCAAAATTTCTCTTTATATTCCATAGTAATTGCTTTGCTTTTGAGATTTGTTTATCACAGTGGGATTGGTCTGTGAGTTTTTGATCAATTAGTATACCCAAGTCCTTTTCTTCTTTAAGTTTTCTCAGCGATACCCTGTTTATGAAGTATTCTATTTCACAGTTGGGTCTACCCAGGTGGATCACACAACATTTATCTACCGCATGTTCAAACTCATGCCTCTGGTAGTTGTCCAGGTATAGATATTATTTAGATCTGCTTGTACTGTCAATGCTCCCTTTGTCTCAGCTACCAAACCCACTAGCTTTGTGTCACCTGCATATTTACTTATCCAATTTTCAGCCCTTTTGCCCATTCCAGTCATAAAAATTTTAAAAAGCACAGGACCCAGGACCGACCCTTGGGGAACCCCACTTGTCACTGGGATTGTGGTAGAGTAGTAACCATTTATGTACACCCTCTGTGATCTATCCCTCAGTCATCTGTCAATCCAGCTGGTACGGGCAACACCTCTGAAAGAACCACAGGTTTGAACCCCAGACTGCTGCAGAACCTAGCAAGTGCTCTGAATCTTGCCTGCACCTCCAAAAAGCTATTCCCTGCCAGATCATTTGTTCCCAGGTGGAACATCAGGTATGTTTTCCCATCCTGCTGTTTCCCCTTTGAGGGGATATAGTGAATGACCTCTGCTGTCATCATACCTGTCAGGCACTCGACCAATACTGTACTACTCTTATCCCCCCTGCCCCCACATCGAGTTCCTTTTATTACTGAGTCCCTGACAAATAAGAACTTTTTCTCCATTACCTTCTACTTGTATTTCTCTTCTGTCATTCTCCCAGCCCCTTGCAGTCCATTTTTTACCCTATTCTCACTTCCCTCTCTACTCATTGTATCTCCCCAAGTACTGATTTCCTTCTTCTCTCCACATGCTCCCTGCCACCCACAGGTGTTTTCTGCTAAACCGCCCACCCCTGCCCCACTGTCTGTGAGCTCTATCTCCCTCCTTTGCCCTGCTTTTTCCCATGCCCTGACTGAATTTTCCAGTGATCGGGTTGCTTCCCCATTCCCATCTTACTTTAGCCCCTCAAAACCTGCACTAGTTGCCTCCCCTCCCTTGAGGGTTTGCCCTTTCAGGGGTGAGTTCACCCCTACATCCTTATCTTTGTGTTTGCTACCTTCTTTGTTCTCTCACGAAAGGGTGCCCCCCTTCTCCCTTTCTACTGAGCCTTCCTTCCTTCATGTCTGCCTCTCCTGTTCCCCCTAAGTCCTCCTTAATCCCATCATCCCTTATTCTCTCCCCCATTTTGTGGCCCTAATGGTGTGAATCTGTTTTTCTGCTCTATGCCTACTGCCTGTATCCCTCTGACTGGGGCTCCTCTCCCTGCTTTCTCATCTCTTCTCTTCCATGCAGGCTTTGGACCTTATCATCTGCCATTCTCCCTGGTCCTTCTTGTGTCTTGTACCACCTCTACCTGAGTCCCCTGAAGCCCCCCTTATGTCCTCCTCAACCCCTCCTTCCTTGCTTGCATACTCCTTTGTGTTCTAATAGTCCGCCTCCTGTCTTCACCTGCCTATTGCTGTGTTTGTTCCTTGACCCCCTACAGCTCCACCTTTGCTCACTCTTCTACCCCATCCCATCTTACTCCTTCAGTAGATCCCCACCTGTCTTCCCCTCTACTCCTCACCCCTGCCCATCCTAGTGTCCATCTCAACCACCTCATATCCTCTCTTAGTTGCGCCAGCTGCCTACATACCATGCAGCCCCCCCCCATCTTCCATGCCATAGCCAGTACTATGGTCGACCCACAACCAGTACACCCTACCACCCTTCTAAAGATGCCCTCTGCCCTTGCACTCTGGGGACCATGCCCCAGACCTGCCCCCGCTCCAGTCCATTTGACCCTCCAATTTGGTTGCCCCTCCATTTTTCCTAAGACTTAGCACCTAGTGCCTATAGCCCACATGGCCTACAGTTTTAATTAACAGTTTAAGCTAAACCCAACCAAAGCAATGTTCCTCTAAAGCCCATAAACCCATACAGTCTACAGTATAAATTTATAGTTTAAGCTATACCTAGCCAAAGCAATGCATATCTCAACGTTTCTTTAAAACACCCCAGCTACCACAAACTCCCATATCCCATGCAGCCTATAGTCTAATGTAACAGTTTAAGCTAATCCTAACCAGAACAATGTTCTCCTAAAGCCTCTACCCATATAACCTACAGTCAAAATTTACAGTTTAAGCTGTACCTAACCAAAGCAATGATCCTCAGACAGTTTCCCTAGACACCCCAAATACCCTTATCTACAGGGATTTCACTTAGCACTTAACAGAGAAACTCGTTGACAACCTAAATACAGTTATTTCCCCATGGCCCCTCATTAGCTACAGCACTTTGTACTGGCTGCCCAACTCCAATACATTAACTACTATTTCAGAGTCTCATGCTTCTTGAGTCCTATGTCTTAAAGTGTTCCACAATCAGAGTCCCATATGCAATCCTTCTTTTAATGTCCCACAACTAGTTCTTGAGTCCTTTGTCTTTAAGCCAGTTGTTCTTCAATTCCTCTTACAATGTTACACAAATTTCTTTAGGTCCAGGCTTTCGTGGTCCTGGGGAAAGTGTAAAGTACTTTAGGGCCAGGCTTTCCTGGTCCTGGGGAAAGTGTAAAGTACTTTAGGTCCAGGCTTTCCTGGGGAAAGTGTAAAGTACTTGGGAATTATGAATTAAAGTTCTGAAACAGTTAACATCAGAAAATTGTGTGAGGAAGGGGAGAAGGGTAGTACGGAGTCACTTTGGATGCAAATCCAGGATTCCAAGAATAGGATTCTTAGAATGGGAGTGGTGTACAGGCCACCATCTCAGACGGAGGAGTTAGACAGGGAACTATCGGGACAGATCAGCAGGACCTGCGAGAAGGGTAGTGTGGTGATTGTGGGGGACTTCAACATGCCAGGAGTGGACTGGAGTACCCCAACAACCAGGAACAGAAGGGAGCAGGTACTGCTGGATGCCTTCCAGGACAGTTTCCTGCTGCAAATGGTCAGTGAACCAACCAGGTTAGGGAATACCCTTGACCTTGTGCTAGCAAATGGGGACTTTGTGAGAGAACTTACAGTGGAGGAACCGCTGTCAGGGAGTGACCACCACTCAGTATGGCTCACATTGGATATGGGCAAGGAAGGAGTGGAATCTGGCACAAGAGTGCTGAACTTCAGGAGGCCAACTTTGGGAGGATGGGGGAAGTGATAAAAGGGTACCTGGCCAGAATTCAATCTAGTATGGACACTAACCAGAGGTGGGAGCTCATAAAGCTGGGATAGTGGAGGCAACCAAAACCTGCTGCAATGCCCAGAGCAAGAAGGCTAGGGCTAAGAAACCGAGCTGGTTGAGCAAGGAGGTCATGGAAAAGGTAAGGAAGAAAGAGCTGCCTTTAGGAAGTACAAGAAAACAGGGAGGGGGAGGACAGGGAGGAGTACTTGACAGAATCGAAGGAGGTGACAAGGGCAGTAAGGGAGCCAAAGCATCTACGGAACTCAGGCTGGCACAAGGCATTAAGAAGGGGAGAAGGACTTTTAAGTACATCAGGGAGAAAAGGAGCTGTAAGGACCACATAGTAAGGATTAGGAAGGAGGGGGTTGGGTGGAAGAGAGAAGTATAAGGCAGAAGCACTAATGAGTACTTCTGCTCAGTATTTACTAAAGAGAAGAGGGAGTGACACCCAAGGTGGGAGAAATGGCAGAAACAGGGGGGGAAGGGGTGACAGATGGGGAAATCATGGAGGGCAGAGTTTGAGAGGGTTTGAAGGCACTGAGGGTGGACAAGGCGCCGGGCCTAGATGGCATCCACCCCAGGGTACTGAAGCAGCTGGCAGAGGTCCTTGCAGGACCTTTGGCAGACCTATTTAATGCCTCACTACATTCGGGGTATGTACCTCAGGACTGGAGGATGGCTCATGTGGTGCCCCTCCACAAGAGTGGCCCCAAGGATGAACTGGGAAACTACAGACCAGTGAGCCTCACATCCATCATGGGTAAGCTAATGGAGACTATCCTGAAGGAGAGGCTGGTGGCCCTCCTAGAGGCCAAAGGACTACAGGACAGCAGACAGCATGGCTTCATATGGGGCAGATCCTGCCAAACCAACCTGGTGGAGTTCTATGACTAGATAACTAGGCAACTGGACAGGGGCCATGCAGTGGATGTCCTGTATCTGGACTTCAGTAAGGCATTCAACTCTGTGCCACATGGAAGGCTGGAAAGGAAGTTAGTAGGCACAGGGGCGGGTGCAAAGCTGGTGAGATGGGTGGAAACTTGCTTCAGAGAAGGCAGAGGGTGGTGGGTGGGGAGCTCTCACACCCAAGGGCAGTGACGAGCGGTGTTCCACAGGGCTTGGTGTTGGGACCAGTGTTGTTTGGGATATTCATTGCAGACATATCATGGGACATCAAGAGCAAGATCAGTCTGTTTGCTGATAATTCCAAGGTAGGCACGGTGGTGGATGACCTAGGGGGATAGCAGGGGTTGCAGGATGATCTGACAAAGCTTGAAACCTGGTCAGACACCTGGCAACTGGGGTTTAATGCCAAAAGTGCAAGGTTCTGCACTTTGGGATGAAGAACTCAAGGAGGAGTTACCAGCTGGGGGAGTGCAGCTAGCCCAGACAGAGGAGGAGAAGGATCTGGGTGTGCTCATTACAGGGTCAATGAACAACTCGGCACAATGTAGGAAGGCAGCTGCAAAGGCCAACAAAATGCTGGGTTGTATTGCAAGGGGTATATCCTCGAGGAGGGAGGAGGTGATTCTGCCACTGTATAGGTCATTAGTTAGACCACACCTGGAGTACTGCGTGCAGTACTGGCACCCGATATCTGAAGAGGGACATTAAGTTACTGGAGGGTGCAGCGCGGGCGACAAAAGATGATCAAGGGCTGGAGGACTTATATATGAGAGGAGGTTGAAGGAGATGAACATGTACTCACTGGAGGACAGGAGGGACAGGGGTGACATGATTGAAACTTTTAAATACATGAAAGGAATAAACAAGACGGGTACAGAGGGGCTGTTCAAAGTAAGGGAGGGGAGGGCCACCAGGGGCCATGATATGAGACTGGAGGGAGGAAGGTTCAGGAGGGAGATGAGGAGACACTTTTTACAGAGAGGGTGGTGGCTGGGTGGAATGCGTTACCTGCAGAAGTGGTATCCAGTAGAATAGTGGACTGCTTCAAAAGGGGATGGGACAGGACAAGGGGGAGGGTTAATGAAGGGGAAGGGTGGAAAGGAGGGGCAGCTGCAGAATAAGGGGTGCTAGCTGCACATTCGAGCAGATGTGATAGACCTCTAGGCCTTTATCTGCTGGCAAATTTCATATGTTCGTATGTTCGTATTAGTAATATTAATAACACAAGGGCCTGGATTAAAACTTTAAGAATTAGGGAACTCAGCTCCAATTAATAAATTCAATGTTTGTTTGTTTTTTTCATTTACAGTTTGCTATGCCACTAAATTATTGGGCATGTTCTGCTGATGTTTCATGGCCAGAGCCATTTCCTCCAGGCTATATGATGGTCAACATTCTCATTCCCTTACTACAATCCTAGTGACTGTAAATGCCTGATAAAAGCACTAACTTTACTGCACTGATCTGGTAATGGCAACCCTTAATACAGCTCATGCGTTTCATAACCACCTCCGGTCACTGTGGCCCCCCCAACTACTGGAAAACTGAAGAATATGGGCCTGGATTATGAAAAGATTGGACATAGCGCTTCTGGCAGTTTACTGCCACACCGGCATCCCTGAAAATGCATCAGAATGTTTGCAGCCAATTTTCAAACATTCTGATGTATTTACAACAATTTACACATTTTGTGGTGCAAAAATAATGCATGTGTCAGAATATTGATGTCTTTGAAATTTTTGATGGGCACCTTGCAGTACTCACAGCAAGATATTAGACCACATTTGTTGTGGTCTAACTGTCTTGGCGGAAGTAGAGCAACTGCAGCAAAATCGTATGGTAAGTGTTTGGAAGTCCTGCCCTGTATGTTTTATGTATATAAAAAAAAATGCTTTTTTGAATCTAAGGCATAGACTTTCTCATTCGAAAAGTGGAACTTTTCACTTTGTAATCATGAGGCACTTTTACTGTATGGTTATAAGAGGTCCACATGTACAGCCAAATCCTCAATGCTGATTGGATGAATCAGTGTAATGATTTATAAGTTCACAATAATGTAAAAGTGTGCAGCCGTTTAAGGGTAGCTTTTACGAGTGATCCAATACAGTTAGTAAAGAACAGTATCAAAGGTAAGTATATACAACAGAGACTTGTACTTCTTAAAGGATATGAAACATTTTTGCTTTATAAAATATTACTACAGACATACAATAATGTGTTTCCAGTAAAGCATAATTTCTATTAATGTTTTACAGTAATGTACATTTATTTTTCAGCATATTGAAGCTCTTTAACTACAAGAAAAACATATGGTTTGTGAATAGGGTAGAACAAACATATGGAATGTGGAACAAACAACATAAAAAATGTATAGAGTAGGATAGTGGTATAACATTGAATGTGGGAGGAACATAAGAACGTTATAGGAACAGGCCAAGCCAGTTGCCTCGAGATGAGCATGTTTTCACATCACGAAGGGGCCACACCATGCAGGGGGCATTGGTTCATATTCTCAGCCTCTAATCCCAGTTAGGTTGACAAGAGGCCTAGCACACTTGGATAGGGTGCCCACTGACTACAGGGGGAGGAATGCTGGTATCTGTTGGCTGTTGCCACTGCTCTAGGGGGTGTGGACATATCCCCTGATACTCAGAGGGACTGTAACATGCATTTTTTTATTTATTTTATTTTAGTCTTTGATAACTGGGTAAGGCCCACTAGACACAAGTGCCTGTTTTCAGGGGTGACCTAGGAGCACTGGGCGGTTAAGTGACTTGCTCAGAGTCACACAGTTTGCAAGTGGAGGTTGTGAAAATCAAACCCAGGTCTGGTCAGCTGGATGTACCAAGCTCGTTCACAGCTCATTACTCTAACCTCTAGGCTATACTGCCAGCCCAAGGCTAGTGTTTGAAATGTTGCAAATTTTAAATCTGCTGGTGAAGTTGGTTCGAATCTGCATAAATTTGCAATTTGTGAAGTTCATGAATTCTGTGGCAGACACACCAACCTCGCCAGTGGAGTTTTTTTTTGTTAAAACTTTAACAAAACCTCCCCCCACCCACTTTGCTGAAAAAGACAGCCCCTTCCCCAAACTAAATATGGTAATGTAGTCCCCCCACCAATTTGTTGGGACTTACTTTAAAGGGAATCCGTACATTTCCTTATGAAATTATTGTGAAGGTTACTATGAAGATCCAGTATGTAAATTACTAGGTTACATTTAGAAAATGTTTTCAATAAGATAGAAAAATACTTTTAAAATTGTGATGTGGAGGCATCCATTTTGTGGACAGGAAGGGTGCTGTGATGATGTCACAGCCTCACCAGCTCTAACAGTATGCAGTTAAGCAGGTTAAAAAAACTGCTCCTACAGCCAGGGATCCTGTTCTACTATGAAGAGAAGCACTGGATTCTTTTCTTGCACTCTGCCAAACATAAAATCCTGGGTCTTTCTCAGAATATAATAGAATCCCTGACAGCACAGTCAAACTTTTCTCACCTGCTGCACCACACACTGTTAACACTGGTGAGGCAGTGACATCATCACCATACCCTTCCAGTCCACAAAATGGATGTCTCCACATCCCTATTTAAAAAGCATTTTTCTGTCTTACTGAAAACATTTTCTAAATATAACCCAGAAATTTACATACTGGATCCTCATAGTAGCCTTTGCAATAATTTCATAAAGAAATGTACGGATTCCCTTTAAGTATCTCCCAGGGCTCCAGTAATGTCATCCTGCAGAGATAGTAAATCCATAGTTATTTGTTTAATCCTGTTAATTTGTGTAAGAGTGCCATGATGTGCCTCCACGCCTGTCCCTTTAAGGCCATAGGCAGTGTGTATACCGTAAATGGTCTGGGCTGGATCCGAGTGCTTCAAAGGTCATGACCAGCCAGGCACTGTCCTGATTTGCTCCACTCTGCAGTCGATAGTAAAGCAGAGGGAGCTTTAACTATTACTGTAAATATTTATTTCTAACTTGTTGTTATATTTGAATTTGAGCGCTCGTTTTAACCTGCCTTTATTGCAGCTTATGCATCCCAATGGGAGTCAACATGTTTGGGTGGGACTTCCAGTAATTGGACCAACTGGGACACAGGGGACCTTGAGGGGTCCTTAGTTCAGGTGCCTTGTGGGAAAAAACTGTAGTTCTTGTAGTTTTACTGGTTGGCGCCTAAACTGACAAATGGGAGCACCAGAACTGTGATTGACAACTCCCCTAGCCAACCAAAACCTAGGAAAACTGGACTAGTTCAAGAACTGATTGAAAAAGTAGTCAGTTGATGTTAGAACTGAGTGAGTGAGCAGCTCGAGCTATCAAGCAGCAGCTCCAGTGAAAGGAGCTGAGGAAAGTTGTCAGGGAGAGGCCTGATTTGCCTCCCTGTTATTATTTTCCAGCATTGGGCTGCCTGATCGCAGTCGAATGGACTAATCTGAAAGCTAACTTTAAACTGTGGCAGTTAGCCCCAAGACTCTGAGGAGTGCAGCTTGAGATATTGGACCGAGAGGAGCTTCTGTGGGGTATTCGGCCCAAGAATTGTGGTCAGAGACTGTTTCTACAGACTAAGAGGTTTGCTCAGTGAATCAACTGCAATTGCAAACCGGCCGGAAACTGACCTGAGAGGTAGAGAAGTGAATGTTATTGCCGTTAAATGTGCTGAATGTTCATTGTGGGTCAAGGCCTACTGTCCAGGGACTTCTGATTGCCAGATAGGAGCCCATCTTTACGAGTGACTGGACTGTCTGCCAGCTGGGGGTTTTCACCAGCAAACAAGCTGAACTTTGCCAGAAGTGTTTGTCCAGCCTTGGGCTTATGCCAAAGCTGGCCCAAGCTGACTATTCTTGCACCAGTCATTGTTTTCTCAGTGACAGCAGCTTGGGGATCCACCCCCTGCACAGCAAGAAATCGCAGGTTGTGGCCACCTGGAGGGAAAGGCCACAAGGCGGAGGTGAGTCATGCAGGCCCAGCTTCCCCATGCTCTTCAGTGCTCTGCAACAGGTCTTCATATCGCCAGGCCAACTTCTTACGACTGGTGTTGTGAATAAACTCAATGTAGCTCCCTGCAACATTTCTTTTAAATCATTTTGTGATACCATCTGATTTCGTCTGTGCCTTCCAGGGTTACACTGGATTGGGCCAAATGGCCGAGGACATAAATAGCCAAGGGTTTTTTGTTATTGCATGTTTAACTGCTTTTTCTTTCCACCAAGGGCCCCAACAACAGCTGCAACCCCTGGCAACATTCAGGGTAGCCATCAACAGTCTGGGTACCGAGCAGCTGCAAAACTGTGCAGAGGCACTAAATGTATGCATACAAATGTGCCCTGGTTTAAATTCAGTATAATGTAATCATTAATGTAGACCTGCCCCCTTCCTTGTTAAAATCCCCCTTAATAAATAGATTGGTTTGTTCATGGTTACATTGCCTCACGAATATCTTTTTGCCTGGGTAAAGATTAATGTGTCTGGGAGAAATATATTTAAAAGTGCATAACTGTCTTAAATACTGTTTTACAAGGGGTTCCAGTGTAATTGCTGGAGACCAGACCCTTATGGTAAGTGCAAGGAGTGTGTGCATATTATTAATGCTCTTTTCTAACTGTGTGTTAACTGCTGTGAAGGGTTGTTCCCCATTACAAGGTACTTGGTCACTAGGCAGGTTTGTGGGTGGTTATAACTTCCCAGAGGGTTATACCAGGTTAGATAGATACCCCCACAGATATTACTCTGGGTAGAGGTACCAAAATAGTGAACCCAGGCCCCTCAACCATAAAGTACAGGCAGGGGTAGTAACCCTAGAGATAGTGCCACCTAGGGGTAACATCCTAGAGGCACTGCTGGGATTAGTGCCCCTCTAGTGGCCAAAACCAAAAATTGCAACCAAAGTTTTATGGGTACCACTGAAGAAATGGCTGTGCATTAGTTAATTAGCTGGTGTACGGGGAGTGAACTTGACCCCCAGAATGATTCGCAATTACGAGATATACACCTGGGCACTGGTAAGGCCACTATTGAGGGAGTGCTCTCAAAATTGACTGTCTTGGGGAGGTTGGGGTAGTAGGTCAACAAGCTGACCTGACTGCCCAAAAAACAATGGTTCTAGTGGAGTGTCGTAACCCCACAGACAATACTAAGGTGCCTAAAGCTATTGCCATTGATGGGTTCCTGGCAGTCTGGAGGGTGGTCACTAAGGATAGCGAGGGTTCCTCAGAGCCAGAACCCCTATCCCAGTCTAAGAGTCTTGAAGAGAAACTAGCAAAATGGTTACAGGCAAAGGGTCAAACCCTTAAGGACTTAAAAAAGTTATTTAAGCCTCCTGGGGGTACCCCTCCTACTGTACCTACACCTATCTCGGTGCCTGCACCCGTTCCAGCACCCATATCAATTACTGTGTCTACTCCTGCCCCTGCACCAGCTCCTGTGCCTACACCAGTACCAGCACCTATGCCTGTGCCTTCAGTCATTCATGACTTTTACTGCAAGTTAAGAGTGTTCTCGGGGGCTATTCCCACATCCTAGGGAAGATGATTTAGAGACTTGGATGGACTATGCATCCCCTCTGGTCCAAGAGTGGCAGTGCACAGAAGCAGAAAAATGGAAAAGGATCATGGAAAGTTTAAGGGGTCCTTCTCTTGAAGCCATTAGATGTCTGAGGTCCACAAAACCTGGTGCTTCAGCCCAAGAGTATTTTTTATTTATTTATTTAGTTTTTGCTGACCAGGTAAGTGCACTAGACAAATCCTGCCTATTTTCAGGCACAACCTGGGGGAGTGGGATACAGATGAATGCCAACTGACCTTGAACCAGATTAAGCTGTTGGTGGTATTTTTAGTGAATGAGGGAAATTTGTCCAGGATACCGGAGAAATTCCCCTACTCTGCAGTAGGGGGACTCACTGACTGTGAGCCATGGCCATTTCAGGTGGAGCTCTGGAGGAGCAGGATGCTCGGTGTGCACAACAGGAAACCCTTTTGGAGGATGACTTGCAGGAGGAGTCGGATATATTTATGGATGTTGCTTCGGATCTTAAAGATCTTCACTTGCCAGAAAGTGTTACTATGCAGGAGAATGTACGGCTATGAGAGCCTATAGCCGATACGTCTAAAGATGTTTCTGTGGATGTGGTTTTACATAAAACCTTCAGGAGTTAATCATGCAAGAAAACGAAAGGCATTCAGCAGAGAAAGGGTGTTTACTGGAGCAACTTGCCCGACTACAGTCCAAAGATGTGACTGTCAAAACTCCTGGCTCGCTTGTCATTAGGCCTACACTCCATCATGATGTGGCAATTCCAAAGAGCACAGCTGGGCTGGGTGAGTCAGATTCTTTCATTTCACATGAAAATTCTGACAGCGTTCTCGATTCTAAGGCTGGCAGCTTAAGAGTGCAAGATCGCTCGTGCCCAAAGCTGACATCACCTAATTCTACCACTATTTCAGAAAAAAATATTCCACAGGTAAACCCCAAAGACACTATTAACTTTCTAGGTGAAACTAGATCTGTGGAGCCGAAAGCGCAGGAGTGTTTGGATGGCACCACGGTAGTTCAGAATTTACCACTTTCAAAATCAGCTGGGTTTGTGTTTCGGGGAACTGCTAAGACTGCTTTGAACTCTACTGATAATTCGGAAATAGTCTATCAAGTCTCTGATTCTAATCAACATGGGGTAACAGAGTTTGCTTTTCAAAAAAACTTTGCAGCCCGAAATGGGCTAAAACAGGATATTAAAGAAAAACGCCTAGCTGTCACAACAGCTAATAGACATATGAATGACGCTTCTCTGCTTACTGCAGCACAGTATACTCATTCAGAGCAAAATTACATTACCCTTCCCTCTGTGAAAATACAAGAGACTAACATTATTGCCCAGTTCTGCAGGGGAGCCTAGGTCTCCACAGAAAGCTTTAAGTGAAGCTGGTTGGACTCAAAATAGCAAAGGTATATGGATCCCTACTCCTGATTGGGATCCAACACTGAATTTTTCTCAGGCCTCACCCGACTGGTGCCCTAATGTTCAACACCCTACTATAATTTCAAATTCCTCATCTACTACTCCCATTCAGAGTAAAAGGCCTGTGTTAGCTAATCCTATAATTAACTCACAACAGACTACTGAGAAACACTCTATAAGTACCAAAGCATCTGATGAATCCCTACTTACTGAGGATACTTTAGCAGCACCAGTTGACAACCAGAAGCCACTACTCTCTGAACTTTTTACTAAAATTAAAAAAGAGGCTGCTCCAAGACGGAATGCAGTTCGTATTAGATATAAAGGAGGTTTAGAGAATAGACTGGACAGACATCATGTGCTCAAACTATTATTAAAAGATTCATTATACTTCTCCCCGAGAGAAGTTTTTGCATTTATTAACATCTCGGGAGAAGTCAATTTTGATATTAGTTTTCGATCTACGTATGCTCTTGATTTATTTTGGGAAAAATATAATCAAGTTAAGTTTTCCCCCACATGGACCCCCTTCTTAGTTATTCCTTTGATTAAATCACTCATTACATATGTCACTGTAATGTTTCGGAATGAGGGGGTACATGTGGAGGATATAACTTA
Source organism: Neoceratodus forsteri (assembly GCA_016271365.2). Classification (NCBI taxonomy): domain Eukaryota; kingdom Metazoa; phylum Chordata; order Ceratodontiformes; family Ceratodontidae; genus Neoceratodus; species Neoceratodus forsteri. The sequence continues at coordinate 1,199,063,324 of CM028129.1, read as the reverse complement.
TTGGCTGAGTCAGAAATGTGATATTATGAGTCCCCCTGAAGCTATATTAGATACGGAACTGTTTTGGACTGGGGGTTGGTGTTATGAAATAAAATTACGACAGACTGAGGCTGGCATTGAACACATCCTGAATTCTTTCTTACTGGGGTGTGATAGAGGAGTTTGTTTTTATGCTGGTCAGCCCAGATCTTGTTACAAGTGTGGTTCTAGAACACATCTTTCTAGTTCATGCGATAAGCCCAGGTGTGATAACTGTGGAGAGATCGGACATATTGCTTTTCAGTGTGCAAACCTTACTAAATGTGACTTATGTGAAGAAACAGGACATGTTTTTTCAGAATGTTCTTAGGTGGCCAAAAATAAACCCACTTGTCTTAGTCCAGACCTTCTTATACAGAAAGCTCAGGAATCTGTATCTTCTCAAACTGCTTCTTCTCTAGTCCCTGACCAGACAACCTCAAAGCCTCTGGATAAACCAATTTCTGCATTATCTTCCCCTCTTCACACTCCTGTTGAAAATCAGGAAGTGTTAGCCTCCCCTTCACCCTTACCTATACCTCCTGATCCTTTGCTATCAGTCTGTTATATGGACCCCATAGAAGATACTTCCCTTCTCCTAAATAAGATACCCTTTACCCAGGTACTAGTAAGGAGATCAACTAGAAATCTGAAATCAGACCCTATCCCAGCACCCATAGACATGGACTCTAAAAATCCATTTTCAGTCTTAGCACCTCAAAGGGGGGACTCAGAAATGGAATTAGGAGATTCATACCCCCAATCAATGCAGGCTCTGATGCAGCGCTCATCTAAATATAAGGGAAAGAAAAGACGGAAAAAAGAGTCTCAATTTAATCCTCGCCAAAATGTTTGATGGCCTCTGTTAGCATAGGATCACTGAATGCACACAGCCTTCTTAATTCCAGAAGGAGATCTGTTGTTTATCATTATCTTCACAATATTGCTATTGACATTTGTTTTTTACAGGAAACCTGGATGTATAATAGTGACCAGGCAAGGTTTTTCCAAAGGGAATGGGTTTGGGGGTCCCTTTTATTGGTCGTTTGGTACAGCAACTGCTGATGGTATTGGGCTCTTATTTAAGTCATATAACTTTACTCTTATTAAATTAGTTGATTTGGTTCCAGGATGAGTATTAATACTTGATGGGTTATGGAAAGACATATATTATAGATGGATAAATATCAATGGATTGCAAATAAAATCTGGACGAGTGGCTCTATTTGATGGTATAAGATCTTTTTTATTAACCTCTTATATAGTTTTGTTTTGTGGAGATTTTAATTGTAGTCTATAACCCTCCTGTGGTGGTACAACACCCCAAGGGAAAAAGGTGTACTGTGATTCCAATGCATTAAGGAACGTAGTTGATGTAGCAGAGCTGCTACATTGTAATTGTTTTCAGACTTCTGGACCTAGGTTCATATTCAGGAGAAACAAATTTACTTTTACTATAGATCACATGTTCATTTCTAAATCCTTCTCAAATTTTCAGTTAAAACTCTAATTACTGACTTTTCTGATATTGTTACTTTGTTCCTCATCTGGTATTCCTGGCCATCCAAAGGGAAGGCCAAGAAGGAAATTATTTTCTCTTAACTGATCCTGGGGTGATTACTTGCATAACAAATCTGATAAAAGCTTGTTTATCTGTTAATTTTTTTATGACGACCAGGGAGAGTGGTGGGCTGATTCCAAAGTGGATTTTAAAAAATTATTTGTGAAATTTGGGAGAAATAGGGAAAACACTAAATTCTTGCAGTATTTAAAATGAAGACAACAGCTCCAGAATTTTAATTTGTTAGCAAACACTTCTAAATTGAATTATACAAATCAAATTGATATGCTTAAAAAGGAAATGGCTGCATTTCAATATAATAGAGCACATACTATGAAGGCCTTACTTCAAAATGGAACCAAGAAGTCTCCTCATGGAGACCCATATGAAGCTTTTAAAAAATTTAGAGATATTACTTCCTTAGACTCATTACACCATATGGATAGTACTTTAGTATCCTCTATACAATTACTAAATGAAGTTATCCAAGATTTTATTACCTCCCATACTCCTTTGCACCCTCCTTCTGAATATGTTATTAGGCAATTTCTAGATAAAATTGCTGGTTTAGAACTCTCACATAACACTTCTGATCTAATAAAACCTACCACTGCTTTAGAAATAGAACATGCGATTAAATCTTTGAAGAATGGCATTTCACCTGGTTCAGATGGTTTGACAAACAAATTTTATAAATCTTTTTCAGAACCCTTGTCGCTCTGTTTAGAGTTAGTCTTTCACTTTTTCATGTCCACATTTACAACTCCTATTTGGTTTACAGAAGGTCTTTTGATTTTCCTCTTTAAATCTGGAGAGAAAACTTCTATTAAAAATTGGAGGCCAATTACACTTTTAAATTCTGACCATAAGACATTGGCTATTGTCATCAACAATAGACTAAAGCAATATGCAAATTTGGTTTTGTCTTCCTTACAGTTTTGTGGTTTGCCTAACAGAAAAATTCAACAAGCCTTAATAATTATTAGGGACATTATTGATTAAGTTTCACAAACAGGAGCATGGGATGTGTACACCCATTTCTTTTTTAACATTAGAAAATACGGAGTTCCATTATTAGTAATAAATTGGCTTAAATCGTATATCTTAATGCCATAGTTTATCCAGGATTCACAACAGACAACAGGTCACTGATGGATTTGTTGTCAAAATAGGAGTTCAGCAAGGATGTCCTCTTAGTCCGCTCCTTCATATATTCACTCTGGATCCCCTGATTCAATTATTGACAGATAATCCCAAATGGTCAGGGATATCTGGACCAGATGGTACTACACAATTTCATGTGCATGCTTATGCAGATGATATTTGTTTATTTTTGTCTCTATTTACACAAATACCTTTATTTTTGGAACTTATGGATGTTCTTTCCCAACTTTCTAATGCACAGTTAAATAAATCCAAAAGTAAAGGTCTATTTATCGGTTCCAATAATCCTAATCCTGAAACTATTGATGAGATATTGATTTCTACAGAATCCTTAAAACTTTTGGGAATTTTTTTTTTGAGCACAGAATATTCTTATTTAATTGGAATTCTACTTTAGATAGAGTAGAACAAAAGGTACAAAGATGGAGACACTGGAGAATGACAAAATTTAAACGCATTCAAATTATTAAACAATTTATAATCCCTATGATTCTTTATACAGCAATGATTTTCCCACTCCCAACAAACTTAGAAACTAGAATATATAGTATTTTTTTCAAATGTTATGGGGCAATAGACTGAACCCCATTAAGCGACAATATACTTATTTGCCTAAAGATAAAGGAGGTTTGGGTATAATTGACCCAGTAGTTTTTTTCCACACTTTGTTTTATTCACAAACACTTAAATTTGGCTTGATTCCTGGAGATACGCCATACTCTTATTGGATTCAAATAAACTTGGCTTTTTATTTTGCCAGATGGCATACTATTTGTCCTAAATATTCTAATCATCTTCAACTTCCACATTGGTTTATTCCTGCAGCCCAAAAAGTATATAAATGGGGTTTATCAGTACAAAAAATTATAAGAACTTCTGGATCAAACCAGTACAAAGCAGTAATGGAGTCAATTTATCCAGCTATACCATGTTTTAAGAATTGTCCTTCCTCCCAAATTCCGGGAGTTTTATCACAATTGACCAATAAGAGGATCCCTACTTAGATTAGGAATTTCTTTGGTTAGCAGTATATGGTTGAATTAACATAAGAGGAAATGCGAAATATAAAACCAAAATAGAAAGAAATTGTCCTTATGAGGAGTGTATTAATTTAGAGGAAACTATGGAGCATTTTTTGTTTCAGTGTTCTTACGCTAAATCCCTTTGGAACTACCTTGCTGTCAAATGGATGATGAATTGGTTAAGAACCATGATTTATGATAATTTGGTTTTAGGACAATTTGGTAATCTAGGAAATCATTACCATACAGATACACTGGTCATTTGTTGTTGTAGCTTGAAGTTTTATCTCTGGCAAGCTAGATGCCAGTGGGTATTGTATCAGAAAAAATTACCTTTAGAAATAGTTGAGATTTTGAAACATTCAGCTATGGTTAAGGTGTTTTTATCTGATCATGAAATTACTTCTTCTCAAAAAGTATCAATGTGGTGGAAGGGGTTTCCAATGTTTCTTAAATATAAATTATTTGAAATACTGTGGCTATAATTTCTTCTGATGACTATTCTAACACAAAATTCTCCTACACTTTTAGTGGGGGGGGGTGTTGATACATAGTTCTTTATACACTGATTTTGATAATGTATGATCAGAATACTTACTTGATTTTGTCTACCATATGATTTGTATATTTTTTCATGTGCTTTAACACCGTTTGTTATTGCTTTGTTTTTGATGTGATAATAATAAAAAATTCCTCTACTCTTTTCAATGGTGGGAGGGAGGGGTCTGGCCATACAATTGTCCCATTCCACATATGATTTTTGTATGTTGTAATACTGATTTATGCATTAGTTTTTCTCTTCTTTTGAGTTTGTATGCTGCAATTCAGGTTTTGACAATAACCTAAACTATGTATGAATATAATACTTATTTGAGTTCTTTATCTTATGATTTGAATATTTTGTGTTACTTAACACTGTTTGTAACAATCAGTTTTTTGTTTAATAATAAAATCCCCTACTCTGTAGACAGGTGACGCTGTGTCTATGGGAAGTTCTTCAGTCTGATGGAGGAGGACAGTGGAGGTGGACATGCTAAAGATAGCAAGCCTCCTCACAGGAGTGGGGAGAATGGTGTGGCTGGGAGGCACCCTCTGGGTGGGCAGCATTTCGTACTTTCATTCCCCACTTCTAGCTGCAGTAGATACGGTCTGAGGAGCCGCGAAAACAGGGGACCTTGGATTTCCACTGCACTCTTACCTGAATCTTCCAGACGTCCCTGGGCAGGTACTACACCTGTATTGGAGGAAGAGGATCTCGATGATATGGTACATTTAAAACAGGATCTATTGCAAAAGGCAGAAGTGGATTTCAGGTGCTAAATTACATGCAGCAGGAAAGAAAAGTAGTTGCTCGGATACATGGTTCTGCTGTCACCTATTGGAATTTTCAGCAAAAGTTTTGTTATGCTCCCCAGACACAAGGAATCATAGCCCAGGATTTACCACAAATAGAGGTGGAGAATGACACCCGATCACAGCAGGATCTTCCCTGGTCCCCTGAGTAAGTTTTCAAACAAGCTGGCTGGATTCAAACAGAGACAGGTCAGTGGGTTGCGGATCTCAAAATTCCGCTTCGGGTTTGGGGTTCCTCTGAGGTTACTGGGGGAGCTGAGGATAGCCTCCATGCACAAGGAGGCCAAGATAATCCTTATCACGCAGCACAACATAGACCAGCTTTAAGCCCTGCTGAGTCCTATACCACCACTGCTCGCTACAGCAGACAAAGTACCTGTTGTTTCAAATGTTTCTGCTTCCATTCCTGACTCTATTTCCTTTTCTCCGGTACTGACTACCTCACAGCAGGGATTCCCTGAAGCTTCACAGTTGGATGATGGTTTAGTCCATACAAGAGGGGAATCAGTAACAATTCTGGATGCACTTCCTGACATTGATCCAGTACCCCCAACTTTAACTGCTCCCACTTATGCCAGTCTTTTTCAAAAACCTGTTTCTTTAGCTAAACATTGCAATGCTGTTCAGCTGCAGTTCTTGGGACCTGTTGATAACATGCTTGATCGTTTCTGTGTGGGGAAAGTTTTGTTGAAACAGATGCTTGTTTTTTCTCCCTCTGAGGTGTATGCTTTAATTCATATCCCAGGGAGTCTACCATGACATTAGTTTTCTTTCCCTGATATCCTCAATAGGTTTTGGATGAAGTATGCTCTCTTTAAAACAAATCCTGTCTGGGCCCATTTTCAAGCCATACCACTCACAAAATAAACTTTTTAAGTGATTACAGTCCTTTTGAGAAATGAAGGGGTGAATATTGTGGATATTTCTTACTGGCTTGAGAAGCGTTGTCAAATTCAGGGGAACCCAGAGCCGATTTTGGATTCAGAAGGTTTTTGGAATGGTGGATGGAGGTATAAAGTAACTTTATTGCAGAATGATGAAGGGCTTCAACATCTCCCCAGCTGCTTTTATCTAGGTCGGGATAGGGGCTTTATCTTTTATCCTGGACAACCACGACATTGCTACAAATGTAGTTCAAGTAGACATTTGAGCAGGACTTGTGACATGCTGAAGTGTGCACAATGTGGGGAACTAGGGCATGTTATGTCAGATTGCCATCACCCACCAAAATGCAGTCTCTGTGAGGAGAATCATTCTTTTGTAGACTGCCCTTGGGCAGTTCACAATACTAATGATAGAGATTTTACTATTCACCATTTACTATTATTTGAATGTGGCTTTAAAAATGGTTTCAAATCAATGTGGGCCCCTCTCCCTTGGCAGAGTACCTTCTGAAAGACCCACTGTTCCTCCACGGAGATTTCAGCTGCTACACTTCCATCTTCAAAACCTCAGGAGGATTCACTTCCTGGCCTGCCTCCTACTAGGGACAAATCAGTTGTTTCTGAGCTGCCCAAAGACACGGGCACCATGCCCCCCTCACCCGCTGGAAGGAGCCTTTACCATAGTCAACAATCGGAGGAGGAGGAGTTTACGGAATAAATCTGTAGCCTCCACTTCCAATGGCTTCCAAATTCCCCTGCATAATACTTTTTCCACATTACAGGGTGAAGATCCTGATGTGGGAACTGAATCAGATTCAGTCTCGGTTCACTCCTCCCAAGCTGATGGGGGCTCCGATACATAATGTTCCACAGAGGATTTAACAACCCTTCCAAAAATAAATCTAGAATGGGCTCCTGTGAATAGATTCGAAAGAAACCTTGATGCTTTTAGTCCCCTTTGATAATTTCAATTTCTTGAGTTTCGGTTTGTATGGTCCTATCTGTCTCTATTGCTATGAATTAGCTGTTTGAAATTAAGATGGCCTCCTTGAATACTAATAATATTCAGTGTGAGAGGACAGCTTTTGATTTATGCTTTGTTTGCATCTGCCTATTATGATGTGTTTTTTTTTCAGGACACCAGGTTACCTACTAGGCAGGAGATGGATAGAGCCTCTTTGGGGTGGACATGGGGGTGGCCCAGTGGTCCATTGGAGATGACCTTTGTAGTGGGGTCAGTATTTGTATAAATTCTCCCTCTGCAAAATCTACACATTCTGTAGATATCGTTCCAGGATGTGCCCTGCTGTTGGATGTTACTCTGTACAATTTACCCTGTTGGTTTCTCAATGTGTATGCTCCACAAACAAAAACAGCCAGAATAGAGCTTTTTCATCTCATACAACCATATGTTTTTACTGCTCGACATATTTTTTAAGGGGGTGATTTTAACTGTGGATTATATTTAAAAACAGGGGCCTTCAGACCCAAAAACATTACTGCGATACCAATTGTTTAAATGCCTTACTATCTCAAACCGGGTTGATAGATGCTTGTGGTCAATTTGTAATGCCACATAAGACCCATTTTCAGGACAGTCTTGCTACTAGAATTGATTTTTGGTTTATATCTCCTTCTTTAGAGCTTAAGCATGCTAAGACTATCCCCATTGCTCCATCTGACCATGCTGTAATAGAGATTTCTGTCTCTAACTATGATGGAATGCAGCAGGGTCCTGTATATTGAGGTTGAATTTGGAACTTTTGTCCTTCCCAACTGTTAAAGATGGCCTGATTTCTTTACTTGAAGCATGAAAATCAGTAAAGATTTTGTATGACACCTCACAGTAGTGGTGGGACGAGACTAAACTTGATATTTAACGTATTTCCAGCATATTGGTAGATTGAATGGGAAATTCAAGAGGATCAGTATCAGATTTATAAGAGACATTTCCAGAATTTGGTGTTTCAAGCCTCCCGAGGGATTGCAGCTTCTTGCAGATCTGGCGGACACTAAACAGAAAATGAATGACCTATAGTAAGCAGACTTAGATCCTTGGAACAGGAACGCAAGTTCGAACCCAAGGCACACAAGATTTTATGACTCCATATCAATTTTGTCCTCAACAGTATTATCGGAAATGGATGTCTTTAGTCCGGAATGCTAAGGGACTTCTTTGTACTACTAAACTAGATATTATAACAGCTGTGGAGGATCATGTGTGATCTCTTTTCAGCACTCAGGAGTCCTCTGCTGATGCTCTCAAAGCATGGTTGGATGGTTTTTCTCTACCACAAGCTTCATTATTAGAACAAGTACTTGTTTCACCATTTACACAAACTGAAATAATGGCCACTTAGGCCCAGGTCAAGAATGGTTCTGCTCCGGATGGACGGGATCCCTAATGAACTTTATAACATGATCTTGCAATATTTGCTTCCTGAATTTTAGAATTATTTCAGGACATGATTTCTTCTGGAACTTGCCTGACTCCACGGAGATGGGTTAGTAATCCTTATGCATAAATCTGGTGACAGGACAGATCTTTCTAATTGGCACCCCATCACATTACTTAACGCTGACTTTAAATTATTTACTAAGTTGTTAAACAACAGGCTTTTGCTTTGTGCATCTTCTTTGATACATCCTTCATAGACTTGCACTATTCCTGAACGGAGTATTACAGATAGTTAATTTTGTTGAGGAAATTCTGTCTGAGGGGAATCAGGAGAATTAACTGTCTATCCTTAGTTTAAACCAGGCCAAAGCCTTTGATAAGGTAGATCATGATTATCTTTGGGATTGCCTTGCCAGGTATGGGATTCCAGCTACTTTTATATCCTGGATACAATCTTGCTACACTAATGCTAAGGCCCAAGCTTATTGTAATGGGTGAATCGGGAAGAAATTGAGGTCACTCAGGGAGTTAGACAGGGATGCCCTCTAAGTCCCCTCCTATATCTTTTTATGTTAGATCCTTTGCTTCATTGTATTGATAACAATGCTGCTATCCAGGGGGTTTCTTTTTCTAGCACCACAGAGGAAATAAAAAGTATTGTGTATGATATTTGTTTTATTGTAGGAGATTTGCCATCGGCAGTCTTAGCAGGGCAGACACTCTTGGAATTCACAAACTCCATGGGAGCTCACGTGAATTACATGAAAAGCAAATGCCTCCCCTTTGGCATGGTACCATTTTTTGCATCTACCTTAATAGGGATCCCTATAGTAACAGAGACCTGTACAATTCTAGGACTCACCTTTGGTTCAGGGGATCTGACTCTCTTAAATTGGGCTTCCAAACTGGACATAGCACAAGAGAAAGTTTTACATTGGAACAAGTGGAGATTGTCTAAATTAAAATGTGTGTATATGGTTAAGACCTTTTTACTTCCTATTTTTTTGTATCTTGCTGCAATTTTTAGTTTGCCTCCATGGCTAGAATCTAAATTATATGGTTGTTTTTTTTCTTGTATTTGGGGTAGCAGACTGAATCCCTTTAAGAGGTGCTTATTGTTTCGGGATAAAAGATCAGGAGGGCTTAAAATGATTAACCCTATAGTGTTCTTCTTTACAATTTCGCTAGTACCAATCTGAGGCCGCTGATGTTAGATTCTGAGAAGATTTGGATTCCATGGGTACAGGACTCTCTTGTGGAATAGTTCCTTTTGGTTTCCACACTCCTGCATTCCCAAACAGCAATCTCTGCACAGTACCCTGAGACTTCTACGAGTGTGTTTGGGAAAATAAAACTCTGAGTTTAGTACCAGAACATTTTTTCAACATGATTGAAAAGTATTATATGCTCACCTTATAACAACTTTTTTTTGAGATACGGCCTCTTTTGATTCCAAACCAACTTCTGACAAATTGCTAATTGGAAAAATGTTGACATCCCCCTGCATTCCTATCTATATGTGGGATGTTATGTGGCTTTCCTTATATGGGAAACTAAATGTTAAAGGTAACTTAAAACATAAAAGTGTGGAATACCGATATTGTCCTAGAGATACTTGTATGAATACTGTGGAAACAATGGATCATTTATTTTTATTTTGTCCCTTTGTTCAAAACTTCTGGAAACTTTTACGGAACAAATGGCCTACATCACCCTTTTATGATTTGACCTTAGAGATTCTAAATTTAGGAATCCTTTCCTTTGTTTGGACTAAACATGACAGGGTAACACTCTGGCTTTTTTTGGTTTGTTTTAAATTCTATATCTGGCATGTGAGATATAGGCATACGCTTCAACAAATTTGGTATACGAAGAACAGCTTTTTTCACATGATTTCCACTGAGGTTCAGAATCATAGACTTTTAGAGAGTAAGTCAGCGTCTTCCGAAGTATTTCAGTCTTGGTGGCACAGTATTGACTGGCTCTAGCTGATATCATGGTCATGAATCATTGTATATATATATCACTGTTAGTATTGTTATTACATCAGGTTTATTGTGTTTCCAACATTTCCCTACCCCCTATATAAAGTGGGAGGATGAATCAAATTTAAGTGTTTTGAGTTCTATTTAGTTATAAGGCATAGCTATTTGATTTCTAATTCTCTACTACTTCAGTAGCGAGGATGTATATATATTTTTTCCTTATTATCGCTTTTTATGATGTAATACTGCTTTGTATTATTTGTTTCTTATGGTTTAAATAAAATATCTCCCTACCCTTTAGTGGGGTGGGGGACTTTCCATGTATTAGGATATGCTTTGGGCCTTACTAATTTATTTTAGACATTGTCTGACTAGAATACTTATCTGATTGTTTTTGTGATTTGTTTCTTCCTTTAGTGTGAGTTAACACTATTTGTACAGTATTTATTTGATTTTTGAAGTTTATAATAAAAATTCCCCTGCTCTTTTAGTAGGGATTGGAAGGGTTATTTTTTATGTTTAAGATTTCATTTTTGGGGGTTAAGCACTTTTTGAAAGCTACCTATACATTGTATGAATGTAATACTTGTCTGATTTCTCTTTTTTTATGATTTCTGGATTGTTTTGTGTGAATTTAACACAGTTTGTGATTATTTGTGTTTGACAATTTAATAAAAATTCCCCTACTCTTTTAGTGTGGGGGGGGGTCTGTTCAGTATTTGGGATATTATTTGGGTTTTACAGATTTATTTGAATGTAATTTGGAAAATGTATGTCTGTAATACTTATTTGATTTTTCTTATCATTTGTATATTATTTGTGTGCATTAACACTGTTTTGTATTTCTTTGATTGTTATAATAAAAATTCCCCTACTGTTTTTGATGAGTGCCATGGGATCTTTAACATCCACCTGAATTACCACCAATCCAGGCAGATGGGACCTCGGTTTAACGTCTTATCTGAAGAGCGGCACCTCAAGTGCAGCACCCTCTCATTCTGCACTACAGTGTCAGTACTGGATATTTACCCAAGTGCCAGATGTGGGAACTGAACACACAGCCCTCTGATCTCCCGGCCTCAGAGGCGATGTGCTACCTACTGAGCTACTGACACTGTCTGCACTAGAAGGTGTCTTCGTAGCACTGAATCAGAGGAAGATTTAATGTGGAAATTCAAATCCACTAAATAGTGGAAGGTGAATGCTTGTCTGATTATGTCATTCATTTGGAAAGGGCCCACAGAGAGCTCACAAAAGGGTGGAGTATTGACCAATGACTTGGACCGTGTGTGACTAGATCTATACTCAAATCTGCCAAATACTCTAATTTGCTAATTCTCAAGCTAAAGTTACAGGATAGGAAGGATGATCCTGCTTACTGTGGGCTGAAGGTGAGGGAGAAATTTAGGATCCTTGTGCATTCACTGCTAGAGTAGCTTTGATGCTGGGAGGGCCCAGTGAAGAAGAGACTGTTAGGGACTGTCCGCAGTTGACAGAGATTCTTAAAGAAATCTGAGAACTAAAAACTGGTGGCATCACCAAGGCTGCCTCCTCTGATAACTACCCAGATACCCATCAAACCACATATGCTATGGGAGTGGGAGTGCATGCTCAGGCGCTCTTTGTAGATGGCAGCATAAAGAATGAACTGAGTGAACTGTCTGCCATGGTGAAAGAATTGATGGGACATAGTGTGCAGCCTCAGGCATGACAAAGAGAGAGAAGCAGAACAAGAGCCTCTGTTGTCAGTTTCCCCAAGCACCAATCATTATTCCTCCCCCTCCCTAGCTGTGAATATGGCCACTCCCAATGTACTGTCACAGCCCAGACAGCATAGAGAGGTGTGTTCTGCTATCACTGCAGGAGGATGGTCATACTAAGAGAACCTGCCAGTTACGAAGCTTTAAGAAAGGTGAACACCAAGCTGTTGAATCATGTCAAGCAAAACCATCACAAATCATCTGGCAAGCCTTCATCCAAGTCTTTTCATTTAGGGCGACTGTGTAAAGACCTGCTAGACTGCTCCTCAGACTGGAGATGGTAGGCCCTCTATAGAGACCACTGTGTACATTGATGATATCCTGGCCGAGCCATATTGGACAGCAGATCTCAGGTCACTATAATATTTAAAGATTGGTATGATCAGCACTTGTCTGACCACCCTCTAGCCCTAGCAGGACTGCATGTATGAGGTTTAAGCGATAAATCCTACCCTTACCTTGGTTTCTTACAAATATGGCTATCTTTCTGTTCTACCATGGCTGGCATGGATGAGCCCATGGAGTCTCTGGCATTGGTCTGGCCGCCAACAGGCCTATATGATGGAATCCCTTTATTGATCAGCACTAATGCGCATATGTTTGGCTGATTAGCTCAGCTGTGTCAAGAGAGACAAGCCTGAAAGACTGGATGAGCTTTACACATCCATGCCATGGATGGTGTATGAAATGCAGATGCAGGCCAAAGAAATGGACGAGGATGAGCCAGTGGGAATCATGTGGTAAAAGGATCCAGTGCCTCTTGTTTTGCCACCCAATGCACAGTGCAGTGTCAGCAGTGAAGTGCGGTTGCAGAAAGATGTAACCAACAAGATTCTTATGCTAGATGCCCCAGAGGAGGGAAAGTTACCTGATGGACTCCTAGTCAAACCCAGTGTGCTGCCTGTCAGAGCCCATGCCTATGCTAGGAGAGTAGTGGTACAACTCTGCAATGTGACCGACAGAGACATTGAAGTCACTCGGAGCTGTACCCTGGCTAAGGTATACTGTGCAGATGCCGCTGTGTTACCCCACAAGTGCCATACAGAGGAGGATGGTGTAGTGACCCCAGACTTGTTCAATTTTGGGGAATCTCCCATTCCCCAGGAGTGGAAAGATAAAGTCAGCTGCAAACTAGCCCAGTGAAGTAAAGTATTTTCATTAAAGGAATGGGATGTCAGATGCATCACAGGCGCAGAGTACCATATCAGGCTCCATGATGAGAGGCCATTTCGAGAAAGGTCACACAGATCGGCACCTGCAGACACTGATGATGTCAGATGCCACCTACAGGAGATGTTAGCAGCTGGAATTATCCAGGAATCACGCAGCCCGTACGCATCCCTGATTCTGGTGGTCAGGAAAAACAATGGCTCAATGAGAATGTACGTGGATTACCTGACCCTTAACCGAAGGACAATGCCGGATCAGTATACCATGCCTCACATCCAGGATACCCTTGATTGTCTCAATGGAAGTCAGTGGTTCTCCACCTTAGATCTCAGAAACAAGTACTACCAAATCCCAATGATGCCAGAAGATCACGAGAAAACTGCTTTTACTTGTCCCTTGGGTTTTTATGAATTTCCGTGAATGTTCCAAGGCAGATCTGGAGCACCAGCAACATTCCAGAGATTAATGGAGTGAGTTGTAGGAGACATGAACCTTTTTGAATGCCTAGTTTATCTGGACGATGTCATAGTGTTTGGCAAAACACTCAAAGAGCATGAGGCTCATCTGTTCAAGGTTCTGGACCGGTTAGAAGAATTCGGATTGAAATTATCCATTGACAGGTGCTAGTTCTTTCAGCAATCTGTAAAATGCATTGCCCACATTGTATCTTCGAAGGCATCCAAACAGATCCGAGCAAAGCAGAAGCTTTAACCACCTGGCCAAGGCCTAACAATCTTAAAGAACTTCAAAGATTCCTAGGTTCTGCAGGTATTATTAAAGCTTTGTAAAAGATTATACCAAAGTGATTTGCCCATTGCTAAATCTGACCCACGGATATACACCTACCAATCAGAAGTACAAAAGGAGTGCTCTGAAAGAAGATGATACAGCATTCTATGACATCATTCACCAGCTCACACATGCTCCAATTCTCACTTATGCAGATCCAACTAAACCGTATGCACTACAAATGAGGAAGGATTACACCCAGTGGCATTTGCCAGTAGAAGTTTTATTCTGTCGAGAAAAACTATCCTGTTCATAAACTTGAATTCCTCACTTTGAAATGGGAAATAGTAGACCAGTTTCATGAATACCTATATGGCGCTAAACTACTAGTGAAAACAGACAATAACCCCCTCACGTATGTCCAAACCTCTGCCAAATTAGATGCAACAGGACACAGCTGGCAATCTGCTCTTTCAACATATGATTATTCGGTGGAGGACCATCTGGACCTCAATCTCATTGATGCCAATGCTCTGTCTAGAAGGCCTGCATCCAATTCTGAGTGGATGAGACTGTCAGAACAATCCATGCGGGTCCTGTGCCAAAAGTTTGACCGGGATGAACATCCATCTGCTGCCACTGTGGGCTGCCTAGTTGACTGCTTGGGGCCTCCAGATACCTGTGTTCCTGTAGCTTACTGCAACTTTGCAGTTTTGGATCTCAGTGCTCTACCGCACTTCACTCCAGCAGACATTCAGAGGGAACAGTATTATGATCTTATGATCAAGCTTGTTCTAAATGCCATAAACAAAGGACAAGATGTTTTCAAGCTACGGTCCAATGACCAAAGAACTGCCTTACTGTTCAGAGAGGGGCCTAGACTTAAAGTGCAAGACAAATTATTCTACAGAGAGATCACAGATGAACAAGGTAAAATTGTTAAACACAGCTGGTGTTGCCATCCAAGTTTAAACATGTGGTCCTAACAGCACCTCGTGACCAGATGGGACATTTGGGCAGTGAGAGGACAACCGACTTAGATAGATCCGATTTCTACTGGCCAGAGCTGAATGCGGATGTGCAATAGTACATCACAACTTGCAGCAGATGCCTCAGAGGAAGGCCCAGCCACAGAGATCATCACCCTTAGTTAACATCGCCACTAGTGCACCAATGGAGGTTGTATGCATTGACTTTTAAGTTATCAGCCCGATGCAAAAAAGTTAGCAATGTACTTGTTGTGACAGACCATTTTCACCCGTTATGCACAAGCCTATCCAACAAAGGACCAGAAAGCAGCTACTGTAGCCAAGGTGCTCATTGAAAATGTTTCATCCACTATGGTGCACCACAGTGGATCCATTCTGACCAGGGGAGGATATTGAAAGTTGTTTAATCAAGGAGATGCTAACCCTCTGGGAAGTGAGAAAATCAAGAACCACTCCTTATCACCCACAAGACCCCAACCTAAACGGTTTAATTGGACATTGCTGGACATGTTGGGCACCTTTACATAGATACATAGATACATAGATACATAGACAGTGTCGGCAGATAAGGGCCTATGGCCCACCCAGTCTGCCCATTTAAGTCTGTAAGTTCAGCTTATGTTTTCCAAGCAGTCTGTTGCCCCTAACCCCTGACCTCCAGAATTCCTTTATGTCTATCCCATGCATTCTTAAATCCCGTGATTGTTTCAGCCCCTACCACTTCCTCTGGCAGGGTGTTCCACTTGTCCACCACCTGTTCTGTGAAGAAATTCTTCCTCATGTTTCCTCTGAATCGTCCTCCTCCAACTTCATCCCATGCCCTAGTCCTGGAACATCTTGCTTAAAAATAGTGCATTCCTGCACCTGTTCCTCCCGTAAGATACTTGTATGTCTCTATCATATCCCTTCTCTCCTCCTCTCCTCCAGGGAGTACATGTTCAGTGCCTTCAACCTGTCCTCATAGGACTTGTGATGCAATCCATGCACCATCTTTGTTGCCCTCCTCTGAACCTTCTCTACCCTGTCTATGTCCTTATGTAGGTAAGGTCTCCAGAACTGCACAGTGTACTCCAGGTGCGGCCTCACTAGTGTCTTGTATAGTGGAATTATGACCTCCCTTTTCCTGCTGGTGATGCCCCTGCCTATGCATCCCAGCATCCTATTTGCTTTACCTGCTGCCTTGTCACATTGTTTCCCTGCCTTGAGGTCATCAGAGATGATAACCCCAAGATCCCTTTCCTGCTTGGTGCATGCTATATCCTCACCCCCCAACTGATATATTGTGCCAGGGTTTTTGTGCCCCATATGCATTATCTTGCACTTCCTTGCATTGAATTTCAACTGCCAAACCCCTGACCATTCTTCAAGTTTCTGCAGGTCCCTTCTCATTCTGTCTACACCCTCTGGTGTGTCTACTCTGTTACAGAGCTTTGTGTCATCAGCGAACAGTGAAATTCTGCCTTCTAGGTCCTGCACAATGTCACTGATGAAGATTGCATAGTACCGGTCCCAGCACTGATCCTGTGGTACCCACTGGTCACTCTTCCCTCTGTGGAGTGACAGCCATTTACCACCACCCTCTGTGTCCTGCTGCCCAGCCAGTTACCTACCCACCGCACTACTGTCCTGCCCACACCCATATTCCCAGTTTGTGCAATAGTCTTCTATGTGGCACAGTGTCAAAGGCCTTGCTGAAGTCCAGATAGGCCATGTCCACTGCCTCCCTGATCCACCTCCCTAGTCACCCAGTCAAAAATTCAATGAGGTTGGTCTGACATGACCTTCCCTGGTGAAACCATGCTGCCTTAGGTCCTGTGGTCCATTGACAACCAGATGTTCCAATCTCTCCTTCAGTAGTGCTTCCATGATTTTCCCCACTACCGAGGTGAGGCTTACTGGTCTGTAGTTCTCCGCTTCCTCTTTGTTCCCACTTTTGTATAAGGGGACTACATCTGCTATCCTCCAGTCTTTGGGTACCTCCCTGTTTCTAGTGATCGGCTAAACAGGATGGCAAGAGGTTCAGCCACCACCTCTCTTAGTTCTTAAGGACCCTGGGGCATTCCATCTGGCCCCATTGCTTTATCAACTCTTATTACTTCCAGTACCTTCAGGACCCTTTCTCGTGTAAAGGGACTTGTGTCCATTTCTGCACCATTCTCACCCCTTGTACTCCTGTTCAGACCCATTACCCTCCTCTTCCTCAGTAAAGACTGAGCAGAAATACCTGTTCAATATGTCGCTTTACTGTTGTCATCCTCCACACAGCCCCCATCCTCCCCTTCAGTCTCACTATCCCTCCTTTGCCTTTCTTTTTCACTTATGTACCTGTAAAGGTTTTGTCCCTCTACCCACTGATTTTGCAATGTGTTCTTCTGTCTGAGCTTTGGCTTCCTTACTGACCTCCATGCCTCCTTTGCTTCTCCTGGTACTTCTCCCTATCCCCTTCTGCCTGTGTCTTTTTGTATTGCCTGAATGCAACCTTTTTGGCTTTCACTTTCTTTGCTACCTCTTTGGAAAACCATAATGGTCTCTCTTCCTTTTCCTCTTGCTAACCTGCTTAATACATAATTCTGTTGCTCTTGTAATCCCCATTTAAATACTTCCATCTGTTCTCAACCCCTGATTCCTGCCCCATTCCCTTAATGCCTCTTTCAAGTATCTCCCCATTTTCCCAAAGTTTGCCCCTAAAATCCAAGATACGTGTTTTGTGTGGTTTGGTTCTGCTCTTTCTGTGATTTCAAACCACAGTGACTGGTGGTCACTGTTCCCCAGGTGCTCCTACTCTTACCCCCATCACACTGTCCCTGTTTGTGAGCTAAGGTCCAGTATTGCCTTCTGCGAGTTGGTTCCATGACCAGTTGCTTGAGGAAGGCACCCTGAAGGAGTCCAGGATAAATCTGCTCTAGTTGATGCTGCTGCTGGATGCTCCAGTCCACGTCTGGAATATTGAAGTCTCCAACCAGTACTACCTCACCCTTGTCTGCCATCCTCTGGATGGCTAGCATCAACTCCCTATCTGTTTCTTCCTCCTGGGCTGGTGGTCTATAGACCACACCTGTGCAGATGGCTGGCCCCATTTTCCTTTCCAGCTTAACCCAAAGTATCTCTCCCCCATTTTGTTCCTCCTGGATCTCTGTGGCCCTTATGTCATTTTTCACATACAGTGCCACTCCTCCTCCTTCCTGCCTGCCCTGTCTCTTCTGAATATGTTGTAGCCAGGTATGGCCAACTCCTGTCATGGTTATCATTACACCAGGTTTCAGTGATGGCCACAATGTCCAGGTCTGACTGCACCATGACAGCCTCCAGATCTTCCATCTTGTTGCTAGGCTCCTGGCATTTGCACACATGGCTTTCCATGATTTGACCTCCTAGACTGTTTCGCTGTTCTACTCCAGCCCCTTCTTTGGTTGTCCTTTATCCCTGGTTCACCTTGCTGTCTGCTCTTCTGCTGAATTTTGCCCTATTCTGCCTATCCACCTCCTGGGTGCTAATCTCCATCTTTTGCACACTGCTTTGTAGAGACAGCAACTCCTCTGGTTCACTGGTTCCACTGCTAGCTGTGGGGGTGAGCAAGTAGGTGCCCTCCTTGCTGTCCTGCCACCCCCCTTTGCTAGTTTAAATGCTTGTCAATGTAGCATTTAAACTTATCATTGAGTGTTGGATTCCTCCAGGATGGATGCAGGTCGTCAGGCTTGAACAAACCTCCATCCCTCCAGGTGGGTCCCCAGTCACCAATGAATCCAAACCCTTCATCATAGCACCAGTTCTTCAACCATGAGTTAAAATTCCTGGTGTATGCACTTATGTCTCCCTTGCTCTCACAGGTAGTACTTCTGAGAAGTGACAGAAGTAGCTACTTGCTTGAGACCCCTCCCAATTTCCTAAACTCTTCCTGAACTTCCTTTGGCTCCCCATTTGCCAGGTCATTAGTACCTAGGTGGATAATGACATCCAGCTCACCCCTCCTGCCTTGCCTTCCCAGTGATCCCCAGGATCTTCCTTCCATCCTTCCATGCCGTGGCACCTGGTAGGCACCTCACCTCCCTGTCATCCCCCTCCTGTGTTCCTAGCTGGATCCCTCTTATGATGGAGTCCCCCACCAGGATTCACTTCCTTCTCCTCTGGGGTCCACTGCTCTCCCCACTGAGGTCACCTCATTGGCTAACCTCCACATCCTTTCCTTCCATTTCTCTGGGTACCTCTATTTGGTTGTCCCCGTTTGGCAGTGTGGCATATGAGTTCTTGAGTGGAATAGGATCTGGGATGTGCCTCTGCCTGACTGCTCTATTGCTCCCTGAGCCCACTGTCATCCAAGTACTCCTCGTTCTCTGCATCCTTTGAGGCAGCTGCATTGGACTGAGTGCTCTCTGGATAGGGGTGATGGTACTCCTGACCCAGTTTACTTCCGCTCTGAGTCTGGCTACCTCATCCCGCAGTCCAGAGATATGCATGCAGATAGGGCAGCACCTCAGTGTCCAGAAGATCTGCCTGAATATGGCTGCCCCACAGCCACTGCATTGCACCACTCCCCACATTATACTGCAATTATACTGCTATTCCACTACTTGTCTGCTACTGAAGCTTTCCTAGTTCCCTTTTTATTAATTTACTGTCCTAAAAATCCTGCCACTGTTCCTCTATAGTATTTGAAAATACATACACTTCTATCTCACCTCTTTATCCTTACCATCAAAAGGTAACTACAATCACAATAATCTACCTTCTACTAATACAGATTCTATCACAGAATCAGAGCACAATGCAAAAACATCTGCTACTTAGCAACAACAAACAGGTGACAACATACCAAGTTGATGTAGCTTTTTTTAAAATAGAAAAAAAAATGTAATAGTTTAAACCAATAGAAATCAGCAGTTCCAAAAGCACCTTGAACTACAAGAAAGAACACAGTACCACACCTCTGCCACAATAACTAAACAGTTCTAAAACATTGGAGAAAGAAGAGAAAAATCAGAGACTGAGCAAAAAGATACAATATACTATAAAGTATTAGGCAATAGGTATACTCAGCTGTTTAACAAAGAAAATAAAGTACCTAAAGCGGCCAGGATACCTACAAATGACACTTAGGTTCTCAATATCAGACACCACCAAAGGCACATACAGAAAGGGTTTAAACTATAGTATTAAAATAGTATTAAAATTAACTACATCAGAGTAGAAAGATCACACTAAATAAATGTGTTGATCCTTCTGACTTCAACTAATATCTACCACACAAATTTTATATCTTCCTGGAGCCTACAGGGTTGTTTTTCACAATCACCTAAATTTACATAAAACAAAACAATTTTTAAACTGAAAATTATATCAAAAAGCACTTAGCTTTGG
Organism: Neoceratodus forsteri; assembly: GCA_016271365.2. Lineage (NCBI taxonomy): Eukaryota > Metazoa > Chordata > Ceratodontiformes > Ceratodontidae > Neoceratodus > Neoceratodus forsteri. Next base: position 1,199,042,936 of record CM028129.1, on the reverse strand, counting down.
GAGCTCTTCTCAAACACAGCCACTCAGTTCAGAGTTCTAGAATCAGAACAACCCTTCACCCAAAGGACAAGCCGAGGTGGAGTCAGCAGATAAGTGCTTTAGTACATGCTTACAATTGTACTCGTAATGATGCCACTGGTTTCTCACCATATAAACTGATGTTTGGCCAGAAAGACCGATTGCCTATAGACGTGTGTTTCTGAGTGTCCCCAGATGGGATTGAAGCTGATAATTATCTTCAATACATGCAAAACTCAAGGCTCAGCTCTATCATGCCTACCAATTAGCTCACACTATGGTTGCCAAGAAGAGCCTAGCAAACAAGGTGAGATATGATAAAAGTGTGAAAGCCTAAGAGCTACAACCTGGAGTATGTGTTCTCATGCACAACCTAGGCCTGCATGTAAAACACAAAATAGCTGACCAGTGGAGTCACATCCCTTACATTGCCGTCAGCAAGCTGGATGATCTGTCAGTCTACAAAGTGCATCCAGAAAATTATCCGCAAGCTGTAGAAACAGTACATTGGAACCACCTCTTACCCATTGGACAAATTATTATAGACTCTGCACCTCAAGCTGATGCTTTCACTGGGCCTGTTAGCAGATCTGCTGCTTAAAAGAAACAATCAAATCAGCCTCCTGCTGTTCCATAACCAGAGCCTCCATTGTGTCCTACTGTAGTTAATGATGACAATCATTCTGAGTCCGATGACACTGAATATGGAGCTGCATATTATCCTTTTTTCAAACTAGCTCAGCTGTTCCAAGGCAACCCTTTATGTAATCTGGAGACAGTGCTGACAATCACAAAGTATCAGATAATCTTACACTCTCAACCACTCCAATACCACCTGTTAATGAGGTGCAATGTATAACTTCAGAAGCAGCTGACTCTTTATGTCTGGTGGAACTGTCTGAAATTGAAGTAGATAGTTCTGACCAAGGAAGTGAGAACCACACCGATGAATCTTTATTTGAAGCTGAAATATCTGGGTCTAGTGAACCTGATCTCAGCTCAGAAAGTATTGCTAATTCTGAAAGTGCATGCAGTGTGTACTAACTGACTTACATTTTGTTGACGTACCTCTTACTGATGAACCAGAGTCTACAGAACAAGCAAATGCTACTACAAATATAAGTAATACTTCCAACTCTGAACAAATAGAAAGTGCAGAGGTGCCCTTCCTGCACACGCTGATTTGTTGGTGGACAATAAGACTGGAGTCATGAACCCTGATGCAAATGTTGAAAGGACTATGCCTGAGCCTCCTTCACCTAGAAGATCTGAAAGAGTTGTCAAGCCTGTAGTATGCCTTATATATGATTCTCCAGCAGAACCTGTAGACCGGCCCTATGAATGTGGTCCATAAAGGGTTTATATTACAGCCAGTTCCTTCCTAAGATATCATACACTGCAGCTACTAAGTTAGTGATAAAACTCTCCAACCAATATAACCATAGTCATGTTACAAAATCCCAGAGTTAGTTGACAAGTTCAGATTACCAGCCATGGGGGTTAGTGTACAAAGAGTGGTACAGACAAGTGTAATGCATATAACTAACTGAGCTAGAATGAAGATGAAAAAAAAATAGAATGTTTGGAATAAAATGTAATTGTTGGGTATTACCAATGTTTATAAAAATGCTATTTATGAATAAAGTATGTTTTATTATTAGTACTAATTATGATACTGCACAGTAATGTATATAATAATCAATGAGCAGGGAAGAGTGTAACCCCTCACCACCAATTTGGGGCTTAGCTTAAGTGTCTCCCAGGGCTCCAGTAATGCCCACTGCCAGGCAGATGTCCTGCAGAGATAGTAAATCCATGGTTATTTGTTTAATCCTGTTGATTTGTGTGAGAGTGCCATGATGTACCTCCATGTCTGTCCCTTTAAAGCCATAAGCAGTGTATATATAGTAAATGGGCTGGGATGGGTCAAGGCTCACACAACCGCCCAGGCACCGCCCTGATTTGCCCTACTTTTCCGTTGATAGTAAAGCAGAGGGAGCTCTATTACTGTAAATATTTATTTCTGACTTGTTATATTTGAATTAGAGTTCTCATTTTAACCTGCCTTTATTGCAACTTATGCATCCAAATAGAGTCACCATGTTTGGTCCGGGACTTCCAGGAATTGGACCATTTGGGACACAGGAGACCTTGAGGGTCCTTAGTTCGGGTGCCTCATGGAAAAAAACTGTAGTTCTTGTAGTTTTACTGGTTGACATGCAAACTGACAAATGGGAGCCACCAGAAGTGAGTGACAGCTTCCTAGTCAACCAAAACCCAGGAAAACTGGACTAGTTCAAGAACTGATTGAAAAGTAGTCAGTTGCTGTTAGAGCTGACTGAGTGAGCAGTGAGCAGCAGCTCCAGGGAAAGGAGCTGAAGAGAACTGGCAGGGAGAGGCCTGATTTGCCTCCCTGTTATTATTTTCCAGCATTGGACTGCCTGATAGCAGTCGAAAGGACTAATCCAAAAGCTAACTTTAAACTGTGGCAGTTAGCCCTGAGACTCTGAGGAGTGCAGCTTGAGATATTGGACCAAAAGGAGCTTCTGTGGAGCATTCAGCCCAAGAACTGTGGTCAGAGACTGTTTCTACAGACTAAGAGGTTTGCCCAGTGAATCGACTGCAATTGTGAACCAGCCCAAAACTGAACTGAGAGGCAGAGAAGTGAATGTTGTTTCCATTAAATGTGCTGAATGTTCATTGTGGGTCAAGGCCTACTGTCCAGGGACTCCTGATTGCCAGAAAGGAGTCTACCTTACAAGTGACCAAACTGTCTGCCTGCTGGAGGTTGTCACCAGCAAACAAGATGAACTTTGCAAGAAGAGTTTGTCCAGCCTTGGGCTTATGCCAGACCCAGTCCAAGTCGACTATCCTTGCACCAGTTACTGTTTTCTCGGTGAGAGACCAGCTTGGGGATCCAGCCCCTACACAGCAAGAAATCACAGGTTGCGACCACCTGTGGGGAAAGGCCATGAAGCGAAGGTGAGTCATGCAGGCCCAGCTTCCCCATGCTCTTCAGTGATCTGCAACAGGTCTTCATATTACCATCTTCTTCCAACTGGTGTTGTGAGTAAACTCAGGGTAGCACCCTGCAATATTTCTTTAAATCATTTTGTGGTACCATCTGATTTCATCTAAGCATTACAGGCAAACCTCTTAGTCTGTAGAAACAATCTCTGACCACAGTTCTTGGGCCAACCAGCTGAGGATACAAATAGCTAAGGTTTTTTGTTATTGCTAACTGTTAACTGCCTTTCTTTCCACCAAGGGCTCCAACAACAGCTGCAACCTCGGGCAATGTTCAGTCAAGCCATCAACAGTCTGGGTACCCAGCAGCTGCAAAACTGTACAGTGGCACTAATTGCATGCATACAAATGTGCCCTGGTTTAAATCCAGTATAGTAATCATTCATCTAGATAATGCCCCCTTCCTTGTTCAAATCCCCCTAAATAAATAGATTGGTTTGTTTCACAGTTACACTGCCTCACAAATATCTCTTTGCCTGAGTAAAGATTAATGTGTCTGGGGGGAAACGTATTTAAAAGTGCATGCCTGTCTTAAATACTGTTTTACAGGAGGTTCCAGGGTAATTGCTGGAGACCAGACCCTGGTGGCAAGTGCAAGGGGCGAGTGCATATTATTAATGCTCATTTCTGTGTGTTAACTGCTGTGAAGGTTGTTCCCATTACAAGGTACTTGATCACTAGGCGGGTTTGTGGCTGGTTATAGCTTCCCAGAGGGCTACACCAGGTTAGGTAGATATCCCCACATATATTACTCTGGGTGGAGGCACCAAAATAGTAAACCCAGGCCTCTCAACCTGTCGTATAAAGTACAGGCAGGGGTAGTAACCCTAGAGATAGCGCCGCCTAGGAGTTACAATAAAAACCATGACATGTTGTCCCTAGAGAGGCATCTTCCTGGCAGGATGTCTTCTACATGTGCTCTCCAACTCAATCCTGCAAAAGCTGAATTAAATCCATAATATTTAAACAAACTCAGAACTGATTGGCATATCTACATTCATGAAGTGCTCTGGATCACAAAGATACCATACTTAAGATTATCTAAAAATCAGCACATGGAGCCACACAACCAGGACAGCAACAATAGGGTAAGGCCATAGAGGCAACAGGTAGTGCCAATGCTGGTAGCCTGATGGAGCCCCTCCCCCCCCGGTACATGCTCTTTGAGTAAATATATGCCATGGAAGCAAAATTTGAACGAACACTAACTAGACTTGAAGTGCATGACTCACAGCTAAAAGACCTTACAGCACCAGCAGTGGATACTGAGAAGAGATCCGCCTCTACCTTTGCAACTGTCTCCACACTGACCCAAGGAAACACATAGCTTCAGGGCTGTTTTGGGCCTTGGAGAATGAAGTTAGACTGGGTAACCTTCGGGTGGTTGGTGTGCCAAAGGGGCTGAGGGACCGAACCTTTTTGACTTTCTCCCAACATGGCAACAACAAACTTTCCTTACCTGAAGGCTTTGATTGTTCAACCCTGAGAAGAGTGTTAATCCAAAGGGTGGTGACTCAAAGAGATAATCAACACCACACCATCATGTTAAAGACAGGCGGGCAGAGGTCAGAGATTCCAATCTGGTGACAGTTTGGGCTGTATCTGATCAACGTGGAAGGATCGATATCAAGATATACCTGGACCTCAGTTTTCAAACTAGAGCTGAGATGAAAAAGTTAAATCCAGTAAGGCAGCATCTCTGGGCCCTGGGAATCATCCACTTGTTCCTGCTACCTGTCCACCTCTGGATCATATATAGTGTCACAACATGGCATTATTCCAACCCGAGAGATGCGGGCAGGTGGCTGGAGTGCTATGAGAAGGAATTTACAGAAAACTGGCTCTAGATGCAGCATAGCAGGAGAACGAAGTCAGGAGTAGTCTGCGCTGGCGTATGACATGGTATCTGTGCATCAAACACCAGTTGAAAGGATCCTAATAACTGCACTTTGTTCTTACTTACTACGTGTTATTCAGGCGCATACCTCTTTCTTTAAAAGGGTTTAAAGTACTACCTAGACTTTTTAGTGGCTGTATATGTGGGGTTCCAGTCAGGTTGAGGGGCTCAAATAACTATTGTGTATGCTCAACAGACTGTCCTCAGGCAGTCTTTTACTAATCACCTCCACCCCTGTCTGCATATCACCGTACTAAAGCTTTAAATGCAGAGGAAAGAGATATTGTGGGTACTGCACTGTGTAATGGACTGAGGTTTAAAAGTTTCAGTTCAGTTCTGGTTGTTCATGGTTAAAAGCTATCTTACAATGACAGTCAAGGGAAGGGGCAACATATGGGACCTAATCTACCTTTTTAAATCCCTATTTTGAAACACTTTAAATAACAGCTACTGGTGGGCTGTGTATCTCCCTTGGTGTTCTCCTTCTAAATAACATGTTAGCCACTGAAGAGGATGGCTTTTACCAGACGTTCTGTCTTTGTAAGAAACTGTAACTTCTTTCTCCCCAGTCCTATTGTAAAGAATATAGAGCTAAGCACAGTATCTGAATATCAAATGCCTATAAATGGTAAATGTTACTAATGAATGCTCCTTTTGCTCTTTATAAGAAATGTTAATGTGTTTACATTATGTAAAATAATAAAGTTTAAAAGAAGATGACAGCCCCACCCCCACTGGCACCCTCCTCCACCCTGCCCTGTCTTTACAAAATGCTGCTGCATCTGCTGATCTGCTCAAGAAAGTAATCCCTTCTCCCACCCATGCACCAAACACACTTCCCCCTCCACCCACCTGAGTCCCACTGTCTTTGTTAAGCAGCACACCCAGTACCTTAACCCACCCACTCCCCTCTGGTTCCCACCTCCTCCCCCACCAACATCCACAAAATCAACCAGAAATAAAGAAAACGGTCCCCTAGTGCAGAGTATCTGCTCTGTTTGATGTCCATCCCGTAATGGCAGGAATGAATGAGTAGTGATGTCTTTGCTCCTAGTAAAACCTGATTGGCTGAAAATTCACCCAATCAAGATGTCACCATTCATTCATTCATGGACACTGAACAGAGCAGACTCTATGTACTGGGTGACTATTTTCTTTATTCCGGAATAGATCTGTGGGTGCTGGTTGTGGAGGAGGGTGGTGGGGACCAGAGTGATATTTGGGTGAGGTCGAGGGACTGGTAATGCTGCTTAATCAAAGACACTAGGCCTTGGGTGGGGGAGGCAGATGGGGTGTGTTTATTGTGTGGGTAGGGGGAAAGGAATACTTTTTCAAGCAGAGCAGCAGATGCTGCAGCATTTTGGCAGAGCAGGGGGGAAGGAGGGAGGAGAGTGCCAGTGGGGTTGGTGGGAGGTTGTATCATGGTTCTTACCATTTTTGAGTGGGGAAGGGGGTTGTTTTTTATCATTTTGGGGTTGGGGAGGGGTGTAGCACAAAATTCATGTTGGAATTCGCCTGTGAATTTGCCTTTTGCCGTGCATATTGGGCCAAATCACCTGGCGAATAATAATGTGGATTGTAGTCCTCAGCTTTCGAATTTGCTGAAATTCATGGATTTTTTTTTTTCACAGTATGAATTTCAGCAACTTCATATACAACTGGCTGGTGTCAGGCACAGTTGCTCTACCAGTAATTAGCTCCACTTGACTTGACGTAAAGTATTATGCCTTCCTTCTGAGTTGTCCACCCAGGGGACCCGCTGTGTCGGAGAAAAGCTGTGAGGTTGTGAAAGTGATGCAGGAGTACAGTGGTGCTTTATTGGCGAAGGAGGACTGATTCTAAAATGAGGTAAAAGGAATCAGAAACAGAAAATAAGAAAGAGAACTTCACTGCAATGTAAAAAGCATGCAATAAATGTATTGAATGTTAATATTTTATTAAAGGATTTACCCACAAAAAATAACGTAAAAAAACCTACTCCTATGTTTGTTAATATTTTATTAAAGGATTTATCGACAAAAATAACAAAAAACCTACTCATACATTAAATAGCATACAAAACAGTTTTAACAGGAGCATACTGCCCTCTCGTATTGCAAATGTTATCTGCGTTTTACCAGTCAACTCCATTGTATATATATCATACTAAAATCAACCTTACCCTTCCAATAATGATTCATATCACCTAAAATAATAGCTTCCCTATTTAGTGGAATAAAGTTTTTAAATTAACAGATAATGTCAACAGCATCTTGATAAAACCAGGAGGGCACATATTACAGCTAGGGAAATAAACATTATTATTATGAGGCATCAAAGTAAATGACAAAAAAAAATCACAACTTTGGGAAGAATTCACAAAATTACGTTGGCAAACCATAAATTAATCTTTAGTGAATATCAAACACCACCCACCCTTTCAACCCTTCCTGTCCTCTCTAAAAAACACTGTAGTCTTTCAGGCTAATCACAGAGTTATGGATTTTTCTGGAGAGCCAAATGTCAGAAAGAGCAATAAAGTCAAAATTATTACATGAAACCAATGCCTCAAAATTATCCCATTTTGCCAAAATATTCTAAATGTTTAAGTGGACAAAACTAATGGGATAATAAGATAACTGAGAATTAGACTGAGCAAAATCAGTAGGTCCAGGATTAGGGTGGACAGAACCCGAGTATAAGAGTAACAGAAGTATCAATAAACTTTTAATTGTACAACACAATTACTGAGAGTCTTATTTCTAGTAGGAGTGAACTTCCTGGAGTGCCAGGTGATAGGAACACATTTAAACCATGCGTTTCAGATTGTTTCGTTCCCAGCACCACAACAGTAGATCTTTGAGATAATTTCTTTCATCAGGGCACAGCTATGGAACTTATAACCACCAGGCCCTAGGACCACATGGAAACTTTTGCAAGCAGTCCACTCAGGCTGCTCATGATGACATCAGATGTCGGCTCTCAATATAAATGTGGGTGGCCCTTCTGTCTTCAGTTCCCCACGGAGATCATACTCAGAAGACCTGCCTTTAGGGAACCAGAAGAGAACCTAGGTCTCTGCTGACCAGGCGAGGAGAGAACAGCAGATAGACCCTCATAGAGAAGGAGACAGCACTCAACAGAGTCTCAGCATCTGACGCGGGGGGAAGATGGTGGGATGGCATGGCCTGATGAAAGAGATTATCTCGAAGACCTACTGTTATGGTGAGTACGTAACTGTTTATCTTCTTTCAGGATATCTCTTTCATCACACCACACCTATGGAATGAGTACCAAGCAGTACTAACTGTAAATAGTCTGGGTGGCTGGAGCCTACAGGCCTAGGAAAGTGGGCCTTGCAGTATAGCTAGGCCAAAGTCAGCCTTTTTTTTGAGAGGCAATGTCCAGACTGTAGTGTTTAGTGAAACTGGGGCACCCTCTTTCCCATGGACAAATGAAGCAAAAAGCTATAAGGACTTCCTGGGAACAGCATCAATAAAGTCGAAGATTTTAAATATCTTGGCTTGGTTCTTGACCCACACCTCACTTTCCAAGTACACATTACTAATCTTACCAAGAAAATAAATACGAGGTTAGAACTGCTATTCCGGATCAGAAAATTCCTTTTTTCACCTCGAGATCTCACCTTGCCTGCTCCTTGCTCCTTCCCCTTCTTGAATATAGTTCCACAGTCTACTCCCCGTCAGTTCTTTTCTCCAAACTGAGAACCTCTTACAACATTTGTCACTGGCCTCCCCTGGTCCACTCATCACTGTTCCTTCTACCCTCCTCTCTCGTGGCTGCCCCTGGAAAGAAGGTTTCAACTTAAAACACTTCTTTTTCTACACAAGGTTAATCTTAACTTATTGCCACCAAATGTTTTGGACCCTTTCCCCGAATCTGCTGCCAAGCGTGGCACCAGAGGGAGCACGAGACACATTTTTGAGGTTCCTTTCCTTCATACCACACATGCACAATACTCTATCTGTTATCAGGGTGTGAAACTTTACAATAACCTACCTCTTGGCACTCAGTCCTGTGGTTCCATCCCCTTATTTATTGCCTCTGCAAAAAATTTGCTCCTGGAGAGTTACTCTTGCAAGTGCCCCCTGTGGTAAGTTTCTTATAGCAGTTGTGTTGTTCAGCTCCACTCCCTTTAGGTCATCCCTTACATTACCTCCTTTTCTCCATCCACACCCCTCCCAGCTCTATGTTTACTGTCTCATCTTTGATCCCCCTTCCACTGTCTACCTCCCTCATCCTCACCGACATTTATGACTGTCTTAATTTTTATTTAAATTTGTTGTTAATATGGTTATTTCTGCTCTTGTATTTTTCTTGTGGTGTGTATGTTGTGATACTCTGTAACCTGGACGACTATGAAAATGGTCATGTTTGCTCACACTCTTTCCAGTATAAAATAAACTTGATTGATTGCCTGATTGAAGGCGTGGACAGTACTACATGTGGCAGCTGCACAGATTTCTGCAGCAGACACATTTTTGAAACAGGCAACAGATGTGGACATGCCTGTAGTGGAATGACCACAAACAATCCCAGGAAGTCCCTTACTGTACTTCCTATAACAAAACATAACACAGTTTGCTAACCATTTGGACAGGCACTGTTTAGAAACTGGAGCACCCTCTTTCCCAGGACCGAATGAAGCAAAAAGCTGTGAGGACTTCCTGCAGTCCTTTGTGCGGTGTATATAGTACCTGAGTATTCTATGTACATCTAGAGTGTGGAGCAATTCTTCCCCTGGATTGGCATGCTCAGGAAAATAAACTGGCAGGAGGATGGTTTGATTTAAAGTAAACTCAGACACTACTCTAACCCTCTCTTCTCCTTCTGTCGTGAGGCATAACTTTATCAAGCTAATATTTTCAAGTCAAACTACCTCTTGCTGGAAGCTGCAATACTGAACATAGGATTTGAAGAAAGCAAGTTGTGCTCTCTAACAGAGGGAGGTGAACCTTACAATTGTCTTTGGTTAGTATGAATGTTCTGCAAGTGGAGGCTACTTCTAACTGAAAGGTGAAATAAGGAACTTAGAATTATCAGGAAAAGACAGTCTTGTTACAATTCTTAAGATTTTCAGTGCAGGAAGAGTTTAAAGCACAGCTGACTTATTTGGCTGATTGCTTTCAGAGCACAAACCACCAGGCTGTTTTGGGGCTGGGAGGTTTACCTGTGTCTGACTTGGATGTCTGGATTTTCTCTGTTTGATTAGCAGGGATTTTCTCTGTCAAATTGTTGTGTATAGTATCTTGCTGACAGGAAGGCACTCATCGCAGCGGTGGGTCAGAGCTCTTAGCTGATTGTTTTGTGAGGGCACAGTTTAGGCCCAACCCCTTCCCACCTCTCACCCCACCCACCCCTGGAAATAGTTCCTTTATACCTGGGGTTCTGACATCATTTCCTCAAGAGTGCAAGGTGCATATCAATGTCATACCCTCTCTAGCACACAGCACTGAAAATATAAGCATACATTGTATAACATATATATTTCTATATAACAAATCAATCACACACACAACACACACACAAAAAAAAAGTACATAATCATGTGGGGAGTAGTGCAATGTAATTGCTGTGGGGCAGCAGTCTTCGAGAATCTTTCTGGGCTGAGATGCTGCCTATTTGCGAACAACTCTCTGCCCTGAGGGAGGAATTGCCCGTCTTCAGGCCACACTGGACAGCAGTAAGGGAACCTTCCCCCAGGCCAGACTGGATGGTAGAAAGGGAACCTGCCCCATCCAGGGAGCACCAGAGCCACCACCACTACCTCAGAGGTTGCAAAGAAAGCACAGCAGTTGGACCACAGTGGGCTCAGGGAGGGTGAGGATGGTGGAACAGAGGCACACCCAGTCAGTTGTTCCACTCCACAATCCATACACCATCCTGGGGGAGCACAGCTCCCCTATGGATGCACCCACAGAGGAGATTAAGGAGGCTGAGGACACCTGTCACAAGGGAGGCCCACAGGAAGGCAGCAGAGGACACCACAAGGAAAGAAGCAGTTCCTGGTGTGGGACTCAATTATTAGGGGATAGAACTGGGAGAGCAGGAAAACTGATAAGGTGCCTGCCTGGTGCCATGGCTTGGAGGGACAGGAAGCGCATCCTCAGAATCACGAGAACAGCTGCCACGGGGAGTCTGAGCTGGGCGTCGATTGTCCACCTAGGGACAAATGACTTGGCTCAACATGAGATTAGAGCAGTGCAGAAGGACTTTGTAGAATTGGGAGGGGCCTAAGACAAGTAGCACACACAGTATCCTTCTCAGAGGTGCTGCCTGTCAATGGCATGAGTGAGGCAAGGGTACTTTGCACCATGCAGTTTAATGAATGGTTGAAAAAATGGTGTGAGCACAGGGTTTGGCTTCATTGGGGACTGGCGTTCCACCTGGAGGACACCAGCCTATACCGGGTGGGATGGTCTGCATCTGTCCAGGAAGGAACAAGTTCTTTGAGCAATCGATTTAAATGCTTCATTGGCAAGCTTTTAAACTAGTCAAGGGGAGGCACTGATAAGCAGCAGGAAAATCCTAGCCTCTCCTTACAAAACAGGGTACTAAATGAGAAAAAGACTGAGGTAGAAAGGTCAGTGGGGGATGCTGCCACAGAAGGTAAAGCCATCAAAAAATGGAAAGCAATGAGTACCAATGCCCGTAGTCTGAGTAACAAGCTTCCTGAATTAGTGGCCTTGATGGAGGAGAAACATCTGGATATCGTGGCAGTCACAGAAACATGGTTCGCACAAAACCATGACTGGGATGTAAACATACCAGGATATACTATCTACAGGAGGAACAGTGAGGGTAAAAGAGGAGGAGGAGTAGCTCTTTACATAAGGGAAGGAATCAAAGCAACAGAACAAAAGGGAAAACAGGGAGGAGAAGAAGCACTGTGGTTAGTTTGGAGACTGGCAATGGCAACACAATCCGCACAGGGGTTGTATACAGACCCCCTTCTCAGGAGGAGGAAATGGACAAGGAAATGATAGAAAGTATACTTAGTATGGCAGAAAAAGGGAAGATATTGCTGATGGGCGATCTGAATATGCCAGATGTTAGCTGGAGTGCAGTTGCAGCAGCCACTTCGAAGAGTGGGGTTATTCTGGATGCCCTACAGGGGGCATGCCTTAGACAACTAGTATTGGAGCCCACTCAAGAGGGGAGCAATCTTAGGCCTGGTTCTCTCAAATGGAGATGAAAGAAGATCACAGATGTAGAAGTGGGTAGCCATCTGGGAACTAGCGACCATCGAACAGTATGGTTTACAATAAACACAGCAATAGAGTCAAGCCATACACAAAGGCAAAGGTACTGGACTTTAGGAGGTTGACTTTGCTAAAATGGGTGAGTGCCTAAGGAATGCACTAGAAAATGGGCAGGAAGGAGGGTGGAAGAACAATGGGAATAATAAAAACTGCCATCACAGAGGTAACAAGCCTTTGTGTGAAGCAAATAAACAAAACTAAATGATGTAAAACCACTATGGTTCTCAAAGGAAGTGGCAGTGAAGGTTCAAGAGAAAAGAAAGCTTTCAGGAAGTACAAGGAATCACAGAAGGAGCAGGACAGAGAACTGTATCAGTTAAAGCAAAAGGAAGCTGGGAAGGCAGTCAGAACAGCAAAGGCCCAAACCGAGGAAAAGATAGCCAACTCAGTTAAGAAGGGCGATAAAACATTTTACAGGTACATCAGGGAGCGAAGGAAGACCAAGGGAGGATAGTGAGGCTTAATAAGGGGGAGGGTGGGCAGAGGGTGACTGTGAAAAGGACGAGATACTAAACAAATATTTTTGCTCAGTATTTACAAAGGAAGAGGAGTACTTAAACAAACAGTAGAAACACTCTGGATACAGAAGTTGATACCAGCCCATTTACAGAAGAAAGGGTTCTGAAAGAACTCTTAAAACTGAAGGTGGACAAAGCAATGGGGCCTGATGGGATTCATCCCAGAATTCTAAAAGAACTAAGGGTAGAATTAGTGACACCACTGACTACCCTGTTTAACAAATCATGGGAGGATGGGTGGTACCGAGGACTGGAGGAGGGCAGATGTGATTCCCTTCACAAAAGTGGGAGCAAGGCAGAAGCAGGAAACTACAGACCTGTTAGTTTAACCTCAGTGGTAGGAAAATGATGGAATCACTTCTGAAGGAAAGAACTGTCCAGTATCTAGAGGCCAGAGGGCACGGGACCCAAGGCAGCATGGATTCACAGCAGGAGGTCATGCCAGACAAATCTGATAGATTTCTTTGACTGGGTGACCAAAGCAGTAGATCAGGGAGGGGCTGTGGACATGGCATACCTAGACTTTAGCAAGGCATTTGACACAGTCCCACACAAAGATTAATATACAAGTTAGCTAGCCTGGGAGTGGGTCCCAAGATGACAGCCAGGGTAAAAATTGGCTGAAGAATAGGACACAGAGGTAATAGTAAATAGAGTTCACTCTGAAGAAAGGGGGTTACTAGTGGGGTACGAGAGTTCAGTATTAGGACCGGTCCTCTTCAATGTCTTATAGCGACATTGCAGAGGACTGGAAGGAAAAGTATGTCTCTTTGCAGATGACACAAGATCTGCAACAGAGTTGATGCACAAGGTGGGGTGGAAAGGATGAAAAGGACTTGGCAAGGTTAGAGGAATGGTCAAATGTATGGCAGCTTAGATTCAATGCTAAGAAGTGCAAGGTAATGCACCTGGGAAACAAAAACCCAGGGAAGAGTACACCATGGGGGTGAGATACTAACAACAACAAAATGGAAAGGGACCTGGGGGTAGTCATATCAGATGACCTAAGGTGGGCAAGCAATGTGAGAGGGCAGCAAGGAGGGCTGGGGGATACTGGGATGCATAGGAGAGGCATCACCAGTAAACAGGAACTTATTATCCCTCTGTACAGACAGCTGGTCAGACCCCATCTGGAGTACTGCGTGCAGTTCTGGAGACCCAGTCTTCGTAAAGACATAGACAGGATGGAAGCTGTCCAGAGGAGGGCAACTAAAATGGTGCAGGGTCTGAACCGGAAGACATATGAAGAGAGCTTAAGAAGCTTAATATGTATAGCCTCGAGGAAAGGAAGGAGAGGGGGACATATGATAGAAACTTTCAAGTACCTCAAGGAATCAACAAAGTCCAAGAGGGAAGCATCTTTCAAAAAAGAGAGTGTGCAAGAACAAGGGGCACAATTTGAAGATAGAGGGGGTGTCCTAGAGGTAATTTAGGGAAGTATTTTTCTCACAGAGAGGGTTGTGGATGCATGGAACGCCTCCGGAGGAGGCTGTGGAGTCAAAAACTGGTGGAATTCAAGCATGCATGGGACAGTCATAAGGCAATTCTAGGGGGTGGGGGTAGGAAGAAGTAGGCTGCTGGTTAACTAGGATCTGCAGCTTATCCAGTAGGCAGGGAAATGGGCAGACTGGGTGGGCCAAGCGGTCCTCATCTGCCGTCAAATTCTATGTTTCTATGTATCATCGCAGATGTTCCAGCGGCCAAAGAGGATTACCACAATTCAAAACATCTCTGAGCTAGTGTACCCAAAATAAAGACAGGAAAGCTGTTATGCTACCTCTCGATGGCTTCATCACACCAATCTCTACCTTCTTGAACTGGATTCACCTCAAACCTCTGTGCCAGAGCGCTGGGACCTCCAAACCTGCAGTCTCCTGTCTCTTCTGAGCCCCAAGCCCCTTGGTCCCAGTGCAGCCTGATAGTCGCCTTCTGGAGCGACAACTTACAACACAAAATAAATACAAGGGGTTTTCATTTCATTTTCCCCACTTTCAGCTTCAATAAAGGAGAAATCACTACCGAGTTTCTTCCCCAAAAGCTTCTTTATTTTAGCACCTGCATTCCAAATGATTTCAGGAGTACAGGGGTCCCATCCTTCACCAAATAAATAAAGCAGCTCCATGGGGGCTATTCAAAATTTTTACAGTTCACCCAATGTTGAACCTATTGAGCAGACTAACTGTTATATAGGCAGTACAAGCAGATTATCTTCACCTCTGAATCTTGGATGGTTTACCCAAGCGGATCCTTCACTTGAAGAATCTACAGGCTCCTGGCGCTGGTAAGCCCAAACATCTCTTTTCCTTTTCTGGGTTACCCTTTCCTCATCTCTCTGTGTGGTCTGGCTCTGGTCAGCTGCCCTATCTCCGGCACGGAGAAGCAAGCTGCTTCCCCCACCGGGCCCCTGGACCTTGGCCCAAATCTCAAGGGGTACCAGGATTTTTCCTTCTCCGACCAAGGCCCTGTAACCCGTACACTCTCCTCCCACATGGAACCTGAACCTGCTGGTGCACCAAGCACTTCCCACATTGGTCCCCATGGTCATGCTCGTTCTCTCTCTTAGGTAGCACAACATTACAGCAAAGTCTTTACAGCGAGTCAGTTACAGTGACTCAAACTCAGCGAGTACAATTACAGTGACCGCAGCATTATAGCGATGGTACAATTACAGTGAGACCAACATTTCAGCTAACCTCCGGAGTCTAGGAGCCGCACCGGATGTTGTTTTAGAAATAGGGTGGTTTGGGGGGTGGAGGGAGACCCCTGCAAACAGAGACAATCAGCTTTGCTTAGATGCACCTGTTGCTGCTAAAGTGTTCAACAGGTGCATTGGGACGATAAAAGGTACAGAGTGGAGGGTGTTTTATTTTATTTATTTAGTTTTTGTTGACAGGGTAAGTGCACTAGACAAATCCTGCCTATTTTCAGGCACGACCCGGGGAGGGGATACAGATGAATGCCAACTGACCTTGAACCAGATTAAGCTGTTGGTGGTATTTTTAGTGAATGAGGGAATTTCTTAGACACCGGGAAATTCCCCTACTGTTGGAGCAGCATCATGGATCTTTAACATCCACCTGAACTACCACCAATCCAGGCAGATGGGACCTCGGTTTAACGTCTCATCCGAAGATGGCACCTCAGAGTGCAGCAGCCCTCTCATGCTGCACTACAGTGTCAGTACTGGGATATTAACGCAAGTGCCAGATGTGAACTGAACCCACAGCCCTCTGATCTCTCAGCCTCAGAGGCGGGATGTACTACCTACTGAGCCACGACACTGTGTTTACCAGGTTTTGCAGTGTAGTCATTACCTGTGTTGCTGTCATGTTGGTGGAGTTCTTGGGAGCAGTGCTATGCAGCACAGAATAAGATTCCCAGCAGCAACACGGCACAGTGGTCACTGATGTAGAAATTGGTTGCTGTAATGCGCTGCGCCAAATTGTAGAGTCATAAATGTGGAGGCTCAAATGTTTTTATTCATTTTGCTATCACTGTAAAAATATTGCTGAATTGACATGGAGCCCTCTCTTCCCACTGGAGTTGAGGCCCTCAAACCCCGGCCCTGCTCCAGTGCCCAAGCTGCATCTACTGGGCTGTCCTGTCACAAGAGAGTCCTGAGATTGCCACCACTATGGCCCTCCGAGCAGCCGACTCCTCCACAATGGTGCTCCTTTTCCTTACTGAGTTCCAGATGACCATTTAAGGATGGTCCCAGCCTCCAACCCACATCCTGCCAAACACGTCTCTGGGCTTGAAGTAAGCCCAGCCAGGAGCTGCCCCCCAGGCCTGTCCTAAAACCTGTAACTCCACCCGCCCTTAAATGCTGGTTCCCAAGGATCTGCCCTCCATGCAGGTCCCTCTAAATGGGTGAAGGGCCCTCCTGGCTCCCCACGCCGGGGCTGCCCTGCCAATCCAGGTATGGGAAAGGACCACTGCCACTGGCATCAGCCCTGTGGGAACCCTGACCCCACAGCCTGGCAAGCCCAAGCACCTACACGGGATCCCACAGGCTCCCACCTATCCTAGCATTTTCCTTCCTCCCAGCCACCCTCATTCTGATGATGCAGGTACCTGGCTGACCATTCACCCTTTGGAGCTCCCTTCCCAGCTCATTGATGCCATGTCCCTGTAGAGGCCATCCATATTTGCCCACTTTGGGGGGGGGCCCAACAGGCCCTTACCTGCCCTCTGCTGCCACCTTGAGGTGTCCAACAAGATTAACCCCCCCCCCTCTGCAGAGCACTAATAGATTCCCTAACTCTGGGGGGGGGGGAATAGGAGGTGGAAGAGGGTCCCTAATGGAAGCATAAGCCCCTCTGAAGAGAGGGGGATTACACTACCTTTGGTAAAAATTTAGGATTAGTATACAAAGACACCCTGTCTTTGTGGAAAATCATGTAAGACATTAGGACCTGTAGCTCTGAAATCCTTTGAGAAGAAGTAATGGCAACTAAAAACAATGTTTTCCAAGAAAAAGTGTAAGCCGCAGTTGCAGCTGGCTCAAAAGGAGCTACAGTAAGCTTTTCTAACACAAAATTCAGGTCCTAAGCTGGGACTGGATTACAGATAGGAGGCTTCAAATGTAGAATGCCTCTCAGGAGCATCTGGGCCACTTCCAGGTGTGCAACTGTACAACCCTCAATAGGCACATGGGAAGATGAAATGGTAGCCAAGTACACTTTGATAGAAGAATACTGCAGGCCTGCATCTGCCAAGGACAGCAGATACCCTAGAACCTGATTCACTGGACAGGTAAATGGATCTAAGTGATGAGAAGTGTCCCACAAAGCAAATGGCTCCCTTGTTACCACTACTTCTTCCTTTAAATACTTGGGAGTTACTTTTGACTCTCAGTCAGACCTCTCCTTGCATATCCAAAATGTATGTAG
Source organism: Neoceratodus forsteri (assembly GCA_016271365.2). Classification (NCBI taxonomy): domain Eukaryota; kingdom Metazoa; phylum Chordata; order Ceratodontiformes; family Ceratodontidae; genus Neoceratodus; species Neoceratodus forsteri. The sequence continues at coordinate 1,199,025,322 of CM028129.1, read as the reverse complement.
GGCAACAATATCAAACTGAGCCTAGCCTTCATGGCCAGGAGGAATCTAAACACAGCTGTGCATCTTGCCTTGCCAAAGAATTTTCTACACTCAGCTATGGACTCACAACTTTCCACCTTGCTATGAAAGCTAGTCTTGCCAAGTGGGATGTGATCTATAAGAATGTCTGTCACTTTGCCCTCGCTGTCCCCCATCTCACCCATCACTGTGAATTGTATGGCAAACTACACTGGTTGTCCCTGTGTAAGTACTGCTCCTTCATTCTTGGCAGCTTCCTTGACAAAATTGTCCATATCGCCACTCCCCTTGCCCTGTCCAGTCTATTTAAACCTGCCCAGCTGTCATACCTACTCAGGACTGCTGACTCGCAGTCCTTTTTAGTCCCAAAGTCACATACTCTGTCTAGGGACTGAACTTTTGCAGTCTGCTCCTAGATTCTGAAACTCTCTTCCAGTGCTGTGTAGGTGTACCACTTCCCATTTCTCCTTTAAGAGATCCCTATGAGCACACTTGAAATCAGCCTCTGACTGTCACTCTCCTTAGTGTTCCTGGTGCGACATACCCCTGCATGGTTTCCTCGATCTTAACACCAGGGTAAGTGTGGTGTCCCGTATCTTTTGCTATGCTCATACCCTCAAGAATATATTGTATATACAAATTCCACTGTATCATGGCTTGTTCTTATGCTCATTCCTTTATGTAATGCACTTTGCCATTTATTGTGTTATTGCCTCTACTGTTGTATAGTGTATAGTGGAATGCTATAGTGCATGGTGGAATGCGGTTGTGTATGGAAATCCATACACCACAAAAAGTCGTTCTGCTTCAGTAGTAGCGTCCTCACTAGCATGAATGACTTTTCGTTCTCTGCGTTAGTGAGGAAGTCACAATACAACCGCCCCCAAACAGCGCTGTTCATTGGATAGGGGGCAGTTGATGAGCTGCGTGTGTGAGCCGACTCAGTGAGCGTCAAAATGAGAAGGGAGCGTCTGGTGGCAAGGACTGATCATGGAGACTTACCAAAGTAAGCATACTTCTTTTTGGGGGCCATACACTATATAGAAAAGTGTATGGGAGCCCCCATACACAATCAGCTATTCTAATACCTTGTGGTTTCCATTAACAATAGGTACCTCTTGAGCTTCGCTCTCGAGGTCCTCATTGTCAATGGAAACCACTCAATAGAATAATGATGATTATGAAAGGCTCCCATACACTATCCTATATGTTATGCATGAAATTCCATGCTTGGAATATGCTTGTTCTGCTGCAGTAGTGATGTCATTATGTTGTTCTGCTGCAGTAGTGATGTCACTACTGCAGCAGAACCACTTGGAATGCTGGCACATTGTTGCTTACCTCAATTTAATTCTGTGGTGACAGTATTTTAGAACCTCTAGAGACTTTTCAAGTCAGTTTCATTATGAAAAAGAGAAAAAAAAAACAATACACACATTTCACGTAATACTACTATACACTATAAAAAATACAGGATGAACAACTTTATGCACAACCTGTGTGATCTGTCACCTCAGGGTTCTGATTCCCATGGACCTCTTGAGCTTCGCTCTTGAGGTCAGAGGGAATCAGAACCCCTCTGTGGCAGAACACACTGGTTGTGCATAGTTGCTCATCCAGTATTCTCCATGTTCATGATTCTTGGACTACTACCCGTATATCCTTTTCTTTGCTGCACCTTCATATTGTTCTGTATTTTTACTTTTGTAACCTCCTGGGTTGTGCCTAAAAATATGCATTTTTTTGCTTAGTGTGCTTATCTGGTAAACAAAAGCTAAATAAACTTCATGCAATAAGTGGCCTTGATGGAAGTCTTTCTTGCAGCCACCAGGACATCAGTCACCTTTTGGGAAACCCCAGATCTAGCAATGGCTATGTTTTCAGGAGTCATGCATGGAGATGAACAATCTGAGGTCCCTGATGGACCAGGGTACCCTGTTCCTGAGACAGGCAGCCCTGGCATAAGGTTCCACTGCCAGCCGTTGCAGTAGAGGGAACCAGATCTGTCAAGGCCATAAGGGAGCAATGAGGATTAGAGTTGCCCCCTCCATCTGGAGCTTGAGGAGCACCCCCTGAATGAGAAGGAAGGGAGAGAAGGCATACAGGAACTTCCCCTATGAAGAGAGGGACAACACGTCTCACCAGAAAAGTCCAGACCCTGAAGCAAGTGAGCAGAAAAGCGGCAGTTTTGTGTTGTGTGGGGAAGCAAAAAGGTCCAACTCTGGATGACCCCATTTTTCAAACAGATCTTCTACCACTGAGGTCAACAGTTCCCATTCATGCATTCTGGACTGTGACCTGCTTAGCCTGTCTGTAAAGACATTTTGGGTGCCTGGAACATGTGCTGCTGTCAGTTCTAGACTGCATTCCAGAGCCAAATACCAGACTCTCATTGCTTCCTTGCATGGCGGCAAGAGTAAGTTCCCTCTTGCTTGTTGATGTAATGCATGACACTGACATTGACCATCTGTACTAACAGAGGACCCAGGGCATAGGTGAGCCTGGAAGGTAGGCCATACAGAACAGCTTGCATTTCTAGAACATTTATGTGCAAAATACTCGCCATTGTGGTCCATGTACCCTGCATCTGATGGGGCTCCAAAGGTGCCCCCCAACCTATCCCTAAGGCATCTGTAGTTAAAATCTGGTGAGGGGAGGAGATCAGGAAAGGAACCCCCTTTAACAGGTTGCTGGGTTCCATCCACCACTTCAGCACTTTGTATGCAGGAGAGGTTACTAGAACCCTCAAGCTCTAGATTGTCAGTTAGTTGGTCCCATTGGACTCGTAGGGTCCACTGAGGTATCCTCATATGCAGTCTGGCCAGAGGTACTGTGACAATGGCAGCTACCATCAGACCCAGGAGTCATAGGAATGTCCTGGCTATAACATACCAGCCGTTGTGGACCATTTGGATCTGAGCAATCAGACGTTCTTTCCCGTCTGGAGGCAGGAAGGCTGAGCCCTGGGCTGTGTCCAAAACTGCCCCTATCTATTGTTGGTACCAGCAAGGTATCAAGACAGACTTGGGTACATTGACAGTAACACCTAGAGCATTGAACATCTGCCTTGTTTGAGCCAGGGTGTGCAGGACCTGCTCCTTGGACTTGGAGTGAGCCTTCAGTAGTCAGTCATCTAGATAGGGAAACATACAAAGGCCTTCTTTGCAAAGAGCTGCTGCTACCACTGCCAAGCATTTGGTAAAGACGCATAGCACAGATGATAAGCCAAAGGGCAATACTCTGACCTGGTAGTACTCCCTTGAAATAGGAACTCTCAAATATTTCCTGTGAGGTTTGCAAATTTTTATATGAAGGTAGGTATCCCTCATGTCAAGGGAACAGATCCAATCCCCTACCTATAGTAATGGGAGCAGGCCCTGTAGGGTGATCATCCTGAACTTTTTGTACTCTATAAAAAAGTTACAACAGTAAATACGGAATGTCCAAACTTGATTTAAAGTGCTTCAAGACTTTAATCAAAGTGCAGAGAGTGAATAAATGTACATTAAAAACTTACATCAGGATCCAGATAAAGATACATCCACAAAGAGACAGTAAAATCCAGATAACATCCAAGTTAGATCATGGAGTAAAAAAGTAGTCTTAACAGCTCCAAGAATCCAAACTCCTTGGTCCCACTCCCTCTGATGTCAGAATGTCAGGTCACCTGACACATTTTGCTCAGTCAGCTTTCTCAAAGGATCACTACTGCCTTGGATGGTGTCGGACACCCCCTGTTGAATTCCTGCTTTGCACTTTTTTTGTCTGTGGCACACCCGATCTTTGGTGTGGTCATTTCCATAATCTTTTTGCTTCAATAAAAAAGTTCAGGTCCCCACAGTCCAGAATAGGCCTCAAGTCTCCTGTCCATTTTGGGACTAGGAAATTCCTGAAAGTAGAACCCTGTGTTCCTCTGTTCCATGAGTATAGGTTCTATGGTCCTCTTACAAAGCAAAATACGGACTACCTGGGACTTCCTCTAGGAGTAGAGGAATATGATCTGGAGGATAGTGTGCAGGCATTGGAGGATGGTCTGGAGGTTACTCTATTTTAATCTGCTATACTTCATATTAGCATATTTATTGTTTTTATATTTATGCTGTTTTATTGTGTCCTGTTTTAACTATTGTTGGTGCTCGGAGCCTCCGGGATTGGGTGCCCTATAAATAAAATTGCCTTGCCTAGTTCTAGAAGGTCCAGAGCATGACCTTGTGCTACTATTTCCAGGACCGAGGTATCTGGGGTCACCTCCTTCCACTGATTTAGGTGGGAGGGAGAGACACTTCTAATAACCACCCCTGGAGGCAATGGTGATGGGGTGTAGAAGGAGTCAGGCAGAGCCAGTTGTGGCAGCTCCTGCTGCACCACCACTTATGAGTGAGCACCTGGAGTGATTTCTAGAGTGGACAAGGCTCCTGCACCCTTGCCCTTACTTTCTTGTCTGCTAGTGGTATGGTATCTAGTACCGACCGGATGAAAAGGTATCCTCTGTCTACCCCTTGGTTGGATATTATAGAGGGAATGTACTGACTTTAAGGACGTACCTGATGCCTGGAGGTTAGAAAGGATATCGTGAGCATCTGAGCCGAACAACTTGCATCCACTAAAAGGGCCAATGAGAATGGACCGTTGTACGTCATTCACAAAGCTGGTCACCCTGAACCAGGAGTACTGCCTTAGGTATATTCCTGAGGCAGCTGCTCTGGCTGAAGCATCAGATATGTCATAGGCCATATGTAGTAGGTGTTTTCCTACATCAGCCCCAGCTGTTAGAGCTTTGAGAAGCTCCTGTTTAGGTGCACCTTCAGGTAAGGCTTGGGCAGCTGCTTTAGCCTTTCTTCAGAGTGTATTCTGGTATTACATGGGCCTGGTAATTTGCAATTCTGAGGTCCAGAGAGGCTGTGGCATAGATTATTTTACCCAACACATCTAGCCACCTGGATTCCTTATCAGGAGGAAGTGAGCTAAGGTATTTGGTGCCCTGGATCTATCATGGGCAGCATTTATTACCACAGAGTCCGCCTCAGGTTGACCAGCAAAAAATGATTTCCCAGAGGGGTCATGTACATCTTATCTGCCTTTCTAGGTATAGTAGTAATCACATTTGGCCTATGCCAGGCAGCAAAGGTGGCATCCTCCAGGGCAGGTAGGAGGGGGGTATTACTATGGACGGGGCATAAGGTAGTTCCATGAACTTAATAAGGTTTTTCTTGGCTATATCCTGTTCCTCCAACTCAAACCCCATTGCAGCCTGTAATTGCTGTATCATGGTGATAAAAGATGGGTCTTCTGGGGGGGACCTTGGGGTGCAAACCATCGAATCCTCACTGCAAGTAGACACAGTGCAACAAGTCCTTTCATAAGGACTTTCCACATAGTCTTCAGCCTCATCATCATCCTACATTATGAAATTAGGATTGAACTCAGTGTCATCGGTATGGTCGACGGGTTGGAGGGAGCACACTGGGAAGCCATCAATGCTCGAGGAGGAGCTGAGACATGTCCCTAGGATGTGTCAATGCAGGAGTTTGAATTACAGACCCCATCAATGCATCTCCTGGTAGAGAGGAGTGGGTAATAGGTGCTTAAGCATGTAAGGATGATAGCACCACCTGGATATCGACGACAGTGTAATTGACAGGAATGCCAGTAGAGGTCGATGAAGGAGGCTGGCCCTGGTGTCAACAGCAATGCACTAGCCACACTAGGCATCATGGATTATAGCCTGTCCTAACCTAGAAGTGAGGTTGATGGCCTGGGCAGCAGACAGCATCGCCATGGAGCAGTCGATGGCACAGAGAGTGGTTGTACCTGTGTGAAGGGGCGACCCGGAGCATACTGGGGAGGTTTTCTCCTTTTCTCGTTCCTTCTCCCAGTGCTTATGCTTATGGGACCCAGATGATTTCTCCCTGGATTTTGAAGAGTTAGAACCCGAGAAGTGAGCAAGCGATGCAGCAAAACTTTTGCTGGAGCTCCTTCTCCATTCAGGCTACCTGCTGTTTTAAGTGGTGCTTCTCAAAAGCACCCTTTCAATGTCATCGTGTGGCTGTGTTGAATCCTATGCAAATCGGGCATGCCTTCATGTTATGGTCCGGGCCAGGTCGTGTGAATCTCTAGTGTACAGTATATTTTTCACTGCATTTGCAATAATAGAACAGTTTCAACAACTCCTTAGAGGACATACACGCCACTGAAAATCACTTATGAAAGCGATTGCTTACTATGGTGAGAAAAAGAGAAAGTGGCAACTGTAATAGCATCATTTCCATGCACAGTTTGACGAGTATGGTCAATGGTGAGAAAAGAACTGAGGAAGGAAGGTGCCACCCACGTTTATATGGGAGATCCAATGTCTAACATCGTCATGGGTGGCCCCTAGTGGACTGCTTGCAAAAGTTTCTATGTTGTCTTAGTGCCTGGCAGCTACAAAGTTTATGGGCAGCCTAATGAAAGTGTGTAACTCTAGATGGCGCTATCCCAGGGGCTGCTTACCCTGCCTGATTTGCCACTAACAGGTTGAGGGGCTCTGATCCAATGCGGGTGCCTCCACCCAGAGGTCAGGGTTTGCAATAGTTAAACTAACTTGGTCACAGCCCTCTGGGACACTGCAACCCCTTTCTTCCCACTAGTGGCCCACACAATATATCAGAATTACCTTCACAGTATACACTTACCCCAGGTCTGGTTCCGGCACTGGGACCTCCTGTGAAATGAGATACAGTGCAACAATCACAGTACAGTACTTTAACATAGACAAATACCTCAGGCAGTATAACTTTGCTGAAACAAGCAGCTCTGATTTATTTGGGGATATAACAAGGACAGGGAAATCAGGTTAATTAGCTTATCACTCTAATAATCTACCTATGGCTCTGTGCCAGGCCTATCCCTATCAGTTACTGTCCCTGGGTACCCAAGCCCTAGTGGCTAGTCCAAACCGTGGCAGCTGGTAGGGGCCCTTTCACACAGAGAAAAGGAGAATTAAACAGTCAACAGTACAGTAATTCCATTTGGATTTAATGTGGCAATTCAACAGGGAGCGACCCTGAATTAGTACTCCGACCTCCAAATAAGATAGGGTCCTTCAATGTCAGCAGGGCTCACTTGAGGTACACAAACCTCTTCACACATCCATATAAAGAAAGCACATATACCAGGCAGGCTGCATCTGTATCGATCGCAATTACTGCACAATACCAGGGAGAACACACAGCAGATTCAGTTCCTGACAGACCGAGTGCAATTTTCAGCAATTCTTCCAGTCTTCTACAGGGTGAGCCTGGTTTCTACTCTTCAGAGATCCTTTGATTCTTTTCACAGGACAGATTCAGTCCTAACAAGCTGTTACACAAGCTGCAGACCGGAACTCTGGGCCTTACACACGTTTTTGACTAAAACTGCACACTGAAAAGCACAGGGCTCCTTCCTTCTTCACTGCCAAAGCTCAACTGAAACTCCAACCGACAAAACCGGGCACTTCCTTTGAGTTCCTCCCAGTTCTTGACTGGATTGGCTGTCACTCACAATAGACTGCTGCTGTTGGTCCAAAAGGCACTGAAGTCTAAACTACATCTCCCAGAGTCACTGCCCATACAATCCTCTTGTGGCTGGCTCAGATTATGAGTCAAGTTCTGATTCGTCCAAGGCACCATTTTAGAGCTAGCTTACCCCACACTGATTGGTCCAGTTCAGCAGTTCAAAACTAGAATGGGGAACTAGCAGACACAGTTCTGACTGCAAAAGCAGGTTAGACAAACTGTAATTTCTTATTACTCTAAATAATTTCTGGCAAACAGTTACATCTTTCAGATAGGTTCCCTTTGCACTCCTAGTGACTGCAAAAATGAAGTGAATTGGCAGCAGCTCAGTGGTACTCAGAGAAACACACAGTCCCCATACAAACTAATTATGTCTGCAAGCAGACAGCTCTTAAAGAGACAGTACCAGAGGCTCTAAAACACTCACTGATAAATGGCTTAAATGCCAAACACCATTCAGGCTTGGAGCATTCAAGCAAGCTCCTGGAAGTCTTTTGGGAACCCCCATTTGCAGGGGGGTTACACCCTTCCTGGCCTGGGAAAGCTTGACGTCCGCGTCAAGCAAGTACCCCCATAAGTTTCAACTGCAACCATATACATTTGCATTAGGCTCGCACATGTAATCATCAGTCAATATATCATTTTACCAAGAACACATTTCTGAAACATTGCAGTACGTCACTCTTTACACAGTATTACATACACATTGTACCATAACTCAAGTTATTACCTCTTGTACATGAAACCTGAAGAGAGGGGCCCTTCCTATCAGTTACCTTGGGGCTGGATGGGGCAAGGGCACCATACTAGAGGGCAACACAAGTAACTTGGAGTTAGCACTGATGCTCAGTTTGGGCAATGAGCTCGGGGACACATACACTCCTTTATGGACAACATTGAGAGGCAAGTCCACAGGCCTCCCAAGTGAATCATAACTGAGGTGCACCACAGGCTTTACAGCTCGACCAGTCTTTCTAGGGGAACTGTTATAGTCTCTGCACTCTGAGCCTCATTTTCAGCATTGTCCTCACTTGTCAGGAGTCTCCATGGGGTAGAGGCTAGAACTTGGGGCACTTTCAGCTCCAGGAGTTACAGTTTCTGAGTCCACAACATTTGGCTCGCATGGAGAGCTTTTGGACACTGGCAGTGGACTGTCAGGGCACTCAAAATACTCTTCTTGTTGGTGTATCACCAGTCTGCCCCAATCTATCATTTCCTCCCTAAGCTCAAACAGTTCAACCATGCACAATGATTCCATTTCATCTGATCTGATGCTTTGCACTTCACTTTCTGGGAGCATTGGCTCCAGGGATGAAGCTGGGGGCTTAGACAGTCCAGAAGGCCCAGCTTTGTCTCCAGTATTGACTAGGGGTTGCCCGAAACAATTGACTCAGTTCGTAAGAAGGATAGTATTCAAAGTCACTCTCACTTTCTTCCGATATGGACTGACAGTCATGCTCAACTGGGACTTGTGGAGGGAACACTTTAACTTTGCTTCTGTAGGTGCAGACTTTCTTGATCTTTTCTTAGCAGCAGCTCTAGTCACTGGTCCAGAGGGCATCTTCTAGGGGCTCAGACTCAATTAAGATTTGTCCAATGGGCAGTAAATGATTTCTATGCATTGTTTTTACATCTTTTGAATTATTCTCAGGCCTTACTTTGTACACTGGCAGATCATCTAGTTTGCCCACTACAATGTGAGGGAGATGGTGCCATCTGTCAGCAATCTTGTGCTTGCCATGCAGTCCCAGATTTCTTAGCAATACCGATCTCCCTCCTGGAGTTCCTGTGCTTTCACCTTTTATCATACCTTTCTTTGTTGGCCAGATTTCTTTTGGCAGCCATGGTTTGAGCCAGTTGGTACGCATGAGTTAGCTGGGCCTTTAACTTTTGCACATACTGTAAATAGTTGTCAGCTTGAACCCCATCAGAGAGACCCCAAAACACATCTACTGGTAGTCGAGCTTCTCTTCCAAACATCAGGCGGTAGGGGAGAATCCAGTGGCATCACTTTTGGTGCAGTTATAAGCATGTACCAGGGTGCTAATTTGTTGGCTCCATCTAGGCTTGTCCTTTGGGTGCAGGGTGCCTAGCATATCTAGCAAAGTGCGGTTGAAAGCGTTCAGGCTGTGGGTCCCCTGGGGTGGTAAGGTGGTTCTGGACTTTCGCACTCCCACAGAGAAAGCATCTCTTTGATCAGACGACTCTCAAAGTCTCTCCCTTGATCAGAATGGATTCTTTGTGGAGCCCCATAGTGAACAAAAAGTTTTCTACAAGTACTTTGGCCACAGTGGATGCTTTCTGGTCTTTGGTGGGAAAGCTTGGGCATATCTCGTGAAATGGTCAGTGACCACCAGCACATTACTGATATTTCTTTGATCTGACTCCAAACTCAGAAAATCAATACAGACCAGCTCCATGGGTGCACTGGTGGTGATGTTAACAAGGGGGCAGCCCTCTGGGGCAAAGCTTTCCTCTGTAAGCAGCGACTACAAGTTCGAATGTGTTGCTCCACATCAGCCCCCATCTTAGGCCAATAGAATCTGGATCTCACCAAGTCAAGTGTTCTGTCTATACCAAGGTGCCCCATGTGGTTGTGCAAGGACCTCAGTACTGAGTCTCGAGAAGGCAGTGGGCAGCACTAGTTGTTGTTTGTCTACTTGTCCCCTCTGTCTACTGTTTCTCTGTATAACAGTTTATTGATCAGTTTCAACTTAGGACCTTCTTTGTATAACAGTGCAGTTCTCAAATCAGTGGGCGTAATTTGGACACATCTTTTCCTGCATAGAGGGCTTCTAAAGCTGCTTTGATCATGGGATCTGAGTTGAGCCCCGAATACTGTCATTGTCCAGCTGAGGCAGTGCACCAATGTCTATTGCAGAAAAGTGGCAATAAGCAGCAGGTATGCAATTCTCAGAGGCTCCCAAGCAATCCACCATGCAGTCCACTGCGTCCGTGGACATTTGTTCCTCCCTGTCAAACTTCGGCAGAGTGCCCGAATGTCAGGTTCTGCCAATCGGACCCAATCATTCTGGGAACAGGCCTCCGGAGAGACATCAGCATCTATGTGGTTCAGACCTGCTCATTGAGCATAGTCATATGTAGATAATGAGAAAGCCACCTATGGCCAGTGGCATCCAACTTAGCTGAGGTCTGCACATAGGTCAAAGGATTATTGTCAGTTTTACTAGTATTTAGCCCATACAAGTACTCATGGAATTGGTCAACAATAGCCCACTTCAAAGCTAGGAACTCTAACTTATGTACAGGATAGTTCTTTTCGGATGGGGTCAGGCTTCTACTGGCAAAGGCCACTGGTCTCAGGCCATTCTGTGCTCTTGGTAACACAGCCCCAACCCTTGCAAGCTAGCATCAGTGTGCAGGACGTAAGGTTTTCTTGGATCGGCATAGGCCAGCACTGGAGCATGGGTAAGTTGATATATGATCTCATGAAAAGCAGTCTCACAATCAGAGTCAGCGGCCCCAAATACTTCACTCGGATGAAAATACACTCTTTCAGTCTTGAGGGGCTGACTTTTGGTATTTTGTGGGTTGGGGATACCCTTGAGTAAGGTTAAGTAAAGGCGGATCACTCTTGAATAGTCCTTGATGAGCGCCGATAATAACCACAGAATCCAGGAATCTTTGCAGTTCTTTTTAGATTTTTGGGCTGTGGCCAGGTGAGTCAAGGCCTCAACTTTACTTGGGTCGGTCTCTATTCCCTCGGTGGATACTATGTGTCCCATACTTTACTGATGTTTGAAAGAATTGACACTTATCAATGGACAGTTTAAGGCCAAAGTCCTCCAGTCGGTCCAATACCTTAAATAATCTGCTCTCATGTTCCTCCAGTGAGCTGCCAAACACAATAACATCATCTAGGTATACCAGGCACTCTAGTAAGTTCATGTCCCCACGCACGCTCCATCAATCGTTGAAAAGTGGCTGGGGCACCTGAAATCCTTGAGGCATCCTCATGAATTCATAAACCAGCGGACAGATAAAGGCTGTCTTCTCACGGTCCTCTGGGGCCATCGGGATCTGATAGTACCCACTCGGAGATCCAGCACAGAGAACCACTTGCTCCCGTTTAGGCAGTCAAAGCATCCTGAATACGGGGCATTGTGTACTGATCAGGGATAGTCCGCGGTTTAAGGTGCGATAATCCACACACATCCTTACTGTTCCATTCTTTTCCTCACTACCACAATGGGGAAGCATAAGGCTTCTGGATTCTTGTATTACACAGCAGTAACATCTCTTGCAGATGCCGTCTCACATCATCTATGTCAGCAGGTGCCAGGCGTCGAGACCTCTCACGAAATGGTCTTTCGTCATGCAGCGGATATTGTGCTCAGCTCCTTGCGCATCCCACTCCATTCCTTTAAAGAAAACACCTGGTCTGGGCAAGCTTCTCACTGATCCTCACTTTCCATTCAGCTGGCAGCGAAGTCGCGAAATCAAACAAGTCAGGCGTTACTCTGTCATTCTTCCTTGAACTCTTGCTGCTGTAGCACTGCAGTGTCTGCACAATGCACATTAGCCAGGATGCAACCTCTGTTTACTCGAATGTCTCTTTCAGACACATTATGAACTTGGACCATTACCCTTCTGGCATAAGCATGGGCTCTAGCGGGCAAAATACTGAAGGCTGACCAGCAGTCCCTCTGGCAATTTTCCATCGCCTGGTGCATCCAACATTAATATTTTTTCTTACATCCTTTCTGATACGGACCTCTCCTGTAAGGTACACTGGGCATTTGGCGCCAGGATCAGAGACTCAGGATCCTTCTTCCATACAATTCCGACCGGTTCCTCTGGTTCTGTTTTTCAGCATCTCTCTGTGCCTCATAGGCCTTCTTAATTAAAGCGGAACTCTTAAGCTCTACTAGTCTTTGACCCTGTTTTCATAACACAACTGTGCCAGCCTTCCGAACATATGAGCATTTGTTCCAATCAACAAAGGGACACCATCATACAGTCCAGTGGGGGACACACTAAGGCTAGGGTCTCTACTTGTTCGGCCACTCCAGCCACGGAGGTGGGGAAAGACAACCAAATTCGGATATACCGGAATAGGGGTAGGCCTTCTCACTTAACCCCCATACATGCAGTCCTTCTAATGGTTGTAAGGTACGTCTGACAAATGCTTTGATACCAATCCTGGAACATAATTGTCACTTGGGAGCCACTGTCTAATACAGCTCTTGTAGACACTCCATTCACCTTTACAGTGGTCTCCATGGAGGGACCCACTATTCTGGACCAGTCTGGAGAGGCGGTAGTGGGGGCCTGGGCAACTGACCTTGCCACAAAGGGCGTGAATTAGCATTTTGGTGCCCTCACTGGGATCATGTCGTGCACCTCTTAACCACTGATTTCTTCTCCGAAGCTCTCCTTGTAGCCTATATGCAACTTTGTCAGTGTCTTTTGGGGACTGGCATTCCCTTTTCATGTGCCCATCTTTCCCACAATTATAGCAAAACATACTTTCTGGAGTTTGAGCTGGCCGAGGCGCCACACTGGGAGCCAGGGCGGGGTATTACTAACTGGAAACCTGGGTGCCATCTCTGTCTCGGTGATAAGCATTTGGAGACATCTCGTCAGTTTCTCCACTTCCATGGTCAAGGAATCGAGTTGGAGCTGTTATCAGCAGGAGATACATGGGTGGGTACCCCACCCCCCTGAGATGCAGTCGGATATAGGTCAGGGCCCGTACTTGCAGGCGTGGCCTTCATAAAGGACTGTTTTTGAATTCCGGATCTCTCTCAACAGTTCGCCCATTTGGCATATCTTTTCCTTGTCAGAGCACTCATTGACTGCCAACCTCTGCCCTGAACTTCACTTGATGGGTCACCCTCAGTCACTCCGGGTGTAGCCACAGCTATTGGTGCAGGTCCCTCCGAGGTCGCTTTTCTCAACTCCTCAATTTCTCTCATTAACTCATCATAGAGGTGGGGATTCCAGTCGATCTGCCAGGCGTAACTGAAGCAACAGCAGTTCTGAGAAGGGGCAGACTTAAGGATCCTGTCCAGCCTGGTTCGGTCCAGTTCAATCGCTGGCAAACTACCTTTCTGAGGCATTCTTGCAACAATTTTTCCAGCCGAGAGACATACACAGACAACAACTCCCCTTGGTACTGTTGTGCATCTCTTACTCTCACCATAGGTCCTCATCAGAATCTGGGCTCCCATACACATTCTCCAAGGCCTCAAGATAGGCCTGTGCAGTCGCTTCAGGGTTACTGGCCCGTTTGCTTACGGATGGTAGCCAGGGCAGGACCTCGGAGGCTCTCACTAACCCTCTTTAGCTTTCACCTTCCGAGCATTGCCATTCTAGCACTTGAGGGCAACATAGTCTATCCAGGTCTCCCAGTCATCCTCCCTTGGGGGTGGGAGGGTGCCAGAAGATCCTCAACCTTCGGTAGAGTCGTGACTAATGGCAGGTGCAGAAATAGGAGTCTGCATTGGTTCAGCCACCATTACGGGCACTGGAGCAGGAGAGGGTGTTGGGGAGGAACACCCCAGGTGGCAAGAATAGTTTCTTCAAGTCCTCCACAGTTTTCCCTCTCCCAGCAACCATTCAGCAAATTTCTCCTCAAAAGTTTCAGATAGTGGTGGGGCTGATTCCCCAGGTCTTTACTGTCCTTAGTTATCACTCTCCAAGCAGTGAGGGCTCCCTCTGGGGTAATGGTCTGTGGCACTTTGGAGCTATCTATGGGATCCTTAAACTCTACTAGGGCCAGGAAAGTGTGGGTGAGCAGATTAGCATGCCGACCCACCACCACAGGGTTTTGTAAACCTTCCACCTTGGAAAGTACTCCCTGCACAGTGTCCGTATTGATACCCAGGGGGATGTCCAGGATAAGCATAGCATTTTGGGGGTCGATCTCCTCCCCAGTACACCACTCCACCAGCCGGTGCACAGCCACTTCTGTCGGGGTACCCATTTTTTCTTAACAGTGGTTCGTAAATATGGCCACTAGAGGACACACAATCCCAGCGGTGAGCCTCAAGATGTAACCCCTAGATGGCGCTATCCCAGGGCTACTACCCCTGCCTGATTTGCCACTAACAGGTTGAGGGGCCTGGATCCAATGGCGGGTGCCTCCACCCAGAGGTCAGGGTTTGCAATAGTTAAACTAACTTGGTCACAGCCCTCTGGGACACTGCAACCCCTTTCTTCCCACTAGTGGCCCACACAATATATCAAATTACCTTCACAGTATACACTTACCCCAGGTCTGGTTCGGCACTGGGACCTCCTGTGAAATGAGATACAGTGCAACAATCACAGTACAGTACTTTAACATAGACAAATACCTCAGGCAGTATAACTTTGCTGAAACAAGCAGCTCTGATTTATTTGGGGATATAACAAGGACAGGGAAATCAGGTTAATTAGCTTATCACTCTAATAATCTACCTATGGCTCTGTGCACAGGCCTATCCCTATCAGTTACTGTCCCTGGGTACCCAAGCCCTAGTGGCTGTAGTCAAACCGTGGCAGCTGGTAGGGGCCCTTTCACACAGAAAGGAGAATTAAACAGTCAGCAGTACAGTAATTCCATTTGGATTTAATGTGGCAATTCAACAGGAGCGACCCTGAATTAGTACTCACGACCTCCAAATAAGATAGGGTCCTTCAATGTCAGCAGGGCTCACTTGAGGTACACAAACCTCTTCACACATCCATATAAAGAAAGCACTATACCAGGCAGGCTGCATCTGTATCGATCGCAATTACTGCACAATACCGGGAGAACACACAGCAGATTCAGTTCCTGACAGACGAGTGCAATTTTCAGCAATTCCTCCAGTCTTCTACAGGGTGAGCCTGGTTTCTACTCTTCAGAGATCCTTTGATTCTTTTCACAGGACGGATTCAGTCCTAACAGCTGTTACACAAGCTGCAGACCTGAACTTGGCGCCACACACGTTTTTGACTAAAACTGCACACTGAAAAAGCACAGGGCTCCTTCCTTCTTCACTGCAAAGCTCAACTCAACTCCAACCGACAAAACCGGGCACTTCCTTTGAGTTCCTCCAGTTCTTTGACTGGATTGGCTGTCACTCACAATAGACTGCTGCTGTTGGTCCAAAAGGCACTGAAGTCTCAAATCTACATCTCCCAGAGTCACTGCCCATACAATCCTTCTTGTGGCTGGCTCAGATTAGAGTCCAAGTTCTGATTCGTCTAAGGCATCATTTTAGAGCTAGCTACCCTACACTGATTGGTCCAGTTCAGCAGTTCAAAACTAGAATGGGAACTAGCAGAATACAGTTCTGACTGCAAAGAAAGCAGGTTAGACAAACTGTAATTTCATTATTACTAAATATTTCTGGCAAACAGTTACATCTTCAGATAGGTTCCTTTGCACTCCTAGTGACTGCAAAAAATGATGAATTAGCAGCAGCTCAGTGGTACTCAGAGAAGCACACAGTCCCCCATACAACTAATTATGTCTGCAAGCAGACAGCTCTTAAAGAGACAGTACCAGAGGCTCTAAAAACACTCACTGATAAATGGCTTAAATGCCAAACACCATTCAGGCTTGGAGCATTCAAGCAAGCTCCTGCAAGTCTTTTGGGAACCCCCATTTGCAGGGGGGTTACAAAAGAGATATCCTCGAAGAAGATCTGTGGTTCCTGAATCCAAAGTACTACCAGAAATTAACCTTAAGAAAATTAAAGAAACAATATAGACATGACATTACATTAACAAAATCTAAACCCATGATTTACCCCCAAAAACTTACAGGATAAAACATTAATCTAAAACAAAGTCTCTGGCCTCAGCCCCAGCTTATCCGGCTGGAGGCCAACAGACCACATATTCTGCCATCGTACTCAGCCAGAGTACACAGCCACCACCACATCTAGTGTGTCGGATATAACTAGCCTGCTCACCCCCCAAAAGAGTCCCTGCCACACCAGCTAATTGGTGGGTTGGGGCAGCTATCGGGAAATCAGCATAAAAGCCGATATTGCCAGGGACTTTAGTGAAAAGCACCAGAGGGAGAACAGGTATTAACAGCAGTAAATAAGAGCAAATTGTCTCTTACAAGGTGCAGATTTAGGACTGTTACATGGGATGCAAATCAAGAGGTTTGTACAAACAGTTCACTGATAGCAGCAGGACAGGAGTTAATACAGGAACTGCTCACAGTTCAATTTTAGATACAGTCAGCAGTTCAACAGGCAGAGACCCTCTTGCAATTCAGGTACCTTATGAATGCAGATGATACATTCAGGCTGCAGAAGTGGCATCCTTGTTTGCAGTCTCAAATGAGAGGCCAAGGACTCAATGGGTATAGCGTCGAAAGTAACCTCTCACTTACTGTACATGGTGATCCCTCCTTAATAGGGTTGAGGCACTTTGGCAGGGCAGTGCAGGGCAGCTTGTACTGTAAATGCCTATGCTGTATCTATCATGTCGATAAATAGGAGACTTTCGTTTCCAGTGCTGTTAATCCAGCACTCTTTATGAGCACTAAATTTACCCACAGAAAAAAAAAAAAACTTTAAAAAGAAAGTTAATATCAGGTAAGCTACCTCAGTTATCCTACTAGAGTTTTACATGTATACTGTTAGATTCCAGTCATGGTAGAATTTGGGATTACCCAGACGTCACTTAAAACTGGAAAATGGTATTTAAATGTTTGCTCCATAGGCATTAATCAATCTTGAAAAAAATGAATTACAACAAAAGAATTTAAACCTCAAATGTCAAATGACTTCCTGGAGACTTGATTTGGGTTGTTAGTTTGGTCTTCATATGTATCTGCAATGAATTTTAACTATTGGTGTTGTTGATATATATATAGATGTTGTGTGTACGTGTGTGTGTGTGTGTGTGTGTGCGTGTGTGTGTGCATGTGCGTGTGTGTGTGTTGATCTCAGTAAAGGGTTGCATGACTAACACTCTGTCTGATGCACCAGGATATCTGAAGGCTTGGATCATGCACTGCTGGAGTACATTTGTCTGGGTAGGTCCCTTACCCCCTTCACCTGATCAGAACTGACACACACTGTGTTTTGGAACAAATGGCCACAGCCATGTGTTACTGTAAATCACAACAAGGAATTGCGTGATGTGTGCAGCTCAGTAGAGTTAGCAAGTTTCTTACTAGGCATTCTGCACCTTCCACTGGTTTGTCCACCTGCTCCCAGGGCACCTTCTAGGCACAACCGCTGTTTCTTAAAAAGAGGCACAGCCCACAACCCCGTACCTTGTTGCGTATATTATGGGAATGTGAATAAGCCCAACATTTTGGAATGTAATCAAAACCACATTAGAGACCCTACTGGGACTCTCATGCTTTATACTGAAATTTGCATCCTGGGAGACTATAAAAGTCCTAATGGGCAATCAATGTGTTACATGCCCATTATTTCGTTCTGTGCCAAAAAGATACTACTACGCCATTAGCTTGACCAGGAAGTTCCCTCTAGAGCGGAGTGGCTCCATGAGGTTCCTTTTGCTCTACAAGCAGAAAAGCTCATAGCCCAGGTGGCTAATAGATCTCACTATTACCAGTCGGTATGGGCCCCTCTTCATACTTTGCTAACCGCCTAACCAGATTAGCATATGAGGTGATACTGGTAGCAATACTTTAAGTGGATCTCTTTTCCTTGTAATGTTATTATATTTCGTATACATCTCCTTGACCATCCTGTATGACTGTGTGTACCAGAGAGGGAGGGAGGGTAGGAGGAGGGCCTATAGAGGTTAAAAAGGGGGGAGGGAAAAGGGCTTGTTTACAATGTAACGATTTACATGTTGCTATTAACTTGTTCCTGTCTGCTACATCTAAGAAGTCAGTTCCATAACGAAGATGTTTCTATCAAAATGTAACGACCTTATCAGATCTTGTTGTTTTTCTTTGTGCAACAACAATGCCTACTCAGTTTGGATGGAAAAACTTCAAATTAAATAAAGCATATTACATTTGGAAAAAAAAGAGGCACAGCCTCCTGAGGGACTCTGACCTCTGAAACATAACAGGTGGCCCCTGAGCCATGTGCCATGCACCACACCCCCAGAAGAGGGCACTATACACAAGTCAAAATGCAAGGCAGCTATCCTCAATTGGCCTGTAAGACTTCTCAAGTGGGCAATTCCTGCCATCCTCGAACACATCTGTGATAGTAGCAGGTTACCCTATTACCCTTTTGTACTCTACCAGTGAGACTACCATGCCGCCACACTTGCATGATTGTGACAATCTGGTAACCCCTCATCACTATACTGTTACAAGAGGCAAAAAAACCCCCAAAAAACAGAAAACCACATGGAAAAAAAAAAAAGAAAATTCCTCAGCAACCCCTAATGCAATCCCCATAATTGGATAACAGGCTCCTACCTGCTTAGCTTCATTTCCTGCCTCCAGGGTGGGTGGGTGGGTGGGAGTCTCGCTAGATGAAAGAATAAAGAGGCTGGGCTCCAATGTCCTGGCCTTTAAGTAACTTCCTTGCTCCTCCCCTAGCACAACTTTCTCTGCCCCTCGCTGACACTTACTACACTGACACTCCCTTTCTCCCTTACAGTACTATACCTATCCTGAACACATTTTGCCAGTCGTCGGTGAAGTGGCCCCCAGGAAAAAGGCTCGGCTGGCTTCAATGTGGCCCCCTTCACCAGCTGTTCATTGTTTTGATAGGTCCCTTAACCCTTTCACCTGAACAGAAAAGACATACATCCTGTTTTTGAAGAAATAGCCATAGCCATCTGTTTGTCATAAATCACAACAAGAAATCTCTTGACGTGTGCAGCATAGTAGTGACAGCAAGCCTCCTTTTAAGCAGTCTGCACCTCCCACTGGTCCTTCTACCTGCCCCCAGGTGACCTTCTGCATGGAACTGCTATTTCTTAAAAAGGGGTACAGCCTCTGGAGGGACTCTGGTCTCCAATGCATAAGGGGTGGCTTCTGAGCTGTGTCATGTGCACCTCCCCCATTAGTGGGTGCTACACACACAGGCCAAAACCCAAGGCAGCGACTCCCCAACTGGCCTGTAGGGCTCCTTTTCATCAGGGGCCCGTCACCTGCCAGCTTTGAGGAGGAACCCATCCGCAACAATGACAGGATCCCCATTACTCCTTTGTACTTTACCTACGAGATTATTGTGCCACCACAGGGTGACTTTAGTCAATCCCCAAAAGCAAGCCACACTAACAGTCCTCCAAAACACACTGTATATCTGCTAGGAACCTCACGAACAACTCTGTAGATAAATACACACCATCCTTGCATACAGTTGCAGCAAGTAATTTTGTCACAATGTAATCATGCCACAGTACCACGATCCCTATCAAGCCCATAAATCTCTGCATTGCTATATTGACCACCCTTCTAGCCTTCTCAATTACCACTGGATCCTTGGCATACAGCCATGTCTGCCACTGCACAATGTGTGACCAGATCAGCACAGTCCTCAACCAACACTGTGGGAAGAAGTGAAGGTCGTCTTTCATTTGGCAAAACAAACCCAATGATTTTACCAGCCTCCAGTCATTTGCACCCACATGGGCCAGCCACACTCGGGGAGGGCCTTGCCACCTGGCCTCTGCCATGACCCAAGGCAAGAAATTCTTCCACCTGCTTCTTCTATGCCCCATCTACTACACTCATTGCTGATGCAGGTTCAAGAAGAGGTTCTTACCTCCCAGTGTCTGCTTGACCCTTGGTCAGCCCAGTGTAGGAACAATGTCACAAATCCATACCTACTGCATCTGGATTCGCCATCTGTTGAGAAACAAATAAAGTTATAACAAATGTGGATGAACACACCCTCAAAGGCCTGCTATGGTATCACTACAATATCCCAAACTCACTTACCCACCATCCTGTAGCCAGATGCCAGGAATCCTGAAACACAAAATCCCAACAGTGGGATTTTGCCCTCCCCCCGGAGTTTGTAATGCTAACTAAGGGGAGTGCTGGGGCAAAGCCCCCCAAAACATGGAAAACAAGCAAAACCCCACTGTTGGGGTTTTGCATTTCAGGAATCTGGCATTGGGCTACAGAGTGTTGGGAAACCCAGTGTTGGGATATCGTAGTATATCCCCTGCTACTTCCATCACCCCAATGCCTTTCTCCGGATGGCTGTTAATACTGTCACCCTCACATTTGTTGCTGCCCCAATGCGAAAAGAATGGGTATTGAACTCTGCCAAGTTCAACTCCAACCCCTTCATGGCCCTGCCTTAAATGTAACGGAAGTGAAATAGAGTCTGAAGTGTACCATTTTCATAATGAAAGAATACTACCACCCACATTTACTTGGCTAAGTATGGTTGTATTTCAGCCCAAATGTTCCATGTTGCCCCCCTAGGCACTTTCAGGTTGCATCAGCAGCCCAAGGACAGGCAGTCCATTTGGCTCCTATGGAGCCATAGGAACATCCCCCTGATGTCACTGCCACATCTTCAAGGGCCAAAACCACCTCTGCTTTGGCCAACTTGTTTGGCTATATCAGCTAGGACACCCTAAATGTGCCACAGAAGGCCACTAAAAGGGCCATACTGAATAACATTACCTCAGAAATTCCAGAGCACACCTGATCTAATTCTCCCACACCTGTTCCAACAGACTGGGATGAACTGGTCACTGGCAGTCTGTCCTTTTAGGTGCCCCTCATGCCATACTTCTAACATTTGAGAAGACCAGATGCTTGTGTGTTGTCTTGTACCTGACAACTTTTGAAAACCAGGCAATTCCTGACAGATGTTGACCCACAATTTCAAATGTACCCTCTCATTTCTTACACAACAAATATTGGCACAACAGTTCCACCAGGATGGGCCACACATTAAACCACCCTTTTGTTTCTCTTTCATGCAGGCTGGCAGTATACACTAGATGTTACAGTAATGAGCTGTGAATGAGCTTGGTACATTCAGCAGACCCAGGTTTGATTCACACAACCTCCACTTGCATATTGTGTGACTCTGAGCAAGTCGCTTAACCTCCCCAGTGCTCCCTGGTCACCCATGAAATCAGACACTTACCTGGTTACCAAAAGAATAAAATAAAAAAATAAATAAAAAGCTCTCAGTCCCCCTCTTATATGCTGCCCTTATTCCAAGAACTTAAGCGTTTCTAATTAACTCCCCTGCGTCTGCCTCATCAATTCTCAGGAGAAGGCTCGGACTACCCTGGGGAGCTCCTCCACTTCAGGGGACAGCTCCTAGAACCTCTGCCACTGCAAACAAGAAAGAGCATCAGTGATGTCCTTAACTCCAGGCACATGCAGTGCTTTAAGCTGGATGTTAACCTTAAGCATTTAAAACAAACATCCTCATCAGATCACCCATGGGCCCTTGTAGTTGGCCATTAATGGTGTGTATCACACTCATGTTGTCTGACAGAACAATGATTTTCTTATCACAAAGCCTGTCACCCCATATCCGGGGCACACTATGATTGAAGAAAATTCTAACAATGTGACATTCTTTATCAACCTGCCTCACCCCAACTGATTGACTACTGTTCTGCACAAAGCCTCAGGAAGTACACTCAAGCCAAAGCCCCCAGATTCATCTGTATAAAGCTCTGTTTCCTGGCTGGTGGTGGCCATTGGCAATATTGAAATGCCATTACAGCAATTCAAAAAAGCCATCCAGACAGCCAAATCCTCCTTCATACTCTCAGTTAGAGTCTGTGGTGTGAAGCAACTTTTTTTCAGCCTGCCCCCACCTTAGCCATTCTGCACAAATCGGGATTATTTTATATGCAAAGTTAAGGTGCTCCAGCAATTGTTGAAGGTCCCTTAATGTAATTTTGCAAGTCCCTGCCACCATGATTAACAGTTCCCACAAGGCCTGTACCTTATCCTCTGATAACTGAAAGACCATAGCCTGGGTATCGATTTTGATACCCCCCCCCCAAAGCACTTTGCAAGGGCCTTTGAAGCATTTGTCAGTGACATCCCAAAATCTGGACACACCTCTGAAAAACCTTCGGCAAGTGTCCACTTTCCCCACAGCCAGCCCTTCCTACAAACAGAAGTCATCCAAGTAATAAGTGACTTCTGTACTCATTGCTCTCTTCATCACCACCCACTGCAAAAATGTACTGAAATGCTCAAACACCCCACGTGCCACTGCATACCCCATGGGCTTGCATCTATCTGAATAATACTGCCCTTCAAATTTCTTGCCCAGTAAATCCCTATCTTTCTCATAAACTGGTAAAAAGCGAAACACCAATTCTGTATCTGCCATTGCTAGCGAAGTCCTTTTCCCGCTGTCCTCACGACCTCTACCACTCAAATAATGTGTAAGTCACAGCCGAGAACCGCAGGTCTATGTAATCACTGACTGAGTCCCCTTCCAGGAAGGATAAGTGACTTATCCTCCTTAACTCTCCCTGATGCTTTTTAGGGCACCAGCCCAATTGGAATACCTGCAACAATAGGGAAGGCGGGGACAAAAATGGACCACTGATCCTCCCCGCCCCCACTTCCTTTGCTGTCTTTTCCCTGACCAGATCTGGTCACGCCCTGGCAGACCTAAAGTTCTCAGCCTCATAATACTGACTGGGGCCCTCATACTGAATTCAAAACCCAACTGTAAACCCATCCACCAGAGACTGAGCAGCCAACTGGAGAAGCCATGGCCTAATTCAGGTTTACACTGGGTGAATGGATGGAGCCACCTATAGACCCTCTATTTTTGTTTGAACCTGTATCTCTCCATCCTGCAAAATCCTTGGTTAGAATTATAACAACACCCTGCCCTGGCCCCTCCCTGGGCTGAAGTCCCTTGGGCCTCTCTCCTAGGAGATGGGGCCCTCTTTTTTTTTTTCAATCAGTATTTTGTCTTCCACTCAGGTCTGCCCAACAGCAACCCCCCCCAACCTCGTCACTGGCCTTCTCACATATAGACTTACCAGTTATCCACCTCTTGCACAGAACCCACTGGGTGGGCAGCCAGCCATGTCAGTCATGTAACAGCCTGTAGGGGGTGCCAGCTAGAAGCAGCCTGACACCTTTTTCTTCCATTTTTTTCCCCTGCCCTGGAACATCATGATGTGTGCACCAGCATGTCATGCTCTAGCATGACCCCTTGCTTGCATGTATTCCCACTGCACTGCCACCTAGCCTCTGCCAGGTAGCAGCCCCTGCAGTGGGAACTGGTGTCCCCCCTTCCCAAAGAAGCAGAGGAGCTGTTGGGTGCTCAATCCTCCCTCACTCTGCCAGCTCACCAAGCGACCCGCGTCCATTCCTGAACCTGGGCCGCTGGCGTGGGGGTGGGCAGAAGCACAATTGCTCCTCCACTGGACCAGCAGGTGGGGCCCTCTTAATTGGGAAACCACTGTCCATGTGCTGAACCCCACCGTGTTCTATGGCCCACCGCAATGTCATGTCCAGCATGAACCAATGTCTTGCTGGGTCAACTTGCTTCTGCTTCTGCAACTGTTTGTCATATTCAAGTCACCTGTAACCAGACTTTACTGACATGCATTGCCATGACTCTGCTGTAGTAGTTCCATAACCCATGTCCCTTCTCGGGGCCATCTGCTGGATCATTCCTGCAAATACTGTAAAAGCCGCTGACCAATTCTCCCATGTGTGATGGACCTGAATCCTTCTCCTTGTCTGCATTCCTTCATATTTCTATTTTTTCTCTGTTTCCTCCTTTGGCTCTCTGAGCGCATTCAAGAGCGAGAACATGCCCTTATATTCTCCCCACCCAACATCTGTGCCCACACCTTTTCCATGAGATGGAAACCAATTGGCCAAAGCACCAAGGTACTCTTCTTCCTCCATGCCTTGGATGCCACTGGTTGGGATGCTGGTGTCAGTTCTGCCCTCAGTGTTGGCTCCACAGGAGGGGTCGACTGAACTGGAAGCCCTGAAGGCCCTTCCCAACTGGGTTTCTGAACTTCCCTGAGTATGGAAAGCAGGCCTCGCACCAAGCCTTGCCTCTTGTCTGGACCAGTGCTTGTAACTGCCTCTCAGATTCCTCCATACCCCACTTCTGCACTGCCATACCCTTTCCCAGCATCTTCCACTCATGAGGGAAAAACAGGAAACCAACCTGACCCTGTATATACTAGTTATTTTGCTCTTACTGGGCTCCTACTGCCTTATCTCCCTTCACTTTTATCTCCCCACTCTCCCCCAGTCATTATACCCTCCATATATCCATATATGCCCAATTCCTTCTTTTCATTTAACAAAAAAAGGGTTCACGGGGAGAGGCCCTTACCATAGCAGCCAGGCTTCCACACTCCCCCCTTTGAGTCCCATGGTCTATCTCATGCCAGACCTCTGACCCACACCATGCTTCCATGCCCTTGAATGAGTTGCTCTCCCATCAAACTACCCATCCCCCAGTATAATGTATCCTGATCTGAAAAGGACTTGGGGGCTGGCCCGGTGGCACTGAGGGTTGAGGTACTGGATGCCACACCTCATGCTACGCCAGCGACCCAAGTTTGGGAATGACCTCAGGCCACCAGTATGCCAGCACGGGGGGGAAGGTGGGAGCAGGATCAAGTGTTGGCTCTCCTCTCCTGGGTAAGGGGTGGGGTCACCTGCCCATAGTCCCAACATCACCTCATGGAGGTTCGGTGCCAGTGCAGGTGGTCAATGGCGTGACTGGAAGGAAGGGGCATCCCAAACGGTGTGCTCACACGTGCCTTCACACACACACACACACACTACATTGGTGACGCGGTGTAGGGGCCTGGAGAAAACCTGCAAAACCCAGAAACCATATATGAAAAAAAGAAAAGACCTTAGGAAGAGCTTCTCCCTCACAGGGAACTTCCTCTTCACATGAGTACCAGGTCCCTGTAGCGTTAAACTTTTAAATCCTTAACCTCCTCTATGTCTTGCTTCCCCTCCACCATTGTACATTTTCTTTTCCCCACTATATACTCCCAACCTACAGGGAGAAATCAATGTGCCAGCTTATAGGGGAAACAGGTTACTCCCGCCGGCCAAGCCTGACACGGTGCTGCAGTGCCCAGAATGGCAACTGCAGTGGCAAACAGGAACACAGAGTGCACAGCTGGAGGAGGAATGGGTGCCAGATGGAGCTGCCCAGCTCCTTTAGATTAGAGTCAAGTAAAGACGAAGGCTCAGCCTCTAAATAGCAGTTACACAATCTACATAGGCAAAGAAATCTTGTTACAGCAAAATGTGAATGCATAAACGTTTTATTGAGAACACTCAGTAGATTGTAGGTCAGAAGCTCCTGATCGCACAGCACTAGCCCACTTCACTGCACCACACACTCGCCAGCATTTGAGGTGCATGTGGCTTTATTTTTTCATGCTGGTCATTGTCTGCACACTATACACTCCATCCCTCATGCCATGCCGCTGCAACCAAAGACTCGCTTCGCTCATGCCACCCCCACCCCTGCCCTCATTTGATTGGCCTGCCTGTAATTATGTGGGGGAGAGTCCTCCCCACAGCCTATTTAATCAGAGCAGCTGTCTCCCGCTCTGCTTAGAGAGTCGCATTCGCTGTCGTTTCGCTGTGGTCCAGGGCTTCCTCCCTCCCGTCTTTTTTTTCTTTCTTGGTTGCTGTTTCCTTCCTCCCCTTGCCCTGCGATTCCTCCATTGCTCCTGTTTGTTGGGTGAGTGGTTCTCCCTCCCTGCCTATGCGTCTCTTCATTCTGCCCTGCTTTCTGCTCCTACCTTATTCCCCTCCCTCATCTTGGGCAGCCCCAGTTCCACTCCAGTACCTCGCCGCTCCATTCGCCGCCGCATCATCGTCCTCCTGCTTCAGCCTGTGGAGTTTCTCCATTGCTGCTCCTCCTAGCTTGCTCCTCCGCCTCATCAGTTCTGCTGCCCGCACGGCTCATCCTCCAGCTGCTGCAACTGCCGGCTTTCCCGCTGCCAGCTCCTCTGATGCATTGTCTACTTACATTTCCCGTTTCTCAGCTGGCTCAGCCTCCTTGTTGGATGGACCATGCCTCCAGCATCCTGCTGCTCCACAGCCGAGCTCCTTCCCGTATTGCGCTCCAACCCACCTGTCCTCCTTCCTTCTGCCTCCCTTCTCCATCGGCAGCATTTCCTGACCTCTTCACCTTGTCCGCTGCCAGATGCAGCTGCCTCACTCATACTGAGCTGTACATCTGAATTCTTGATGCCCTGCTTCTGGACTATGGGACAACATTACTGGAGCCTCATCGCCATTTTCTCCACTTCCAGCTGCAGCTGCCTCGCTCCTACTGAACTGTTCATCAGGATATTACTCTACTCGCTGCCTCAGTGAGTCCGTGCTTCAGCTTTCCATTATGGATGCCTCTCATTCTTCTCTTTTCGTTGATCCTGCATGCTGCTGGCCCCTGGCCTGCCCTTGGTCGCACAGCTCACCACACATACCCGACTACTTTCTGCCACAGTCGATATGCCTTTTAGGCTTGCTGTAGCATCTATAGGCATTGCTAGCAATTGACTGTTGAAGCGCTTTGGATATTGGTTTCGTGCCCCTTTTTATTTGGCAGTTGCTACCCGGGTATGATTTATTCGTTTTCTGGAGCAGTAGTATATTGTGTAGTCTTGAGCTGCCACAAGTGCATTCTGCATTGCTACCATTGGTAGTGCTAATGCATTGCTGAACAACACTGCAGCCTGTTGTACTCACCATATTACTAAATCTTTATGGCTCAGCTATGCCTCCCCATTGATCTGACCTGCCATGTTAAAAGGTGGGACTGGCTGCTGCTCTGTTTACCTTGCTAGCTCACCTACGAAAGGTCCGCTGCGCATGCTAGCTTCCATAGGGCTAGCTGCCCTTCTATTGCCTTCCCAGCTGCATTGCGTGGGATCCAGCTGCGTGCCAGCCTTCCTGGGGCTTGCCTTCTTATCATCCCTACCAACTGGTCTACATGTAGTTCTCAGCACCCCCTGGACCAGCGGATATTCTTCCTTATATGACCTGCCTTTGCCCCTCGGGCTGGGAGGTTCCTGCTCCTCGCTTGCTTCTCGACCTCACCTAGCCCATCGGGCTGGGGGTTACCTACTTCTCTCTTGTCTGCTGGCTCTGCTTGGGCCTGGAGATTCACAGCTTTCTGCATCCTTCGCCTCAGTGCTGGGCGTTTACATGTTTCCGCTTCCCGCATCACTCTGTTCAAAGCTTGGCGATCCTCACATCTACTATCGCCTACTTGCTGCTGTCTCAGTCGATCAAAGCTGCTTTCCTGGATTGCATCGGACATTTATTCTTCCTCATATGTTTTTGGATGTTTGCCCTGCCTCAGCCATGGACTTACTGCTCCTTCCCTTTCCAAGACACTTGGTTGGCGTCCCTCAGTCTTCCTTATCGTGGTGCTCTAACGGACTCTGACCTGTGCCAATGTTACTTCTTTACTGCAGCCTTTTCAGTTGTCTCTTTCAAGGACTCTGGTTTCCTGCATCAAACTTTGCATACCTTCAGTTTTGGATGTTGTTCCTCGTCCAGTTGCCATATCTGCTTCAGTCACTTCAATCAGATCCCTGCCTTCCTTGATCTCGATTAATCGGTCCTCAGCATCAATTCCTTCTCCATATGCCTTCCAGCTGCAATAATACTGTGCTCAAGGATGATCCAAGATGCGTTTCCTGGAAGCTCTATGCAGCTCTTCATTTAGCGGACCTTCGTAGGTATAGTTGCATTCCTGTTACCTAGAGCTCCTTGCCTAGTACCTCTCCAGCTGCTTGACTGCTGCACATCACGTCAAGGGAATGTTTTCCATGCTCAATTTCTGCCAGCAGACATTCCTGGGTCTGGCTGTGCCTCACGTAATGGATTCAGCCGCCTCTCTCCTACCTCCTAGCTCGGTTCAGCTGCACTTTTCTAGGGGCTGATTGCCACGTCCTATTCTTTCTCATTTGCCTTTGTTGGTGCACTCTCCGCTCCTACTGCCTCGCTTCAGGTTTTGCAGTTTTACTGCCTTGCTTATTTGGGCTCACCATATTCTACTACTACTTGGATGCTTCATATCTTACATCAGTATCTCCGATTATCCTCTACAGAATGCCATTTTTCAGCTCAGTTCTACAAGCTGCTGCCTGCATATCAACTCATCAGACTATACTTCACTTATCAGACCTGGATTCATCAGTCGGTACCATGGCTACAAGCCTCTTATTACACATACTACAAGCCCTCTATTAGAACCGCTTCTTCAGTTATCCCCTTCTCCGATACTTCGGTTCTCGTCCGCTTCATACCTCGAATTTGCCTGCCCTCAGTTCTTCATATTAGTCCTCTCGTACAGTTGTCATGTCTCAATCTCAGTCTGTCAAGTTGAAATTGTACTGTCAAGCTGACGGTTTCCTGTGCATCATCAAAGGACTACATCGCTTGATTTCTGCCAGCAGACATTCCTGAGTTTAGTTACGCTTCCCATATTGGAATCAGCCGCCTTTCCTATCTCACCTGCTATCGATTCAACTACGCTTCCTCAGGGGCTGGTTGCCACATCCTATTCCTTCTCATTTACCTACGTTGCTACAATCCCGCTCCTGCTACCTCTCACCCCGGATTCACAGTCCAACTGACTTATTTCATTTTTGGGCTTATCATATTCTGCTACTCGGATGCTTCATAACCTTGAATCAGTGTCTCTGATTATCCTTTACAGCTTGACATTACTCCACCTCAACTCTACAGCCATTACTTCTTTTCAATTCCTAAGACTATACTTTATTATCAGAACTGGATTGCCACTTTCGATAACCTGGCCTCAAGCCTTCTCTCATTCATCGTATCACACAAGCCTCTATTATTAGAAACCTGGAAATTGTACTACTTATATTCGTCTTGCCTTGTTGGCGTCAAAGCTTGGATGCAAATATCTTCTGGTCTCCTGTATTGAGTTCGTCAGTCATCAACTTCATCCACGATCATTCAATTCCATGGATTATGCCCTCTATCAACTGAAGTATGGAAGATGGTTCTTCAATATATCTACTCTCCATCATTCAGAATTATACATGGATTCTTGGACTCAGACTTTATTAGAAGGAAATTACTGCTCTGGACATTTACAATTCAGTTTTTCTTAAGCTCCATTCATATGGACTGAATTCTACGAATTAGAATTCAGATTTTAACTGATTAATTAGTTTAATTAGGACCTCTCTCCTTTAGTATGCCCAGAAGGACGGACAGGTCAGTAGCCATGGGTCCTCAGAGGTTCCCCCCCAAGGGGGTTTTTCCTCTCCTGAGTGCTACTGGTCACACTCTCCGGAGTTGGAGGAGGTGATCGTCTATTCATATCGTTAAGTTGTTATGCACGATTCCTCAGCATTCAGTTTTAGAGCAATCTTTGATATTTATTCTTTCTGGGGCTCCATAATCCTAATCCAAGCCTCCTTCCTTCCTACAGGTGGGATACAGAGAAAGGCCAAAACCATCAAATATTATCAAATGATTCAATTCAAGCATCCAAGTACCTAAGCACAAGTCATTCTATACTGGCCTCTGTATCCAATAACCATCTACATCATTCCAATATGTTACATAAGCACTGAGCTATGAACCACACATAACAAATAAATATAACCAGCCATGGGGAATGGAGTAGGAACACCCTCAAAGCACCCCCATTTTCTTTAAACAGAGCTTCCCTACATAGCCAGACTTTCTTTACTTTGGATAAGTTCTTCCGAGTCTCATCCTCTAACCACCACCCAGTCTTCTTGAAGTCAGCCTGCATGGAATCGTGGAAAAACATACCCCAAAAACCTGGAAAGACAAATTACATTGAAAGCAGCAGTCCAATCAAAATGTTTTTCCAAAAGCTAGTTTGAGCTACAATTAATAACAAGCATTTGTCAGTATCGAATGTTTGCTTGCTGGTATTAGCAATGGAAGTGCAGGAGTTAGACAGATGCAGAATAGGAATGGCAGTGAAGTACTGAACTTCATGCCAACACCACCTCCACCCTGCAGAGATAGACAGGCATTGGGGTATGC
Source organism: Neoceratodus forsteri (assembly GCA_016271365.2). Lineage (NCBI taxonomy): Eukaryota > Metazoa > Chordata > Ceratodontiformes > Ceratodontidae > Neoceratodus > Neoceratodus forsteri. The sequence goes on along the minus strand of CM028129.1, from coordinate 1,198,994,842 downwards.
ATTTGGGTCGTCACCCACAACGCTCATGCCATTTCACCTCACCCTATCCTGCAGACACTGACAAGTGTTGAGGTGTGCCTTGACGTATTCGGCTTTACAGTCACCCATTCCATAAGGACATATGCTGAAATGGGTGCAGTATAGGAGAATGGGGTGAACTATGGGGCCGAACAGTCCAAGGCACACCTCAATGCCTGTCACTGGCTGCAGGGTGGGGGTGGAATGGCATGAGCATTAGAGCCGACATTCCAAAGGTACACCCCTTACACCTGTCAGTCTGTACAGGGTGGGATGTTATGGTTAGAAACCCCTAATGCCTCAGGCGTTTGTTGATATTTGTGCTACAGATTTTCAACATGGCCTTTTTGTGACCCCCACCTCATGAAAGCATTTGGGACCTCTGCTCATGAACAGTGGCACTGTGATTTTGTTAATCTGTCCCGAACGTTGATTTCTCACAGCGACCGCACCTTTCTGTGCCAGATGTGAAACCACAGTTCAGGCAGGATGTAGTAACAGCTGTACTGTTCTTAAGGAGGTGTGCAAAATGGCAATGTTCAGATCTGGAGTGAAAATATTACAAATTCTCGAGCTACGAGTGTGTGTGGAAACTGCATAATGCACACTCATAACATAATCATTTGTGGACTTTCTCACCAGATTTCTAACATAGGCATTTTGGGACCTCTGCTCATGAACAGTGTCACTGTGATTTTGTTCATTGTCCGAACATTGATTTCCCAGTGACCATGCCATTTGTGCGCCAGATGTGCAAAAACACATTTCGGCCAGGAATTTGACAAATGACAGCTGTACTGTTCATAAGGAGGTGTGAAAAATGCCAATGTTGAAAATCTGGAGTGAAATACTAAAAATGCTCGGACGTTACAAGCGTGCATGGAAACTGCACAATGCACTCTCCTAACACAGTCATTTTTTTGAAATGTGCTCACCAGATTTTCAAAATAGGCATTTTGGGACCTCCTCATGAACAGTGTCACTGTGATTTTCTTAATCTGTCCTGAAAGTTGATTTCCCACAGCAACCACGCCATTGTGCCACATGTGCGAAAACATATTTCAGGTAGGATGTGAAAAATGGCAGCTATACTGTTCATAAGAAGGTGTGAAAAAATGGCAATGCTGCAGCTCTGGAGTGAAAATATTAAAAATTCTTGAAGTTATGAGTGTGCGTAGAAACTGCGCAATGCACGCTAGTAACATAGTCATTTTGTGGAATGTTTTCACCAAATTTGAAGCATAGGCTTTGGAAGCCCACCTCATGAACAATGACACTGTTGTTTGTTAATCAGTCCCAGAAGGTGATTCCACGCGGTGACTGAAATCATCTTCGGGACTGAATATGAAATGGCGACTGATCATAGATTAGAACCCTGCAACCCATGTTGAAAATTTGGAGACAAAAGTCACAAAAATGACCGAGATAGCCACCTAACAGAACCCCCCATTTATGTCATTATACAGCTTACCGGCATTTCTTCAGTTCACGGTCGGCTTTGAAGAGCGAGACGTGTTCTCAGTCCACCAAAGATCATCGCACCAAGCTCCAGAAGTAAGTATGGGGTGAGGGGTGTGTGGGGAGGTTGGGTGCACAGAGAGTGGGTGCAGGTTGGGGTGGGGGCACCAGAGACAACGAGAGACCATTTTTTTCTTTCACAGGGTAAAAAAAAAAACATTGCGGGTAGGTTTTCCTTAACAGGTTTGTTTTTGGCACACTGGAGTGGGCTCCCAGTGTGCCACCTGTATTGTTTGAGGACGTGACTGAAGCCAACGGGGATTGAGCCCCCCGTCAGCACAGAAAGCATGTCTGTTTGGGGGGGCACATGATGCCGAGGGGGATTAGGCACCCTCAGCATACATAACTATTACATGGGGGGCATTATGCCGGCGGGTTGGGCTCCTGTCAGCAAATGAACTGGGAGGGGCATGCCAACAGGGGATTGGGCACCCCCATCAGCTTTATGGGGACTATGGGCGGCAGATGGCGACGCCACCGGCATGTTTTTGAAATGTTACACCAGGCAGGCACCGCCTGCAATGACAGGTCGCTCCTCATTGCAGCAGCTAATTCCTTTCAAGTTGGTGGCATGCTTGCTGAACTAGTGTCAGCAGCAGTGTGCCACCACATTGAAACAAGGGACAAGCCTAAGAATGCAGTGGTGTCATTGGCCACCACAGTGCTGCACCTCCAAAACCCGCTTCACTCCTAAGCTGACACATAATGTTTCTGCACATGCGCACAAGCAAACATAAAAATAATGGTAATGAAACAACAGTGACAGATTGGCAAAACATTGCTAGATATTTGTAACCAAAAATTAGCATAGGAAGCCGGCTATAGAGGAGAGGGTAAGGGAGGCACGAAAGGAGGGAAAGATCAAAAGGGCATGAGGTGGGGATAGCTAGGGTTTAATCCTGGTCAGACAGCAGGGCAAGTGTGGAAAAAATGTAGACTAAGACAAGCAAACTGCATTGAAGTAACATTAGACATGCCATAAGGCATTTGCCCCAGGCCAACCAAAGCATATGCAAGATCGAGGGAGATGGAACAGGAAAAAGGTGGAAATGTCACACCAGTAAGTTGTATGATGGACTCTCTGTCCTCCCATTGCAATGGATGCCTCAGAATACCTTACATGGAAACATAGAATCTGATGGCAGAAAAGGACTGCTTAGCCACCTAGTCTGCTCAAATATTCCTGTCAACCCTCCCCTCCTATGTCTTATCTGGTATATATAGAAACATAGAAACATAGAAGGTGACAGCAGATAAGGACCTCAAGGCCCATCCAATCTGCCCATTTCTTTTTCTACCTTATGAATGTGCCATCGACCTTTGCTCTGTCAATGGCCTATCTATTCATACTCATCTCTATTGCTCCCTTATGCCTATCCCATGCCTGTTTGAAGCCCTGCCCTGTATTCATATCCACCACTTCCTGAGGTAGGCCGTTCCATGCATCCACCACCCTTTCTGTGAAAAAGAACTTCCTCACATTACCCCTTAATCAGCCTCCCTCTAATCTCATGCTGTGTCCTCTTGTCCTGCTATTTTTCTTATATTGAAACATGTTAGACTCTTTTACCTTGCTAATGCCCTTAAGGTGTTTGAATGTTTCGATCATATCACCTCTCTCCTTCCTTTGCTCTAGGGTATACATATTGAGTTCCATTAATCTGTCCTCATATGTTTTCTGATGCAGTCCCTGCACCATTTTGATTGCCCTTCTCTGGACTGCCTCAATTTGGCTAATGTCCTTGTGAAGGTGTGGCCTCCAGTACTGCACGCAGTACTCCAGATGGGGCCTAACCAGCGTCTTGTAGAGGGATTATTACCTCCCTCTTACAACCTGTGATACCCCTACTAATACACCCCAACATCCCCCTAGCCTTACCTACTGCTTTAGTGGTCTGCTTGGATGATTTCAGGTCATCTGTGATGATGATGATGCCCAAGTCCCTTTCTTCCCTTGTGACAGGGTTTCTCTTCCCTATGTGCATGATCTTGCACTTCTTTGCGTTAAACCCCAGTTGCCACTCTTCCAAACATTTTGCCAGTTTATCCAGATCTCTTCTCATTCTGCCCACCCCATATCCCTTACATGGGATCCCTCAAGCCTCTGTCCATCAAGAGTGACTGCTCCTCCTCTAGGCTGCAGGAGGAGGCTCCGGCAAGGAGTAACCAGCTGAATGGGATGGCAATGACAGTGGATCAGGTGAGTATATTCTCCAAAATGACCAAAAGAGTCTCCTAGAAGGGATAAACAGGCCCCAAAGATGGAAGTCTGAGGTTTGGACTGGCTCCCACAGCAATGATGTGAGAAGTATGGTGGGTAGACAGGGGGTGATAGGGCTCGGAGGGATGCTGGAGGGCACAGGAGGAGCAGAAATACACAACAAAATAAAAGTAACATTAGTGTCTTGGGACAAGACTGAATATGAAAATTCAAAGTTAGGATATGGTTCCAGTGACACGGTGCTAATGGTGGACTGATTCCACGAGAGCTCCAGGGCCGTTCTCCTTAATCCTCCTCCATTCGTGATAAAACCTGGCTACAAGCAACAAACAACAAAAGTAACAGAAAATGGTATCCACAAGACTGTGACTAAAGGAATTTGCAGTAGAACCCCGGAAAAGGGCAAAAAATGATAGATCAGCAGTTGCCTGCCACAGGCTGCACCACATCAGAGCATCGAGGTCTCCTTGAGTTCCAAATTAGCGGTGGTTAGGAGCTCAAAAGAAGAAGGAACATTTATAATCACTTCAAAGAAGTTGTTTAAAACTCGCCACATAGCAGATAAACTATGCAAGATTCAAACAGAAATAACGAGTCCGCTCAGCACAGGGGAACATAGCCAAAAAATCTGAAGTTGAACAAAATGCTACTGAAACATCTAAAACAGTGGACCTGCACAACAGAGTGCTTCTGCAGCTCCATGACTGTGAAGTTTGGCTACAACAGAAAATAAAAGATTTAGAAAATCGGTCACGCAGGGCTAATCTGAGGATTTACGGCCTGTCCGAAGGTACAGAATCAAGAGACATGGTGACCTACATAACTAGCTTTCTGAAATAAATTTTGGGCCTGAGCGAAGACTATCACCTAAAAATTACTTAACAGGAAATGATGCCCTTTCAGATAAGGTGTATATTAACCAGGGAGTGCTAGGAGTTCCAGTTATGATTTATGCAGGGACATCTCTCATCTTGCATAAATGGCAGGAAAGGGAGACAACAGCAAAACTCTATAAAGCTTGAGTGCTCTCAGCGGAATTATTTTAGTAAGGTGGGTTTTGATGCTATTCTATAGTTAAAATCAGTATGGAGAGGGAATGGGGGGGTGTCGGGGAATGGCCATGAGGAAAGAGGACAAGATTAGATTACTTTGGTCCTAGCAGGGTGCTGGTAGCCCACCTTTAGCTGCAACACAGCACAAGTAAATAGCAGCTGGATACTTGCCATGATGGTAGTATCTCCTTCCCGCAATGCAGAGCCTGTGAGAGATGGCCTGGGTGGCATGTTTGGAGGCCAAGCAAACATAAAGGGGTCTTTTTTGTCCCCAAGAGTTTGCAAAGTATGGTTTTGTTATATACCAGTTTGTGTACAGTTATGGACACAAGTTAAAACTATCTGGAAAAAATCAGAGAATGGGAGAAACAGAGGAAAAGTGGAGAGGATGTTTGGGGGGAGAGACGGGAAACAGAGACTGGAAGAGGAATGGAAATTTTATTTGGGACAGAGACTATGGTGGAGTTAAGAGTTATGACGTATAATGTCAAGGGGCTTAATGGACCGGTGAAAAGGGCACGAATCATACAGGAACTGGGGAGACATAGGGTAGATCTGGCATTCCTTCAGGAGACCCACTTAGTGGAATCTGAACATAAAAAACTAAAAAGAAGTTGGGTGGGGGAAGTGCATGCTGCAGAATGACTCATTCATCCTCATAGAAGAGGGACTGCGATCCTAGTGAGGAAAAACACACCACTGCATATCATCAAGGTAACCGCAGACCCAGCTGGTAGATTTGTAAAAATACAGGCAACGTTTTAGATATAAAATGTGTCTTATGTGCTGTATGCACCAAACGAAAGAAAGATAATAAAACTTTCTTAGACAGCTACTGGTTCAGGCAATGGAGGATCCAGAGGCTCTCTATATAATAGGAGAGGACTTTAATAGAGTTGTATCTGCACACTGGGATAGAAAAGGAAGGGCACCCTGGAGTTCAGATAGTCCTAGAGAAAGTCTTTTAAAGAGGCTTATGGATGTATCTGGTCTGATAGATGCATGGAGGGTGAGATACCCAGGTCAGAGAGATTACTCTTTTTACTCACATAGACATGTAAACTATTCCTGAATGGACATGTTTCTTCTCCCATTGGAAAGGAGGGCATGTCTCAGGGATTGTTCCATTCTTCCAATGACGTGGTCAGATCATGCCCCAGTGTACTTACATCTTAGCTTTACCCCAGTAATCAGAAACTCAAATTGGCGACTAAATATAAGGCTTTTGAACTCTGGAGATTTTTAAGACAGAGGTGTTAGAAGAGATTAAGGCATATCTTAGAACAAACTCTCAGGAGTTTATTTCCTGCAGTGACATGGGATGCACTCAAGGTGTATCTTTGAGGTCATATAATCTTGTATAAGCGCAAAGTTAAAAGAGATAGACTGGAAAAGCTAAAACAGATAGAGCAGGAATTAAGGGAGGCAGAATTTAGGCATAAACTGACTCTAGACCCACAAGATAAAGAGATATGGAAAGGGAAGAAAACAGCTATAGAACGAATATTAGCAACACGGTGGAGGAGCTATGAGAAGAACCAAATAATTATGTACTGGGAATAGAGTGGGAAGCTATTGCATTTGCCTTGAGAAAGCAAATAAGTAATAGGGCAGTACTGGTGATAAAGACAAAGAAAGGGGACACTCTGGTATCAGACCCACCATCAATCTCCCAGATATTTGCAGAGTATTACAAATAGTCAGGACTGTGTGGACATGGATGGTTTGGGGGCAGAAAACTTCTTGGCCTCAATGGCTTACCAGGTCTCTCACAGGAAGATAAAGACCTCGTGAGAGCTCAATCACAAAACAGGAGATAATGGGGAAGATCAAGCAGTTGAAAACAGGGAAGTCTCCGGGCCTAGATGGCCTACCTTCAGAATTCTATAAGGCATTCCAAAATAAGTTGGTTGAGTTGTTGCAGGCTTGCTTTCATCATGTTCGGGGGTGTCCCAGATACATGGAGATATGCTCAAATCTTAATATTACATAAGGTAGGGAAGGACCCCACTCAGTGTGGTTCGTACCGCCCCATCTCCCTGCTGAATGTGGATCTAAACATGTTTACAGGAATCATGGTGGACCACTTGCAGGGGGTGATATCCAATATCATACACCCAAACCAGACTGTTTTATGACAGGCAGATTTATTCAGGATAACATCAGAAGACTGCTAAACATAATTTCAGCTCAAAAAGGAAAGAGAGACTTCAAGCAAGCAATCTCCATGGATGCTGAGAAAGTATTTGATGGAGTGAATTGGCAGTTTCTACAAAAATCCATGGAGAAAATGAAATTTGGCCCTAAATTCCTAAAAGTAATTACTAATCTTTATGCTTCACCAGAGGCACAGGTCAAAGTTAATGGAATCAACTCAGGAAGGTTCCCGGTTAAAAGAGGAACCAGGCAGGGTTGCCCTCTTTCCCCCATACTTTTTGTTAGATTTTTGGAGCCATTGGCTGCAGCGGTCAGTCAGGATCAACTTATAGAGGGGGTAATTGCAGGGGAAATGGAGCAAAAGGTGGCATTGTATGCAGATGACTCACTCTATTTTCCGAAAGGCCTGGCGACTTCTCTCTGCAGACTGCTACAACTGTTGGAGGTTTGCAGTGGAGTATCTGGGTATAAGATTCAGATAAATCTGAAGCCTTGGTTCTGCGTGGGGCCTGTCCAGAGAGATTTGGAACGGAATTCCCATTTGGGTGGGCCAAAAATAATCAGATCAGATATTTAGGAGTTCAAATAACCACAACACAGTCCAGATGATTCAAGCTCAACTACAATAAACTATGGAATGAGATGCAGAAAGACACAACCAGGTGGATCCTACTGCCAGTATCAGTGACTGGCAGAATCAATTCAGTTAAAATGAATCTACTGCCAAGGTTCTTGTTCCTTTTTTCCACTTTACCAATCCCTACACCTAATGCGTTTTGGTCTAAGGTTAATACTGGGGTGGGCAAGTTTATATGGGGAGGGGAAAAAGCCCATATACTGTAGCAATGAAGATATTACAGAGACCCAAACCATCGGGGGGGCCTGGGCATGACTAACCTACAGAAATGCTACCTGGCATGCCAGATGGGACCAGTTTGCACATTGGCAAAACAACAAAGGGCCTCTGGGTGGTACGAGATTGAGGATGGGGAGGGCTCTTACAGCCCCTCTTCACCTTGGTTTGTGTAGACTCAGCAGGCCCCGGATACAATAAGAAACCCTTGGGTGAAACACTCTTTAAAAATCTTAAATAAAATTAAGTGTAGACTGGCCTCTGTTCCATCATTGGGCCCGATCTCCCTGATTAGGTACCATTCAGATTATCCCCCTCCTAGCCTGGACAAGGGTTATGCCCAATGGGAAGACAAGGGTATCACATGCTTTGCTCACTTCCTAGAAAAAGGCACATGTATGTCTTTCCAACAAATAAAGGAGAGTTTTCAACTGAATAACAATGATTGTTTCAGGTATTTACAAGTAAGACATTTTATAATGCACGCAGACCACAGGATGCAATTGTGTAGACCCGGTCCCATGGGAAGACTCTCATCCATGGCATAGTCACATTATGGAGAAAAGTGAGAGTACTTCTGAAATATATGCAATGTTAATTGAAAGAGACCCAGATCCCTAGAGAAATTAAGGGGCGTGGGAGAAGGAGATTCCAGAAACACTATCAAAGAGGATTGTGACAGGAGATTAAGGGTGGGATGGAGGGTCACATCCTCATCAGGCTGGAAAAATTATTTTGGAAAATATTGGTTAGATATTTTAGGACCTTGACAGTGACCAAACATTTTCATTCCACATATATTGCCCTCTGCTGGAGAAATTGTGGGGAACTCGGTTTATACTATCATATTCTCTGGGCCTGTCCGATAATTAGAGGGTACTGGAGGTCAATGGAGGATGATGTTAGGCGGACTACCCATATTACGGTCCCAGATGTGTTTTCTGAATGGGTCCTAGGGACCCCACATTGGTAGGGATAACACCTAATCAAAGAAAGTTGGTTCTTGCCTTTTGGTGGCAGCTTTGAAGGGCATTACATCACATCACATTGGTTGGATGACAACTCACTCGACCTGGGAGTGGCGTAACAGGGTCTCCCAAATTTGTGAGATGGAAAGATTAACCTCAGAATACATTTGAGAGAGAAAATGGTGGGAAGTTTGTACCCTTGGATTAAATCGGTGGAAGAAGAAGGAATAGGTTTGAGGCCTCTCCCTAGTGCCAAATCTGCACCTTATAACAGAAGACTCTGATGGGTCCCCAGGACGCATGCAGGTACAATTCGGTCGCCCACCCCCTTTTCTGGAAGGGGTAATAGCCTACTGATAAATTAACTCCCCGGAAGGTGATTCTCCCTCTTCTTTCTGTCTTCACCCTTAGAGAGAACAAATTAGAGCTAACTAAGCTTCTAACAGGAAGGTGGCTTGAAATACCGCATTATTTCTGAAATTAGAAAGCATCATTTATAATGAAATATAAAATAATTTCCTCTTGTGTCCTCCCCAAGGTTTAACTCTGTAGGGTTTCCAGGATGTTTGGTTTAGGTTAGTTTAGATGGTTTAAAATTAAGGTAAAACTTTTGACATTGGAAAGTGATATTTAAGGACTAAGCAGAAATACAGACAGCATTACAAACTGTGAGAGTGATTAATTTTTATATAAATCAAATATATAAGTGAGAATGTACAGTCAGATCTGTAAGGTTCTTTATGCTTGAATAAAGATGAGTTACAAAAAAAACAAGCATTTGTCAATGCCGAATGTTTGCTTGCTGGTATTAGCATTGGAAATGCAGAAGTTAGACAGATGCAGAGTAGGAATGGCAGTGAAGTATTGAACTTCACACCAACCCCACCTCCAACCTGCAGAGATGTACAGGCATTGGGGTATGCGTTTGAGTTGTCGCCCATAACATTCATGACATTTTACCTCATCCTATCCTGCAGACACCGTCAAGTGTTGAGGTGTGCCTTGGGGTGTTCAGCTTTACAGTCACCTCACTCCATAAGGACATATGCTGAAATGGGTGCAATATAGGAAAATGGGATGAACTCTGGGGCTGAAGAATCCAAGGCACATCTCAATGCCTGTCACTGGCTGCAGGGTGGGGGGTGGAATGGCATGAGCATTACAGTCGGCAATCTAAAGGCACACCCCTGATGCCTGTCAATCTGTACAGGGTGGGACGTTATGGTTAGAAACCCTAACATCCCAGGTGTTTGTTGGTATTTGCACTAAAATTTTCAACATGGCCTTTTTGTGACCTCCACCTCATGAAAGCATTTGGGACCTCTTCTCATGAACAGTGGCACTGTGGTTTTGTCAATGTGTCCCGAACTTTGAGTTCCTACAGCGACCGTGCCATTGTGTGCCAGATGTACGAAAACACAGATCGGGCAGGATGTGAAGAATGACAGCTGCACCATTCATAGGGAGGGATAAAGAGATGGCAATGTTGAAAATCAGTAGTGAAAATATTAAAAATGCTCGAACTTCTGAGCATACGTGGAAACTCATAGCGCATGCACGTGAACACAGTCATTTAGTGGAATTATTTCACCAGATTTTCAACACAGGTATTTTGTGACCTCTGCTCATGAACACTGTCACTATGATTTTTTTAAAGGACTCATAAACAGTGCCGAGGAAATGCAGCCAACAAAAACCACAGTAGTGTCGTTTACTGTTTTACTCACATAACGCTGTGGTCCTTTTGTGTGTAAAGTCTGTCACTCCCGAGTCGCTACAGTTTAAACATCACGGCACAGTGTAAACAAATCCTCGGTCTGCATTGAAACCGGCCAGTCCTGTAGCCTCCTAAGATGGCGTCTACGTCTGTATGTGATGATGTAATGTAAGCGACATCATTCCGAGTTACTGTATTCTGTATAGGGACCTTATAAAAGTATATGATAACTTCATTTAAAAAAGTGCTGCTGCATCAATCCTATACTGTGCAGGTGTGACAACCTTATCACACCTGCACAGTATAGAATTGATAATAGCTCCCATAATGAAGTTTTCATATTTTCACCCTCTAGCACCCTAGCCCTTTGATCACTTTGTCCGCCACCTCCTCCCTCTTTATCCCCTCCCAGCCCATGCTGGTAGTGGACCATCCTCTCCATAGGTGAAAATGGAGTAGATGTCGCATTTAGAATTTCCGCTTGCTCCTCTCCTTTTCCACCAATCCACTCCCACTTTATCCTCACAATATGTTCCTTGTACTTCCTCTTTTCCCTGACACACCTAAAAAAGTCCTTTTCCCCTCTCTTTATGCCCTGTGCTAACCTTAATTCCCTGGAGGCCTTAGCTTTTTTCACCCTCCTGGCCACCTCCCTTGACCAACTCCCATAAGCCTCCTTATCCTCGCCCTTTCCTGTTCTCCTGTACTTCTGGTATGCAGCCCTCTATGCCCTCACCTCTTGCAGCACTTCCTTGTTCAGCCAGCATGGTTTCTTGGCTCTGCTGTTCTTATTGCTGGCCCTGGTACAGGCTACAGTGGCCTCTGTTAGCCCAGTCTTTGTGACTCCCCACTTTTGTTCTGCATCCATCCCTGGCCTTATATCCTGGAGTCTCCTCACAGTATTGCTCCCATCCTCCCAAAGTCCACCCTACTAAGTCCACCACCTTGAGTGCCTGTGCCTCCTGTCTCCCAGCGCAAGAACAGGCCACACTGTTTGGTGGTCACTACCCGATAGTGGGTCCTCCACCCTTACCTCCCTCACCACCTCACCATTTGCCAGTACTAGGTCTAGAGTGCTACAAGCCTTGAAGGTCCATTTACCAACTGCGTCAGAAGACCGTCCTGGAATGCATCAAGGAACACCTGCTCCTGGTACTGCTAGTGGCTGGGGTGCTCCAGTCAACCCGGTGGTTAAAATCCCCACTATCATCACACTTCCCTTCTACACACCCTTCTTATCTGCTCTGCCAACTCCCCATCAGTTCCCCAGATTGGGCTGGTGGTCTGTACACCACTCCCAGCTTCAGCTTTCTGCCTTTCGAGTCCAGGAGCTACACCCAAAGCGTCTCTGTCCTCTCCTCTTCTCCCTCGTCCCTTATGCATTTGATCCCATCCCTCACATAGAGTGCAACCCCCCGGTCCCTGCTGTATATCCTGTATCCCGGGATTGCTGAGTGCCAATCATGGTACTCTGTGGCCCAAGTTTCTGTCACTGCAGCAGTGTCCACCTTCCCTTCTGAAAGGATCGCCTGAAGCTCTGCAATTTTGTTCCCCAGGCTTCTTGAGTTGAGAGACCACCTTCCACCCGTACCTCTCCTTCTTCTCACTCTTCTCCTTGGCCTGTGTCCCTCCTCCTGGTAGTCCGCACCCTTTCTCCTCATTATTCTTACTGGGTGGTGGTGCCTTCTGTATTACACTCAGACCACTCTGCCCACCCCCCCCAGGGTTACTACGCCTCCACCTTTACCTATATCTAGGGGGGTGAGCTCATTAGGCTCCCCTGTCCTGACCTTTCTACCAACCTCAGTCTTTTGGCCACCTCCCCACTAGTTTAAATCCACCTTAGTAGAGACATACCCCTCTAATCCCACCTTTAATACTCCCTGCCCTCCTGCTCAAGTGTAGCCTGTCCGCCGCATACAAGTCACTATTCCCCCAGACCCTACCCCAGTTAGTCACTAACCCATAATTTTTGCTGTGGCACCAATCCCTCAGCCACTCGTTGAACTCCTTGATCCTACCCTTCCTCCCCATGCTTGCACATGGTACCAGGAGTACCTCTAAGAATGCCACCGACTCCCCCACCCCCTCACACTGCCTGCCCAACTCCTAGAACCTCCCCTCACTATTTCCACAGTCTCCCGTCAAGTCATTTGTACCCATGCAACACTGTAGGTTTCTTCCTCCCCTTGCTGCATATTTGAGCAGTGCCTGCCCTGCCCCTCCTGCAGTCAACCCAGGGATAGCTTCAACCCAAATACGGCTGTGCCTTTCTCCCCTTCCCCATCTCATCCCTTTCAGTATAGAATCCCCAAGGATGAGTACCCCCATCCTCACCCCTTTCCCTTCTAATGCCCTTCCACCACCCCAGTATTCGTTCTTCCCTGCCCTTACCCCACCAGCTGCACCTCTTTGACTTCTGTATCTGCACCCCTACTTCTGCCTCACCCTTTTCTCTGCCTTATTCCTCCTATCCCCTTGAACCCCTTCCTAGCCTGACTACTTCCTACTGGGCTTTGTTGACCTCCCTCCTCCCCCTGCTGATTTCCAAGCCCTCTCCTATCCCGTTGTCGATTTAGGCCCCCATTCCCTTCAACCCACGATAATGATGCCCCTCCCGTCCTTCCCCTTCCCATAGACTTCTCTCCTCCAGTCACCTCCTCCTTCCTTACAAGCCCCTTCTACCCTTTCGTCCTCGCTATCTCTTACCCTACCTGTTGCCATCCCTCTCATGTCCCGCTTGTCCTCCCCCCTTCAGTATGTTCCTGCCCCCCCGTCTCCCATAGCAGAGGCTCGAATCTATTCTTAGACAATACCCTCCTACATTTCTTCCCCTATTGGTTCCCCTCCTACTTGTTCCCTCCATGCCCCCGGTCCCACCCTGGTCCCTCCCTACCTGCAGCCATCTGCTCTCTCCCCAGAACTCCTCATGGTCTCTTCCTCCCCATCAGGAGGCCCCCCTCACCTCAGGCACCCCTCCTTCACCTCTCCTTTCTTCTAGTGTCTCTGATACTGGGGTTGGTTTCAGTCCCTAGTTGTTCTTTCCCGTCCCCTTGCCATCCCCTATTTCCGCCCCCAGCCAGGACACCTATCATACTCATCTGCCTTGCCACTCCCTACCTCCACAGTTCCTCCCTCAAACTAGCCAGTTGTCTACAGACCATACACCCTCCCATCCTCCAAGCCCAGTCCAGGATCATAGCAGACCCACACCCTGTACACCCCACCACCCTTCCAAAGATGCCCACCCTATTGACATGTGGCACCTGCCCCATTTTGGCCCCCATCTTATGTTACAGGCTCTTACTCCCGGTTTCTGTACCCTACTACAACTGTTAGGGCCCTATTAACTCAAATTCCTGTCCCCCACACTAATCCCTCTACCCCTTGCCGATTGGGTTAATTCAGTCTCAGATCTCATCTGTTAGATACTGTATTACTGTAGAGAATCCTAAAGCTTCCTTGTCCGTTTTCACCCTCCGCTACCATACTTTTGTTCTCAGCCTTCATAGTTTCACTTAGCCCAGTTAGAAATTGTATTGCACTCCAAGTATTACTCAGCTCAGTTAGAGAAATAAACAGAACAAATAAATATGTATTATTCAAATCACAAAAAGGAGTCAGCACTGGGATAGTGGTGCATCATGCTAGGAGAACTAGAATCACTAAACAAAAATGTAGAGCAAACAGCAACCTCAATAAAATAAGTCAAGGGCACAGGTCCTTAGATAAATATAAAAAACTTTAATAATATAGTGTAGCATTCTTATATTATTAAAGTTTTTATATTTATTCCAAGGACCTGTACCTTGACTTATTTTATTGAGGTTGGTATGTGCCTGCATTTTGTTTAGTGAATATGTATTATTACAGCAATCCCAACAGTATAGCTCAGCACGTAGCTCAGTCAGAGAAATAAACAGAACAACTAAATCTGTGTTATTACTGCAATCCTAAAATTATCCAATCATTGCTTTGTCTCCACCCTAGAGACCCTGTTGTAATATAGGAACACACAAGACCGTGGGCAGGTGGGTGGGCAACTCTAAAGTCTCGAAAGAGCTCCATTGAGCTCGCTCACTCCCCCTCTCTCACTCGCTCGTTCTGTTTCTCCCGGCGCTGCAGGCTGCCCTTTTGTACTGGGCTCCTGCCTGCATTGGTGCCTTTTTCTTTCCACAAAGAAATCTGCAGCAGTCCCGACAGAGCTCTGTTGAGCTCGCTCACTCCCCTTCTCTGACTCACTCATTCTGTTTCTCCCAGCACTGCAGGCTGCCCTTTTGTACTGGGCTTCTACCTGCATTGGCACCTTTTCTGCCCACAAAGAAATCCATAACAGTCCCGACAGAGCTCGGTTGAGCTCGCTGACTCCCCCTCTCTCACTCGCTCATTCTGTTTCTCCCAGCGCTGCAGGCTGCCCTTTTGTACTGGGCTCCTGCCTGCATTGGTGCCTTTTTCTGCCCACAAAGAAATCCGCAGCAGTCCTGACAGAGCTCCGTTGAGCTTGCTCACTCCCCCTCTCTCACTCGCTCGTTCTGTTTCTCCTGGCGCTGCAGGCTGCCCTTTTGTATTGGGCTCCTGCCTGCGTTGGCACCTTTTTCTGCCCACAAAGAAATCTACAACAGTCCTGATAGAGCTCCATTGAGCTTGCTCACTCCCCCTCTCTCACTCACTTGTTCTTAATCTGTCCCAAACACTGATTTCCCACTGCAATCGCGCTATTCTGCGCCAGAAGTGCGAAAACACATTTCAGCCAGGATGTGAAAAATTACAGCTATACTGTTCATAAAGAGGTGTTAAAAAATGTCAGGGTTGAAAATCTGGCGTGAAAATATTGCAAATTTGTGAAGTTACAAGGGTGAATAGAACCGCTGCTCATGAACAGTGTCACTGTCATTTTCTTAATCTGTCCTGAAAACTGATTTCTCACAGCGACCGTGCTATTCTGCACCAGAAGTGTGAAAACACATTTTAACTGGGATGTGTAAAATTACAGCTGAACTGTGCATGAGGAGGTGTGGAAAAATGGCAATGTTGAAAATCTGAAGTGAAAATATTACAAATTCGCGAAGTTATGAACGTGCTTAGAATCTGCGCAACGCACGCTCGTAAAACAGTAATTTTTGGATTTTTTTCATCAAATTTGCAACATAGGCTTTTTGACAGCCCACCTCGTGAACAGTGGCACTGACATTTCATTACTCAGCCTCAAAAGGGGATTCTACGCAGTGACCTCAAAATCACCTTTCAGGACCGAATAACGCGATGACAGTGACTGAATTCACGAGGAAGGGGTCCCAATAACCCCATGTTGAAAATTTGGTGCCAAAATTCCCAAAAATGCCTGAGATATGCACTAAAGTTGAAAAAACCTATTTATGCCATTATACAGCTTACCGGCATTTCTTCAGTTTGCGGTCTGCTTTGAAGAGTGCAGACGTGTTCTCGGTCCACCGAAGATCATCCAGCTGGGCTCCAGAGGTAAGTGTAAGGTGAGGGAGGTGTGAGGAGGTGGGGAGTCGCAGAAGGTGGGCATGGGTTGGGAGGGGCACCAGACCGTCGAGGACCGTTTTCTCATTTACAGGTTAAAAAAAAAAAGACAACAACGTGAGTCAGTTTTCTTCTTTCACAGGTGTGTTTGGTACACTGGGAGGGCTCCCAGTGTGTGCCACCTGCATTTGTGGGAGGGACCAAAGCTGATGGGGTTTGGCCCCATCGGCACAGAAATGGGTGGGGGGGCACATGATGCCGAGAGGATTGGGCACCCTCAGCACACAACAGGGGAGTGGGGGTGGGGACATTATGCTGACGGGCAGTGGGCTCCCCCATCAGCAAATTGAACTGGAAGAGGGGACCAAGCCTATAGAATGGGCCTCTGTCGGGAAGAAAGATTGTTGGGGTGCATGATGTTGAGGAGGATTGGGCACCCCCTTGGCACACAACAGAAATTCGGGGTGGGGACATTATGCCGATAAGGATTGGTCTCCCTGTCAGCAAATGAAGTGGGTTGGGGACATGCCGAAAGGGGGATTGGGCACCCCTCCCATTGGCTCTGAGGTGGCCTCACAGAGCTGCTATGTTTCTGCTAATGTTACACCAGGCAAGGTACCGCCCTGCAATGACGGGTCGCTCCCACATTGCAGTGGAATTGCTGACACTGCAATGACGAGGCAGCCCCTCATTGCAGCAGCCAAATTGTTTCATGTTGGTGGCACTTCTGCAGAACTAGTGCCATCAGGACACTGGGCCTGCATTGGGTGCACACCGCCAAGCCCACAAATGCAGTGCTGGCATTGGCCGCCACACTGCCGCACCTCCACAACCCGCTTCTCTGCTAAGCTGCCGATAATGTTTCTTTGCGCATGCATGCAAGCAAACATAAAATGAATTAGTATACCTGCAAAATCTACTTTCTGGGTACCTTTGAAGCTGCACGCTATGAGTTTTCTTTATTTTGTTAATCCCAACTCTTGCTAGGTCTACAATGCCTCCTATGCCAAATGTGGTGGCCATCATTTTTTCTTGAGAAGAAAGCTAAATGAAAATGTTTCTAAAATATTCATATTTTGGTGGAGCTAGAAAATCATGCCACCCAATGACAGTGATGCCTGGAATCATTTATGATGAAAAAGGTAGGTCAAATTATTTGCCCAATTTTGTTACACTGATGCTTTAAAAAAGATGTTCTTTAATAAATTTCATGGGAGGAGATGGTGAAACTGAGGGGGGGACCCTTGACGTTCATTGGTCTGGGGAGAGGATGGGTCATCATTGGCAGGAGGGGAGAAGGCAAGGCAGGGGGACGAGGTAGCGGAGGTGGAAATCACAGCAGAGAGAGTGAGGGAAGCCCTTGGGTCCCTTAAGATGGAGAAAGCACCAGGGCCAGATAAATTACATCCCAGAGTGCTGAAGGAACTGGCAGATGTCCTGGCGAAACCCCTGGTGGAGCTTTTTAGCATCTCTCTGAGGACAGGGTGGGTGCCCAGGACTGGAAGGTGGCGCATATAGTGCCTATCCACAAGGGGATCAAGGAGGTGGCAGGAACTACAGACCTGTCAGCTTGACATCGGTGGTGGGCAAGGTGATGGAGGCATTATCAAGGAGAGGCTGGGGGTCCTGGAAAAGTTGGGGTGCCTGGACGATAGACAGCATGGATTTGTCCCAGGGAAATTGTGTCAGACAAACCCTGTGGAGTTCTATGACTGGGTGATGAGAGCCTTGGACCTGGGTAGACCGGTGGACGTCCTCTATCTTGACTTCAGCAAAGCATTTGACTCTGTTCCTCACGGGGGCCTGTTGAATAAGCTGGGAGAAATGGGGGTGGGAAACCAGATGATCAGATGGCTAGGCAATTGGCTCCAGGACCGGACTCAGAGGATCATGGTTGGCGGGATAGTCTCATCCCCAAGGAGGGTCATTAGTGGGGTCCCTCAGGGATCGGTCCTGGGGCCCCTCCTGTTCAATGCCTATGCCTCTGACATAAGGAAGGGTATCAGGAGTGAGGTGAGTCTCTTTGCGGATGACTCAAAACTGGGGGTGGTGGTGGATGGGGAGGAAGGAAGGGTGGCCCTACAGGGGGACCTGGAGGCTCTGGAAAGGTGGTCTAGAAAGTGGAAGCTGAGGTTTAATGCAGGGAAATGCAAGGTACTGCATCTAGGTCCCAGAAACCGGGCCAAGAGTACACCCTGGGTGGGAAATGTAACAAGTCTCAATGGCTGAGAGAGACCTGGGGGTGGTGGTGGATGTCAAGATGAACAACTCTGAGACTTGTAGGAGGGCAGCGGCCAAGGCCAACAGGATACTGGGATGCATCACTAGGGGAATCACCTCCAGAAGGAGGAAGTGATACTCCCCTGTATAACTGCTTGGTGAGAGGCACCTCGAGTACTGCGTGGAGTTTGGAGGCCACACAAGAGGGACACTGAACTCCTGAGAGGGTCTAGAGGAGGGCAACCAAAATGATCTGGGGCTTCGGGACAGAACCTATGGAGAGAGGCTCAAGAGCTAAATATGTACACATTGGAAGAGAAGGGACGGGGACATGATAGAGGTCTTCAAGTACATGAAGGGGTTAAATAGGGAGAAGCAGTCAAGGTGCTCCGAAGGAAGGAGGGGAGGCAACTAGAGGGCATGGGTGTAAGCTGGCGGGGGGGAGATTCAGGAGAGAAAGGAGGAGGGGCTACTTCACTGAGAGGGTAGTGGAGCCATGGAATGTGTTGCCCGGGGCTGGTGGAGGCAGAGACGATGGAGGGGTTCAAGAGGGGGTGGGACAGGTACAGGGAAGGGTTCTGGATGCAAAGTCCTGTGCAGTGGGAATATCCGGGACTGGGAAGGAGAAGAAGCCAGAGGAATGAGGGGCAGCAAGATCAGCTCCCAGGGTGGAGGCTGACCAAATGAGCAGACACAAAGACCGTTTGGCCTATTCTGCTGGCATTTTAGTATGTTAGCAAATTATAATCACTGACTACAGTGTTAAACAGAGTTGGCAACAGTTACACAAGGCAACCTTTATTAGCACCCTGTTCCAGGGTCTCAATAACAGAAAGATAAAAAACATGAACAATAGGATTCAGAAGACACAATAGTAAAAATACATGTAAATAATTAAACAGATCCTAATGTTCAAGGTCAGCCCTTGAGTCTTCTTGTTGTGCAATAATTTACTGTACAGGACTGTAAAGAATGCATGTCCCTAAATTGTCCCTGTAGCTTTGAACATAGGAGCCTTGCTGCAATGATAACATGGCTTCCAGCCACCCAGCAAGTGGGGAAGGTTGTACATTTCTTCATGTTTTAACATAATTTATAATGAAATGCTATGGTGCATTGCATATTAGTGTATTGTATGCTCTAGTGAAAGAAGTTCCTTTGAGCATGGATTTATTGTCTTTTTTTTTATGGTATCTGGTAAGAATGGACCAGATGGCTTCAGCATGCTTGTTGCTAAAAATGGTCACACCCACCCTGACTGTGATGGTCACAGTTTGTGAAGCTCCAGTAGGTTTACGTCATGCTGGAGTTTGGTTTGTAGTAGTAGTAGGAGGAGGTGCTTTAAATGCTTTCAGCTCATATCTGATGCTAGATCACAAGAGGTATTTGCATGTAACACGGCTGGAAAAATACTCGGTTCATCATTTTTTTGACTTTCAAATGTTGTTTTCTAAGGAAATGGTAAAATATAAGACCAATAATACTTTCCTTTGAGCACATCATTACTAGGGGTTATAGACGTTAGTAAAATCTGGGTGTTTCTAAATGAAGTGGGAGGATCTGGCTCTCTAAATGACTTTCAGTTCACATACTAGGAATAAGAGGCTGCTCACCAAGCCAATGGATTTTATATAAAAGTCTTTATTTCTGCAGTCAGCTTCACCGGTCACTGGTATTTTCACCACTGACTTTTTGAGCCTGGATTTCACTTTCTCTGGGGGAGTAGTCCCATTTAAGAAGCAGCTCTCTACTCAAATAAAAAGCTTAAAACTATAAGATTTAGAACGACTATTTTTTTTTTTACTTTTTCCAGCTACTGTTCTACTAAATACTTCAGATACTTCATTACATAGAGGATAATGCCTCAGTAATAGTGGTTAACCACAATGTAGTCACCTCAGGCAGTTGCCAGGACAACCAAGTAAACCTCAAAAGCACAGATCACCTTTCCTTTCTAAGAATTTTGACAGGTGGTGGCATTCTATCCATTAATCCCATCATTATGACATAGTTAAGCAAGGTTTACAGCATGCTGATGTCATAACAATGGGATTATCAGGTTATAAACTCATTGAAAATGGGTTAACAGACACTTCCATACATTATTTATTCCACTGGGTCTTTCTAAAAGTATCTAGCTGTTCCCAGCTGACATCACAATTGTTGTTTGTGACATCACAAGATGCTCTGAGGAAGATGCAGTGTTGTTAAAATATCAACGTACATGTACCTATTTGGTGCTTGGTCAGTGGGAAGGAACTCGTACATCTACAGATTTGGAGTCCTGCAGTCATTGAATTTGAGTTTGTTTGTCTGACTATTTATTTTATTGAATTTGGTAACCGGCTATGAATTTTGTTCTCTGTTTATTAGATTACAACTGAGGAAGAGTGTAGACCTAAGTGATTGTCTTTTACCCGCTGCCCTCAGAACTTCAGTGTCACAGGAATGAATGCACTGGTGATGGCATTTTCAGTTCAGGTTGGTAAGGAAGTCATGGTTCTGAATGAAAAAAGGTTTAAATGCAAACAACTGAGTAATAAAAGAAACTCTGACTTTTTAAGTGTGTTGCTACTTTCTTGTGTTGTTTAGCAGGGGCTGCTTTTGGCAGTTTTGACTGATTTTGCTTTCTCTCACTGAAGAACTTTATTTAACTAACGACTGCTAATAGAGCAGGGTATCTGTTTGTATGTCATGCTGCTCTGGCACTATGAGGGAAGCTGGGGACAGGCAAAAGCATTTTATGCAGACTGCTTGGATAAACAACCAAGATGTGTTATAAACGCTGGAAAGTAAAACTGAACATTTTTTTAAAAGTATTCTCGCATGAAGTGCAGTAGCTGAAACATCATGTTTATGTAAGTACATGCTTAAGGGCCAAGTTGTACTGTAATGCAGTGCTAGACACAAATACTATACTGTGTTATCATTATGCATATCACAGTGCTAAGGTTTAATAACCAGGTATCATAAACACACAATACGTAATTAGCATGGAGTCCTCAAACGTGCTCTTTTGCCTTCAGTATACATGTCGATCCTCCTCTGTCTGTTCCCATTTTCTAGTTCAAGTTTCATTGATAATTTTTACCAGTACACTCTGACCTTTTCATGTGACACTCTAGTAAATCAGCATTCCACAATGTGACCTCTAATAAAAAAAAGTTAACGGGTATTCCACCTGTATGCAATATAAAGACATAAAACGGTGCAGATGGGATATGACTCAAGTAGGTAATGGAATTAGTTCTACTTGTGAGAAAAAAGCTGTTGGTGACTTATTTATGGTCTCACTGCCCGTATAATATGCATACATCATAGTAACATAGTAATTTAAGATCAGACAAGACTCTGGGTCCATGATGTCCACCTTTCATAGTCAGCTATTAAATAAGTATTGTATACTGTGTAAACCTGTATTAATTTAAAGGGGTTTCCTACCTACTCTACTACCCAGGGTACCTAGTGATTCCCTTGGCAAGCAGAAATTCATCCAGGCATAGTTTAATTTCATTTTCGTTTATTATACTGGGAAAAACATTTTTGGACCAAACTGCTCATTTCACATGTCCAGTTATAACACAAACAATGAGACACAAAATACAAGAATGGAGTAAAACTAATTGTTGGTAGTAACAAATTATACAGCAAAACCTACTTGTTTTACAAGAAGTTATTGTCATTGGTGAGGTGTCATACCAAACTTTAAAGCCTATATTATATTCCTAGCCATTGTCTCCATTAGTAGACTATTCCATAGGTTTACCCCTCAGGAAGAAACACGCCTTCTAATGTTACACCTGTATTTACCTGCTCTGAGATTCAGGGCGTGTTTTCCGTGTCTGCTAGGAGTACACCAGATCAACCATCTCTGTCTTGTCGATACCTTTCAGTATGCAAAAACTTAGACTATGCCCCCCCCCCATCTCCTTTAGTATTTAATATAACACATGCTTTGCTAAGAGGTTGGCTCTCTTCTAGATGGATTCCAAAGCCAACTGAACAGCTCTTTGGGGGGTGCTCTGTGTCACCATCAAATGGGACACACATTTTTGTATAAATAGGGGAATAGGTAGAATAAAATGAATTTTTTCCCCCCTACTTCATGGCTCCTATCTGCCCAGGCACTAGCCCCATCACTCTGATGTCCAGGGACTACCTACCAGCCAGTATAGCCCCGGGCTTGCCTCCTGGCAGGATAGATGGGGTCCCTGATCCCCTCAGGAACCAGATCTAGTCGCTGGTCTGGTGAGCCCAGCTGGTCAGGTGTGGGGCCTGGGGTGTCCAGGTGCCATCCTGATGCTGACAGCTTTTTCCTTTTCACTGCGTGGCGTGGCATGCAATGATACCATGACATGCACCGACACTCCCGTACACCATATGTCATCTCCCCACCCCTCCTACCTTTCTAGGCAGTCCTGGATACCTTTTCCTTAGCTTCTGCCAGGCTGAGGAAAATGTCAGCATCTCTAAGCCCACCCCTCAAAAAGGAGAGTAGTCCTCCAGATGCTCAATCCTCCTTGCCTCGTCAGTCCTCTGACATCCCAAGTTCATTTCCGAATCTGGGTCGCTGACATCATGAGCAGTAATGCAACCACTACACCTACAGGCTGGCTAAAATGAAAATGTTTTAGGACAAGCAACAATGCAACTAACACTACTATGGCCTCATGTACCTTTTTGGTGGTGGTGTTGTTGTTTACATTCAGCAGCATAATGTTTAGGAAATGAAAGTGTATTATTTATTGACTGAACACTGCTTTATTTTCCAGCACAGCTCTAAGAAGCCTTTTAATACACTTGTGTATGTTGTATATCTGCTCTGTCAAGCAGCCAGTATTGCATGTTTATACTACTGCACCCTTGACCAGCTATTCAATACTTGGTGCTTTTCTGTCTCCTAAATCCTGGGAATTGCACTTTCATGAAGGTTTTGAGGCCTGATGAGTATACTACTACCAAAGAAGATATGCATTCTTTTTTCCTTGATCATTCACTAGATGAATCAAGTTGTTTTGACAATTCTGCAGCATTGACATCACTTGTTTATTCAGCTCTGCCTGTCATCTTCTGTGGTAATCCTAGGTGCTGTGAATCATTTAGTGTTGCACTGAATACAGCATCCCCAGCAGTAGTTAGAGGTGGGCAGATGCCAAGTAAATAATAAGCCACCACAGGATGTGAGGTTCCTGGGAAATAATGCATGTCCTAGGTGTAATGCGAGGCATGAAACCACAGCCTGAGTGTCCTGGGGCACACCCAGGGGCACACATTATTTACCAGGAGCCACACACCCTGTGGTGGCTTATTCGCTTATAAAATGGAAGCCTGGCAGAAGAGATGGGCCTTAAGCCTCTGCTTAAAGACACCACTGGGGGGCCTTCGGACTGCAGCTGGAGCGTGTTCCACAGGGTCGGCCCAGAGACACTAAATGCTCGGTTACCAGAGGTCTTGAGCTGAACCCTGGGAACATCCAGGAGGTGCCTCGAAGTGGATCGGAGGGAGGCGGGCAGAGGTCGCAGGTGACAGGAGCTCAGACAGGTGGCCAGGACCCAGCCCATATAGAATCTTATAGGTGAGCAAGCCGCATTGAAAAGGACCCTGTACCTGACTGACAGCCTTTGCAGAAAACACAGAACTGGAGTCATATGGCATGACCGAGATAATCTACAGCCAATAACCGGGCCACCGTGTTCTGCACCAGCTGCAGCCTGAAGAGGTCCTCCCATGACCCCAAAATAAAGAGCATTACAATAGCTGAGTCTGAGGTCACAAAGGCATTGGCAGATCTTCAGGTGGAGCGAAGGGCTTGATCCTGGCAATGTTCGTAAGTGGTAAAAACACTCTTCATAACAGACGATACCTGAACTTCAAAGGTCAGTCTGCTGTCCAGGATCACACCTAGATATTGCACCTTCAGGAAGCAACCAATGGAGCAGACCTTAGGAAAAGACCAGTGTCCACTCCAGGTAGCAACCCATCATGCCCGTGACCTGGCTCGACCACCAGCACCTCTGTCTTGTCCGGGTTGAGTCACAGCCAGCTGGAAGCCATCCGGTCATTGATTTTAGCCAGACAGGTGTTGAGCACATCAAGCACAACGGATGTCCTGGGGGAAAATTACAAATACAGCTGGGTGTCATCTGCATAGCGGTAAAACTCCACGCTGTACTGTCGAATGATCTCATCCAGGGGCAGCATATACACTGTGAACAGCATCAGCAACAAGATCAAGCCCTGTGGAACTCCACAGGACAGAGGCATTGGAGAGGAGGAGAAATTCCCCATCACTACCCGCTGCACCCTGTCTGAGAGATAGGACTCAAACCGTCTGATGGCAACACCGGCGGATCCACAAAATTCAGAGAGCCGATCGAGAAGCACACTGTGGTCCACAGTGTTGAAAGTTGAAGAGAGATCGAGTAGCACAAGAACTGACCTGTCTCCTCTATCTCTAGCTCTGAGTAACTCATTATGCACCCTGACTAGTGTGGGTTCTGTGCTGTGTCTAGCCCAAAAAGCTGACTGAAATGGCTCATAGATATCAAAGGATACGAGCTGATCCTCGAACTGCTGTGCTATCAGTTTCTCAACAACCTTGCTCAAAAAGGCATGTTGAAGATAGGGTGGTAATTACGCTAGGATGTCTGGATAGAGAGAAGGTTTCTTTAGGAGGGATCTCATCAGCACCTCTTTCAGAGGAGCTGGAAACACCTCCTCTACCATCAAACATCTGGCTATCCTAGTGAACACTGGGCCAGCAGCCTCGGCGCATCCCATCAAGAAATGCGTCTGGCTGTGTCCAGTTCACAAGATGTATGCTTCAGCTCTAAGATCACCTGAATCATCTCAGACACCTCCACTGGCCTAAACTCTTCCCAGGCAGACAGAGTTCCTCTGCTTCCAACAGACCAGCAACTGCAAAGCAAAAGCCTACCTGATGGAATCCCTGACCGGATAGCCAACACCCTGTCAGAGAAGAACAGACAAACTCCTCACACAAGGTTGATGAAAAGGCTTTTGGCCAAAGATAGGCGGATGAAGAAGCCTGTCCACAGTCCGATAAAGCTGAGCAGGTCTGTTCCTCCCTGCCGCAATCTCCTGGACAGAACTCTGCCTTCTTCTGGAGATTGCCTCCTGGTACTCATGATGGGGGGTGCAGGACTAGATTGTCAGCATCTAGCAGGACTTCTGTCAGCAATGTTTCAACTTCAGGCCGCCAGTCTTCATTGCCTTGAGATCCTCGTCAAACCACAGGGATCTCAAGTGAGAAGATTTGGGTCATATACGAACTGGTGCTATGGCATCCAGAGCTTCAGACACCACCTTATGATAGGTGGCCACTGCTTCCCCAGTGCCAATCACACAAGCCACCTCAATCCTAGATAGGTCAGCTACCACCAAAAGTCCTTCTGAGACTAGCCCCCTTAAAGGGCAATAGCTAACCATCTCCACAGGGACAGGTCTATAGGGAGGTGCCCCAAATGTGAACTCCACAGTGCAGTGATCGGACCAAAAGACCGGATCAATCCTGAGGTTATCAACCCCAAGACCCAGCTGGAACACCAGATCGAGTGTGTGACCGTGCTGGTGGGTTGCAGAGGCAACCGCTTGTGTCAGACCCAGTGAAGACATTAACTGTAGGAGGTTGTAACCAAAATGTGAGGATTCATCATCAACCCAGGCATTGAAGTCCCCCCCTCCAACACCTGGTCCACGGCTGGGTTTACTAAGGTTTTCCTCCTCAGTCCCATATCTTTGTTTGCTATTCAAGCCACTTTCAAAACACAGAAACATAGACTTTGATGGCAGATAAGGACTGCTTGGCCCACCTAGTCTGCCCTATTTCCCTACCTATTGGATAAGCTGCAGATCCTAGTTAACCTACTTCCTCCTACTCCCCACTAAAATTGCCTTATGTCTGTCCCATGCATCTTGAATTCCCCCACAGTTTAACCCCACAACCTCTCAGGAAGGCGTTCCATGCATCCACCACCCTCTCTGTGAAAAATACTTCCTCCATTGCCTCTGCCCGTGGGTGGAGTCTCTGCGACCAGAGCCCTGCCCTGCCCTGGGAGGTTGGCTGGCTGTTTCAGAGGTTGTTTGGTGCCTTTTGGGGAGTTTTGTCCCACGCCAGTGTGTGACAGGTGGATCCATGAGAGCAGGGCTGTTGCCTGCTGCTGCCCTGTTAGGAGACCTGTGACATGGTGCGGCAGTGTGTGGCAGTAGTCTACTTTAATATGAGACCAGAAGAGCCCAATTCCAACCTGCAATCTTGCAGCTGTGTTGGTGGAGGAAGGTCCTGATTTGACTGCATCAGCAGGAAGTAAGATAAGAAAGATCACTAGGATCGGTGGGTACTGGCTAAGTGCAGAGGAGCGACATGCATAGCCTGTTGCTGCAAACTGATATATTGAAGAAGGGATATGCCATTCCTGAAGGTTATCTACTGTATTTTAAATAAACAACACACAAGTTGTGTGTTGAACCTGAAGATTCGATTACTAGTCCATCTGTTATCCCACAACAGACATTCAAGTACTTGAGGGAATTAAGAACTGTGGGAGCCTATTCAATTTAGGGTGAACACCACACACAGAGGGCACAACCTAAAACTGATTGGCTTTATTGGGGACTGGTGGTCCACCTGGAGGGATGCAGGCCTATACTGGTGTGGTGGTCTGCATCTGTCCAGGAGGGAACCAGGATCTAGGTGATAGGTTTAAATGCTTCATTGGCAAGCATTTAAACTAGCCGAGGGGAGAGGCACTGAAAAGGAGCAGGGAAATCCCAACCTCCCCCCCAAAGAGAGGGTAGTTAGTGAGGTAAACACCAAGATAGAGAAGTTGATAGGGAGAAGGGCAGGGGTAAATGGAGAAAAGGCAGTAAGGACAGGAATGGGCTAAAAGGGGTAAGGTCATCAAAAATGGAGGGAAAAGAGTACCAACACCCATAGTCTG
Organism: Neoceratodus forsteri; assembly: GCA_016271365.2. Taxonomy (NCBI): domain Eukaryota; kingdom Metazoa; phylum Chordata; order Ceratodontiformes; family Ceratodontidae; genus Neoceratodus; species Neoceratodus forsteri. Next base: position 1,198,967,671 of record CM028129.1, on the reverse strand, counting down.
GGTAACAAGCTCCCTGAATTAGTGGCCTTGATGGTAGAGGGATGCCTGGATATCATGGCAGTCACAGAAACATGCTACACAGAGAATGATGACTGGAATGTCAACATACCAGGGTACACAATCTACAGGAGGGACAGGGAGCGTAGAAGAGGAGGAGGAGGAGGAGGAGCTCTCTACGTAAGGGAAGGGATCAAAGCAATGGAACTAAAGGGTAAATAGGGAGGAGAGGAGGCACTGCAGGTCACCCTGGAGACAGGAAATGGCACCACAATCTGCAGGGGTTGGACACAGGCCCTCGTCGATGGGAAAAATGGACAAGGAAATGATAGAAGGCATCCTTAGGATGGCAGAAAAGGAGATATTGTTGATGGGGACCTGAATATGCCAGATGTTAACTAGAGTACCTTTGCTGCAGCCACATCCAAAAGCAGGGTCATTCTCGATGCCCTCCAGGGGGCATGCCTCAGACAGCTAGTGTTGGAACCCCCTCAGGAGGGAACAATCTTAGACCTGGTACTCTCAAATGGGGATGGAGACAGGATCTCAGATTTAGAAGTGGGTAGCCAACTGGGAACAAGTGACCACCAAACAGTGTGGTTCATGATAAACACAGCCGTAGATTCAAGCCATACTAAAGTGAGGGTACTGGACTTTAAGAAGGCTGACTCTGGTGAAATGGGAGAGTGCCTCAGAAAAGCACTAGCAAATGGGCAAGAAGGAGGGGGTGGAGGAACAATGAGGAAACATCAAAACTGCCATCACAGAGGCAACAAGCCTTTGTGAAGCAAATAAATCAAAATGAAGGAAAAACACACTATGGTTCTCAAAAGAGGTGATGGGAAAGGTTAGGGAGAAAAAGATAGCATTCAGGAATTATAAGGAAACACAGAAGGAGCATAACAGAGAACTGTACCAGTTAAAGCAGAAGGAAGCAGGGAAGGCAGTCAGAATAGCAAAGCCCCAAACTGATGAAAAAAAATAGCCAACTCAGTTAAGAGAAGTGGGATAAAACCTTTTATAGGTGCATTAGGGAGTGAAGAAAGACCAAGGGAGGGATAGTGTGGCTTAATAAAGGGGAGAGTGGGTGGGCAGAGGGTGACAGTGAAAAAGCAGGGATACTGAATGAATACTTCTGCTCAGTATTCACAAAAGAAGAGGAGGAGGAGGTACCTAATCCAATCAATAGAAGCACTCTGGATAGGGGTTATACCAGTCCATTTACAGAAGAAAGGGTTCTGAAAGAACTCCTAAAACTGACATTTGGAGGGACTGAAAGGAAAGTATGCCTCTTTGTAGACCGACACAAAGATCTGTAGCAGGTTGATACACAAGGGGAAGGTGGAAAGGATGAGAAGGGACATGGCAAGGTTGGAGGAATGGTCAAAAGGATGGCAGCTTAGATTCAATGCAAAGAAGTGCAAAGTAATGCACATGGAAACAAAACCCAAGGGAAGAGTATACAATGGAGGGACTAACAACAACAAAATGGAAAGGACCTGGGGTAGTCATATCAGATGACCTTAAGGTAAGCAAGCAATGTGAGAAGACAGTAAGGAGGGATGGGGATACTGGGATGTATAGGGAGAGGCATCATCAGTAGAAAACAAGAAGTTCTTATCCTCTGTACAGACAGTTGGTGAGACCCCATCTGAGTACTGCATGCAGTTCTGGAGATCCCATCTCCATAAGGACATAGACAGGATGGAGGCAGTCCAGAGGAGAGCGACTAAAATGGTGCAGGGTCTGCACCAGAAGTCGTATGAAGAGAGACTAAAGGAGCTTAATATGTACACCTTTGAGGAAAGGAGGGAGAGGGGGGGACATGATAGAAACATTTAAGTACCTCAAGGGAATCAACAAAATCCAAGAGGGCAGCATCTTTCAGAAAAAGAGATGTGCAAGAACAAGGGGGCACAATTTGAAGATAGAGGGGGGACGGCTCAGGGGCAACATGAGGAAGTATTTTTTCATTGAGCGAGTGGTGGACGTATGGAATGGCCTTTCTGAGGAGGTCGTGGGGCCATAAACAGTGAGGGAATTCAAGAGTGCATGGGTCAGACATAAGGCAATTCTGGTGAGGGGTAGGAAGAAATAGGCTGTTGGTTAACTAGGATCTGCAGCTTATCCAATAGGTAGGGAAATGGGCATACTGGGTGGGCCAAGCAGTCCTTATCTGCCAACAAAGTCTATGTTTCTATGAAGGAAGAGAGACTGGGGGTGCCAAGTTGAAATACAAGGCTGGCCGGTGGGGACATCCGTTCTCATGTATCTGGGGGAGTCACCTGCTGTGGCAAGATGTTGTTGAGAGGCTCGGTGGGGCCCTTGTGGCTATGGGGTCCCACAGGCTGCCTTCTCAAATGTGTGAGGTGGACAGTGAGTAAGGATGTGAGGGAGAGAAATTCTACCATATTAATAGAGGTCCCAGCCTCTTGAAAGCTGCTGCCATACCCATGTGTGGCCACCCGGCCCAGGGAGTGACTGAACTTTGGTGGAGGTCTTCACACCCATATAGAACCTCTGATATGAATTGCAACAATCCTTTGTGGGTTCCTGTAGCCCGGAGACCAATTTCGTAAATATGTTTTGTCTGGCCAGCATATCTGAATTAAATCGGGATCCCTCTGTTCCTGTAAGGTGGTGTGGACATTACTTTTGCTGGAACTGTTATTTGTCTTGCATGCTGCTAACCAACGTTTCAGCCCTCAGTCTAGCACACCTGAAGAGGAAGATACTTAATTAGAAAACTTAAGATAGAGCAACAATATTACACCACGGTTTGTGTGCGTGCAGTCAATTATGATGATGCAGACTTTTTTTTTCAAATTTATTTCTGAATATGGTCAAGTTTCCCTCCGTATATGTACCAGCAGGATCTGAATGTAACCTTAGAACATTTAGATAGATTGCTGAGTTCAGCAGAAACAAAATGAATATAGTGAAAAATGTGCAGACTCTAATAAAATAATTAAATTTGGTGGATTCTTTTAGAAATTATTATAAGGAGGGTGAAAAATATTCCTTTTTCTTGGCTGTACAGAAAACGTTTTCACATATAGATGCATGTGTAGCTTTGAATTCTTCAGTACATAAAATCGTTTACATAGTCTATGGTACTATTCACATTCTGGATCATGCTCCATGCATGTTTACCACTGATCAAGAGGAAAAAGAAGCAAAGGATTACTTAAACATACATAGTGTTGATTAAGAGAGCTATCAAAGATTTCATGGACTTTAATAATCCAAAAGAAACAAATTATAGTATTTATTGGGATTCTTGAAAGGCAGTGCTTAGAGGAGTCACAGAAACTAATGCTAGGAAAATAAATAAAAACTTAACAACAGAATTGTTATTGAAAGAGCACAATTAATGAAAGCCCAAGCTGATTATATACAATCATTGAGTGAGTTACATTTATATAAAATGGATCCATTGAAAAAAGGTATGTGTGACTTCGGTCCGTCATTGGCTGAATGGCAGTGCTCTGAATGAGCTCCGACCCCCGCCTGAATCTACCTCTACAGTTGCTCTAATTAAACCCAAAATATCAGCATATAGGAGAATAAAAGTACCTTTCATGATGGGGAAATCTTCAAAAATAAGGCGGGCAGACTCCTGGATGGCGATGGATCCGAGGTTGAGCATTCTGATTCAGTTCTCTCACAGGCCTCAAGCATGCAAGAGGCACAGACTCTCTCTTGCAAAATACAGGTGAAGGGCTACAAATCTGATACAATCCTACAGGAGTTGCAGGCAATCTGGTCAAAACTCTAAGAGTTTAAAGCCACCAAATAAACAGTTGATCAGCTGGAAATTCAGGCAGAGGAGATGGATCAGCATATCAGCAAAGGCCAAACACCTGGACTGCCTAGAAGCTGCCATGGAGCAAGTGATGAAGACACATGTGGCCATCCAAGATAAATAGGAAGATGCAGAAGCTTGAGCCCGTCATAAAATCCATGACTGTAAAGGGTGCCAGAAGAGATGGGCTTCTTTAAAGAATTGTTAGACTTAGATCCAGACTTTGACTTGGGTATAGAGGGCCCAAACAGCACTTGGGCTAAATAAGCCTCACCACAATAGCACCCTATATCCATCATTGCACAGTTCCATTGGTATGCCATGAAAAAGGAATTACTCCATGGAGCCTGGCAGAGAAAACCTTTCAATGGCAGGAATATTGTCTTTTTTATAGATACTGACTATCCTACCAAGACAATACAGCTCAGAAGGGCATACACTTCATTGCTCTAGATGCTCATGAAAGCCGTGCCATGCTTTAAAACACTGTACCCTGCCAAACTTACAATTCAGTATCCAGAGGACCAGAGAACCAATGACTCAGTGCAGGAAGCCCATCAAGATCCGAAAGTAAGAGGGCTAAATGTGCCACAGCTTATTGACCGCCGAAAGCCAGCACTCCCCTCCTTCAGTGCACAGTGGCAGCAACAGACCTCCACAGCAACCAGAAAGAAGCAGTCAACTGAAGCTGTGTCAAAGATTATTGGCAAGCTTCAGAAACTCACCAGAAAAATGACCTGAGGTCTCCTGCCTTTATGATAAAGTCTCCCAAAGACATGAGACAGGTAAAGGAAGGGGGAGCAGTGGCAGAAGGAGGCAGTGACTGACAGCTCTATAGGTTCCCGGGTGTGGAGTGAGGAGGAAATGCTTAGTAGGAGACAAAGATGCTGATGGATGTCAGTCCCACACAAACTTAACATTGGCATGCTACATTAGGTGACCCTGAACAGGTTTTTCATCCATGCAAAGGAGGGGCTATCTTGCTGCTCGGCATAAAGTTAGAAGTGCTAGCTTGTCTTTACCTGTCTACGTGACAGTTTTACTCACACGACTTGTTCAGACTTCACATACCCATAACTTTTGATGTGATTCCTTGCTGCTGAGCCCCTACCAGCACAGCCGTAGGCAGCATTGTGACATTTGCTTTTCCATGCAGTCTCCTTTTCCCAGCAGTAGAATTATTATGGAAATGCTGTCCTTGATCCCACTGTTTTTCCCCTCCCCAGTTCACCACTACATACATAACCATAGCTAGACCCTTGCTGGCAGTCACATCTCTGCCCTCCTCCTTGCTCTGCCTTGTCCTCGAACTGCTATCAAAATTTAAATTCCTCTATTCCTTAGTGGTACCATCTGGATAAAGAAGTTTGTTTCTGCACTCCTGATCCCCCAGCATTCTATATCCACACTGTACACTCTAGTGTCACAGCCGTTTTCACTTTACTAACTCACCGTTACTATGGACCCAGAAGGGACAGGGCTAGAACAATTCCTGGAACAAGCATCAGTCATTTTTTATGTTGTTAGATGATGCACAGTCATTAAATCATCTTACAGGATGTGGCCCATGACAACCCAAAATAAAAAAACATCTACAAGAAAGGAAATATAAATAACCAAGGTACAGAGAGAGAGATGTTGGCAGTTTGATAGGGGCGATAAACAGGAGGCTATCTGGGGAAAAAGTCGATTCATTAATAATATGGCATTCAGTCTGTAACTGGAGGGGAAGATAATGACATTCCTCTAGAGGGAGAGGAACTTCAGCCCATCTAAAATATTTTGACATATGACTGGTCAAATAGTAATGATAGAAGCTGGGTAAAGTTAAGGCCACCATATTGTCTTGGGGCTCCCAGTCAAATGTAAGAATGCCTGGGAGGTTTCCTTGACCAAACGAACCCGGAGATGAGGCTGTGAACTTTTTGGAACCATTTCAAAGAAGGTGGAGATTCAACATATTAAGGGGGTAGAACAGGCGGGGGAGGACATTCATTTTAATAACACTAATTCTACTTCTACATTGGAGAGAAAGGTAAAGGGAAGACCAACTTTTCAAGTCCTGATGAATCATAGTGAGAAGGTCATCTTAACTAAATGTCTTCATTTGGGCAGACGATGAGCCTAGAGTGATGCCAAGGTATTTGATCCGGGGCCCAGGTCAAGTGAAGTGCTACAATATCAGACTTGAACACTCAGGGTTTCAGTGGCATCACTACTAATTTCTCCAGGTTTAATTTATAATTTGAGAATTTCCCAAAGTTTCCAATTAGAGATAAGGCTGCTGGAATCAAGATTGTTGGATCAGATACGGGACAGTATATCAGCAGCTTATACGAGAGTCTGAGGTCAAAGGGGCCAATTAGGATGCCTTTGATCACAGGAGAGGCCTTGAGTTTATGCAATAATGGTTCAAGATATCATCTGAATAATAGAGGAGAAGCATTGAAAAATTGTATGCAAACAATGGAACAATTCGCAGGATACAAAATAAGCAATGATAAAACAGAAGTCTTCCAACTTCATTATCCACTGCCACAACATATTAAGAAACAGTATCACTTTAATTGGGGGCAGACCACATCAAATATTTGGGAGTCCATGTCATATCACATACTACACCCCTATACCAATTTAACTAGCCCATAATACAGCAAATAATAAAGGCAAACCACCAGAGATGGGCTCCTTCCCTTCCCTCTCTTTCAACATGTAAACTCAATATGCATGTCTATTTTACCCCGGTTCCTTTATTTATTCCAAACTCTACCAGTGATCCCCACCAGGAGCACCTTCAATAAGTGGAACAAGTGGGTTTCCAGATTCATCTGGGGTAGTGGAAGACCAAGAATTGCTTTGGCAAATTGCAATTATCCATAGACAAGGGTGGTTTGGCCCTCCCAACCTGACTCAATATATCCAACTTGCCATGTTGGGACACATATTAAAATGGAAGAAAGCACCATGTCCACAACCCAGGTGGGTCAAGTTAAAATTGTTCTAATTGGACACACCACTTGACCTATTCTTTGGGACATCAAATAATTCTGTCTTCATGGGCATTACAGCAGCAACCACAAAGTCTCTACTTTTCTTCTGGCATTGTTTCTTCCTTAAAAGTACCTATAAGCTTGGTGCCACTGGCTCTATGTACCTGCATACTGTACTGGATTCTGTCCAGCTAAATGGAACCATAAGTTCAGAAAATGAATGAACCAGGAACTTACTCACTCTTTCAGTTTTTATGCAGATGGCCAACTAAAATCATTCGCACAATTAGTGGGGGGTTATAGGTTGGACAACAGGGCTCATTACCAGTATTTACAACCCCGCCACTACTTCACCTCAACGCTGAGACTTAGTTTTGATGAGACAAAACTTCCCCTGCTGATAGCCCTTATCCTCATGATACTGCAAGGGTCATGGCTAACCATTTTATTTCAGTTTGCTATAAGACACTTCAGGGTGCTCCAATGGTGGCTCTCTCAGACACAGAATAACTGGGAAGTAGAACTCTTTTTTTTTCTCCCTCGACAGCCAACTGGATGGCCATCTGGTTGCACAGTATAAGATCACAGATTCCCACCAGTGAAGGGAGTTCAGCTGGAAACAGCAATATGTTGTTTTGTACTCCTCGAATCACAACCAAATTCCTTGTATCCAGGGATTCCTCCTGCTGGAGAGGATGTGGCTGTGAGGAAGCCATACATACACACGTTCTTTGGTCTTTCCCAGTTCTCACTATATTTTGGAAAGAAGAAGAGGTGGTGAATGCCATTGACCTAAATTATGGTACACTGATGTCTGAAGCTGCCCTGCTATTACACTGTTCTTACCATAATAAAAATAAAGTCCACATATATTTATTGGATATATTCTTTGCAGCAGAGAAAAAAAGTAATCACAAGTCTATGGCTCAAACAGGAACCCCAAATGCTTACACAGAGGAAGAACACAGTGTGGAACATTTACAGGATGGAGAAGTTAACTGTAGAAGTATGGAAGCTAGACTTCAACATCAAAACAGGTGGACTTGATCCACATCATGGCTAAAATGCCAGATATCATTCCTTGAAGGTTTTAACAATAATACCCCAGACTTTGTTTTGGGAGGGGCAGGGGTTTTGGCCTAATTGAGGAACCCAGCAGGAGTATGGGGTGCCACCAGGACTGGGCAACAACTAAACATGAAGGACTGTAATTCTGTATAGTAAGGTAATTGAGGCAGCTGTACCCTGTAATATTGTATGTTACAAAGACTGCACTGTATATGTGGTAAAAACTTACTGTACACTGTATCCTATGGACCATAAAATTATAATAAAAATTAAGTTTACAAACAAAGATGAATGTAAAATGCTTGTAGGCCAGAATGAGTATAATGATACTATTACTGGACAAACTCGGGCAGCTTTGTTGAGCTCTAGAGCCAGATATTATTCCATAGGAGAAAGGCTGGACAAGCTGTTGGCCTTACAACTCAAGACACAGAGGTCAATGGGTGCCATAAATGAAATAAATGTTAAAGAAGGTATGATACATGATGAGTCACAAAACATTAAAGATTTTTGAACTTTTTAATAAAGATTTATAAAGAATTATACAAACCAGAGATATTTCAGATGTGGATTAGGTAGGAAATTTTGGAGTCCATAGGCCTTCCTTGTCTGTCTAGTTGGGAGAGAGAACAACTTAATAAACCAGCTGAAAAAGCTGACAAAACAGAAGTTACAGCAGATCTAAAAGGAACTAAGTCACCAGGACCAGATGACACTATTGCTGAATTCTATAAAACATTTCATGAGGATTTTTTATCAATTTTGAGGTACCCAAAGACTGGAGGACTGCAGATTTAGTCCCCTTATACAAAAGCTGGAACAAAGAGGAAGCAGGGAACTACAGACCAGTCAGCCCCACCTCAGTAGTGGGGAAGATCATGGAAGCACTACTGAAGGAGAGATTGGTGGAACATCTGGTTGTCAATGGACTACAGGACCCAAGGCAGCATGGTTTCACCAGGGGGAGGTCATGTCAGACCAACCTCGCTGAATTTTTTGACTGGGTGACTAGAGAGGTGGATCAGGGAGGGCAGTGGACATGGCCTATCTGGACTTCAGCAAGGCCTTTGACACTGTGCCACATAGAAGACTATTACACAAACTGGGGAATATGGGTGTGGGCAGGACAGTAGTGTGGTGGGTAGGTAACTGGCTGGGTGGCAGGACACAGAGGTGGTGGTAAATGGCTGCCACTCCACAGAGGAAGAGTGACCAGTGGGGTACCACAGGGATCAGTGCTGGGACCAGTCCTATTCAACATCTTCATCAGTGACATTGCACAGGACCTAAAAGGCAGAATTTCACTGTTTGCTGATGACACAAAGCTCTGTAACAGAGTAGACACACCAGGGGTGTAGACAGAATGAGAAGGGACCTGCAGAAACTTGAAGAATGGTCAGGGGTTTGGCAGTTGAAATTCAATGCCAAGAGTGCAATATAATGCATATGGGGCACAAAGACCCTGGCACATATATCAGTTAGAGGTCAGGATATAGGGCCGCACCAAGCAGAAAGGATCTTGAGGGTTATCATCTCTGATGACCTCAAAGCAGGAAACAGTGTGACAAGGCAGCAGGTAAAGCAAATAGGATGCTGGGATGTACAGGCAGGGGCATCACTAGCAGGAAAAGAGAGGTCATAATTCTGCTATACAAGACACTAAGTGAGGCCCCACCTGGAGTACAGTGTACAGTTCTGGAGACCATACCTCACGTAAGGACATAGACAGGGTAGAGAAGGTTCAGAGGAGGGCAACAAAGATGGTGCATGGATTGCATCACAAGTCCCATGAAGACAGGTTGAAGGAACTGAACATGTACTCCCTGGAGGACAGGCGGAGAGGGGATATGATAGACATACAAGTATCTCACGGGAGGAACAGGGTGCAGGAATGCACTATTTTTAAGTGAAAAGATGTTCCAGGACTAGAGGGCATGGGATGAAGTTGGAGGAGGACAATTCAGAGGAAACATGAGGAAGAATTTCTTCACAGAACGGGTGGTGGACAAGTGGAACACCCTGCCAGAGGAAGTGGTGGGGGCTGAGACAATCATGGGATTTAAGAATGCATGGGATAGACATAAAAGAATTCTGGAGGTCAGGGGTAAGGGGCAACAGACTTCTAGGAAAACATTAACTGAATTTACAAGCTCAAATGGGCATACTGGGTGGGCCATAGGCCCTTATCTGCTGACACTGTCTATGTATCTATGTATCTATGAAATATCTGTTTCATCAAATTGGAGAGGTAGCAGGGGTGCCTCCATCCTCTGATAAAGCCTGGATCATGCTAATTTTGAAACCTGAAAAAGACCCTGTAGATTTTAAATCATACCAACACTATCTATATTAAATAATGATTCCAAAATTTTCACCGACATTTGACACCTGGAAAAGGTTGTTAAGACACTGGTACATGAAGACCAGACAGGCTTCATTGAGGACATAGGCTCATCACAATGTCAGGAAAGCTCTTAATTTAATGTACATATCAGATAACAAGGACAGGTTCTGATCTCACTAGACACTGAAAATGTCTTTAACAGGGTCTCCTAGGTTTTGAGGGGAGACCCTATCAAAGGCAAGAAAAGGAAAAGTATTTCAGAACTGGTAAGACTAATATATGCATTCCCAAAGGCAAAGATGAGATCTAATTCAATTATTTCCAGTTTAATCTCCCTTGGTTGCAATCTGAGACAGAGCTACCCTTTATTGCCCCTTCTTTATGCTATGTGGAGCTTTTGGCACAAGCCATCACAGATTCTACTCATATTAGGGATATAGAAGTTAAATTTGAGGAGTACAAGATCCTCCTGTATGCAGATAATACTTTAATATTTTTGAGTAATGTATTTGAATCATTGATGCTCTTACTGGAAATCTTGTCTACTTATTCTAAATTGGCAGGGTATAAAATATATGTTAACAAATCGGAGATTGCCTTGCTAAACGAGGATACTAGTTATATTACACCCAGTGTCTCTATATTTGGTGAACATAAAAAAAAGAGATAAGATATGTAGATGTTAAAATATCTTAACAGTTTCATGATATGCTTGAATTAAAATTATGTACTACTTCTCAAACAGATTTGAAAAGATTTTGAAAGATGTAAATTGTTACCGATGACTGATGGGAAGGGTGAATGTTATAAAAATGAACATTCTTCCTAGGTTCCTCTTTTTATTTCAGCCCTGTACCATCAGAGTTCCATGGTTTTCCTTTAAAGACTGAGAAAATGGTCTATGCCCCTTAACTGCGTCCCTACTAAATTCAAATTAGCTCTGTAGTCACCTCAATGGACTCTTGCTGATTTTAGTGTATTTATTAAATTCTTTGCACATTAAGTGTATCCCTGCTAAATACGAATATGCTCTTTGCTTGCTAGTTTATTTAGGAAGCTGTGACACTTTGGCTGTATCTCAGTCAGGGTAACTCCCAATGTGTTAAGTGCAGCGTTTTGTATGTATAAAACTGAACAATCCTGTAAGCAGGAAGTTTTAAAGTCTAAAGATCCTGTCTGGTATTTCAATGATTGCGGTCTGAATGGTCACAGTGCAGCAGCTCCTCAATTCAATTTAAAACAGTGACGCACACTACATCTGGTTGCTGGATATAAATTTCCTACCTTTCTCTTTCTCCAGAGAGCCCACCGTGGGTCCAGGTCATGAGGGCATCGCTGGAATAGCCCTCCCCCCCGAATTGAAATCAGGTAGTCGTAGTCCTGCTGTGTGCCGTGGACAAAGGAGAGTGGCTCCCAGCACTAGCCAGCCCCACAGTCACTTTGCGACTGCTCCCGCCCACCCTAATGCCCTCCACCCTTAACTGGTGTTTCTTTTATAGTGTAGTCTCTTGGATATCTGGAGTCTATCACTTTCTTTTAAGTCCCTAGTTTCCCATCTTCTCCTTATACTCTCTTGCCACTAGAGGTTGCCTTAACTCCTTTCTTTCGTGCTTTCCCTACACTGCTCCCAGTCCTTGTTGGTACCATCTTCTTTCATCCTTTCATCTCTCCACCTTGCCCATTGCTCATCCCATGCTTTTTTTGTGTGTTCTCCTCGCTCCTCTTCTTATTTTGTCCCTTGTGTTACTCCTATTTTACTATGGATCCCACATCAATACTCACCCTTCTCTCTGTCGCATTTATGCTATTGACACTCTCAGCTCTCACCTATCCTGCTATGTTTACTACCCCTCCTTATGTATGCACGCCTGATAATTTCTGCTACTCCAACCTTCTAGCTGACCCCATTTACTCCTCTTCCTCCATCTGGACTTATCATCAAGCAACTGGGATTAATAATTAGACTTATCCATCTGAGGTTCACTTTATCCGCTGGTAGTGTAGTAAGGCCGTACATTATTGCTTCACTCTGGATATTTACCCTATCCCTTACTCTTGTTGGGGATGTTGAAACTAATCCCAGCCCCCCCACAGGCATCTAATCCCTCAAAGTCTCTCCCTGTACACCATCTGCCCCAATCCGATGGTCTCACCTTTGCTCACATTAACACTAGGAGCCTACTTGCCAATCTCCCTAACCTTGAGGCATGGGTCAGAGTGAATAGCCCTGATATCTTAGCCATCTCTGAAACATGGCTTAAGCCCTCAGTCACTAATTCCCAGTGCTCTCTTCATGGATATAATATGCTTTGTGTGCATCGCATGGGTGCTAAACGAGGAGGTGGCCTAGCACTCTACTATAAATCTCACCTGAACATCACCCTGATGCATGACTCCCCACTGACTAACTGTGAGGGCCTTCATTCTCTACTTCTGCTTGGGGGTGTTAAAAAAATCCATATTTTCTGTATATATATATATACCTCCCAGGAACTCTAGGCTGGGGCTCGGTGAATTCATGGAATATTTGCCATCAGTTACTGGGAAGAGTGACATACTCTGCCTTGGGGATTTTAACCTAGACTGGGCTGGACCTAGCTCCTCTCACCTATCCTCCATGATAAGCAAGGCCAACCACTGTCAGCTTATTAAGGATCCCACTAGGATCTCCCATGATGGTGCCTGTGCCACCCGACTAGACTGGATCCTTACTAATAGGAAGGAGTTCATTACCTCAGCAGGAGTACTCCCAGACAACATAAGTGATCATTATCCAGTGTACTGTCTATGGGATACCCCTTCCCCCTCCTTCCCATCTAAAGTGGTAACTTTCTCCAGTCTTTCCAACTAATTCGGTTGTCTTCATGCAGGATCTTGAACTAGTGGATTGGTCTCCTCTACATTACCGATGACATAAATTTGGCTACAGGCTATTGCAACTCTACCTACTATTGCTTCAAAACAAACATATCCGGTCACCACCGAAGGTAAAGGAAGGTTACCAAATAGCTTATGCATCCACTGCTCCACCTCCTGAAACTCAGGGATAAACTGTGGTCTGCATGGAAGGTCTCTCATCTACAGTACCTATAGACTTTGAAGCCTACAGAGCCTCACGGAACACCTGCAAGAAGGAGATACACCTGGCAAAAAGTTTTTATTACAGGAATCTCCTTTACGTCCTCTAACTCCAACCCAAAATGGTATTGGTCCCAACTCAACAAGCCTCAGATACCCACTGATATGTTTATAAAAGATATCCATTGTAACCACTCACTTACCATTGCCAATGCCTTTAACTCCTTCTTTTCCTCGCTACCCTCTCCTTCCCCCTCTGGGCCCCAAAAGTCTTGCCTGTTGTTTCCTTCAGAACCCCAACCCTCTACCCTGGAGCTGGCCCCTGACACATACCACGAAGTTCTAAAGCTACTCAATCCATTCCGCCACTAGCAGCCCGGCCTGGATGGTATTCATCCTGGGATTCTTAGGCTGTTTGTGGCCTGGCTTGCTGTGCCCATCAATCAGGCTTTTCAACCTCAGCACTTCCTCCGTTCCCCTGGTCTGGAAAGTGAGTAGAACAATTCCCATTCTTAAAGAGGGTGATGATAAACAACTGTCCAACTACCGCCCCATCTCACTTCTCCCCACTCTCAGCAAGCTGCTAGAGAAACTTATCCGTTGACAGGTCTCTGAGTACCTTACCAAGTTCAAACTTCAATTCCCGTTTCAACATGGTTTCAGGGCTGGGCACAGCACCACCACTGCCCTTAACCAACTTACCAATGATGTCAAAGATAATATGGACAAGGGCCGACTTACAGGTGTGATCTTCATTGACCTTTCTAAAGCATTTGATATGGTCCACCACCTCTTTTGCTGATGAAGCTACAAACTTTAGGAGCCTTAGACTTTACCCTATCCTGGTTTGGCAGTTACCTGAACAACCACACTCAGGCTGTTGCCTTCCATAGGCTCTCTCCTCCCCTATTCCTATCATGGTGGTGTCCCACAGGGCTCCATGCTCGGTCCTCTCTCTCTTTCCTTTTCCTTAATGATATTCCCTGTCCTTCTCTTCACAGTAGCATGCTCATGTATGCTGATGATTTGTGTTCTATTTCTCATCAAAATCCATTGATGACATTAACCTCCAACTCTCTCATGACTTTCAATCCCTTCATTCATGGCTCTCAGATAACCATCAAATCCTAAACGTATGTAAAACACAGGCCAGGCTTTTTGGCTCCACAAAAAATGTACCCTCTGAGGCCCTAAGCTCCTTGTCCATTGCAGTGATGGTTCTGCAGTCACTAACACCTCTACTTTCAAATACCTAGGGGTTACGCTCGACCCTGCTCTTGACTTTTCTGCTAATGTAAATGAGGTCTATCGGTTGGTCAATGCAAAAATTGGAGCGGCCTATCGTGTGCACCACTCTCTCACTCCATCAGCCAGACTATCAGTAGCCAGAGGGTACTTCCCCTCAGCTCCTTTATGCCCTCCCTGTTTTTACCCAGACAATGCGGTGTGCTCTTCAAATGGGACACTTCCTACAATAATATCTGTGAGGTTCACCTTATCAGCCTCTCGCTTTACTCATCACTGCCTACTTTACTCTGGCCTGAACTGGCTGTCACCGAAAGACCTATGGGCTTATTCCCTAGGGTGTCTTATTGACTCCCTTGCTCATCCACCTCATCCGGACTCTCTGGCTGACTTGCTTACCCCGGTCTCACAATCCCGTACCTCAGGTCCTCATCCATCCTTATGCTCTCAGTACGTCCCTGTGCTACCAAAATGGGAGAACTGGCATTCTCCAACTTTGCTGCTTAGTTCTGGAACTCGCTCCCCTTACAAGTTAAAAATTCCACCTCCCACCTTGCTTTTAAGCGCTCGCTGTTCTCTCACCTCTACACCCTTGGTAGCTGTAAATGCACGTAGATGAAACTGTCACCAGGTCCCTTTGCTGGGTTGCAGTCCATGTATTACTTACCTCATGGTATTTTTATTTCTTGTGTTTTATTTATAGTGTTTGGATTTATTGTGTACTGGATTGGCTATAGACAGAAAATGTGTGAGCTTATCCACTAGCCTTTTCTCACCTCTTATTGAGCCTGTATAATTTGTCTACCCATCCTCTCCCATGATGTATCTCAACTTGTATTATATTGTTTGCACTATGTTGTTGTTATTATCTATGAACTTGTACAACTGTGCTTACCTGTATTCTGTCTTGTACTCTCCCGGGTCGTGCCTGAAAATAGGCAGGATTGTTGCCTAGTGCACTTGCCCGGTTACCAAAAGCTAATAAATAAATAAAAATGTTTAGAAGTTCTGTTTTATGGCAAATGGCCTAGAGTTAGTCTGGATAAAGTATATGCATCTGAACAGTTAGCAGGATTACAGATTCCAATTTTTTATGGTATTGTACTGCATCTCAGTTGGAGTCCACATATTACTGGTTTAGCGAGGAAGAGACATATCCACAATGGGTAAACACAGAACAGTCAATACTATCATGTTGTCACTTAAAGAAGAGTTTATCTGTAAATACTTCTGTTTTTGGTAAAACAAAAACAAAATTTCACCATTCACCAAAAATACTATTGAAGTCTGGAGAGATTTTCATAAAAAGATCAACTATTCGAGAATTATCTCTTGCTATACCCCTTTGTTAAATAATGATACTATCCCATTTTGGAAAGATGATTTAATGGTACATGCATGGAAGGCTAGGAGTATTTTGTATTTGGGTCAATTAAACAATTACAGTAATCTTATGCATTTTGAGTAATTTAGACAGAAGTATCAGCTACTTTGTTGTCATTATTTAACTTATTTATAAATTCATACTTTATTATTTAAAAGTTGGAGGAGCAGTCTTCCGATACCCTCCTCATTAAAGAGATTATGGAGACAAATGAAACACAATCTAAACAATTAATCAATAAAATATATGCAATAATGTTGGAGAAAATAAATCAACTTGGTAAAACTGTACATGGTCTGGGTTAACGATCTGGGAGTTGGCATGGAGGAGGAGTCTTGGCTTCCACTTTTACAATCACCACGCAAATATCAAAAAATGTAAAGTTATGTCAAATACAATTTAACATGGTGCATAGAGTTTATTTTATGCCTACTAAGTTAAACAAATTCAACTCTTCTTTAATATACCTTTGTACTAGATGTAGTCAAGTTAGAGGATCATTAATTCATATGCCCACAGATTTTACAATGCTGAGGCTATTCTGGAACAAAATAGAAAAGGAGATAGCTAAGCTGATTGCAATTTCCCTTATGAGCCAAGGAATTAAATGATTAGCAATGAGTCCCAGAAATCTTGAAAATACCCTTGAGGCTATGGGCTCGATGATCAAAACTTCAATTGTGATGGAGTTTGCAATTCAGAAAGGATGGCTTGAGGGGGCTTATGGAAGACACTGGCTGCTACATTCCCTTAAATGGGATTCTGACAGCCAGAGGAACCAGCCAGGACTTAGATCACCAAACAGGTGGTCTAACGGCCTTGCACCACCTCTGGAACCTTGATAAGGTGGGAGGGAACCTTTGCCACTGCCCACCTGTGGTATCCCATGCCTCCACAGCACCTGGAGCACTCATACCCAATGGTGCGGTGACTGCAGGTCCCCCCATAGTGCCAGGCTTGTGATGGCTGCCCTCCCACTGGTGGCACAGGCATGACTGCATCCTGCAATGTCTGTCGGCACCCCCGGTACCATCCATGTCCTACCTGCCCTCCTCAACTCTGTCCCATTCCACCCAATACTGCCAGCCTCCAGGCTGGTCCTCATAACTGGGCACCCATGCTGCCTGACCACCCTGCAGCTTGCAGCTAACCTCTCCCATGCACCTTGCCTTTGATGCATAGCAACATTTGTTGCAAGCTGTGGGACCTTTTCGCTGGGACCCCACCTGTTTGTGAATCGAGTTTGGGGTCCCTGGCGCACCAGTGACCGGCTCAAGCTGCCATTCGTGCAGCTTGTGCAGATCTTTGAGAATCGAGTCCTATATGTTTAAATGTATTGATATTCTTTATGAATGTATTATGATATACATTTTAATATGTATTAGATAATTCTTTGTTTTAACTTTCTTTTTATTATAGCATTTAAAAATAGTGTAAATAAATAAAACATTCTCAATTCAAAGAATGTCACAAAGATATCGTAATTCTTGTGTTTGTATAAACACATGGATCATGCCTGCAAATGGATATCTGGTCTTGTGTACCTACCTACCTGGTAAACGATATGAAAATGAAAAATATTATTCCAAATAAGATTAAATTAGTTGATATTTCATTAATTTATGTAAGGAAACTTATTTTGTTACATTGGAGGAAAAGCTTAGTTCCGAGTTGTTGTTTTTTTAAACTCGGCTTTATTCAGAGACATGAAATAACATACAAGCAATTACCAACCAACATACCAATCAATGTCCCAAGTTCTGACAGCACACTTAATTTAAAATAAAAACATTCAATACATGTAGAATGCACACATTATGTCATATAATCATCTAGGTATTAAATTCCATGATGTCCCTGAGAGGCTAAACAAAAATACAATTCATAATAACTGTTAACCAGAAAGAGTAAGAAACAACAACAGGAACATTTACAGAATTCAACGTGTGTCTCAGTATTGTCAACAAGAGTCCCTGCAGACCATCCAGGTGATTATATGGACCCTCCCCAGATCCAAAAGACGAGGGAAGCCCCTCAAGCCTCTTCTCTACTAGCGTATGTTATTCATGGCTGCCAAGCATCCCTAAATTGTTCCCCTGTAAGATGGAGTGTGAGAGTAAGCTGTTCCTGGCAATAAGCTGTTGCATGTCAAAGACTGATTCCACTCTCCTCTTCTATTCCTCCCCTGCCGGAATCTCTGGCATCAGCCAATGCGAGGTGAATGTTTTAAGTGCAGCAAGCACCATACATTGAAACACCTCCACTCTTCTGCAGGGTTATATCTGCTCTACCCTGGTCTCCAGTAAATAATAAAATTCAAGGACTCCAGCATTGTAACCCTACCCCCCCCTCAGATTTTGTAGCGCTCCACCCTGACTGCAGTCTAAGAATTCTGAATTTTTGGGCATGACCAAAAAATGTGGTAGTGCATGCCCTTAATACCACATGCTCTCCAACACAGGTCAGTGGTAGAGGTGCCTAAATGCCTGGTAATGGTAGAAACATAAAAAAAATACATTATAATCCACCACCCAAACTCATGCTCATTCTGTGAGGCAGAAATGTTCCATCCCCTCAACCACTGGCACATCTGGGATGGTTATCCCTGTTTCCTGTTGCCACTTGTCCCTAATTTGGTGGGTATGTGTACCTCTTTCCTTTAGAAGAAGTTTACAAACAAGGAAATATATTTTGACCTATCCTACAGTGATGTGGACCAATGAAGGTACTCCTCCCACTCAGTTCTAGGCCTCCCCAATAGGAGCCTTCTCTTGTGCTCCAGGATGTGACTACAAACCTGTAGAAATCTATGAAAGTCTGATTTACGCAGGGGATACCTGTCCTGTAGGGAATGAAATGAAACACAATGATCCCCCTCCAATATGTTCAAATTGAACTAACATAACATACTAACATACTAGATGCCAGCAGAGTAGGACTGTTGGTCTATCAAGTCTGCCTGTGCTTCAGCACCCTGATTGGGTACCATAGCCCTCTACCTGTGTCCTTCCACTGTTACTCCATCCCCCAGTCCTGCCCCACTGGACAAACCAGCCTCTGCTTCACCCCTTGCCTGTACCTGTCCCATCCTCTCTTGAATCCCTCCACCATAGCTGCCTGTACCAGCTCCCCGAGTAGCGCATTCCACGGTTCTACCACTCTCTCTGTGAAGTACCTCCTTCTCCTTCTTCCCCCCCCAATCCTACTACCCTCAATCTTCCAACTGTGTCTTCTGGTGATTCCACCCTCCTTCAGTCAAAAGTTCCTATCTTGGCTTACCTTAGTTACTCCCCTGAGGTACCTGAAGACCTCAATCATGTCCCCTCGGTCCCTACTCTTCTCCAGCGAGAACAGGTTGAGCTCCCCTAGTCGTTCCTCATATGTCATATCCCCCAGGCCCCGGATCATTCTGGTTGCTCTCCTCTGAACCCTCTCCAGGAGTTGGATGTCCCTCCTTAGGTGCAGCCTCCAGAACTGCACACAGTACTCAAGATGTGGTCTAACCAGGCTGTTGTACAGTAATAAAATCACCTCCTTCTCCTTGAGGTAATCCCCTAGCGATGCATACCAGCATCCCTATTTACCCCTGACCGCAGCCCTCCTGCACTGCTCTGATTATTCATGTTAACATCCACCAAGACTCCTAAGTCTCTTCCTCTGCCGTGGCCTGCAACTCATCCCCTTAAGGCTGTACACATAGTTGGGGTTTTCCCGCCTAGGTGTGACCTTGCATTTGAGGAGTTAAATTTCAATTCCAGGTGCAGGACCACCTATCCAGAGTATCCAGGTCCTCTTGCAGGGCCAATCTCCCTCCGCCACTGCTTCCAGCTTAGAGTTGTCCACAAAGAGACTCATTTCACACCCGATATCTTCCCTGATATCGGAGATATAGGCATTAAACAGGAGTGGCCCCAGGACTGATCCCTGTGGGACCTCACTTATAACCTCCCTAGGAGATGAGACCTCCCCTCCAGCCACTACCCACTGAGTGTGACCTGAAAGCCAATTTCCAATCCACCTAACCATCGACAGGCCTACCCCCATCCCCCCCAGCTTCTCCCTTAGGCCAATGTGAGGGACCAAATCAAATGCCTTCCTGAAGTCCAGGAACAGTACATCCACTGGTCTCCCCCTGTTGAGTTCTGATGTCATCCACTCATAGAACTCTACAAGGTTTGTTTGACCTAATCTACCTGGCACAAACCCATGCTGCGGTCATCCAGGTAGCCCATCTCCTCCAAGAAACCTCCCAGCCTTTCCTTAAGTATGCTCTTCCATTACCTTCCCACCACCGATGTCAAACTGATGGGTCTATAGTTTTCCTGGCTCTTCTCTCAATACCCTTTATGGATGGGCACAACATGCCCTGCTTCCAAGCCATTGGCACCCTCCTTGTCTGGAGTGACACGTTAAAGAGATCCACCAATGGCACAGCCAAAACATTTGCCAACTCCCTCAGTATGCGGATGAATAGCATCAGGCCCTGAGATTTATCCTTTTTAGGGACTGGAGGCTTCCACACCGACCGATAGGAATATCAGCATCCGCCCCCATCTGCAGCAGAACCAGACTGCTATCTCACCCCAGCATACCCCCCAGTGGCTTGTTCTTCAGCAGGTACCCCAAAGTCAGGTCTGCTGCACTTCTGTGTCCTTCAACCTCTTTTTGGAAGTTCCAAAGTCTCTCTCTAGTGAACACTGAGGCAAAGTAGTCATTCAGTACCTCCACCTGCTCTCCAGCCCGTCCACCCACCCCTCAGCTGTCCTCAACCTACTGTGCTGGCCCTTGACCTTCCTCCGCTCACCAATATACCCTAAGGAACCCCTTTTCCCACCCCTTATCCCCTGCCCAGCTTCTGCTCTTTCCAGGCCTTGCCCACCTCACCACTCTGCTGACTTTCCTGATTGCAAGCGATAGTTCTCTCTGTCCCTCTCTCCTCTTATTTTTTGTACCTACTATAGGCACCCTTCTTCTCCCTTACCACCTCCTGGACCTCCTTGGTCCACTAGCATAGTTTACAAGACCTACCGCCCTTGCGCTTCACTCTTGCACACGTCCTGGTAGCCTCCAGTAGCCCTCACTTTATGATCTCCCACCTACCTGCCACATCCAAACCTGGTTTTATCTCCTGCAAATGCCCCTTGAGAATTTCCACAGTGCTCTGAAAGTCCGCCCCTAAAATCAACTATCATTGTCCTTGAATGATTCCCCCACACACAGTTTAAGCTGAAACCAGACTGTGTTGTGGTCGCTCCCAGCCAGGGATTCTTCTACAACCAGATCTCATACAAGATCCCCAGCCGCTAAAACCACATCCAGGATATGACACCCCTCATTGAGTCCATCACCTGCTGATTGAGGAATGCATCCAGGAATCCATACAGCAGCTTCTGCTTCCTGGTTACAGTGGAAGTCATAGTACCACAGTCACTATCTGGCATATTAAGGTCCCCATCAACACCACTCCTTCCCCTTCCAGTCCACACTGCCCCTTAATTTTAGCCAACAGGCAATCCTCCAAGTCCTCCGTTAGTTCTTGGGGCCATATACCACCCAAACTTGACCTTTCCCTCCCACAGGGGTTCACAAGGTGACCCATAGGGCCTCCATGTTTCCTCTGCTCCTCTAATCTCATAATCTCGATGTTATCCCTAATGAACATTGCTACTCCTCCTCTGCCCACCTTTCTGTCCTTCCCTTAGCACAAAGTGCCCACTCAGATTAAGGTGCCAGTCATGGCCAGGGGTGGCACATGTTTCAGAGAAGCTGCTACATCCACCCCACCGTCAAACAGTGTGGGCTGGAATTCAGGCATTTTATCCCCCAGGCTCCTGGCATTTATTAAATAGGACCTTTCTATTCCAGACCTTAAAGCCAGGGTCTATTCATCAGGTTTGAAGCCCATATCTCTAATGATTAAGGTCAGGAACCCATTTCATTAGGGTGTGAGAACAGATCCAACTTTTTGCAGGTTCCCAAGGGAGTGCCTCATCCAGCAATTTGTAACCTCATCTTTAAGACTAGGAGTGATCTTGGCAGTAAGCATTGCATGCAATGGCAATGGAAGAGACCCACTATCATCTATACAAAACCACTGAGATTGTTCAGCTGTTTTGCCCAAGTAATTAAGGGGTGGTCTGTGCTGCTAGGAAGTATAAATGTAGATCCAGGATTCCCAAACCACCATCCCCATGTAGCAAAGATAAAATGTTGCACTCTACTCGAGCCTTCTTACCTGCCATTAGGAACCTATGGAGAAGTTGATCCAGCTGCAAGCAGAAGGTCCGTGGTATGGAAATCGGTAATGTCTGGAACAAAAATAACAAATGAGGTAGAATATTCATCTTTAACACACCTATTCCACCAACCAGCAAAAGGTAGTAACTGCCATTGCTTTATGTTGGCTGTAAGTTCCACAAAACATTTTTCATAGTTCAAACAAAATAAATCTCCTGTCCTAGGGTGCTTCTGGATGCCCAGATATCTGAAGGTATTATTTTTGGCCCAGGCATAGGAAAGGATGCCTAAAGGATGGGGACAGGTGCCACAAAGATGGATTGCCCATCACTTAGAGCTCACTTTTGTACAAACTCTCCGTATCCCTGTAACCACGGAAGCTGGGACTGAAGGCACCAGGATGCTAACAAAGAAAAGGTATCAGCCTAAAGAGGGTGCATGCACAGCGCTATCGTCTCTAGTTCCGCCACTCCACTGCCAATGCCAGGCGACAACATTCGGCATTGACAAATGCTTATTAACAATTATTTAATAAAATTGTAAGTTTAACCTGAACAGTCTGTGCTGGGTTTTTCTGCTGCTCTGACCTCTGCTTTGACCTAGCATGAGTATCCTGAATAGAGCTGTGGCTTTTGCAGCTGGTCCATTGGGACAGTGCCACACATGGATAAAGCTTTGCGTTATGCCATGGATAAGTGTTGTACATACTGGTTTCACTGGCAACGTTACCCCCAAAATTATTTATTCGGCCTGTGTAGGCCTGCCAAAAGTTCACAAAACATTAATCTGAACAAGACTGAGTGAAAACACAGTGCAGTATCCCACAATGTGGGCTACTGGTTCCAAAATTGTTTGCCCATTGGGACAGTGTCACACATGGACAAGGCATCACTTTATGCCATAGATAAATGTAGTACACACTGGTTTCACTGGCATGTTGCCCTGAATTATTTATTCATCCTGTGTAGGCCTGCTGAAAATTCACAAAACATTAATCTGAAGAAGACTTAATGATGACAACAGTGCAGCATCTCACAGTGTGTGTGTAGGCTACTGGTTCAAAAACGAAAACAAAAACTAACGGACACAGAAACCCTCACCATCAACCCCGCCATTTCTGTCTTTAGCAGCTGGAAGTGTAAGAGATTCATCATCCATAAATCGTGGTTAAAAGGGCAGGTTAATTTTTACAGAATTGAGCATCTTATATTTTAGGTCAAAAGACATGTTCTCCTGTTGGTGACAATATTGCCTGTAGCACTGAATCTTCTATGAGCATGTACTTGCAGGTGGGCAACTGAATTGTTCAACAGATATCTGTGTCGAGTGGCCCAAAAGGTCTTTTTGGTACCAGTACAATAGAGGTTCATCTCCTTCTGCTAGTGGCATGTTCTCACTCAGATAATCCTGCACCATTATGTATGCTGGCATCTCAGGCACCACTATGTCAGAAAGTGACATGCAATGCTTTTTCATCAAGCCATAGTCAGACAGTTGTTCCCCATAGTGGTTTGTCATCAGTGGCTGTCTTTCTGGGGTGAGGGTGGGGGGTGCAGCAGCAG
Source organism: Neoceratodus forsteri (assembly GCA_016271365.2). NCBI lineage: Eukaryota > Metazoa > Chordata > Ceratodontiformes > Ceratodontidae > Neoceratodus > Neoceratodus forsteri. The sequence goes on along the minus strand of CM028129.1, from coordinate 1,198,943,961 downwards.
TAGTAGCAGGTTGACATGAAGACAAAAATGAGTGACTTTTGTGACGCTCCGTGAGTAGCAGTGGGAAACACATTGGGATCCTCATTCTTCCCTCTCCTCCACCTACTGTAGCCTGTTGGTGTAATTGCAAGGGATGATTAGTGTTGTTCTTCTGCTCTGCTTGTGTTTCTGTTATTGTTTTGTGCCATACATACAGAGACCAGATGGATAAACCAGGCTGTATAGGACTGGTGATCCTTGTCGCATTCTTGTGCATCAAAGAATGTCTCAAATGTGTCTTTGAACTGAGGATCCAAGAGAGTGACCATGATGTAGTGGTCATCTGAATGCATTTTTGAAAATGTGTATGTCATTCCAAGAATGTGAGCTTTTCCTTTCTACTACTGTAGATTGAGAGCAATGGTATACTCCTTTTCCTCATACTGAGTTTTCATACAAAGAAGTCACAGGTTAATAAGAGCAATGAGGAGGAGTACCTGGCTTAGACCAGCTGCATCAGATCTTACTACCCTTGTGACCTCCTCAAAGGGCTTCAGCACAGTGCAAGAGGGTCTCCATTAGGTGCCAATGATTTGGGCTGATGTTTCTTGCCAATATCATGCTGAATGGCATACTGGTGGATAGTCTTCTGTGTTGTTCTAGCAGGCTATTCTATCATGTAGTAGATGGAATTGTGGAAGGAGGTGGTCCTGCTGCTGAATATTTCTTAACAGTTTCCATGCCTTTACAGAATGACTAAAATGATCAGATTTTTCTGGCCAGAACTACATAGTGGTGCCTTCCTCATCTAGGAATCTCTAAACTCCCAGATTTATACCATCAGCAAAACATGGAACATGTGTATAATCCTTATCATTGACTGCCTTTACAATGTTCTTTGCATTATCTGATATTATAAAATCTGGTGTTAATGAGTGTGGTGTCAGCCACTCATCAACCTTCTGTTGAAGGAAGTGTAACAAGTTTTCTGTATGATGGTCATTGCCAAAGCCAGAAATACACAAAGCTGCCTTCTTACAGAGGTAAGGAGGTCCCAGTGACTTGCTACACTTTTGAAACAGGCGGCACAATACCTGCATCGGTATTGTGCTGTCACTGTGGGGGAGGTCGGCATTTTCACTGTCGCCCTCCCTTGGTGCTTCCGAACAAATTATGCTGTCAGGGCATGTGACACAGTCTTGCAGACACTGGTACAAATCAGGAAGAGCCACTGTGGAAAAGTGGGCATGGCTGGGCTACTTGATACCTTGGCACTGCAAATTGCATTAGCGATAGAAAACCAGCATTGCTCACAAAGAAAATGACAGCAAGTCAGTGGCTATTCCACAACTGATTGTTTTAACTTTTTGCCTCTGGTCTGTTGGCTTTATATTTCTGGTCCATTTCCAGGAACTCACCAATGACAGTTGAGAGCTTTTCTCCTCCTGGATGTGACTGGTGGCTTCTATTTTGCCACCCCTGGGTGTGAAAGTGGCTAGGAGTTGCAGCCTTGGAGGCATTGGAGTCAATGGGCTAAGAACTGATGAATGGAAGATGCTGGAATTGTGCATTTGCTACCACTTGAAAGACTTTCTTCCTTTTCCTCTCTGCCTTGTCTCCTAATGTTCTCCTCTCCTGACCATCAACATTATCATCATCATCATCAGCTTCACAGACTGGTGGTGCTGCTGCTGAAACTGTGCATTGAAATGCCTTCTCGTGCACTGAAATCTGCGGGACTTCAGAAAATGCCTTTTCATGGTAGATGTTCCCAGCCTTATTCCTACTTACCCCGACTCAGTCTTTCTTTACATAAGAGACACCTACAATTTCCATGATTCTTTGCCTACTCAAAAGAAATCCCATACCACCAACGTCATTGATTTGGTATTTCTTGCTGACACTCTTAGCTGTTGCCTAATGGGTGGGCTACTTCCACATCATCACCCTTCTTTTCTTCTTCCACCAGTACTTCATTGTCAGGGAATGGTTCTTCTTCCTCTACCATGTGTCCTGGGCCACCAGTTTTGCCTGTGTCTTCTTTATCTAGTGTCATTTCAGATACTTGTTGTCATTTTCCCCTTGTTTTATGGCCTCTCTTTTTTATGTTTGTTACCACCACTTTTGACCTTTTTTGATTTCTTACTTGCACCAGCCCCAAATCAAACTCCTACTTGTTCCACCTCCTCCTGAGAATTACTGGTGCTATCACATTTATCTGGTACATAGTCTCAATCTGTATCTCTGTTCCCAAGCTGCATCAAGCTGCGTCATATCACTTTGCTCCTCCTCCTCTGCCTGTGTCACTACCTGGCGCATTCTTTTTGATTCCTTTTCTATGCTTGCTTGTGTTGCTATCCTTGCAGTGCCACTGCAACTGGTTCCTGCAATGGTGTGATACATTATGGACTCTTCAACCACTACAGTCATCTTCCTCTACACTTGTAGTTTCCACTGAGGCAGAGGGCCAATGACCAAGACCAGTCCATTTTGTTTTTCTTTGATGTGACTGGATGATCCCATACCATCATCTCCTTGGCTTCTCTGTTGCACCATTTCCAGAAGCCTGCTACAGGACTCAGTCACTTGCATGATGAATGATGTAGAGTAAGACTTTATTTTATTTTTTTTATTTGTTTTGTTATTTTAGTTGTTTATTTGTATATATTTTGTATTTTTCTTTTATTAATGGGATGCTACCAAAGACTACCAGAGGCCAGGCACTGACTCTCTACTAGCTAAGACACGCTTGATGCCCACTCACCAACATCACACTGCAATAGAACAGCTCAGGATGGTGCGCATGCACACACACACACACACACACACACACACACACACACACACACACACACACACACACACACGTTGCTTCCAGAGGAAGGAGGAAGGAACCACAGCAACTTGGGGAGTGTGAAGACTGAGTTTCAGTTTGAACACTGCCACAAAAGGAAAGAAATAATTAAAAAAAATATTTTATGGGATTCCACCAAAGTGCCAGTTACCATGGACTGGGCACTGGGATGCTGCCAACTGGCATACACTTGCTGCCCACTACCCAGATCACACTACAACAGCACAGCTAAGGATGACACACAGGTTGCTTCAAGACTCGGGAAGAAGGAACTCCAGGAACTTGGGGGAATGTGAAGACTAAAGTAAACTGCCATAATAAGAAAAACATAATTAAAGAAAATATTTTATTAGATTCCATCAAGTTGTCAACTACCAGGGGCCAGGCACAGGGACCCTGTCAGCTTTACATACTTGCTGATCACTACTCAGCTCAACATGCAACAACACAGGTCAGGACGGCATACACACACAGTGCTGCTTCAGGAGGAGGAGGAGTGAAGGAACTAGCAATGCAAAAAGAATGGAGAGAATTTTTTCATTTTTTATGGGATGCCACCAAGCTGCCAACTAGTAGGAGCTGGCACTGGCATGCTGCTAGCTGTCACACACTTGCTGTTCACCACACACACACACACACATGCTGCTTCAGGAGGAAGGAACTGCAGCAACTTGGGGGATCATAAAGACTAAAAGTTTCAATTTGAAAACTGCCACAAAAAGAAAAAAATATTGATTTTCTTATTATGGGAGTCCATCTAGCTGCCAACTACAGGGGGCTCAGCAGCGGCACACTGACAGCTGGCACACACTTGCACCCCCTGCCCAGATCCCACTGCAAAGGCTGCTTCAGGACTCCAGAAAGAAGAAGAAGTAACTGCTGCAAGCAAGCCTGCAACTTGGGTGAATGTAAAGAGTTTGAAACTGCCACAAAAGAAATGTGACGTGAATGTGAATGAAGAATTTTTAACGGGATGCCACCAAGGTGCCATCTACCAGTGGCTAGAGCAGTGTCCTGTTGCCAGCTGGAGCACACCTACTTGTACAATTATTACATAAGAGCAAGTCCCCAAAAACTCACATGTCAGGCTTCTGTATTTGTAATGCCCAGCTAAATGCTAGTTCTACAATGAAAAAACATGTGTGCTGCGCTGTTAAGATTAGGCAACCAGTGGGCACTGGAAGACTGCCACTTCATGCCCCATCTGCCCACTGCTCAGCACCAAGTGCACTCCTCCTACAGACAGAGTACAATCTCTCCCCTCCCCCCTGCCAAGCAAGTCCCTCATCCCAGAGGCCTGCTGCCCTGCAACATTGATACTCAGCCTGCCGAGCCTTTTCTTTTCCTCCTAAATATACCCCTTCAGCAGCCCTGCTGTTGCAGGACTAGAGTAGGTTGAGCTTTTGATGATTTTCTTTGTTTTAAGAATTTCCTAACTAATCTAACTAGAATGAATCGCAACCTCAGCATGAGCTATGTAACAGCCAGATGATGAGAGTGCAAATGAGTTCCACTGGCTCATGTGGAGGAGCTGAATTTAGCTCAAATCGAGGCTATGCCTCACACTGTGCCCATGTTAACTGTTTCAAGTGCAAACTGTAGTTCAGGGTTAGACTGGTTTGCATGCTCTGCACCATTTGAACCAGGGTGAACCAGTTGAGCCAGAAATCCCCCTATTTTCCCTAAATGTTCAACACAGTCCAAAAGAATCAAACACCCAAAGTTCAAAGAATTAGATTCTTTGGTAGATCCAGGACATAATGATAAAGTGGAGTTAAACACCACATCTGTAGCTCTCTTCTCTCAATTCTATATTTTTAATAATTAACATAATTTTTACTGAATAATAATAAGCTTTATTTGCAAGCGCAATTCAGTAAATACCAAAGCGCTTTTACAGAAAACCTAAAAACAGTAAATATTTAAAACCATTAAAATGACAGAATTCCATAAATTAATTATCAGGATAAGCAAGAGAATAAAATGTTTTAAAAGCAGATTTAAAGCTCTCAACAGTCAGGCATCCCCTTATCCAATGAGGCAGAGAATTCCACAGGGTAGGAGCCACAAAAATAAATGCATGGTCTCCAGAGGTCTTCAGATGAACCCTGGGAATCTCCAGCAATCCATCATTGGCAGAGTGGAGTGGTCGGAGGTGGTGATAGGGACAAAGGAGCTCTTGCAGGTAACTCAGTTCCTGTCTGTGTAGGGCCTTGTAGGTCAGCAAGCCGACCCTGAAGGTGATCCACCACTGAACCGGCAGCCGGTGCAGTCCATGTAGCACAGGTGTGACATGACTGGATTGAGAATGCCCAGTCAACAACCTGGCCACAGCATTCTGCACCAGCTGCAAGCAGTGGATATCAACCTCTGGAAGCCCTAGGTACAGGGCGTTGCAATAATCAAGGAGAGGTGAATGAAGTGACTACTCTTGTGTGTGTAACAATATGAAGTGATGGTTATTATGTCTCTGTATGTAGCAAAATGAAATGCTAGTTACTGGGTTTCTGTATATATGAAACATCTTAATGTTACTATGAAATGTCTTAATGTTATTAAGTATTTTATTACTTGCACAGCTTTTAATTAATTGTTTAGCCATTTAAGATGTTACAGTGTTAGCTGTAACATTCTAATGACAACACGAAGTGCGCCTGTGTGAAATGTTGATGTTTTGTCTTGGGTTGGTAAATTTGATTGTGTTGGTGGCAGCTGATTTTAAATAATAAAGGACTGAGCACTGTATTGCCTGTGATTGGTGTAATTCTTTGGTCATGAGTGAGTGCCACAGTTTTCTTGTTGTTCTCATATCTTCCTTTACTGTGCAGCGGGTCTGACTTTGTTCTTTTATGCTTCAGTGGACTGAGCGACATTTCAGTTGAGCACCTCGGATACCCTGCATACAGCAAGGATCAAGCTACAGCATGACCACTTCAGCCACGACTTTGAACATGGACCATACATGGCTGAGCCTGAAACTTCTGCTAACCCAGGTATGAATCTTTCAAATATTTTGCTACAGAAACCTGTGTTCGATTTTATTACAGTCAACAGTGTTAATAGTTACCAAGCTATTATTGTTGAACCAGCTGAACCTAGTTGCATTTTAATGATACAAGTAGCATTTACACAATATGAAAAAGTTGCACACAAAATCAGGAGATTGGTTTGGAATCAAGTGACTATGGAATGTTATCTTGAAGTTAAGCGAGTCCTTAGAGGTCTCTGGATCCTAAAGTTTCCATTATTTGGTAAGGACAGAAAGAGATATTTTTTATCCTTGGCTTGATGAAATTCATGCATTTTCTTTACATTTAATGAAATTAATTGTGAAAGACTCAATTGAACAACAAGTAGAACATACGAGTCTACTGTACGAGAAAGAGACTGCATTCAATACATTTTCTGACCACCCTGATTTTGAAGGATTAAAACAGAAATTAAGCAACTCTATTGATCCACTGAATAAAAAAGTAATAGCACAAAAACAGAAGAAATGTTTAAGGGATGAGAGGTACTACAAAAAGAATTGGTTTATGAATGGAAAAAAACAGCCTAAATCGATATTGAAAAAACTCATGTTAATGATAAGGATTCACAACACACTGGCAGTGAGTCAGATGCTGCCTCCTCATTTTTCTGGAGGTCAGTCTGGAGGAGGTCTAGACCGACAACATATTGCCCCTCCTCTCGGTTGCCTCTCAACACAGCCCAAGAGTAGCCTTTGGGATCAACAACATGCAAACACACAAGAAGAGGGAAGAGAAATAAATGCAAGAAATCAAACAACATATTGGGGATGAGAATGGGGTATGAGGAGATATCCAAGAGGCATATATTTTGAGACCCAGAAGAGGGGGGAGATACTGGCTGATTTAAATGTAATTAACTGGTCTGATTATTCACTTACTGAGGCAGAAATGTCTGTGTTAAATAAGGGTTTAAAGTTGGTCCCTACATGTAACTTTAACTGGTTTAATACTTTTCTAGATTTGAACAAGTTTGTTTGAATATTGAATTTGAATTGAAAATTTTTTTGAATGGAAATACTATGGATATTGTTAGCAAGTAACATTGATCTTTCTAGTATATCTGACAGTGAGTTAACTTTTGGTTCCACCTCTGATGTTGAAATATCTGGCAACACTAGACAGTTTAGACCCAAATCTACTTTTATGCCTCCACAAAATCACACAGTTCAGATTTTCTATAGAGCTTGTGAGAGAGTTGAAAACATTGGCCAGTGAATGAAAAAAGCTACATTACGTCAACATGACAACTGAAGAATTTGTAGCCTTGACATCTTAGGAAACAATTAAGCTATAACCATTAAACAGGCTGATAAGGGTGGTAGTGCTGTTGTTTTAAATATCACAGACTACATAACAGAAATGGAACACCAACAGCAATTCAAATTTCTATAAACAAATGAGCAGGGTCCAACTTTGTCCTTAAAAAGAACATTGATATTTTACAATCTCCTTTGCAGTCAGGGTTATTGATATTCACACATTTAATTTTCTCACAGTTCAACATCTTATTCAACCAGCAAAATATCTTTATTCAAGTTTATTGTTGATCAATTATAAACCATTACAACATAGTACAAATCTAAAATGTATATAAAATACATTTAAGACTACAGTAATATACCAGATATACTTAAGAAATTCAATCAATACAGAATACATAACAATACAAAGTATACATAGAATCATGCATATCAGGCATATAGATGCAGTGAAATTAAAATTTGCTGGCAAATTCCCAGCGAAGTCAGGAATTTAGCATCCGCGGAGCAATCCACAACATTTTGCAGTCAGGCCACAAATTTGCCTATCAGACTTCGTGGATTTATTTTGCAAAGTTTTGCCACGAAAGTGCAGAATTTCACCTGCAAATAGCGAAATTCCACCTTTCTAGGTAAAATTCCACACTTCACTGGTAAGACTTCGTGATCTGCATCCACGAAATAATCCACAAAATGAGCGAAATTCATGGATTATTTCAAGGAGCAAAATTTCCCTATTTCGCACATCCCTAATCAGGTATAATATCTACTAATAATTTCTATTAGGCAATAAAACTATATTTCCCTAAATGAATAATTGGGGGACATTAAAATCCATTCTACAAGTAGTGCTTAGCATCCAAATTAATTTTCACTTCAACAAGTTGGCATTTTTCTTTTAAAGGATTATAAGCTTCAGGCTAACACTAATCTATATGCTCAAGAAAACCACCTTCTGTCAAAACGTAGGTAGAGGAATAACAGAAAATTAAATCAGGTTTAAATTCACAGTCATTCCCTTGTTAATTATTTTATAATCATCTTAAAGGAATAATCTGTAAAACTTCACATAACTATTGGCGTCATTTCTCTTATCAAGTACTAACACCTTGGATCTTTTAAATGAGCACATGATATGACAATACTTACATTCATTTAAAACAAATCACTATAAGATGCACAAAACAGAGTATTTGCCCTTTATAAGCCCCAAGGGAAAGTTAAACAATAACATCCCTCTGTCTTCTAAGCATAAATGTTAATTCAATAAATCTGTTTGGTTCTGACATGGAAATATCATTATGGTATGGATACTACGTTTACAACTGGCACAATGTATAACACAAAAGAAAGATACTAAAATTCAAAACAGAATGACTAGAGCCCATTTAGAGACCTCAACCATAGTAAGTCAAGGCAAAAATGGAATTTAAGAATATAGAGCCAGTTTAAAGCCTGTTCATTTGTGAAAATAGTACAAGCATGCATTCATTCCTTGAAGTGCCCATTCAGGCTGCTGGCCATGGAGGTGAGTGAAGGGCTGTGCTGGTGGTCCTATCAGGTACTGGGGAATGGGGTGGGTGATACCTAAAGACAGGAGGGCCACTAGACACCAGGAGTGGGGTCTGGTAAGATTAAATTTTTAAAGGATTGGGTCCAGGAGGGGAAAATAATTACTTAACTGTGAGGAAGCGCTTGCTCAATTTCACCAATGATTGGCTGTGGGGTGGACCACTAGACACCAGGGAGATAATTTTATTTACATTTATATTTGGGCCAGTGAGTGGCTGGGGGCACTAGACATCAGGGACAGGGAGGATTTATTTTATTTTTAGATAAGATTGCAAGCAAGCCTGTGTCATTGTGAATGACAGGTTACAGTACACATTGGAATACCATTGGTCAGCCGTGTCAACCAATGGGCTTGTAGTGATTACTGAATGCTGTCATTCATTGACATTACAGTTGTTGGGCAGCTGTGAAGGTGTGCTGAGAGCTGTGCTGCTCGCCGTCAGACTGGCTATGCTGGGAAGGGAGCAGGGAGGGGATGGGTACCTGAGTGGGTGGTGGTGTGGAGGTCACTACACTATGGAAAGAGCTGGGAAAATTATTTTTTATTTATTTGAATGGGGATCATTATGGGGAGGCCACTACACTATGGAAAGGGTTGAGATACGATTGCTTTGAACAGGATCAGGATGGGAGGGGCACTACACTATGGAATAGGGATGAGGGTCTGTTACTGCAGTCGGGGTTTCTGGATGAGGGGGAGTTCCACTGGACTACCAGGGCACTTTTTTTTTTTTAGTGCTGTTATATCACCGTGATGGTGGTTCAGAGATGGGGGTCCACAGTATGCAGGGGCTGGTGGCTGCTGTGCTGCTGTGTGCAGTACAGCAGCCCACCTGTAGGTGGCCAGGACTTAGGAATGGTTCTTCCATGTCTAGGTTTGTGTGGCACATCTCCAAGATGTGCATGTAGATGTACCACACACTTGGCTGAATATGGGGATGTGCCACATATTCATGGGCATGCCCCCTGGAAATGCACCACACACGTTATCGCTGCCATTGGGCTCAGCCAGAGATGCACACTGCATCTGCTCCCTTTGAATATCATGCTGCAGCACATTTCTTGAGATGCTCCAGCACATCTCCTTTGAAAATGTCCTCCTAAATGTTCCATCCAGGCTCAACAATATGGGGAGGTGAGACCTCCAGTCCTGTATCCATAGCAGCTGCTCCACTGCAAGGAGTCCCACATTATATCATTGTGTACATCTAAAAGGATCCAGAATGCAAAACATGAGCAGACCTGTTACCAAAAGAACAGAAAACAGTAATGTGTCATTAATTGAGAAAAAAAGCAGCAATCCTTGTTAGGGAATCCTGCTGTTTATGATGAACTAGAACAGTCTACCAGATAAACACCACAGTGACTCAAATAAAATAGAGTCTCACATAGGGGGTTCTATTTCACACAAAGCACTTAAAAGTGTCATGAATCCATTGTGCCCCATTAGGAAACTTCCTGATACAAAGTTTTCCTTTACTTGAGTTTTGCAGAGCCGTGAATTCAGGTTTGTATAAAACAAATGAATACAAGTGTACGTTTAAAATTTGAAGCTTCCAGGGCTAATTTATAACTTCACTAAAAAGACTGAGAATTCAATTGCCATCCATAATATGGTACATTTAGCAAATTACTTTATCGGAATTTTACCCCACCGACAACTTCCACTATGCACCAAAATAAGCGTTCATCGAGTAAGCTAATAAAAAAGTCAGACTTAGCTTCTGTCTCCTGTCTACTTATCAGGGGGTCCATGATATCAACATGATTTTTTTACAGATTCATCTGCGTTAAACATGTATGTACTAATAACTCCTGATGGACTCTCATAAACAGCCGCCATCAATTTACATAGATCTGGGATCCTCCATGGTTATCTCCAGTGTATCAGGCTTACCTGAAAAGAAAAAGAGTAACACTCCACTGAGCACAGTAAATTTGATACAATTGACATGACACTAAAAGCCCCGTCCCTTTAGGCAATGGTATCATATCTTTTATTGAAGTAAAAAAGCTTATCTGTACATATAGTGTTCCTGATTCACAGCAATTATGCTGCATTAGACTATCTCCAGCGACTCCTGCAGACTGTGCACCCAGTCTGTCTCAGGCTAACTGCTGCTTCTTGTCCATTTTGCTGCTTAAATACATAGCAGGATGCTCCAAACACTCGAGACACCCAATCTAAGTAAGGATGACACCTTGTGGGTCCGGTTGCAAAACATGCTGATATCGATTTATGCAAAACTACAGTGTAACTTTAGCAAACTAGAAGTTTTGCTTAAAGGGATTAAAATGCCCAGAAACACAAAAACAGAGCTAAAACAGCAAAGCCCAAACATGGAGTGGGGCTGCAATGCAGCCATCTTGCAGCCCTGCTCTCCCACACCAATATATCTTTTACCAAAGGTCCACAAATGCTTGATTAAGCTACCGAGATGACCCACAGTTGCAGGGATTGATTCAGTTACTGAACCTTTAAGCCAATATGTGGACTATTTCATACAGCCATCTGTACCTTTATTTAGCTCTTACATAAAGGACATCAAAGAGACAATGGGCATTTTGAGTGAGCTCTATGTTGAGGAGTCTGACTTTGGTTACCTCGACGTGGAGCCATTCTATACCAGTATATCACATGAGGGTGTCTTGCATGCCCTCAAGCATTATTTTGATAAATGAAGCTCTAGCTTACCACCCACATAATTTATTTTGGAACAGGCACATTTTGTTTTGCAATGTAATGCTTTCATGTTTAAGGGTCAATCAATCAATCAAGTTTATTTTAAACTGCAAAGAGTGTGAGCAAACATACCTATTTTTACAGTCATCCAGGTTTCAGAGGTCAGTTCTATTTGCGAACTAATGATGCAGTCATGGGTGCTTCTTTTACCCCGAATTTTGAAAATTTATATATGGGTCTGTGGAAGGAATGTTTCATTTATGATCCAGAGGTTAACCCTTATCATCTTATTTCCCTCTATGTGCATTATATTGATAATGGCTTTTTAATATGGCGAGGTACAAGGGAAGAGTTGAGTCTTTTTGTAAAATATTTGGAATCCAGTAATCCCCATTTACATTTCTTGGTGTGTGTGTGTGTGTGTGTGTGTGTGTGTGTGTTGAGCCTATACAGATTTCTTTTTTTTTTTTTTTTTAGATAGCTGTATAATTAAGGATTCAGACAATGGTGTACAAACTACACTATACCATAAGCCAACAGACAAAATACTGTGCTGCTGGCCAGTTTTTGTCATCCTAGACACAGTGTCAAGTCCATCCCTAAAAGTCAGTTTATTTGAGCCCGTAGAAATTGCAATTCAGCAGTGGGATTTGAACATTGGGCTGATAATTTACAAAATAGATTTAACAAACATGGCTATTGTAAATCTGACGTTATACTGGCAAGAAATCATGCAGATATCATAGCTTGTCTAGGGAGTCCTTGTTAGCTGGCAACATGCCCTCCAGATAAAACTCAAGTAGGTTGAATTTTGTAACCACTTACAGTGTAGAATCTAAACAGACTGAAACAATTTTAAGAGTACACTGTCCCATTCTACAAACTGTGGAGAAACTGGTGCCTGATGTTAGTAAACCTGTATGAATGGTTTACAAACAACATACAAATTTAGGTGATTGGCTCACACATAGTCATCAGCACCCCCCCCACCTTTAAATGTGGATACTACTGTACATTCCAACTGGTTATCACCACTACCAAGTGGTTGTTTCAAATGTCAGAGATGCAAATACTGTACTAATATCAAGGTCACTAATAACTGTTTGAATTCAGTTGATGGTAAAATGTTGAAAATCAATAATTTTATCAACTGTGATACATGATATATTAGATATCTTGCATCCTGTAAATGCGTCATCTATTACGTTGGCTGCACTAAACATAAACACAAGGAGCATGTTGGTGAGCATATCAGGGCCATTATCAATCATAATTTAAACTATGCCACTGCACAACACACACATAGCATGACGAATTGTGATGATCACATGTGGCTTTTCACAAGCATTGAAAAAGCTAAAATTGGACCGGGGGGGGGGGTGATATTAACAGTGCATTAGCATGTAGAGAAAATTGTTGGATTTTCAAATTACAGGCAGCCAGTTACTCAGGACTTAATGATAAAGTGGAGTTAACATCACATTTGCAGCTTTCTTCTCTCAGTTCTATGTTTTTAATCATTAACATCGTTTTACTGAATGAAATGACTACTCTTGTGTACAGTATGTAGCAAAATGAAGTAAGGTTATTATGTTTCTGTATGTAGTAAAATGAAGTGATGGCTACTAGGTTTCTGTATATATGAAATGTCCTAATAATACTATGAAATGTCTTAATGTTATTAAGTTTTATTACTTGCACCAACTTTTAATTAATTGATTTGCTATTTAAGATGTCACGGTGTTAGTTGTAACATTCTCTTGGCAAAGCGCAGTTCACCTGTGCGAAACATTGAAGTCTTGTCCTGGGTTGGCAAGCTTGATGGTGTTGGTGGCAGCTGATTTTAAATAATAAAGGACTGAGCACCGTATTGCCTGTGATCGGTATAATTCTTTGGGCATGAGTGAGTGCCACAGTTTTCTTGCATTCTTTTTTTCTAATATAAACATGTTGTAGTTTGAAGCATACATAAATCACATCTTGATTTCTCTTCTCCGTGTGCTGTTTGTACCAATTCGGATGAGTTGTACTTTTCCTTTAGTTGCTTTATTTTTATATGTTTTTGTCCACAAGATCTGGGTGACTAATAGCTTGATCATGTTAATGTATTTTCATAAAATAATGATTCTACTACACTTAATACATTAGTTTGGAAGGACTTGGTGGATCCTTTTAAGAGATATCTTTAATAAATTATTAGAGACTGGAATAATTCCTTGCAGCTGGAAGGGAGCTTTGGTCATGCTGTCTTTAAGAATGGATTTTAAATGCAACCATAAAACTATTGTCCTATTAGTTTAACATCAATTTTGGGGAATCCATGGAATCAGTATTTTTTATTTTAATTATCTTTTAAATAAGAAATATTTTTAGGCCTTATAAGTATACAGTGCCATATGAATCAAAACAGCAATAATACAAAAATATAAGTTGTGCTTTATATATTTCTAAAACACCTTAGGTTACGTTTTAACTGAAATAAAGTAGTGCAGTGCTTGGAGAAGGGTGCTGATTGCCTTTGGGAACTGGACAACCTCTGAGAGAGGAAGGGGAAAGAGTGATTTTGCCAGGGAACTTGCTGTCTTTGATCCCCCATGTGAGGGCCAAAGATCTCCAGCTGCTGCAGCATTTCTGCACATTGTAGTGCCCTTTAGAGTGTGCGTACACATTAAACCTGCTTTTTTTTACAGGCAGGTTACTTGTGGAGATCTACAAATAAAATACTTTAATCCATGCTGTACCGGAAGTTCAGGGTGCCATCACTTCTGATCGCCTGATTTTAAATAGCTTGTCTCTGTGAGTGGAGGCAAGCACAGGGCAGAGGTAACACAGGCAGAGGCAAGCTGTGTCTGCGTGAGTCCGCCAAGGAAGGTGGCTACAGCTCCAAATGTCCTATCAAAGATCACTAAGATCAGTAGGGAGCTAACAAGCTGTTAGTAATTGTGTCGCCTGCACTTTCTTCCATCACACATTGTATTGAGCAAACATAGTTCAATAGATACAGTTAATGAAATGTTGAAACAATTGTGTCAAGAGGGTACATTAATTCAGTGTAGCAAGTGTCTTATGTATGTTGAAAGATCTGCATCAATGGGGGGGGGGTTCCAGAGTGTAACAGATGCTTGGATCATGACACTGATTGCTACAAACTAAACACTGCACTCACTGAACTAAAAATCCTGCCTGAGATAATGAACATTGAACAGTCTGCCTTTTCTCATGGAACAGAAATAACTACTCCTTGTATGCTAAGTAAGAAAAGTACAAGAGAGACAGCTGCACCTGATAATGACTTAACTAACATAATTATGAACAGCAGTAAAAAGGGTAGAGGGACATCAGCTGATGATGATATAACTGATTGAAGCTTAGTTAAACCAGTAGCAGGTAATAACAAGCATTTGTCAATGCTGAATGTTGATTGCATTGGTCCGTTGAGCTCGTTCACTGCCCCTCTGTCACTCGCTCGTTTTGTTTCTCCCAGTGCTGCAGGCAGCTGTTTTGTACTGGGCTCCTGCCTGCATTGTCACCCCTTTCTGTCCACAAAGAAATCCACAGCTGTCCCGACAGAGCTCCGTTGAGGTGGCTCACTCTCCCTCTCTCACTCGCTCATTCTGTTTCTCCTGGCTCTGCAGGCTGCCCTTTTGTACTGGGCTCCTGCCTGCATTGGCACCTTTTTCTGCCCACAAAGAAATATGCAGCCATCCTGACAGTGCTCTGTTGAAGTTCCTCACTCCCTGTCTCAGTCGCTCATTCTGTTTCTCATGGCACTGCAGGCTGCCCTTTTGTCTGGGCTCCTGCCTCTGTTGGCAACTTTTTATACCCACAAAGAAATCTGTAGCAGTCCTGACAGAGCTTCGTTGAGCTCGTTCACCCCCCTCTCTCACTCGCTCATTCCGTATCTGCTGGTGCTGCAGGCTGCCCCTTTGTACTGGGCTCCTGCCTGCATTGCCACCTTCTTCTGCCCACAAAAAAATCTGCAGCAGTCACACTACAGCTCCATTGAGCTCACTCACTTCCCCTCTCTCACTCATCATTCTGTTTCTCCCACTATTGCAGGCTGCTGTTTTGTACTGGGCCCTGAGCACATTGCTACCTTTTTCTGCCCATAAAGAAATCTGCAGCAGTCCCAACAGAGCTCCGTTGAGCTCACTCACTCCCCTTAGTTCACTCACTCATTCTGTGTCTCCTGCTGCTGTGGACTGCCCTTTTGTACTGGGCTCCTGCCTGCGTTGGTGGCTTTTTCTGCCCACAAATAAATCTACAGCAGTCCCGACAAAGCTCCACTGAGCTCGCTCACTCCCACTCTCTCACTCGCTTGTTCCATTTCTGCCACCGCTCCAGGCTGCCCTTTGTACTGGGCTCCTGCCTGTGTTGCCCTTCTTCTGCCAACAAAGAAATCTGCAGCAGTCATGACAGAGCTTCATTGAGCTCGCCTTACCCTCTCACTCAGTTGTTCTGTTTTCCTGTTGCTGCAGGCTGCCCTTTTGTACTGGGCCCCTGCATGCATTTGCGACCTTTTTCTGCCCACAAAGAAATCTGCAGCAGATCCAACTCAGCTCCATTGAGCAGTGCAAGTATGATGTGCTAAATTGCATGTGTGCAGACAGTGTTGTTTTCTGTGTGCGTGTGTGTGTGTGTGTGTGTGTGTGTGTGTGTGTGACATCAGACATTGTCCAGCTTCTTGCAAACATATATATGCTGACTTGTTACAGTGTTTATGGTATAAAGAATAGAGATAAGAATAAAGTATTTTTTATTGTCACCATCATCATCAGTGGACTAAGTGATATGATATTTTTTCAGAGCTGTCTGGCCACAGTGCACCTTAGTCACATACTGCAACATGTCACACCATATACAGTATATGTTTGCATGAAGCTGGACAATGTATGCACACACAGGAAAGAACACTGATGGCACACATACAGTTTAGCACAACATACTTACACTGCTCAGTCCTGCTTTTTGCGAAACACTTCACAAGTCCCGACACAAAGTAAACATTATTGAGGCTCCAGAAATATTTCTTTTTTGAAATAGACATTAAAGCAGCAGTGCAACAATCTGGTGAACATTTTGACCTATATTTTTTTATGCTATTTTACATTGCCACTTTACTTACCTCCTGACTTGTATGATACCATTCTTTCCAGTATTTGAGTCTGCTTTAGTACTTTTTTCATGCCTGAAATAATAAAAGGAGCACTCCTTTTAGCATGGTGTGGATCAGTATTTTCTGCTGTTTTTCTCCATCAGTTGTTTATATATTACTTCTGTTGTAAAATTAAAAATTATGCAGCAGGTAGTGTTTTATGACCTCACAGAACAATATTTGTTCAAAAACAGGTACAAATAGTGATGAAAACCTGATCAGAGCCACATTAAAAGGTGTGCTCCTTTATTTTGTTCAGACATGAGAAAAAGTAGTAAAGCAGACACAAATTGTGAAAAGAAGGGTATCATATAAGTCAGAGGTAACTAGTTATGGCAATCTAAAAATACATAAAAAGTATAGTCAACATTTTCACCACATTGTTGCACTGTTGCTTTAATTTATAATTTAAGTTTGACATTATGTGCTCACAATCACAACATACAAAATGCAACTGTCTTGTGTCCAGAAAATTCTCAAGTGCTAACAAAGTGAAATGGGAGCATTACACCACATGCAAAGTCCCCCAGAATGTATTATGATCACCATGTGAGTGGTCACACAGAGTCCTGAGAATTTTCTGCATCCCAAAATGCAACTGTCTTGTGTCCAGAAAATTTACATACTCTGTGATGATGATGTCATGATGCACAGTGTCTTGCCAAACTGTATGAAGGAGCGATAACATGACATGAATCCATTCAGTGTTCTGTCAGAAATGATGACCGAGAGAGAACTGTTGCTGGTCCAAAGTGTGCTGTGATTCCTGTGAATGCGATGCGATCACCTCAACTGAATGGAAGGGTGCCCTTTATGTGTATATGTGTACACTAATAGTAGCTTTGGTGAGTTTATATATATATATATATATATATATATATATATATATGTATTTTCTATTTGGGAGTTGTCATATATATATATATATATACACGTACTCATTGTATTGTTTTGTAACACAGGTCACATACTGTTGGTGTGCATATTCCAGTGCTTGATGAGTAATTTTGGCGTTGAAATTAGAAATGGAATGATCTCAAGCCAATGAAGGTAATTTTTTTGGGGGGGAGCATATTTGCAAGTAGGTCTCATTAATGGTTTATTATTTGGTTACTTCTTCACAGATTTCATCTGCATCCTTCTCAGTCCGGTAATGATGGTCATGGTCATCAATTGAAATGACTTCTGCTTGTTGCATGTCTGCCCCAGCCCGTGGGGGGGGCATGATGTTAAGGAAGTTCTTTGGATAAGGCAACTGTGACACCACAAAGCATCTGCAAGTTTCATAAAAAAAGAAATTAAGAACTTATTACAACTTGATTGCAGCAGTAAGACATTATGTTTAAGTCGTGGCTGTTCCACCACGGGTATCTGGATTAACACAGATAGCAAGCTGTCCCACTACAATCAACAGATCACAATTTAATTTAGTACCAAGCTGTGTAACAAATACACTGTGTCAGTGTCCCTGCGTCTCAACTCAAATTACATTTTAAAACCCCATCTTGTCAAGTAACACAACCTGGGTTCAGCTTTTTCAACACTGTCATGGCTGCACAACTGCAAATTTGGAATACAGTGCATGATACAGTATATTGCAGAAATATTTTTTATGATGTACATGTCACCTAGTTTATGAATCATCAGTTGGATTTGTTGCACTCTTATGAAAAAAAAAGGAACAGATGAAATGAAATTTATATACTTACCAGTATGGATTGGAAATGGATTCTGTAGACAGTACTGCTGCTGTACCATTGATACAGACCTTCAGCAAAGCAGAGTCATTTGTTGTTAACCTGTAAAAAACAAAATAAGTTGACAATATGTGTTTGACCATTGCAGCTCAGAAAACAACACAAAACAAACACACAGCTAAGCGATGTTGAATAGCATGAAAACCATTAGTACACATACTCACTTTATAGTTGTAATAGTAAGAAGCCTTGTGCCTGTGGCTGATGGAAGTAGTCACCTGTTCAACTCCCTCTTCCTTGGCATGGTCAATGTAATGGAAAAACTTTGTCACAGTGACACTGGTGGTGGGTGGTGATCATAGCTGCGGCACATGATGACATTCCCTCTCACATCTTCCTGCATCTGGTGGTGGTGGTGGTGGCAGTGGTGAACAGCAGTCTTATGGTGGTGGTACTCCAGGGCAATACATGATCACATTCCCTATGGTGGCAATGGTGCAAGTGGTCTTATGGTGGTGGTAGTCCAGGGGCCAGGATATACTGTGTTCTGGGTTATAAATGTGATGTGACATATGGAATTTGAGTCATTATGAATGGGAAAGTGATTTAACTTAATGAAAAAGAAAACATGTATCATATAAGACATGTGACAGCCTTTTAACCACTTAAGTTAAAACCTGCCAACATTAACCTCATCATCACTCATCATCATCCTCAGAAAGAAAGCTGCCCTCGCAGTCTTTTATGTCTGAATTCTGACCATGGGGAAATTCTTTCTCCATTGTACTATCATCTACATCAGTGGTAGGCTGCTTTTAATGCTGTCACTGCCACCAGGATGGTCCCTTTCTTCAACATCAGCAATACCATGAGTATGCCGCGGGGTATGAATACTGAGGTTGCAGTCTGAGCTGGTATGTGCCTCTCATTCATTTTTATGAATGTTAGCAAACTGACATTTGCAGGAGAGAGGTTTGTATGATGATCCCGAGCTATTGCACCTGCTGAACTGAATACCCTCTCGACACTCACACTGGAGGGTGGGCATGTCAGGTACTTCAGTGCCACAGTGATCAGCTCTGGCCATTCACTGAGCTTTCCACTCCAGTATAAAAGGGGATCATCAGTGATTGACAGATGCCTGTTTTCAGACACACATATGACTCAACCATTAGCTGTGCTGCTCTAAGTCCAGTGGTTGATGCATCATCCGCTTCTCTGGAATCATTTATGTCACAAATCTCCACATGGGACAAAGCCTCACAAATTGGGTTAATGCCAGCTGCTTTTGATGACAGACCACCTGGAACTGCAGTCCCCTTCTCCCCTTACAGGATATGCTTGATACTATTACTCCTCCAGGTTCACTTTCAGCCTGATTTTGCTGCTCAGGTTTCCTGATCTTGGCATGTGACTTCTGTGCCCCATGAACCAAGCATATTAGTTGCCCACTGACAGTTTTTACCTGTTCAGGCCCACCTTCCAGTACTGAGACAATTCCACATTTGTATCGTCGGTCCAGCATTGTTGCTATTGCAAAGTTGTCACTACGCTGAATGCTCAAGATGTGATGATTCTGTTCGAATACTGTCAGCATGTGTTTCAGCAATACACTGCTAGCACTGTCTCCGGGCACCATCAAGGCTATGCTGTACATTCACCAATGTCTGCCTCAGCACCCGCAGCAGTGGAATTGATTGGCTAATGGAGGCAGGCTCACCATTCACTGCCTGTGTGGCATGTTCAAAAGGCCTTAAGATTGTTATTACAGAGTCCATGAGGTGCCACTGTTCAGTCGTCATAGACATGGAGGCCCTGGAACTGTCACAGCTAGTGTGCATGACAAGATATTCTGAGATAGCTTTGTACTGTTCATACAATGTCTCTGCCATGTATAAAGTGGAGTTCCACCAGGTGACAACTTCAGCTTCAAGCAGTGCCGCGGGAGGCTGTTTCAGATCTGCAACTACTGAAGTTGGTCACGGGCTTTGCAGATCGTGAAAAGTGAGAACAGATACAGTGTGCAACTGTCAGCATTTCCTTTATATCAGGGTGCTGCAGAGACTCCTGCACCACAAGATTTAAACAGTGGGCCATGCATGGAACCCAAAAAAAGCCACCATTCGTGATGCATTTCATCACTTTTGACCCATTGTCACTTGTTATGAACCCAACTGTCAGGGACAGGGGTTCAGCCCCTTGTCAGTTTCAGTCAGTACCAAGTCCAACATGTTTTCACTAGTCTGTGAAGAGGTCACATTGCTCATAGCAATCATTGCATGCTGTTGAATTCCTGGAAGATTGCTACCACGACACTCCAACTTACTACACTGATTATTCACACTACTAACAGCACAAACAACCCCTGGCACCTGTGTCCAGTGTGCAGTTATGCACAAAATATGAACTCCCCGCTGTTTTGCCACTTGTCCACATATCCATACTTAAATGGATGAATGGAGAGGAGGAATGTTGCAGGGCATGTCTTACTGAGTTGGACACATGCGGTACAACTCTGGGACAGCAGGGGTCAAAAGTATGTCCTGGATGGGACTTTCCATTTTGGACGGCACGTGCAGCAAACCATAGGGAACCAGAATTTTCCACAAAGGAGAAGGACAAAAGATCAATCGCCAGCATTTCAGCTACAGCAGCATTAAGTTCACGTGACACTGTATGATTAGGTGGGCACTTCAGCTTATGCGCAAAAACACTGTAATGTGGGCTGACTTAAATGTTTTACACGGGTGTGATGACAAATCATTCTGCTTTGCGAATCGCAGGTTGTTGTGAAGTGTGGACGTGTGATGAAGATGGTTGCACAGGTGATGACAAACCCAGAAATGCAGCTATTTTCCCAGATTTACCAACAGAGGTTGATGTACTACTTGCACTAGACATACTGCATTGACCACCACCACCACCAAAACTGCTACTCTCACCACTGCTGGACAAGACTTCAAAATCATTCTGCTCTTCCACCTTATCATGCCTGCAGTAATCCTCTGCTGTTAATTCATCACTACTGCACACATTTAATTTTCTACTTGATGTTACAGTCATGGAAGGGGATAACATGCTTGTTATGGTTGATGACGAGGGTGAATGCCTCATTGTGGTACAGGTATTAGCTGCCATCTTGTGCTGAGTCCACAGTGCCATGTGCCTATTCTTAAGATGTGTATGCTGTCCCCCCTGTGCCCAGATGGCTCCCCTTTTTACTTCGATTCACATGCACCTGTCAAACCTGGCAGATTGCAACTGACTCATCATTTGCATCTTCTACGAAAAAATCCCAAACAAGGGATTTTGATGCTCTAGTTTTAACATGTCCCCTGATGCTGCTTATTGGACTCTGTTTCTTTAAGTCATGAAGTGGGGGTGTGCTACATGATTTTTCAGGCAGGACACACTTGGACTGCAAATGACTACCAAGAGTTTGACTACCTATCATTATTACTGGGTCATCATCATCAACTGAAACTGGTAAGTCACAACTTTTTACAGGAGGGGGATATGCAAACTGACCCAGACACAGCCACCTTGAGTTTATTTTTCTCCAGCCCAACAGGGGTCACTGACATCATCATCATATTCATCAACATCATCCACATCTTCTGCTTCGATGCCGCTTATGGACTGCATGCTACAACCACAGCAACATCATCATCATCAGCACCACCATCACCCGAAATTTTTTCATCACACTGTGGATCACTGCATGGCAAATGCATGACCTGAACCACAGTGGAAGAAATGTCACTTTTGTGTGCTATCATTGACATGATGATCAGAATCCTCATGTTCAGTTACTGGGATGTTACTGGGGAGTATGACATCATCTGCACTGTCACTCACTGCCACTGCTTCATACTCCACTATATTTTTTGACATGGTAAACTGGTCAGAAGTGGAACTTGAGGCAGCAATACTCATACCATCACCACCAGCAACTGCACTAACACCACCACCAGCTGGGACAACATCATCTCCTCCAACTATGAGTGAAGCTGCTAATTGCACTGTAAAAAAACATTGAAGGAGAAATACCTTTCCACACATCAGCAATGTACTTCTGTGACTGTGTACTCCTACCATGCCCACAGACAATCTTACCACTGGCAGCAGTGCCATGGCAAGAAACAGCTTTGCTTGCATGTCTCCTTGCAGGCATTTTGGGGCTCAACAGGAATATTCTAAACAAATTTAGATTTTGGAACGTTCACTCTGGGTGGGGGCCAGGGGGGTGACACTGGATGTGAAGCCAAAAAAACAACAGTGTCTTCATCAACAGATAAAGACGCAAAGTCACAAGTTCAACAATGCCTTAACTAACCAGTGCTGTTCTCAAGTCACAAACAATCCAATTTGGAAAATAATACCTTTTGCTGGTGGAGGGTGGGAGGGAGCACTGGCTGCAGATTATGGCAGTGCAAAACCAAGAAAAGATACCACAATGGCAGTACAAAATCACGCAGCTGCAGTGGATAGCAGGTTCACACTGCTGTGCCCTGCAATTACATTGTGGCACAATAAAAGGTGTATTATTTGATGTCATGTCATGCACCGCACACACACACAAACACAATTTGTCTACAAGTAATGCGTAGCAAATTCAAAACTTCAGTAATATACAAAGTATTTTAAACAACCTCACTGCTGCACCAGGTCCAGACCACAACACACACAATCAGCAAAAAAATATGAACAATTACTGAAAATATTACTGTGTGTACATTAACACAGTCAGTTATACAAGAAAAATATAACCAAAAAACAAAGAACTCCCTATTTCTCCAACTTAAATCTACCTACACCAGATACACCCCTTCCCTTAAAGCACACTTCCACTGTCTCTCAGTACACAGAGTGAATGTTGTACATTAACATTCAAAATTCACATACAATCAATAAACACTCGACGATGTGAACACAGGAGGGCTTCCTACAATCGATGAACTAAAGTTTCAGAAAAAAAATGACTCAAAAAGGCTTTTTTTAACAGCTTTTAGAAGGTTTAAATCACAGAGAGCTCTCAGAGCAGACTGTCTCCTACTGCTTCCTACACACACTACCCCAAACTGAGGCTATGTAGAACAATCTACAACCCATGTGACCTGAAATCCCATGAATCACTGCAAAATTCACCTTTGGAGCTTAAAAACAAGGTGAAGTGAGGCAAAGTACATTGTTTTCAATGTACTTCACCTTAAAATTTGGTGTAGTAGTGGTTTGGGAAGGCGGAGTAATGCGAAGTTGTTGCTTTCAATGGACTTTGCATTGCCCATTATAATGCAAAGTACTCCGCTTCACATTGTGGAGCACTCCGTAATTCACCTTTACTCCATGAATCACTCCACTGGAGTGAATTGAGGCCACTTCACCCATCTCTACTCCCTCCTCCACTCCACAAGCAGCAAAGAAAAAAATCATTATGGTTTTGGTTGTCCAGAGTCTTGGCAAATCAGGGGTGGGGTCTTCCTTGTGGTTTTCAACCCTAACACTCACCCCATTCAATGAGCAAATAAGGTCAAATGTGATCTGTTTTCTTCAGGCAGGACCCCCAGGTTTTCAGGTGGGATATGAACATTTTCTCCTACTGGGTTCATGAGTTGGCATCGTAAGAAGGCTATGTTGAACATTTGCTGGATAAATATGGTAACATACCCAAGTTATGAGTGAAAGTTGAATATTTCAAAGTGTACTCATAACTTAGCTAATTTTTAACTTTTTTCCACCAAACCTTCAAAATTGCCTTTTTGGGACCCCACCTCATGAACACGTTAAGTAAAAATTTTTAAACCTATCCCAAAAGGTGATTTCTTAGACACTCTGCAGAAAAACATTTCAGGCAGTATTTGAAAATTTTCTCCTACTTGGTTCATGAGGTGGGGTTATTAGAAGACTATGTTGAAATGACCAAGTTACAAGTGAACATTGAAATATTTCACCACTCACTCATACCTTCACTAATTTTCAATATTTTGACTCTGAACTTTCAACATAGCCACTTTTTCACATCACCACATAAATATGACAGGTGTCATTTTCAAACCCTGGATGAGATGTGTTTCGCATTGAGTGTAAAATGGTGTTTCAGCCAATATTCTGTAAATGCCACATGTCATGTTTATAAGGGGAAGACATAAATTTGGAGTCAAAATAAAAAAAAATTATAACTAAGGAACAATGTTTGTAGTACCAACCTTTACCCCAGTAGGTAGTGCTTTGTGACACCCTGCTGGTTAGCTGAGTTCAGGAGTGACACCACCCCCAGCCTGGGAAGAGTAGGTGCAAGGTTGCCCACATGGGCCAAGGAACATTTAGCAAAGAGAACTCTTCTGTTGGGTGCCAGAGGGCTGTGTGCTTTGGCTGAGAGATGGACTCTGCTCTGTGCATCTGTATCTGTGGCCATGTGGAAGTTTCCAGTCTACCAGACAGCCCCATGAATCTTTGACATCTGTAGGTGGACAGAGTTTTTCCTTGATGCAAGGTCCAAAGGGCCCTGCATGATTGCATTTGTTCACGCAGGTCCCAAAGGGACCTGCCTGAATAAGGGTATGATTTCACCATCTCAAAAAGAAAGACAATTCTTTGCAAAATACTGTGTTAATGCAGCAGTCAGGGTTTAAGTTAATGCCACAAAAGTAGAGAAATGTGGTGTTAGGGATTCCAGCCCTAACTCCCAACCCCAAACAGCAAAGGGAAAAACATTAGAGTTTTGGGTCTCCAGAGTCTTGGTAAATCAGGGGTGGGGTCTTTCTTGGGGTAGTCAGCCCTAATGCCCACCCCCTTCCCTGAGCAAACAAGGTTAGGCATGATCTCCATTCTTCACACAGGGCTCAAGAAAGAAAGCTACAACAGATTCTGTTAGTGATATGTGGCGAGACATACTTCTCTACCTTTAAAAAGTGTATCACTATGAGGCTCTGGCTTTGAGCTGTACTTGAGAGAGGTGAGCATTAGGGTTGACAACCCCAAGGAGAACCCCACAACTGATTTGCCAAGACTCCGGAGACCCAAACCCTAATGTTTTTTCCCTTTTGCGCTTTGGGGGGTGGTGAGTTATGGTTGAGACCCTAATATCACATTTCCTACTTTTGTCACATTAACTTGAACCCTAAATGGGCATTAACACAGTTTTTTTAAAGAATATTATATATATATATATATATATATATATATATACAGTATGTATATAGCTAGATATTTACATGGATAGGGATTATCCCTATACACAATGCCATCCGTTATTTCCCTTTATATCTGCAAATGAATTATCAATTAAAAGTATAAGCCTACACTAATCACACAATTAATAATAATAATACAAAAATGTATTTGTTAAGCACAGTATCAAATGTCAAAGCACTGTACAATCAGTAAACTCTAAAGTAGATAAACACAAATAAATAAAACAATGATACTATTAAATATTAAACATCCAGTACTAAAAATACTAAAAATCAGGGAATACTAAAAATCAGGAAAGCACATGCAAATAGATGTGTTTTAAAGCAATTAAAAAATTAAAGTATATACCTACAGTTCATGAAACCCTATAGGAACTACCATACTAACTACAACTAATTACCACATAAATTAACCAATTCATACCTCAATTAACAGTGCTTAAACCTACAAAAGAGCATTAAAAACCATAAATGACTGAGCCTTTAACAAATCAGCCTACAACTAGAAAACTACAACCTAAACCTTGAACAAAGCCAACATCAAAATAGCTGTCACAAACATGGATATCCTTGAAGCTCCACAGCACTTGTCAGCTGCCATGCCTTTCATGATGCTGCAGTCCATGCCCTTCACTCTGCAAATTCCATGCACCACAATGCCATCTGCACCTTGCTGCTTACTGTGGCTACTGACAGTAGTGCTGTGCAGAATGTGGAATTCAGACAGTGAAATTAGCTCAGAATTACCATTCCACCAGCGGAATTTTCACTGGAATTTCACTGGTTCTTCTGTGGAATTCCACCTGCTGTGATCCATGGAATAATATTCCATGGAACAGCATTTTCAAGTAAAATCATCCCAGAACCATTTCTGCAGAAAATATTGAGATCTGCAGAATAATGTTCTGCTGAATAACATTATTTCCACAGAAAATCATTCTGCAACTAGTTCTGCACAAAATATTTAGATCCATGGAACAGAATTCCATTGAAATGTTGTGGAAAAACTCACTCCACATTTTTCTTCCATGGAATTCCGTCAATCTGTTTCTGGTGGAATTTTGAAAATTCCATGAAATTTCATTCTGCCAGAATTTGAAAATTCTGCACAGCACTAAAAGACAGCTCTTTGCATAGCTCCTAATCTCACAAGCCACCAGAGAAACAGCTGTTCACAAACCATTGACTGGCTGCACTACCATGCCATTCATGACTGCACCTGCCACGTGCCATCAACGAAGCAAAGGGAAGATTGCCCCAGACATGCCTCCTATATAGAAGCTACTGTACTATGGAAGAAGCTACTGTACTATGGAAAATGAAACTGAACAAAATAAAAACAAAGTCAAAACCCACTACACTATGAAAGATTCCAGGAGACAAAGAGCAGATGACCAGGAAATGCTTAGAATGGCTGACCAGGAAAAATACTTAAAACTACAAAAATTGAGTAACTATGACCATCCCAATGTATTATATAAAATAAATAATGGGTAACTGTGGTATACAATTGGAAGCATACCCATCTCTTGGGCTAATTAATGCAATAAAGCTACTCACCTTTTGGGCTCATGGCCTTATAGCCCTAATTAGCCCCTTCGATGGGTCTACATCCTTGTATACCACACTTATTTATTTATGCAATACCTGTGTAGCTTTTAAAGTGGACATAACAATGTTATTTTGTGTTGCTATGGACGTAACTTCCAAGTGCACATAATGATATTTTTATATATGGACGAAGTTTTCAAAGTGCACAGCTATGATACTTTTGTGTGCTATGGACATACAGTGAGGAAATGTTGACATTCTTACTCTAGGTCTCTCTGCCATAAATGGATTTTCTACACTGCAAAAATTCAGCAATGGACAGCTTGCTGTGTTTCTTAGAACACTGAAGGCTAGCTCATGCTGACAGCCAGCAACTGCCAGGAAATCAAAATGGAGCTCACTTCATCAGCAGCCAGTGAAGCCAGCCCTTAACACCTAAAAAGTTCTTTATTAAAACATTTCGCCTTAGTAATTCATCTTTTTGTATGTATAATAGTTCTTTTAGTTAAGGAACAGGTTGTGAGGCACAGGGGCACTTGTAAAGAATGCATTTGTTTCTTCTGTATTTTCAAGTGAATGTGTCTTTGCCAGGTGCACTTTAATAATCTAGCCCAATATGTGTATATATTTATGCAATGCTTGTGAGTATATTTTCTAACACTTATCGGATATTTTGCTCCTCAGACCTAGGTGAGAATATCACAATATTCTCATTTTAGGCACCATGGGGGCAAAACTATTTTCACTGTAGCTGCCTATTAGTTTGGAGCTGGCAGCATGAGGAAAACAATTCTATATTTAGAATTCGACTGTTCACTCATGCACCAGCTCCATCTCACTAGTTTTATTTCTTCTATAGGTCACCATGGAACACTTTCATTTTCTGCCCCCACATTTAATTTCTCACAATTCCTGAACTGAAAACTGAAATCAATACTAATAACAACTTTTTCAAAGTGCCTACCATTAATATTGACTCCCACACTCTGAATTGTCTCCTCCCTCCCACTTCTTTCTTTCACTGCATACCCTTACTTCATAAAGCAGCAGTCTCCAGCTACAGCAACAGCACTTCTTAACCCTCCTTCCCAGCAATCAGCACCTCCTCTTCAGCTTGCCTTCAAGCCTCACCCACTCACACATCTCACCACACACCACTTGCTCAGTCATCTGGAAGACACACTCACTCAGGGTACTCATACCACGATGACACTTAGCACATGCATTACCATCAGTTACATCATATGCCTCTCACGTGCCACTCAGTCATCTAGAAATGGGGCTAAAGTTAAAAGAAACTTAAAGCAGCAGTGCATGATAGTGGTGAAAATTTTGACCTGTACTTTTGGTCTATTTTGTACTGCCCCTTATCGCCTGACTTGTATGATACCCTTCTTTTCTCATTTTGAGTTTGCTTTAGTACTTTTTTCACATTTGAAACAATAAAAGAAGTGTTCCTTTTAATATACAGTAGCTCGGACCAGGTTTTCATTAGTATTCACAGCTGTTTTTGTACACCTGTTGTCCCATTAGGTGAGTCACTTGTTCAGAATCACTTCCATTGTGACCAAACTGAACTATCCTGCAACAAACAGTGCTCCCTGTCCTTATGGGACAGTAGGCATTGGAAAAACAGCTGAGAATGCTGATGAAAACCTGGTCCAAGCCATATTAAAAGGAACACTCCTTTCATTATTTCAAATGTGAAAAGAAGTACTAAAGCAGGCTCACAATGAGGAAAGAAGGGTATTACACAAATCAGGAGATAAGGGGCAATCCAAAACAGAATAAAAAAAATGTATGTCAAAATTTTGATTGCTTTCATAAAAACTGAATAGAAAGGGCAAAAAACTAACATGCAACTTAAAGCATTGCATAAGACAGCAATAAGACATGGCGAGGTATGGGTTATAGCCTGATAATAGCATGCCCCAGGTGTGTTATGTGTCCTACAATGCCTCCTGTCTCATGCAACATTGATAAATCTGGGAGCATTGATTCAGTGAGGAAAGTACTGCAGCAGTAATCTGAAGGTTGGAGGCGTGATGTTCTGGCCTCAACTAAATAATTCAATATTTTGTTTTCTATATGTTTGTGTAGCTCTAGCCAGCAGGAGTTAATGTTTTGCTTTCAAAGCTTTTTTTAATTTCATCAAACTACACCCAGCCACAAAAAGCACACAAATCACCCTAGGTCATAATTGCTATAATTAGTAAAGACTCCAGATGTTTTCTTACAGAATACCCACTCAGTTAGACCACATGTGATTGCTAAGCTGTAGATGTAGTCTTCAGTGTCCACTGGATAATGAAAGTGACTAAACATCCCAGCTGTACTGTTGTAAAATTGACTGTAAACCAGTACTTGCAGAATTTTTGGTCCCAGACGCATCACTATCACATGGGATAGGAGGCATTGTAGGAAAAAGATGAGCAATAAACCATGGTACTATGGAGATCCCCAAGGCTATAAAACTAGTAGGAGGCCACAAAACTAGTAAGCAAATTAAGAAAAATACTTACTAGCAAACAAAGGAAGGACACACCAGGACTAAACATCCATCAAAACACACTGCACAATACAGTGGCGCCACTAATGCAGGCAGCAGTTATCACAGACAATCGTTTGCACTGACATAAAGTCCGTGCCAAATCTAATTTGTATGTCTCCATATTTAATTACTGTGGATACCATGGACGCTGTCTACCATGTACTGCGTGCGGCTTAATGAGCCAAAACAGCTCACAGCTCTCAGCTTCACAGCTCATTACCCCCAATTAACACCTCGCAGTTGCTACAAAGGTGTGGTAAGCAAAAGATCTCATCATTCCTTTAGTGCTGTACTGTGCTGTGCTGTTTCATATGGAGGTGCAGCTCACCTCACAGTCACCATGGCCTCCTCCTGACGTCCAGGCATCCCTCTTGCGAGGAAGATCGAACTCCTAAAACAGATGGAATCCTTGCCGTGAATGAGTGTGCAGGACTGTGCTTCACAACTCCAAATTCCCAAATCAACAGTGTCTGACCTGATAAAACAGAAGGACACCTTACTTGATCAGTGGCACAGTAACCATAACCCTGACCGAAAATGAAAAAGGGACGGGAAAGACATGGAGATAGAAGAAGCCCTGCTCATCTGGTTTACAGAGGTGCATAGCCGAGATGCTATGTTGAGCAGTCCTTTACTGGCTAACAAAGCTAAACAGCTTTCAGAGGCACTCGGCAAACCAGATTTCCATCCCAGTGATGGCTGGCTCCAACGGTGGAAGACCCAGCACAACATTTGTTTTCGCATATGGCGAAAAGCAGAACACAGATGATGTTGGAGCCAGCTCATTGATGAGGGATGTGCTTCCTGATCTATTGTCTAGTTTTGATGCAGCAGACGTTTTCAACATGGATGAGATGGGCCTATTTTTCCATTGTGTGGAGCAGGGCACGTTCTCCTTCAAAGACCGGGCATCACCAGGTCAAAAGAAAGCAACATGTCTGGAACAGATAAATGTCAGTTAATTGTCGTTGGAAATCAGCCCAGCCTCATTGCTTTTGTGATGTGAACCATTTGCCTGTTCAATACAGAAATAATCATACAGCTTGGGTTACAGGAGAAATATTTACAGAATGGGTCAGGGCATGGGACAGGCAGTTGGGGCATCGCAGATCTGATCTTCCTCCAACAACTTTAGTGGGTACCCGAGGTTTGAGGTCTGAGGAACATTAGATTGGCGTTTTTACCTCCAAACACCACATCAATCGTACAGCCACTAGACCAAGGGATAATTTATTCTCTCAAATGACATTACATCAGGGGATGCAGGCCAGAATTCTATCAGAGCTAGAAGGTGGGGGTGAGCTCACAGCAGCCAAATGTATTAAGCGCATCACACTGTTGGATGATGTCCTGCTTTTAAAAACAGCTTGGGATACAGTTTTCAGTCAAACCATCATAAATTGTTTTCAAAAAGGTGGCTTCAGGAATCCATTAGCACAGCCTGACATTGATGAGAATGAACAAACCGCAGAACATGTTGAGCCATTTGAACCACCCCCAGAAGGATTAACAGAGGCAGAGTTTGGGTCACTGACACGGCTTGGGGAGAACGACACAGAACCAGAACTAGAGAAGAATAAAGACAGTGTGGCAAGGGTCCTTGAATCTTTGAAACCTGCATGCTCAACAGAAAATACAGAATCCTGTGATGAGACAGATGCAGGTGAACTCGGAGACATGGAAATGCCAAGTGTTTCATGCACTGATGTCAGGCAAGCGCCTCTGTACTGAGACTGGTGATGAGGCAAAAGGGCAGACGAGCACCCGATTGGGAATTGCTGCAGCACACTGAGGCAGCATGGAAAAATATTCAACATCTGAAACTAGGCAGACAAGAATAACACAATACTTCCAGTGAAAAACAGAACCCATGAATGAAGAAACTGCTTTTATTAAAATCGCACAAAGCACTAATTATGAGCACATTATGAGCACTGTCCCACAAGAAAATAAAGGCTTAATGTATACAGCAATCACCAATCACTAAAAACACAGCACGTAACAGACAAAAACCCCACAAAAAAAACAACAAGAACTAATTGACTTATGAGGGAGCATCAAAATCGGTAGCGATACTATAAGCTCTGCCTCCTCCGGCAACAGTGTACATCGTTTTCGACAGACATGTAACTGACACACAAAACTGTCCGTCCAAAGTGGCACCCACTGTATATGTTTTGCACATTTTGACTGTAGTACTACTGTAAAGGAAAACAGACCAACTTAATATAATATATAAAACACTGGATAGGTAAGTCCCAGATATTCATGAAATATCACCCTCTCATGGATAAACATTAAGGCTAGTCGCCCTTCAGGCTCATGGCATTATGGGTTGTTCATCCCCTCAGTGGTGATATTTATTCGTATCTGACACTTACCTATTAGATATTCTGTATATAAATATGCAGTCATACAGTACTTGTCCCTGTACAGTACCACTAGCTATTACCTTTAGTCTTTGTACAATAATGGCGCTTTGTAATATAATGTATACCACGTCTTGACTCTTGACCTTCCATATTCCTCCTTTGGACAGTTTACATAGTTCTACATGGCCTCTACTTTTTGGAACTCATTTTCTGTCAACATTATGCAGACCCCAGCTACTAATGCTTTAAAATCCAGGTAGAAGATACTAATTCAAAATATTTTGGTTTTATTTATTTATTTAGTTAGTTGTTGATTGGGAAAGAAGAATTAGGCAATTCTGCCTATTTCCCAGCCTTATCCTGGGGGGAGACAGATGGAGACTAACTGACACTGAACCAGATTAAACTGCTGGTAGTATTTTTAGTGAATGGAGAAAATCTGGCCAGGACACCAGAAAATTCCCCTACTCGGCCAGCAGGGGGAACCGTTGTCCCTCTATCCAAGATGGCCGACAGTCAAGATGGTGGAGGTGGAGGTGATGCCGTACCTACTGGCTCTAATTACCCTCCTACTGCTTTGGAGAATCCTTTGGATATTGAACTTATGGCTCAGCAAGAAATTACAGAAGGTTTAGATCATCCTGAAACCGACCAAGGTAAACCTGGGAACAATAATTTAAGATCAGACCCTCATCTAGATTCCGTACTACAGGTCAGCCCTGATAAGGCTGAAAATCTCTGAAGCACAACTGCGACAAATGTTTCACCAACATAAGCAATTTGTATTAAAGTTAATTTAAGAAGATGCTTCCACACAGCATGATATCCCTGAAGCCGAATTTTCTGTAAACTCTGTGACTCGAGAACCTGCTGCCATGAAAACCAGAGTGGCTACTGCCTCACAGGTTCACCCTCAAAGGTCTCAACTACATCTGTGACCCACATCTAGAACTTGTACGGAGCCGGATAATGCCTGGTATCCCAAAGCTGCTCTGCGAGCCGCGGGCTGGCAGCAATCTTCAGAAGGACTGCCTTGGTCTTCACCAGGTCCTGTACCAATGGCCGAGATTATTGCGATGGCTTCAAGAGATTCCACTATTGATTTGCAACTGGATCCTCAGGGTTCTATGCTGCTTACAGAACCTCAGTCAGGATTGCAAGTCCAGCCACTCACTTCAGAGAACATTGCCAGGCAATCTGGGACTCTAGACCAATCAATGGGCTAAACGAGACACCCAAGAATCAAAGTAAGGACTCTTTTGCCAGCACTTCTGCTCAGGACAAAACTGATTCCAACTTTAGAATGAGTGACATGTTTAAATCGGTAGAAGAGCCTGCCCAGCGACGGAACGCCATTCGTCTAAGGTACCTAGGTGATATTACAATGGCTCCCTCCCGTAGAACTGTACTACATAATATGCTAAAAGACATGATGGGAATTAGTCCCTCAGAACTGTTTGCATTTATCCATGTGAAAGGTGAAACCATTTATGATGTAAGCTTTAAGAATGTATGTACGCTAGAGAAATTTTGGGTCTAGTACAAGTTAGTCAAAAACTCATCGTTGTGGGCCTCTTTTATGTTGATCCCCCTCACTAAGCCTTTAGTTAAAATCATTACACTACTCTTTAGAAGTGAGGGGGTCAACATAAATGATATACAGTACTGGCTTAAACAGCGCTGCAAACTTTTGGATGCTCCACGTCCTGTCCTGGATGAGGATTTGGTTTGGACGGGGGGGGGTGGAAAATTAAAGTGCAGCTAAGACAGACATAATAGGGCATTGTGCATATACCAGGAAGTTTCAATATAGGATGAGATAGGGGTATATGTTTTTACCCAAGTCAGCCCCACACTTGTCACAAGTGTAGCTCCAGGACTCATCTGAGTTACACTTGCGATTGGCCCCAATGCACTTTGTGCCTCACATGGACATGTTAGTCTGGGATGCCCCAACTCCAGGTTCTGTAATCTGTGTGATGAACAAGGGCACACTTACCCACAATGTCCATGGGCTGAACATAACAGGGTGGATCGGGTTCCACAACATCACACTAGCCTAATTACTGAGTCTCAGGTTCAAGCACTTAGAAGGCAGGAGGAAGCCTCTCTCTGGCAGCTTTCCCAGCCCCTGTAGAGAATACATAACCCACTGACCCACAGGTTGCCCCCCCAAAGTCTCTGTCTCTCTATCCCTGCTAAACAGCATACTAGTGGAGCAGGGAGTGGCTTCAGAGAATTCTCAATCCCGGACAGAACCCTCTCAATCACCTGTGAATGCTACACTTAGCAGTATGCCCCAGCCGCCTCCCCCTCAGAACTAAACATTTTACCCTGGTTCAAGCTTCTAGACGGGGTAAAGGGAAGCATAAGTCTGAGACATGTACTCCCATGAAGACTATTGTCACTCGGATCAAGTTTCAGGCTTTAACCAAAAGGCGGCAGTGGGGTGATACAGAAGAAGAAGATGCAGACTCAGATTCATCCAGAGCATCTTCCTCTAGAATGGAATACTCCTCTGAGTCTGGTAGAGAAAGCTCACAGGCAGAAAAGAAGCAGAGAGTGCAGTTTCCCCACAGGTGAAATTTATATGGTACAAACTGGGTTTAGAATAATTCCTTTTCACCTATCCCCCATCTACTTTTATTCAACCTGCCACTGACTTTCCACTTTAAATCTCCATGCATAACCCCACTCAATTTAGATGCTGCACACAGAATGTATTCAGCATGAAATCTTTTAGGAAGCAAATCTCCACCATGGCCCTGTTGCAAACACTAAAACAGGATTTTTATTTTTTACAGGATACCAGGCTTAAAACCAGGTATGAGTTAGTCCAAGTTAAAAACAAGTGGTCATCTGGTCCTTCGTATTGGTCCCATGGGGAGGATACTTGCGATGGGGTGGGAATCTTATTCACAGGATATCATTTTCCAAATTACTAAAGTGTTAGACATAGTCCCGGGGTGGGTATTATTAATAGATGGAACCTATGGATTAATTCAATCCTGCCTAGTCAATGTGTATGTTCCACAAAGTATAGCCACTTACGGTCTCGTTATTTCTTAAAATTCAGCCATATCTGTTCACCACCTGACAGGTATATCTAGGTGGAGATTTTAATTGTGGACTTTCTCTGGCAGACAGAGGAAGTAATGCTCATAAAACCTTTAGCGATACAGCCACTTTATTGAAATTGATACACACAGCTCAGCTAGTGGATGGGTACAGGGCAATCCATTCCTCAGGGGCTAAGACGTATTACAGGGCGACTCTGGGTGCCCATATAGATTATATATTTGTTTCCAAAAATATTAAGGTACTTCAGGCAGCGGTGATCCCCTGTGAGATGTCTGATCACCTGGCTGTGTCTCTATTGTGTTCCCTGGTTGGAGGCCCTTTTCCTATAGCTCCAAAATCCAGATGGAAATTAAACAGCTCTTTGCTTGAGGATATATATGTATATATAATACAAAATCACACATGCCCCCACAATGCAAAGCATCATGGGCTGCATATGCAAATCACCACAGAATGTTATGCTGGTCCAACTTTAAGCAGAATTGCATGGTGCTGAAAGGCCTCTCACACAGTTTGCAAAGGATGCTAACAGAAGACATAGACACGTGTTTCATCCTACCAGGACTCATCAGTCTAGAGACGCGGCTTCTGATGAGTCCTGGCAGGATCAACAAGCTGAGCTCCTATACAAAAAGCTCCTCTGTCTATGCAACCATGTGCAACCTGTAAAACATGTGATATTTTCTGCAACAGCTTCCCAGCCAAATGCCCTTTAGGGTAACCCTTGCCTCAGTGTTTGCGCCAGAGGTTCTTTGCCTTTATATATATATATGACTTAAATTTACTACAGGCAAGGGTCACAGTGATGATGCCTATCACTCAAAATAATAGTGGGAGATGCAAAACAGATCTACAAGTATTTCTTAAAAGCAGCAAGAAATAGATCTCCAGTCAGTGTATTTCAAATATAACGGCTACATAAACAATTGGTGGATAAGATCCATGGCCCATGAGACTAAGGTGAACTAGCTTCACACACCAAATTAGGGTTAAAATCAGTAGATATCAATACAACAGACTATTTCATTGAAGTGGAAGCCCATGTGGGACCAAACCACAAAATTCTCCTTAGACTTATAAGAGTTCCTCTGACAGGTCTCTTCTACATTTATTGAACATCTTACGGCCCAGCCACTGGCACAGTTCATTCTTCTTTCCCCATAAAACAATAGTTCAGGCTTATGTGGAATGTAGTCAGTGCCAGATACAGGCTACTGCAGTTGCTACTCAGGTTATTTCAGGCAGACCTGTGCTCTCCCGGGTCGTCTATCTCCACATCTTTCCTTGATTAAATGTTGTGTATTCTTGCTCAGAAGCCAGTCCTCTTCCTTTCCCTGGATCAGGAAAGGTCTTCAACATGTAGACTATAAATTTTTATTCAGGTCTTTGCGTATCATATCCCCCTGCAGTTTGTCCTGGATAGAACTGCTATAAAACCTAGATCACCCCATATATTAATAATTCCCAGAATTCTTTTGGAGCTAAGAAGGGTAGACAAGGTTTCCCTACTTTATTGTATGTTTTCAAATAGATTCTCCATTAAAGAAATTCACCTCCATCCCTCTATTCTAAGTTGATACACCCCAATGGACACGTGCCTCTAAAATAAATACTTAGCTGATGACCTCTGCATCTGTACCACCAGCAATGAACTAACACATCCAGAATGCTGCCCAGATAAAATCCCTTATCCCTCCTGAAGATCTGGCCACACTAATACATGCATTTGTCACCTCAAGGCTTGACTACTGTAAAGCGCTCTGCCTCAGGGTCAGGGGAGGTGCACTACATCACCTGCAGCTGCTGCAGAATGCGGTCATCCAGCTATTGATGGGTCTTTCTAGATCTTGTCATGTTTCACCGGTGCTGCACAAACTGCATTGACTGCCAGTGCATTGGTGCATCTCCTTTAAAATAGGTCTTCTGACCTATATGGGCCTACACAGGCAGGGTCCAAGTTACATGGCAGAGCTACTGCATCTCTACCACCCCAGTTTATCTCCACGATCATCGGGTGAGGTCCTCCTTGGGGGTTCCAGGGCAAGACTAAAATCTTTGGGGGATCGTTCTTTTGAAGTGGTGGCACTGATTTTTTAGAACTCATTACCTGGGTTCCTGAGGGGAAACCCCTTCTCTTGAGACCTTTAAGACAGGATTGAAGACGTTTCCATTTTTGCAAGCCTTTGGGGATTAAAATAGAATAAAGAAAGTTTATTTATTGTTCTTGTATGATTAAATGAAATATTAGCATGGGGAGACTAATTTCTGTTAGATATACAATGTTAATAATTCTTTTGGATTTTATGTTTTATGAAGCTTTTCTATTGTAAGGGCACCCTGAACCTTCAAAGAAGGGTGCCCCAAACAAATAAAATCTACTACTCCTACTACTAATCTATTATATTCAACAAACTATGGATGAGGGTGGAACACTTGGAAGTATACCCATCTTGGGGGCTACTTAGGGCAATAAAGCCTCTAGCCCTTTGGGTTCATGGCCCTAATTAACCCCCTTGATTGGTATAGGTCCTTGTATACCACCCTTACTGATTATGTATTCTATATATACAGATAGATAGACAGACAGACAGACAGACAGATAGATAGATAGATAGATATGCTAGACACCTTCAAGTTTCTGACAGGAATCAGCACAGTAAATTGTGAGGAACTATTTAGCACAACCAGTGGATCAAGAACATGGAGCATGAGTGGAAATTGATGGGGGGAGGTTCAAGAGGGAAATGAGAAAGTTTTGTCTTACAGAAAGGGTGGTGGGGCCATGAAACAATCCGCCAGCTAATGTGGTGGGTGCCAAAAACAAATAATGGTTTTTAAACACAGTTGGGACAGAGTGAAGGGTGCAGTGACTGCTCAGGATAGTAGTTGTAGGGTGGGGAGCATGGGGATGGATAGTTGGGGTTAGAATCCTGAATGAACAATAGGTCCTGGGTTTGTTACAGTTTTATGAGCAGATTGGATGGACTAGTGGTCTTTTTCTGCTGTTATTGTCTTTGTTTCTGCGTTTGCCTGTTTTCAGTTCAATGCCAAATATTGCTGAAGACATTTTTATTTGACACCATGGAAATGTTTCTTTACCGAATATACTGTATAACATAGCTGATTGCAACATTGTGAGTTGTTACCATTTTATGCTGACCTTGTCCATATGATTTAAAAAAGTTGCTAAATATAGACATAAGTGATACGTTTGTGACACTGTTGCAGAGCACTGGGCGTGAAGCTATGGAAAAAGGAGGCTACTCAGACAAAAATAATCCAGTGTCTGTTTCAGTTTGGCAGGATTCCTTGATAGTTAATATGATCAGAACGCAGTGTTGATGATACTTGCTGCTCAGCAAAACTGATGCGGTCATCATGAAAACCAAATTAATTGGGGTTATGACAAGAGCAATACCCTGCTGAATAATTAAGGAGGGAAACAAAACTTAGAGTGGCTTGTTGATGCATCTGTGGCTAATTACACCGTGGAGTGTACTAGAAATCTATCTCTAGTGCTTAGTATCAGGTAATCAAGTTCTAAGGGATACTGGAGTAGGTGAGAACTGCCTTCATTCATATTTATATGGGTAATGTTGATGCGTATTTAAAAATTAAAACAAAAATTTAATTTAATGGGCCCTTGTCCTTTCCATGCACCTTAAACTACTTCCTGATGCCAGGCTCCTTGTGGTGTGACATTTGGCAACACAAAAACATGGAAACATGGAAACATAGAACTGATCTCCGGCAAATCTCCATCCTCCCTGCCTATTGTCTAATACACCCCTATGTCTATTCTATCCTATGCATGCTTAAAATCCTCCACTGTTTTTGCCTCCACTACTTCAGCTGGCTGTCTGCTCCAAGCATCCGCCACCCTTTCAGTGAAGAAATATTTCCTCACATCACTCTTAACCCCCTTCCCACTTCACCACATGGCCCCTGGTTCTGTTGCTCCTTCTTGAAACAGAATTCCCTCCTGTGCCCTGATCTCACCTGTGTAGGTATCTGCTATGTCACCTCTCACTGCTCACTCTTACAGGGTATAACATGTTGAGATCCCTCAGTCTCTCCTCATAGGGCTTCTCTTGCAATACCTGCACCATTTTAGTTGCCCTCTGCTGGACTACCTCCACCCTGTCTACATCCTTTCTGAGGTGTGACCTCCAAAACTGGACACAGTACTCCAGGTGGGCTCTCAATAGTGAGTAATACAGTGTCAATGCCACCTCCATCCTCCTGCTGGAAATACCCCTTCCAATGCACCCCAGAATCCCACTGGCCCTACCCACTGCTTTGTCATACTGCTCTGCCACCTTGAGGTCATCAGATATGAAAACCCCCAAGATCCCTTCCCTGTTTACGGACTGTCAATACTTCCTCCCATCCTATACACAGCTCCTGGGTTTAGATGCACTAGGTGCATGATCTTGCACTTTTTGGCCTTGAACCCCAACTGCCATGCTTTAGATAACTCTTTGAGATTCCCCAGATCACAGCTCATTCTCTCCGCCCCCTCATGAGTGTCTACTCTATAGCAGATTTTGGTATCATCCAGAGAAAGGCAAACCTTCCCTTCCAGTTCCTTGGCAAAGTTACTTATTAAGCTACTGAGGAGAACCAGTCCCAGTACTAGACTCTGCAGCATTCTTCTGGTCACTCTTCCATCATTAGAGTGAGTGCCATTTACCACCACCCTCTGTCTCTGATATGTTAACAAGTTTCTAACAAAGTTCACCACTTTGGATCAACCCCCTAGGCTGCTCAGTTTCTTTATAAACCTCCAGTGTGCTACAGTGCTGAAGGACTTGCTGAAGTCCAGATAGGCCATGTACACTGCCTTCCCTGATCTAGTTCACTAGTCACCCAGTCAAAAAATCCATCAGATTATTTTGACAACATCAGGATGCAGTTTTGTTTCCCTCCTCAAGCTGTTTAGAAAAAGTAACAACAGAAACTCTGAAAATACATCTTTTTTATACATAACTCTGCCATGTTTTCTGTGTTTAGTGCCTCATTTGTTTTTATAACTATACAAATGTTCATGAAAAAAGGATTACTATCCATTAAACTTTTTTGTACTCCTGAAATCCTAATCTTCTGTTGGTTGCATTATAATTACTTCAACAGCAACAGACTGATGTCACAAGCAGAAGACTGTATCATCAGATGAAGACAAGGAAACAGAACAGATGATGACTGGGACAGTGATCCTGTACCCATACTAATGCACATACTGTAGTTACAAAGTGGAAGGAGGCTGCTAAAAACAGAAATTCAAAGAAGTATACATTGAAAGGAGCTGCCTCAATGTCTCCATGGCAGCATATCATGCACAGAGGGGCTGTCTCGATGGCTCTGTGGCTGTGTAGTATGCGCAGATAGGCCACCTCGATGGCCCAGCAGCAGTGCCTCATGCCGAGAGAAGCCACCTTGATAGCCCAGCAGCAGAGCATCATGCACAGGAGGGCTGCTTTGATGGTCTGCAGCAGTGTACCCTGCACAGATGGGTTGCCTTGATGACCTAGTGGCAGCGCATCTTGCACAGAGGGGCCACCTTGATGGCCCAGCAGCACTCTATCATGTGCAGAGGAGCTGCCTCAATGGCACAGCTGCACCACGTCATGCACAGAGGGGTTGCCTCGATGGTTCAACAGCTTTGCATCACACTAAGAAGGCCCACTTCCATGGCCCCATGGCAGTGCATCATGTGCAGAGGGGCTACCTCAATGGCCAAGCAGCAGCGCATCATGCACAGATGAGCCACCTCAATGGTCCAGCGTCAGCACATCATGCACAGAGGGGGTTGCCTCGATGGCACAGCAGCAATGTATCACTCACCAAGGAGCTGCCTTGATGGCTCAGTGGCAGTGCATTAGATGGAGAGGGGCCACCTCAATGGTCCAGCAGCAGCGCATCGCACACAGAGGGGCTCCCTCAATGGCCCAGCATCAGCACATCATTCACAGAGGGGCTGCCTGTGCATCACCCGGAGAGGGTTTATCTCGATGCCCCAGCAGAACCATATCACACACAAAGGGGGCTGCCTCGATTGCCCCACGGCAGCACATCTCGGCACCATGCAGAACACCGTAGTCTATGAGTGGACTCAGATTGCAGCATCGGGAGGCAGGCCAGACTGCAGGCAGCTGCTGGAGGGCAGTGTACATTAACTGGGGAGGGATGGTGGTGGGTTACAGCATGCAGCGGCCCCTGCAGGTGTGCCAGTGGTCTTTCTCCTTCCACAGTTGCATGGTGTAACATTGAGGCTGATGGCCACGGCTCACGCCAGGGAGAGGTGGGAGGTAAGAAGGGAGACAATTGGGGGTGAAATACCTTTCCAACTGAATTTTTTTACTTTTTTTTTTTTTTGAATTTTTTTTACACCTTATCTCAGCTTTAACAGTATATTTGTATCCTTCTGAGCTGCAACATTTTCCTGTACCATACAGCATTTATTACCTAATGGAGTCTTATGTGATGGTACCAGGCAGGGGTGTAGCTAGGGATTTCAGATCTGCACATCAAGTGGACTCACTGCTAACCCCCCTGAGCCCCCCCCCACCACCACCAGGACCATGTTTGTTGCCTCATTTGGCACAATAAATACAACTTTTGTATCTCATGACAGTGGTTGTTGCCATGCATGGGTAAATACAAATGCCATGCATTGTTCCCTAAGGCACCCACATACCAGCCCAGAGCCTGTAAAGTTGTATTGTCCTTGGGATGCAAAGACAGTATTAGTGACCAGTTCTTCTAGTTTCAACTCCTATGAATAAAATTACTGAAAGGTTCAGTATTTTCTTTGTTAGTTTTCATGGAAAAAGGAAGCAGTTCAGAGCTTATTTGCTATCCCCCTTAAATAAAATTGCACACCATGGAGTGCTTGC
The DNA here is from genome assembly GCA_016271365.2 of Neoceratodus forsteri. Taxonomy (NCBI): domain Eukaryota; kingdom Metazoa; phylum Chordata; order Ceratodontiformes; family Ceratodontidae; genus Neoceratodus; species Neoceratodus forsteri. The sequence goes on along the minus strand of CM028129.1, from coordinate 1,198,902,086 downwards.
AGTATACCTGCCTACATCCATGGTACCAGGAATATTCTGTTTTTGTATACTCTTCTCTTGACTCCTCATGGCAAAAACTACCATGTTTGTGCAATCCAGTAAATCTCTGTAATGCAGACTGCTACTAACAAGTGCAGCAGGTGTGGCTGCCTGAAAATAGTGATTGACATGCGACTCTTAACCTGGCAGCATTGTTTTTGGCCTGTCATGAGCTCAGTGTTGGTCCTGGATGAAAAGTGATAGTCACCTCTCATTTGTTCCCTTAAACCTTCTGTCTGACCTGTTTTCTCTGAGAAGGTATCACAAGCCTTGTTCCATTAAGCTTGCTGTTTGACCTGTTTTATTTTATAAGGTACCGGTGCTTGTTGAGATGGTCTAACTTGGCATGGCTGTTGATTGACAAGGGCCATGCTCACATGACCTGAGGCATACAGATAGAAACAGAAAAATGTTGGCAGAAAAAGTCTCGTAGTCCTTTGTGTCGGCCCATTTTCCAGCCTGAGCTGCAACAACCTACTTTTGATTGTGCCCAGGCTGAATGCCCCTTGATAGTTAATCCATCCCCTCTTCACTGTCTTAATTTTCAACAACTCCTTATATCTGCCCCATGCTCTCTTGAAACCTGTTACCATCTTGGCATCTATCACCTCCCATGCTACACCGTTCCATCTATCCATCACCTATTCTGTGAAAACGTACTTTCTTATGTCCTGGAATCTATCCCATCAGTTAACTCTCATGCCCCAAGTTGCTGATCCCAAGCTATGCTTAAACAGATCATAGCACTGTACCTTAATTCCTTTCGGAGATTTAAATGCAACTACTGCCACACAACAGAAGGCACCTATTGGGTGGCCTAGAACTGGGTGGGAGGAGTACCTCTATTGCTCCATGGTTCTGCAGGATAAGTCAAAATACAGCTCCCTTGTTTATTAATTTCTTCTAAAGGGAAGAGGTAAATATACTCATTGAAGAAGGGACAAGTGGCACCAGGATACGGGGATAGCCATCTCAGATAACCAGTGGGCATAGTGGATGGGGAGGGGGGATGGAAAGCTTCTGCCTCACAGAATTGGTGTGAGTTTAGGTGGCAGATTCTAATGCATTTTTTTATGTTGCTACTGTTACCAGGCATTTGGGCACCTCCACCACTGATCTGTGTTGGACAGCATGTGGTATCAGGGCACACACTACCACATTTTTTGGTCATGCCCTAAAATTCAGAATTTTTGGACTACAGTCAGGGTGCAGCTCTACAAAATCTGGGCAGTTATGATGCCAGACGCCTTTCAATATTATTTACTGGGGGCCAGGCTAGAGCAGATACAACCCTGCAGATGAGTGGAGGTGTTTTATGTATGGTGCTGGCTGCACTTAAAACACTCTTCTTGCATTAGCTGACACCAGAGATTCCATCAGTGGATAAATGGAGGAGGTGTAGGGGTGGAGGGGTGGGCGAAACTGCCATTTTCCACCCCCGAACTTCTGCCTGTGGTGGAGTGGAAAACTTCTGTGAAAGTTACCATTCCAGATTTCACTTGGTATTAATACAATAAGCCCTGGTGGCTAGTGGTCCCTCCTTCCACCCACCCCACATGTAAAAAAATATCCCTAGTGGCTAGTGGTCCCTCCCCTCCACCCAGTTATCTGCCCGCCCGGAAGTGTACAGTAGTAGTACCCACCTCCCATCCCTATCTCCATTATTACTGTTTAAAAAAATCCCTGGTGGTCTAGTGCTTTTTTTCTAATTTAACCCCATCCCTGATCTCCAGTTCCAAATCCCTGGTGATCCAGTGGCCCCCACCCAGCCTTAAGTCAGGTGTCCCACCACCCGCTCCCACTCCCATTGTAAATCCCACCAGGCGGAGACTGGCACAGCTCTCCTCTCTCCTCCATAGCCAGCCCGCCCACTGGTTGTCAAAGAATGAGTGCATAAGTGCTCATTCATCGACAGCCAGTGGGGCGGGCGGCTGTGGAGGAGAGAGGAGGGCTGTGCTAGTCCACCTGGTGCTGGGATTTACAATGGGGGTGGGAGCGGTGGAGGGACATCTGCTGGGGAGGGGGTGGGGGCACTAGACCACCAGGGATTTGGGACTGGAGATTGTGGATGGGGAGGGGATTAAAACTGAATCATTAGAAGGCTCTAACACTGCGGACTTTTTGCAGCGACTGTTTCCTAAATTACTGGATTATTACTGGGACTCACCCATAGAGATTGTCTGAGTTTACCAGATCCCATCAGGTCCGTTTACATCTCATTCGGCTGCCCATTCTCACCCGATTGGTTTCAGGCTCCTGCGTTTCCAGGATTAGGAATTTATTCTTTCTAAGGCATGGCAAAAGAAAGAACTACTGTGGCAAGGTTCCAAATTACATCTTCAACCTGACTTCCCCAAACAAGTGGACTGGTGCAAGACCTTCAACAAGATCTGGGACCTTGCCTGTGAATTCAGCATAAAGTGCATTTTCAGTCCACCGGTGATATTGTGCAGTTTTGTGGGCAAAAATGTGAAATCTTTTGCTAGTCCCTCCGATGCTAAGCAATTGATCCTGCAGCAGGACAGTAACTTGAGGCAGAATGGCAAATTGAAAGGTAATGCCCCTTCACCTGTGCCTAATCCACAACTCACTCTCTGACTGGCTTCTCATACTCGAGGGCACACTGATGTCTCTTCAGCCAGAGCTCCCCAAGAGGATCCTGAGACTGGTCCGTCTCCTGCTTCATCACAACCTGAAACCGAGGATTTGGATTTAATGGAGACATCTCCCAGTACTACATGAGGGACTGATAATACTGGGACATTTGTGTTAATGCATTTGAAGCTGGACTGGACAACCGGCTGGCTCTCTGTTTCACTGTATTATTGGAATTTCCTACCCTGAGTGTTTGAGGCTGATGCTGGTCAGTGGGATTGATCTAGCGTCCCTCTTATGCCTCAGGTCTCCTATTAGAGAGGTTGCTGTTGCCGAGTTGGCTTTGTTTTATATGCGGCTGTTCCACCTTATAGTTTAGAAGCGAAAGTCAGACTTTCGCTTCAATTCCGCCCACGGAAGATTTTTTTCACCTATCTCTAAGGAAGAGACTGGAATCTATCTTTGTCATGGAACAGTTTACTGCCACACTTCATCTTTCAGGGGCAAAATTTAGGGGTGCTTGGCAGCCATGGATAACATGATCTAGTAGAGAAGAGGCTTGAGGGGCTTCCCTCATCTTTTGGATGGGGGGGGGGTCCGTATAATCACCCAGATGGTCTGCAGTGACTCTCTCTGACAATACTGAGACACACGTTGAATTCTGTAAATGTTCCTGCAATATATTTTTTTACTCTTTTTGGTTATCAGTTACTATGAATTGTGTTTCTGCTTAGCTTCTCAGAGACCTCATGGCATTTAATACCTAAATAACGATATGACATAATGTGTGAATTCTACATGCATTGAATGTTTTTTAGATAAATTGTGCCTGTCAGATCTTGGAACACTTATTGCCAATACATTTTTGGTATGTTGGCTGGTATGCTGGTATGTATGACAGTTTCATGTCTCTGAATGAAACCGAGTTTAAAAATAAATAAATAAATAAATATAACTACTGCCACTGGGGTGTTAATTACTATAATGCCAGGCCCATAGCATACCGATTGGTACAACATCTAACAGGAAATCCAGTGGGAGGATCCGAGATTGTCAGTTGTCTAAACATTGGCAGTGAAAGGAGGGTGCTAAAGTGTGCCTTCAGGGTACCCTGACTTCAGGTCCCGGGGGGCAATAGGCCTTCACAGCAGCTGTCAATGGATGCTGTGAAAAGAAACCAACAGATTTTACTGTCCTGTCACCTAGTAACTCCCTGGAAAGGGCGCCATGACAGTCATGGAATCTCCAGAGATTTTGAAGTCTGAACTTAATTAAAGGGAAACGTCCGCGTAATAATGGGACCCACCACAGTGAGATGCAGCACCTGATTTAGAGTTTCAGAAAACTCTGGCGATCTTGAGAATTTTTAAAATTTATCTGGTTGATCCTGCCTCCCTGTCCGCCCGGCATTTTAGAATTTAGTGCCGTGAGCGGTGCACCCACAACCACCCGCGGATGTCCCAAGAATGACGTGTCAGCTGGGGATCAGCCACAGATCTGTCCTTTAGATCTATGTAGTCTGTAATTTGTAATTGCTCCGGTTTGGAGTGTATGTGTCTCAGTGCTATACTGAGACCAGAAATAGACTAATAATGGACTGTCAGTCTATTTCTGGTCTTGGTATAGCACCGAGACATGTACACTCCAAACCGGAACTAATACAAATTACAGACTACATAGATTTAAAGGACAGACCCGCGACTGATCCTCGCATGACACGTCATTCTCGGGATGGCCATGGGTGGTTGTGGGTGCCTCACTTGTAGAGCTAAATTCTAAAATGTTGGGAGGACAGGGAGGCAGGATCAACCAAATACATTTTAAAAATACTCAAGATCGCCAAAGGTAAACAAAAATATACCTTTTCTGAAACTCTTAATTGGGCCCTGCCTCTCATTGTGGTGGGGCCCATTATTACGTGGACGTTTCCCTTTAATTACCGGGATTATGTAACGGAGACACTGGCAGGGTATGGAACTTTAAGGGGCTTCCCTTTAAGAGATGTTCCTGCTGGCCTTGTGGCACAGAGAGGGTCCAACCAAACATGGGGTGTTCACCTTTTGTTGGCAGATTGTGGTCCTATGCCCAAGAGAAACTGCCAGCCAAACTGATGATGGAGAGAGATCTGGTGAGGGAGACTAAGCTGTGAGCTAAGGTAGGGGATAAATGTACACTGTGTACAGGAGATGCTGAACTGGGATGGACATGGGAAACACTGCCTCAGGCAGAGAGGTTGGGGCTATTGCAAACCACTGCCACAGAGCAATCTGGAATATGCATTGCCGTGTTGTGTCCAGCATACCATTCTGAGAGAGGTGTAAGTTTGAAGCGAGGTGCCCAGTGCAGGGGTGACTTTCGTGCTCTGAGTAGAGACAAACCTGAATGGAACTATACGAACATATGAATATGCCAGCAGATAAAGGCTTTACTGTCTCTCAAGTCTGCTTGAGTGTGCAGGTTCTCCCCACATCTACAGAGGAACCTGCTCCCCTAGGCCTCCTAGACTAGGGCCCCTGAATGCAATCAGCCAGAGATATCTGAGAGAAAGTCCCTACTGTGGTGCTGATTTCTGCATACCCACTGACATAGTCACTATGGTATCAGAAGGTGTAAGCATAAAAATATGTTAAACCCAAAGTGGATAGCAAGGTGAGAGGTTCTGGTATATTTAGTACAGAATAGAATAAGTTCTGACCAAAGTTGTAACTTCACCCACTGGTTTGAACGAAGACTGAGAGGGATCATGATTCCCAGGAGATATGAGAGGTGGGCACAACCTATACAAAGGGACCCTATAGGTTTTGACTCAAATCCTGAGTCAGGAACCTGTTTGTACAGCGCCAACAGAGACAGCATTTGGAGACTGGGGTTCTTGTGTACGTAAAACTAATACAGTGAATTTTATTACAGTGTGACAACTGCTTAAACACCATGCAGTGTGGTATTTTTTCTGTCAAGACACAGATTTGACCCAAGTGTGCTCTACAGCACAGGAAAAAGAGACAGATTAGGGTTACATGGATGTTCTGTTATCCAATCCCAGAGATGGATGTTGGATTCTGCACTATCGTAGTCCAAAACTCATATCTGGCTGTGAAGATGCAAAATCCCTAACCCTCTCCTGACAAGTATACCCATCCCAGAACCTCATCTTGAAGTTCATTACCACAGGGCCCCACCCAAATTACCCTCTAACTCCAACCTTCCTCCTCCCATCCAAGCCCCTGAAGTGAGAAGAAAACTTATTGTATGATATTATACTGCCCGACTCAATTCTTATAATAATACAAGGCCTGCCCCCCAAATAAGGATGCCTTCCACCTCCCCTCTCTGGCGCAACCATAGCCCCACTTCAATAATGCACCCCTACACAACACATCCACTAGCCCCCACTTCCCTCCTCCACCTCATAGCACCAAATAATTACAGAAAGTGAGTCAGGTAGGTGAATTTGGTCCTCAGTGGAGCAGCTTACACTAGTCTTCCTAGTATGCCTCCCCACCTCCCCTCCCCTGTTCCAGTGACATAACCCCACATAAAAGGAACTCTACCACCCAACACACCCACTACCACCACTTTCCTCCCCCATAGGACCCAAATAATTCCAGAGTGTGTGTGTGTGTGGGGTGAAGATGTGCGATGGAGCAGCTTGTGCTCAACATTGGACCAGGAGTAGGTATGAATTAATGATAACATCCTATAGCAACACCTAACTCGTTGACTCCTATGGAATAGCCTTGCAATGGGACGGTGGAAATAAAAACACTACAGGCCTTCAAGCTAAGCCAGGACACATGCCTACCGACCAATGGAATCACAGGGCCCCCGGGTGGTAGAGGGTGTATGGAATTCCTATGATATTGTACTTGTTTACACAGCATACTTAAGTTCCATTCAACGACCTGATCTGCACCATTGCAAGTGGTGCAGATGAGTTGCACCGGTGCACATCAGGTCATGTGAATGATTAGCAGAGCATTGTATGTCACTCTGCTGTGTCGAACCATGATCCCTGTTTTGGTGGACTGTGTTCTGGTCCAGGCATTTTTTGCAAGCACATGAACTAACTAATCTGCCTGTACCAGTGCAGTCCTGCAGCACTCTGCACTAAACCTCCAATCAGCTGGACCCACCCAGTCTGCTCAGTTCCCCATCTGCTATAATTTTTTAATAAATATAATAAATCAACGTACATTCTGGGATGCAGTTAGAGTCAGGGATGGCCGCTGTCACGAGCCTAACCTCGGGTGGGCAGTGTGGTAGGACCTCCTGTTTGCAGACAGGATCCCCTTTTTCACAGAACTTGTGAGCAGTTGTAGGGTTCAGAAAGAATCACCAACCTTCCTTTTCTCAGTGGGAGGGTGGAAACTGTAGTTTCGAGTTCCCTTTACTCTGCACTACGTTCATGGTTTGAATCCCACCGCTGCCTCTGGCTACCTCTTGCCTAAGTAGTTTTGTAGGATAGCCGAGCAGTCACTATCTTTATCAAGGAACACAGTCTTTGCAAAACCCTTCTGTTAAAATGTTAGATCACACAATCAGACTCCAGGCAGAGCTGATAAGAAAATCATAAAAGTTTACTTAAATAAAAGCAATATAGTAAATTATACAATTTGGAAGAGCTTTGAACTGCAGACAATATCAAAAATAAAACTGGATGGTTTATAGAAAACACTAGACACTGTTGTTCTAAACTATACCTTATTCTGATGTTAATATTAAATGTCCTTTTAGAGGTGAAAGTTCTCTCCCTGTAAGTGAAAGTCATCAAGCAACAGGATTTGTAGCAAGTTGTGGTCCAAGTCAGTTCTCTGAATATCCTTTTAAAAAGACTCCAGGCACTTTCTCTGTGAAGAGTCTTGGTTTCCAAAATTCTGACTTAAAATAAGAATTTTCTGTTCAGTATGTGAAAAATCAGTTTCCACAAAACCATAGGTCTTGTTCTAAAAGTAGAACCAAAACCCCATATACTTCAACCCAAAGTATACACTGTAACAGCTTAAAATATCAGCTCTAAGACCCTCCAAGTCTTCCAGCTGTTGACGCTAAGGTAAAACTTCTTAACTGCCTTGGTGTTCAAAATGTGTGTCTGATAAATACAGTCTGGTCATTTCCAAAACCCCACCCACAGTGTGATGGGGTGTAACAGTTTACCTTTCCTACAGGTGTCACTGTAGTTCCATGTCAGGTTCCATGCCAACCACAGTAACATCTGGTACATCCATTTGGCTTGACCCCTGACCCCTAGGCCATTCTGTGACCTCTTTCTTGTCATTGGAAACTACATGCTCAGTTTTGCATGATAGTTTATGTCTTCCTGGGTCCTAAAACTGTCTCCCTTATCTGGATACATACCAGATCCACCTTAGCCATTATAGCAATTCTGGCTATTTTGTATTTACTCCTAAAAGCAGACAGTTGGTAAGACCCCATTTGGAGTACTGCATGCAGTTCTGGAAGCCCAATCTCCTCAACAACATATACAGAATGGAAGCTGTCCAGAGGAGGGCAACTAAAATGATGCAGGGTCTACACCAGAAGACATACAAAGAGAGATTAAAGGAGTTTAATATGTATACCCTTGAGGAGAGGAGGGAGAGGGGGACATGATAGAAATGTTCAAGTACCTCAAGGGAATCAACAAAGTCCAAGAGGGTAGCATCTTTCAGAAAAAGGGATGTACAAGAACAAGGGGGCATAATTTAAAGATAATGAGGGGACGGATCAGAGGTAATGTGAGGAAGTATTTTTTCATGGAAAGGGTTGTGAAAACATGGAACAGCTTTCCTGAGGAGGTAGTGGAGTCAAAAACAGTAGGGGAATTCAAGAATGCATGGGACAGACATAAGGTAATTCTAGTGAGGGTAGAAGGAAGTTGGCTGTTGGTTAATTAGGATCTGAAGCTTATCCATTAGGTAGGGAAATGGGCAGACTAGGTGGGCAAAGCGATCCTTATCTGCCATCAGAGTCTATGTTTCTGTGATCTCTATTAAAAGCCTTTTAAAGAGACAGTGTCTTGCTCTAAAGTCCATTACAGCACATACAATAGGAATCTAAAGAAATGATATAGGCCTATCTGGCACATCCCTCCCTCCTAAATCAGAACTTGGGGGGAACATGCCCCTGTTAGAGGAAGTTCTCCCCAGTTCTGTTATAGATCCAGTATGTGGGAGAGGCCATCTGCGTTCCCATTCTTGGATCAAGGCCTATGCGAAATTTCCATGTCATAAGCCTGCAATGCAATACTCCATCTCAGAAGTTTTCCATTTGTTTTCTCCATTTGGCCCAACCATACTAATGGGTTGTGGTCTGTTTGGACCTTACAATACTCCCATAAAGGTATGGCTCAAGTTTTTTTTAATGCCCAAACTAAGGTGAGACATTTCTTTTCTACTGTTGCATAGGCTTGTTTCCGTGGAAGCAGCTTCTTGCTTAAGTATACAATGGGGTGCTCTCTCTACCCTGATTGGATACTTGGCTGAGGACTGCCCCAATTCCCACATCTGAGGCATCCATCTGTACCACAAATGGCCTGTTGTAGTCTGGGCTAGCCAGCACTGGTGCCCTACACAGCAAGATTTTCAGCTGTGTGAAGGTCTGCTCACAGTCTGCATCCCATTTTACCCTCCTAGGCTTATTCTTTGTCAGCAACCCAGGCAAAGGAGCAGCCAGGGTGCTGTAGTTGGGAACACATTTTCTATAATACCCTGCTGTCCCAAGAAAGCTCCTAACTTGTCTCTGGGTTTCAGGCGTGGGCCATGACACAATCTCCTCTATTTTTGCTTGGTTTGGGTGTTGTTGGCATCGCCTCACCACATGTCCCAAATAAGCAACCTCTGCCATGGCCACCTGGCACTTTTTGGCCTTAATAGTCAGACTTGCAGCTTGTATTCAGCCAGACGCCTCCCTCAGGTGTGTCAGGTGTTTCTCCCAGCTATTGCTGAAGATAGCAATATCGTCCAGGTAGGCGTACTGCAAAGTCCTCCATATCCTGTAACACCTGATTTACTTACCGTTGGAATGTGGCAGGGGAATTCTTCATCCCAAAGGTCATGACCTTGAACTTGAACAGGCTGATTGGGGTGATGAATACTGACCTTTCCCTAGCCCTGTTAGTCAGTTCCACCTGCCAGTACCCCTTTCTCAGGTCTACTATAGTCAAGTATGTAGCCCCTTCCAGTTTGTCAAGCAGTTTGTCTGTGTGTGGCATTGGGTGGGCATCAGATTTCGTGATGGCATTAAGCCCACGATAATCTACACAGAACCTTATAGTCCCATCTGGTTTTGGTACAAGAACTACAGATGAGGCCCAGGAGCTGTGGGATTTCTGGATCACCCCTAGGTCCAGCATCTCCCCCACCTCCCTCCTAATGTCCTTGAGGACTGTCTATGACACCCGGTAAGGTATCCTACATATGGGTGCTTGGCTCCCTGTGTCTATGTCATGCACCACTAGCAGTATCTGTCCAGGCTTTGCCATAAATAAAGAGGCAGTGTCTCACAAAACAGTCTTCAATTCTTAGGCCTCTGCAGGTGTCAACTGGGGTGACAGCATGATGGTCTCCACAGATGACGCCTGCTTGCTGTCAGCTAGCGAGTCGAAAAGGGGGTCTTCCCCACCTAGCTCCTCTCCAGGATTGCAAACCACAAGTACCATGTCAGTCCTATTAAAATATGGCTTCATCATGTTCACATGATACAACCTGTGAGTGTGTTTTCGATCAAGTAACTGTACAATGTAATTAACATCGTTTACCTGCCGGACTACCTAGTATGGCCCTGCCCACTCAGCTTGCAGCTTGTCTTTCCGTACCGGGATCAGAACCATTACCTCCTGTCCTACCCCATACAAGAAAGCACTGGCTCCATGATCGTACCAGGTCTTTTGTTTTTGCTGGGGAGCTGCCAGGTTGCTCTGGGCTGCACCCGAAAGCTCCTTCAGTGTCTCCCTGAATTTTAACACATACTTCACTATGGGAGTCCTCTGGGTGGCATACTTACCTTCCCAGTCCTCTCATATTAAATCTAGGGGACCCCTCACCCTGTGTCCATACAAGAACTCGAAGGGTGAAAACCCGGTCGACTCTTGTGGAGCTTCCCTGTAGGTAAACAGCAGGTGGGGCAGGTATTTCTCCCAGTCCTGCCCATGCTGTTCTGAAAATGTCATAAGTATAGCTTTTAGGGTCCCATTAAATCTCTCTACAAGACCACTGGCTTGTGGGTGGTAAGGCATTGTGCACCTCTGTATGACACCACACTTCTCCCACAAGCACTTCATTAGGTCCGACATGAAGTTACCCCCTCAATCAGAGATAACCTCCTGTGGAAACCCAACATGGGAGAAAATCCCCAGCAAAGCATCTGCCACTTTGTCTGCCTTAGTGGAGGACAGCTCGATGGCTTCGGGGTAGTGTAATCAACAACTGTCAACATATACCTCTTCCCCGAGGAGCTTGGAGTATTCAAATGACCCACAATATCCATTCCAACCTTCTGGAATGGCTCCTCCTCAAGTGGTAAGGGAATTAGGGCAGCCTTGGCTTTGCTTCCGGCCTTCCCTTTTTCCTGACACTGGTGACAGGATTTGCAGTATTCCTTCACCTGCTTGGTAATATTGGGCCAATAGAAATTGTGGGCTAATAGCTGCATAGGGGGAGCAATGCCCAAATGTCCAGAAATGGCAATACCATGAGCTACCTTGAACAATAACCCACAATACTCCTGGGGAATAGCAAGCTGCCTGTCCATCACCCCTCCCTCTGTCCTGATGTCCTGTGTGTATAAATGTCCATTGTCCCAATACATCCTATGCTTTACATCATCTCCCTGTGTCCCATCAGGCTCTGCACAGGCTCTGAGCTTCTATAAGCTAGGGTTTGTCCATTGTGCTGCTGCTAAGTCTTCCTACTTACCCAGAGCATGGAGCATGTTTCCATCAGTTCCCAGGCTGAGGTCCATAGCTGTGGCAGTAGGGGACTCAGTATCACAACCTTCCCCCTCCCACGGGCTATGTGTCACCTCTCCCTCCTGAGAGCAGCCTTCAGTAGAAGTTGGGTTAACTGCCACTAGGGGAAGTTCCATCCCCTTTTATCACCCTCTTTTACAAGAGCTACAGGTTGGCTGGCCTGTCTCCCAACCTCTCCTGTCTGAATTTCTGTGGGGTCCCAAAGATCACAGGAGCCTCTATTCTTTTGGCTCCTGGTCACAGCACAAACCACCCCCTGTGGAACATCATTTCCCACAATAACATCCATAATGAGTTTTTCAGCTACAGCCACCTTCCTTCCTTACCCCTTCACCTGCATCTCCCCAATCCAGGGTAACACTGGCTAATGGGTAAGTTTTCTTTTCCCCTGTGTAATCCCTCGCAGAGACAAACTGATTTGGCAGTATTTGTTCAGCCCCCACCAAATCACCTTTCACCAGGGTAAGAGATGCTCCTATACCCTTAGCCCTCTAGTTTGTACCCCATTCACCATGACTGGGTGAATGTGCCTCCCTTATATTGTCAGGGAGAGTATCAGTGATACAGTGGGCAATTGTCTCCATTTGCACAGGCCCTTTTACCTTCTTGGCTTTCTTAGGACACTGCCTAGACAAATGGCCTGGCTGACAATACCAGCATTTATCATTTTTCTTGTCTCCAACCTCTCTTTTGGGCACCTGGGGGTTCCCTTCTTTTTGCAGAGGTGCCATGGTTTTTGGTTGCCCAAAATGCCCGCTTTTCCCTTTCGCCTCTGTATTCCCTTTGGGAGCAGCCTTGCTTCGAGCACAGCGATCTGCCAGCTCTACAGCCTCCTTGGCAGTCTTAGGATCTCGGTCCTCTAACCAAATCTTTAAGTCAGGTGAGAAAATCCAATAAAACTGTTCAAGCAATACCACCCCTTCAATAGCTTCAACAGAATCTGCTTTCACCCCCTCCCACCAACATTTTAAATATTGATACTGTTTTGTGGCTATTCCCTCATGGCTCATTTCTTGCCGCTTTTCAGAGTTTCCAGAACTTTGCTCTGTATGCATCAGGGTGTAGATCATATTTGTTTTAATAAAGTAGTGTTTAACTTCTCAAAATTGTTACTGTCAGCATTGTCCATCTGCCCCAATGCTTCCCTCCCCTTGCCGATAAGTAGTGGAGACAGGTGAAAGGTCCAGATCTCTTTGGGCAGATTGGCCTGGATACAGACCTTTTAAAATGAATTGAAAAACATGTCCATATCCTCCCCCTCTTTAAACTCAGCCATTAATTTTGAATTTAGTTTGTTCCCTAGTCCTGGAGTTTCAGCCCCAACCCCACCACTTACCTGCTTGGGGTTGTTGGGATTGATGTCTGTTGGAGCATCAGTTTTTTCAGCTCGAACTCTCTCTGTCGCTGCCTTTCTTCAGCCTCCACCTGACACTGCCGTTCATCTCTTTGCAGCTGTTTTTCATTGGCTCCTCTTTGGCGCTGTTGCTCTTTGGCCTATCTCCATTGCCATTGTACCTCTAATTCCATCTTGAACCTTTTTTGCTCATTCTCAAGCTGCTTCTCCTGCATCTGTAGCCTCCTCAGTTCCAGCTACTTGTCTGTAGATGAATCCCTCTCCTCTGGGCTCTGGACCTCTTGAGTCCCCACCTGTGGCTCTAAGTGGGGTGGCACTTCCTCTGTCTCAGCTGTCACAAGGGCCTCTGTAAGTTGCTTTTTATTTTTGTTCACATTAGGAATGTCCTTCTCCACAAAGATCTTCCTCAGTTGTTCCAGGACATCCTCCCTCTATACTACACTACTCTGCTCAAAAAAAAATTCAAACATGATAGAGTCTATTATCTGCAAACAAATTTCTCTTTTCCCTTTTCCAAATTCTGCCCTTGATTGTGTGATGGTTTTGTAAGACCATTCAAAATCCCAGTGGCTGGCACCAAATCTGTCATGAGCCTAACCTCGGGGGGGGGGTGCAGCAGGACCTCCTTTTTGCAGAGAGGATCTCCCTTTTCTCAGAACTCATAAGCAGTTGTAGGGTTCAGGAAGAACAACCAGCCTTCTTTTTCCCAGTGGGAGGATGGAAACTGTAGTTTCGAGTTCCCTTGACTCTGCACTATGTTCAGTGCTTGAATCCCACCACTGCCACTGGCTACCTTTTGCCTAAGTAGTTTTGTAGGATAGCTGAGCGGTCATTATCTTTATCAAGGCATGCAGTCTTTGCAAAACCCTTCTGTTAAAATGTTAGATCACACAATAAGACCCCATGCAGAGTTGATAAGAAAATTATAAAAGTTTACTTAAATAAAAGCAATACAGTAAATTCTACAATTTGGAAGCTCTTTGAACTGCAGACAATACCAAAAATAAAACTGGATAGTTTACAGAAAACACTAGATACTGTTGTTCTAAACTATACCTTATTCTGATGTTAGAGTCCAGAAAGATTAAATGTCCTTTTACAGATGAAAGTTCTCTCCCTGTAAGTGAACGTCATTAAGCAACAGAATTTGCAGCAAGTTGTGATCCAAGTCAGTTCTCTGAATATCCTTTTAAAAAGGCTCCAGGCATTTCCTCGGTGAAGAGTCTTGGTTTCCAAAATTCTGACTTAAAATCAGAATTTTCTCTTTAGTATGTGAAAAATCAGTTTCCACAAAACCACAGGTCTTGTTCTAAAAATAGAACCAAAACCCCATATACTTCAACCCAAAGTATATACTGTAGCAGCTTCAAATCTCAGCTCTAAGACTCTCCAAGTCTTTCAGCTGTTGACTCCAAGCTGAAACTTCTTAACTGCCTTGGTGTTCAAAATGTGTGTCTGATGAATACAGTCTGGTCATTTCCATGCCCCACCAACAGTGTGATGGGGTGTAACAGTTTGTTACTGCGGTTTCATGTCAGTTCCTTGTCAACCCCAGTAACATCTGGTTCATGCATTTGGCTTGACCCCAGACCCCTAGGCCATTCTGTGACCTCTTTCTTGTCATTGGAAACTACATGCTTAGTTTTGTATGATAGTTTATGTCTTACTGGGTCCTAAAACTGTCTCCCTTATCTGGAGATGTACCAGAGCCACTCTAGCCATTATAACAATTTTGGCTATTTTGTATTTACTCCTAAAAGCCTTTTAAAGAGACAGTGTCTTACTCTAAAGTCAATTACAGCACATACAATAGGAATCTAAAGAAAGATATAGGCCTAACTGGTGACAGCCATGACATATTGTCAGCAAGTCTCTCTACCTTTCTGACATTTCCACAATTGTGTAGCATGTATAGCGTATTATCAAGAGTGAAGCAGCTCCGACTGCTGCGTCTGATGCTGAAGGTATGTGGATCTGTTATATTTATTAAAAATTATAGCAGCAGGTTATCCACATACAACAGCAAACTGTCTGCAGCACCCCTCCCCCATGAAAGTTCACCCAAAATGCCAGAAGTGCGCTCACACCAATGTAGGGGCTGATGTGTGAACAGGAGCAGCATCGCTACAGCATGAACAGAGCAGCCTGCACCACAGCATTAACAAGAATGAGGTAGGTAATGCGAACACACCTTTAGTCATCCCTATTTCCATTGAGGGAGGACCTGATAGACCTAGCATCACTTCTGACCTTACATGGTAATGTTACTACTGTGAGTTATTAACATAGATGAAAGATCAGGGCAGAAACAGAACTCAATGTTTTTAGGAAAATCTCAAATATTGCTACCTAAAACACTGGTAATGCCTTACTGTAGATTTAGAGTTCACTTCCAGTAATGAGGTATCTCTAAAGAGTGTTCCCCTAAAAGAACATTTTTCATGGAAATCATACTTTAGGAAAGCATATAGATATGCTAGCTAGTGATATAAAAGAAAACTCATTATTCACTGCACTTTCATCATGATAATTTTGATCCAGCCATCCTTTACATTGTAAGTTTTGTACTTATAATTTATATTTAAATGAGAACCCTGTCTTCAATTGATGTTAATATGAGCTGACTGGTCAGTGATACAATGATAGCACACTGTATGTTTGAAGAAACATGTCCTGGGTTCATAGTCCAGTACCAGTTGCAGGTAGTTCACCCTGATACAAAATGAATGCTATGTGAACAAAAAAAAGTCTGAAATATTTACTGGAAAATGTAAAAGGTTATTAAGTTAGATTAAATATTTTTCCTGTCACCTCAAGATACCATTGAATATTCCTGCCACTGCACACAGGTACTTGTGTTGCGAGATGTGAATACAGTGGTGCTCATCAGAATGCAGTGCCGTGTTTCAGGTCACTGCATAGCAAAAGGGATTAACTGCCATTGAAATCGCCTTGTTAGTCTGCAGTAATCTGATGCAGAATGCTGCAGTATGGTGTTGCATCCTGGTGGGCTCCACTGTATGGTGTAATGTCCATACTGCATCATTGTGAACTGTGTCTTTAAGAGGAAGGAAGGAAGGAAGGAAGGAAGGAAGGAAGGAAGGAAGGAAGGAAGGAAGGAAGGAAGGAAGGAAGGAAGGAAGGAAACACCCCCTCCTTCTTTCCAAACTTACACATGCCAGACTCTCTACCTGGTCCACCACATGATTCCACTCCTATTTGGTAGGCAGGTCCCAGTCTGTTAGAATTGGTAACACCACTTCTAGTCCCCTCCCTGTCAATACAGGCATTCCCCCAAGGCTCAGTCCTTGGCCCACTTCTGTTCTCTATCTTCCTCAATGACCTGTAAACATCCTGCCCTCGGACATCCATTCACATGTATGCAGATGACACAGTCCTGTATACCTCTGTCCCCATGCCCTCTGATGTGATGTCCAGGCTCCAGCAAGACTTCAACGAGGTCCAGTGCTGGTTTCATTCCAATCAGCTCTTTCTCAACACAAAAAAAACTGCCTCCATGACCTTTGGTACAAGGCAGAGACTTTCTCAGATCCCTTCTTCCCCCAACTTCCAGGCCCTGGATGGGTCTCCCTCAAGTCCTGCACCTCCTTCAGATAACTTGGGATCTGGCTTGATCAGCCCCTTGATTTCTCCATGCACATTGATGCCATCCACAAAAAGCTTTGCCCCAAACTGGGCGCCCTGTACCGAAATCATGGGTGCATCCTGCTGCTGGCCCGCCGTGCTATTGTGCAAAAAATGATCCTCCCTATCTTTGACTATGGTGCTGTTGTCTACAGTTCTGCCCGTAAATCCACCCCAACCAGACTGGACCCCTGTTACACTCCTTCTATTGCTTTGCCCGTGACTATCCCCCAACAATCCATCACTGGGATCTCTATCAGTCCCTTGGCCTCCCTTCGTTACAAGTTCGCTGACTCTGCCAATGTGGGAGCATCACAGCCAAATTCTGGGCCCAGTCCCTTCCTCAGTATCTCACCTCTGCCTTATTGGCCACTGCACCCTCACACTATTGTCTTAGGAACTTTGACTCGAGGCTCCTATCTGTCCCACCCATGACCACCTTGGCAGGCCAGTCCGCCTTCTCCCACCACTTGCCTAAACTTTGAAACTCCCTCCTTGCAGTTATTTGGCACACCACCCCCAGTCAGCACCTCACCTTCCTTCTCTACACTCATCACTCATCCATCTGCACTTGTGCCCAGAATGGCCCCGTGTGATTGGTCCTCAACTTGTCCACCTGGGTCTGCATTAAACTTATCATGTTGTAAAATTCATTTGTATATAATGTATTTTTAGTGCTTGTGTTAGGTGCCTCGTGTCTGGCTAGTGATTCTGTATGTTACTATATCTGGATGTGCTCCCCTTCCCTTTCCCCAGGTCACACCTGGAATCAAACAGTGCCCTGCTCAGTGTGCCTTCCTGGTAAAACTTTTAGAAGGAAGGAAAGAAGGATCAAATCCTTGATCTACTCTTATTGCATACTTCTGAACATTACAAACACCCCGCCAAACAGAGCAGCATTCTTAATGCAATAGTCTTCTCTCCTCCCACTGCATCATGGGTGGCTAGACTGTGTTGGGGGTGTTCCCAATTCCAGGAAAGATTGCAGTGGGAGCTGATCAAGGACTGAAAACAAAGATAGTTTTGCATGGTAACATCACTATGGTGGGCACTCTGTTTTGCACTATTAAAAAGCAAAAAGGAATCAGAATCAGACTTAACCAGCTACGTTAGCAATCTCTACAGAATGTGACTAAGCATACAGTAACAAGTTTTTTAAAGTAGAGACACTCTGATGCCTAAGTGAGTTGACAGTGTTCCTTTAACTTGTGTAGTGACATGAGACAGGCAAATCAAGCCATCTGGCTAGAATGGAACATGACACCCACCATGGATGACATCATTGCAGATCTCAACAAGAATCAAAGTGTTTTGCAAGCTTGACCTGAACTCATGTTGTTATCACCAACTTGAACTTTCCCAGATGCTCGATACATTACAACAACCTTTTTTCACGCATATGGGACTTCATCGTTACAAACAATTAACCCTTAGACTGCCAAAAGAATTAGAATATATTGGAATTCTGGGTGGATATATCAGTCCGCAGCCCTGTAAGGGTTAAACTTTGGCATCTTTAGGCTCCCAGATTACACTGGTCAGGGAGATGGATTCCTTTCAAAATGGGGATAAATTTCAGGGGAACCTTAACAAGCTGGGTAACTGATTGGGGCCTATGTAAAGTCTTATTTTGGCCTTGAAGTGCCAGGGTTAGAGCCCACACACTTCTAGAAGATTTCAATAAATATTTTCAAGTAATATTTTGGCGGATTCTGTAATTTACTGTGGAAATACTTACAACATTGCAATTTAAAGGAAAACTACATGCAAAAATTAAAACACGTGTTGTGCATTTTGTTTTTGTTTCCCTGATTGTTTCTAGCATGTCTATGGCAAAATTTTTTTTAAACTTTTCACTGCCAGTTTTATGGCCTCTGGAGGTAGCCATGCAGCTCCTTTTATTGCCTTTGACCCATTGGAATTTTCCCAGAATGCCTCTGGGAATGATGTCAACTAGACTTCGGACTAGAACGAAGAGCCCGGGATTCAATTGCTTGTGAAAGTTAACAGCCTTGAAAAAGTGTTTGCCTTCCCTCCCTGGCTGAAATCAGAGTTCTCTAAGTGGCAACTGTTTTAATATGGGTCTATGACAATGCTCTTTGTGAAGTGCAGTCACTGGGTGATAATAAATCCAATACACCTTTGAAAGTCTTAGGTCTAATTGCCATAATATCCAGAGGCATTCTAGGTAAATTCCAACAGATCAAAGGCAATAAAAGAAAAGAAGCCTGCATGGTGACCCACAGGGGCCATAAAACTGGCAGGGAAAAGTAGAAAAATCTTGCCACAGACACAGGGAACAGAATGCCAGAACAATCAGAGAAACAAAACCCAAATGTGCAGCATGTGTCTTCATAATTTTTGCATGTAGTTTTCCTTTATTTTATTTATTTAGTTTTTGTTAACCGGGTTGGTACGCTAGACAGCATAGCTGCCTATTTTCAGGTATGACTTAGGAAATTACAACAAAGGGTATGTAGACAATAGTAGATACAAGAAAACATCATGGGAACAAGTAGAAATCAGACATCGTACACTTACACAAACTTTTCAGCAATGACAGTACATTTGCAGGAATCTATATGTAGTAAAAAAACAGAAATATAAGTGCAAATAACTAACAGTCATAAGTCATACAACTAGTGAGTAAGTACTAGAAGAAAGGAAATAGTAAGATTTCCAGGCAGGTTTGAGAGTAGTAGAAGTTGGAGCCGGTAGGCAACTAGGAAGAATCAGTACAGGAGCAGGTGGATAGAGAACAGGAGCAGGGTTCAAAGCTTAGAATAGACATATGAAGCTTCTGTTTGAAGCTGTGTGGAGAAGGGGAGATTCTTAGACTCAGTGGAAGGGAGTTCCATAGTTTAGGGGCCCAGATAGAGAAAGCATTCTCCCCCATTTTGGTTTTACATCTCGGTTGGACAAGAAGGGATTTGTCAGCTGATCTCAGTGGGTAGGCAGAGGTCACAGGTTTGAGCAGTAGAGACAATTTGTCAGGTATCTGGGAGGAGATTATATTCTTTATAAAACAGTAGGAAGTAAACTGTTGGAAGGCTGAGGGGGTAAACGATCTCAGACTGGAGTAAAGTGTGCATTGTTGAGTAAGTCTGGGTAAAGACAGAGCAAAACGGCAAATCCTGTTGCAGCAGACATCCCTCTTTTGGAGAAGCCCTCCAGTAGTTGCCAGAAGGCTATTAACCCATAAGCCAATTTGGGTCTCAGGATCCTCTGTGCAATGGCCATCCTTGCCATGGATGTTAGGCTTTGTCTCACCGTATATGCCAGCCCAAGTTGAATATTGACGGATTTAATGACTGAGGCTAGGTGCAGGTCAAAATCCAAGGCGGGATCAAGGGTTTTCTCCTAGGTATTTAAAAGAGGTAACTGTGTTAAGGGGAGAGCCATCAAGTGCTCTGCTACTTAATGGTTGGGTGCAGGACCGAATTTTTGAACCTGAACCGAAGAGCATGGTCACCATTTTATTTCTATTTAAGATAAGTGTGTTTTGCAATAGCCAGATCTGAAAGGTATTGAAATTACTATTGAGATTCAGATTGATATCTGAAAAGTTTGAGGAGGATGAGTAAAGAACAAGATCGTCTGCATATAGCAGACCTGAGCAAGCACCAGTGAGTAGTGGGATGTCGTTTATGAAGACTGTAAACAGGAGAGGACCAATAATCGAACCCTGAGGCACTGCGATCCAAGTAGGAGCAAGAGGGGACTTAGCATCTCTGTTCTGGACAAATTGTTGACACTTCAAAAGATAATTTTGGAACCAGGCAGTGACAGAGGTAGAGAAGCCTAGGGATGACAACTTTGATAGGAGCAGCAGGTGGTCAACTAAATCAAACACTTTTGTAAGATCAACAAAAGTTGCCCCAGTGAGAGAGCCTTTGTCCATAGAGAGTCTGACATCATTTGTAAACTGTATGAGAGCAGTGGATGTACTGTGCCCATGTTGGAAACCATGTTGGTCAGGGGTGAGGAGTTTGAAGGAGTAGAGGTAATCCGAGACCTGGGTAGCAACAATTTGTCTCCAGTATTTTAGAGAGGATGGCAATAGGGCGGTAGTTATCCAGGTTAGTGGCGTCCCCCTTTTGTGAGACTGGTACAACTCGAGCAATCTTCCAGAGGGACGGACATGTCCTGTAAGAAGAGACAGGTAGAAAAGTCTAGTCACTGGAGAGACTATAGGCGGTGCAACGGTTCTTAGGAATTTTGGTAACAGTCCATCTGCCCCTGCCGATCCAGCAGGAGAGATGTACTTAAGTAAGTGTAAGATTTCACTCTCAGAGACTGGGCGAAGGGTGAAAGATGGGTTGGAAGGTTTAAGGTCATCCTGTGGAGTGACAGGTAAAGGCCCAGGAGGTGCAGTATAGGAGGAGAGGTCAGTGAATCTGAAGTTAAGAGCCTCGTCGATAGTGAGCAGGTAATTGCAATTACAACCATCCACGACCATATCAGAGATTGTGTTGGACTTGTTTTTCCCCCATGATGGTATTAACATGACTTCAAAAACCACGAGAGTCACTGATAGAGGTACTAAGAAGCTAACAGTAGTAATTGCCCTTAGCAGATCTGATGGAAACCTTCCATAGGTTTCAGAGTCTTCTGTACTCCACCCAATCCGATGGGAACTGGGTTAGCTTAGCTTTGTTCCAGGCTTTATCCCTCTTTTTCAGAGAGGACAGGAGTGAAGAATTTAACCAGCGGGTAGCAGATCCCTGGATCCGGTGCCTTTGTACTGGGATATATTTGTCTTGAAGGTTCAAAAGCATGGTAAGGAGGCATTGAGCAGCATGTTCTGTATTACAAGTATTATACAGAGGTGCCCAGTCTATGTTCTGTAGCTCCAAGATTAGGGCTCTCTTATCCATTTTTGAAAAATCCCTGAAAAGAATTTCTCTGGGGGTGGTTTAGGGGCCCTAGCCTTTCAAACACAGTAAACTGGGGATTGGTCACTGATTGAGTCTGGTAAAACTCCAACAGCACTGATCCTCTCAGGCCTGTTGGAGACAACCCAGTCTAGGAGAGACTGGAGACTGCTGTTACTAGCCTGTCTAGTCAGGAGAGTGACCAATTGAGACAGGTGTAACCTGCTGAGTTCCTGGAGTGCGGCCTTCTCTGTGTTTGAACTGTGACTGATTGGACTGCTAGAATTGTAGATGCAGTGCAGCCAAATGCAAGATGCTACATTGTGGAGGACAAAGCAGACATCGGACCTACACACTGTGTGGGGCTCATGCGGCTGCAGTGGAGGAGAAAAGGACCTGTAGGAACACACTAGACAAAAGACTAAAGCATGACAAGCAGTGCACAGCTGCTTTGGTTGCATCACAATACAGGGAGTGGGACCAGCAGAACAATGGAAGCAGTCCTGCCACATTACAAGGCCCTGATCAAGACCCACCAGAAGTCATGCATGCAATTCTGGTACCACTTTAAGTTTCGTTAACTACACTGTAACTGCATTGCAATTGCATTGTAGTTATAGGCAAACCCCTGTTGCATGTAATTAATGATTACCTACCACAAAGTTACATTAAAACTGACACTTAAAGTGTGACTCAATTCTGGACTCCCCAGTACAAGTACAAAGCTTTGCTTTCATGATCAATGATGTTACAGACCAGTACCCACTCGGTGTCTGTATCAGCTTGTTCTTCAGAGATGGGTGTTAGTTACTCCACATATATTGCATTCTGTAACTGTGTGTTTAAAACTATAAAACACATGGGGCAATTGGAAGAGTGCTATAGACAAAAAGATAAAACTTACCTTCACACAGGGATCAGTCCTGGGGCCACTCCTGTTTAACGCCAACATCTCTGATATCAGGGAAGGTATCGGGTGTGAAATGAGTCTCTTTGTGGATGACTCTAAGCTGGGGGTGGTGGTGAAGGGGGATGAGGGGAGATTGACCCTGCAGGAGGACCTGGGTACTCTAGATAGGTGATCCTGCACCTAGACATTGAAATTTAACTCCTCCAAGTGCTAGGTGCTACACCTAGGGTGGGAAAACCCCAACTGTGTATACACCTGGGGGGGGGGGATGAGTTGCAGGCCATGGAAGAGGAAAGAGACCTAGGAGTCTTGGTGGATGTTAACTTGAATAATTCAGAGCAGTGCAGGAGGGCTGCGGTCAGGGAAAATAGGATGCTGGGATGCATTGCTAGGGGGATTACCTCAAGGAACAGGGAGGTGATTTTGCCACTGTACAACAGCCTGGTTAGACCACATCTTGAGTACTGTGTGCAGTTCTGGAGGCCGCACCTAAGAAGGAACATCCAACTCTTGGAGAGGGTTCAGAGGAGAGCAACCAGAATGATCCAGGGCCTGGGGGATATGACATATGAGGAATGACTAGGGGAGCTCAACCTGTTCTGGCTGGAGGAGAGAAGGGACCGGGGGGACGTGACTGAGGTCTTCAAGTACCTCAGGGAAGTAAATAAGGTAAGCCGAGATAGAATCTTTTGACAGAAGGAGGGTGGAATCACCAGAGGACACAGCTGGAAGATTGAGGTGGTAGGATTAGGGGAAAGGAGGAGGAGGAGGTACTTCACTGGGAGAGTGGTGAACCGTGGAATGTGCTTCCCGGGGAACTGGTACAGGCAGCTACGGAGGATGGATTCAAAGAGGTGGGACAGATATAGGCAGGGTGAAGCAGAGGCTGGTTTTCCTGGGGGCAGGACTGGGGGATGGAGTAACAGTGGAAGGGAGACAGATAGAGGGCTCCGGTACCCAAACAGGGTGCTGAAGCATGAGCAAACTTGATAGACCAACAGGCCTACTCTGCTGGCGTCTAGTATGTTAATAAGTTAGTATGTTAGTACCAACCACATCAGCTTTGATTGCTTCTTCTGAGGTTACTCTTTGAATGTGTACACTGGTTTCACACTAAGGACAGGTGGTCAAGATAGCATCACATCATGTTTCTATTAGTAAACAGAATACCACCACACCTAGATGCTTCATTTTATCACGGTGAGCATTACAAGGGAGCAGCAGCAGCAGCTTTTACAAATTTCATAACCACATGCAGTGAGTATGAAATAAACTGGAAAGGAATAGTGGCATGCTGATATCTTATTTGCTGGTATTTCTAATTTTTGACCCGGAAAGACACACTGAGCTGGGGTAGCTCATTTCCAGATGTATCATGGGGTGGGTTACATTGACCTGTTTTGTTGACAGGACTACCACTGACCAGGACACTGGGAAAAATCCACAATCTTTCTATATGAAAGTTTAGCAGTAAATGTTCAGGCTTTCTGGGTAGGTTTTTAGGCCTCATGTGTACGTCTCAGTAATCATTAGGGGTTATCTCTCCTTGCTTGATAAATGAGGCAGGAGGGAATGACCCCCCAGGCCTCTCACTGGGGGGTTACGTTGCACACGGCCCACAATTGGGGTGCATGGGGGAGTAAGCCTGGGCCACCGTGCCACCGGTGAATGGTGGCCTAGGTTTACTGAACATCTGGCCCAATTAGGCAATGGCCTTCTGGTGAGAGAGGGGCTGGTCTAGGCTTCCAGGAGGAGGGACCAGTGGGTATTTAAGGAAGAGCAGAGGAGCTCTCCTCTTCTGATCCTGCTCCTTTTATGCCAAAAACTAAACTTTGTTTTGTGTGTAACTATTATGGTCCGATTGGGCAATGAGTGACATGCTATCATGACGTCTTGCTTGTATGCATTTGTTTATCTGTCCTTTTCTATTATGGAGTTGTAGATTTATATGACATGTACTTATGGATGAGGAGGGGGAAGTGATGTGATTCTTGGTGATTCTTCTGTTGATTATTGTAATGTACTGTGTTTGTTTATTTTAAATAAAAATGTGCTCACTCATTTTGAGTACGTGCTATGGATTTTTTTACTTCCACCTAGACAATGACCAGAGATAGGCAGAAGAGTCCTCGAATTTATATCCTGTCTAGAAGATAGCACCTCACCAGTGCAACAGCTCCATCATGCTGCACTATAGTGTCAGTTATATGCATTATACCAAACAGCTAGCATTGGCCTAGAACCCACAATCTTGCTGCCAGCAATATCATCTAAAAAATGTTTTTCACCATACTGTTACTTTAGTAGTCAAAACACATCTTAACCATTGGTATACCCTATCATTTTGGCTAAATATGGTTTAGTAAAAGTTTTACAACTTTAAATAAGATTTTAGTGTGCACTAGTTACTTTTCAAAGTTTTGCATTTGGTATAGAAAAGCATGGATTCCAACTACCAAAACAGAATTGGGGGGAGGGACATAAAAAGGGGATCCATACAGTAACCTATGGACTATAGCAGAATGACCTTGTATTTTATTTTAATGAAGGACATGTCCCCGTGGATGTCACTGTTTCTTTCTTCTAATAAGATGCTCTAGCAGACGTTGGGTAATGCCCTTTAAAATCAGGAATGTGAAGCAGTAGAAAAAATAGCCAGAAAAAATTTACAATAGGGACAGTATCATAAATTAAGCCGTGTTTAAATGTCATAGCACTCTCAAATTCATTTCCCATGTATATGCAAATTAATTAAAAGAAAAAAAAATGTCAAATTAGTTGCTACAAAGTGTTATGTAATGACAAAGATTAAAAGGCTCTTTTCGATGTGCTCATCAGAGATGCTGACCTTCAGAACCTGAATTCCAATGTTCCCCTTATTTCTTTCAAAACATTTCACTGTCTTTCTTTTTGAAAATAATTGGTGGCAGCACTTGGGAATAACATGGTTAGATAAAGACTTTGCTAAGTTTTCTAAAGAAAATATTGTATTTCCCTTCTGGCTGCAAAGGCTCTGTGTATAAAGAAAATGTAGATAAGTTAGTATTTGCAACCTTTGCTATTCATTTGTAGATATGCCATATGTCAGGCCTCACCTGGAGTACTGTGTGTAGTCATTTTTCATTTCATTTCATTTTTATTTGTTTTACTAGGAAAAGCTCCACTGAGCAATGCTCACTTGTAAGGAGATCCTGGGAGCCAGAAAAAAGAGTGCAACATTTGTAACAAGCATTTGTCAATGCCACTGTGTTCGCCACTGGTACAGAAGCCCTGGGGTACTAGATGCTTTGCATCTGTGCGGTGTGAACTGTGGCAAAGGACATGCTGGCAGAGGGATAAAATAAGGCATCTTGTGTTAAAAAAAAGTATGTAAATTGCAAGCTTATTTAGATATCTGTAAAGGAAGCAGCAGACTGTAGAGAGAGGAGAGCGAGTGAGTTCTGCTGTTGTAGTGTACTGCAACCGAGAAGTGTTAATGGTAGTAAAGGACGTGCTGCCAGAGGTTTAAAATCAGTCATCGCCTGTTAAAAAAGCCTGTAAACTCCTTTTTTTAAGTTAAGATTAGTTAGATGTCTGTAACAGAAGCCGACGACGTTAGAGCAGCACTTCTGTAGCCATGGATGCACATGCACTCTTGCGCAACTCTTGGGAATTGCAGTAAAAAAGTCCCATAGGATCACATTGTAAATTGCAAGTAAGGAATAATACATGACAGGGTATATAGCAATGCTAAATTACCCCATGCCCCAGGTGGGTTATGAAGCATGAGGCACAGCCGAGTGGCATGCCTTCAACCACCTGGGAAGTGCGGTATATGATTCCCATAGGATCACATTGTAACTTGTATGTAAACAATAACACACAGCAGGGTGTGTGGCAATGCTAAATTGCTGCATACCCCCAGATGGGTTGTGAGGCACAAGGCACAGCTGAGTGCCTTCATCCACCTGGGAAGTGCAGATGTCTTCACTCAGGTGCTGAAGGCACCTATGCTGCTATGGACATGCATGCTAAGGATGTGGGAGAATCAACAGGTGGTTGCTTTGAGGAGCACCAGGCCCCTGGCTTCTTTGCCTGGAAACAGAAGTAACATTCCAGCTTAAATGGCACACAGCTGAATGACACAAAATGAAGCCAAAAAAAGGGAAACAGCAGCAGAGCGAGATGTAGCTCTGGGTAGTATGGAGAAGGTAGTTTTCACATGCAGTGACTAAATGCAAGAAAGAAAAAGAAGTGTCGGTGGGTGGCTGCGCGAGAAATGCAACATGCCCTAGATCACGTTGCCTGATACCATAAAGTAGGAATATAAGAATCTGTGGGTCACACTGTCATGGTGAAGCAGCATTGACAAAGCAGGGGACAATAGAAATGGAAATATTAAGCATACGAACATGTGACTGTGCCAGCAGAAACAGACTGCCCAGTCTATCTACGTCTGCTCAAGTGTGGAGCTAGCACCCCTAGTTTGCAGCTGCCCCAGCCCCCTCCCCTTTGTCATCCCACTGTCACCCCCCACCTCCCCCACCCTCACTCTCCCCTGTTCCCTGTCCCATGCCATGTTAAAGCTGTTCACAGATTTACATGATACCACCCATTCTGGTAGTGTGTTCCATTTTGCTACCACCCTCTCCATGGAATAGTGTCTCCTCATTTCCCTCCTAAATCTTCCCCCCTCTATTCTTAGCCCATGCCCCCTGGTGTCCCTCTCCCTCCTTAGTTTAAAGACCCCTTCTGCCCCATCCTTATTGATTCTCCTCAGATACTTGAATGTCTCTATCATGTCCCCTTTCCCTTCTATCCTCTAGGGTGTACATACTTAGGTCTCCCAGCCTGCTGTCATAGTCTCTCCCCTCCATTCCACATCTCATCTTCATTGCCCTCCTCTGCACCCCTTTCAGTGGCCTGATATCACGCTTCAGGTATGGCCTCCAAAACTGCACACAATACTCCAAGTGTGGCCTTACCAGCGACTTGCAGAGGGGCAAGATCACTTCTCTTTACCTGGACGAACCCCCCCTCGCTATGCACCCCAGCATTTTGTTCACTTTTGCAGCCGCTGTCTTGCACTGGGCAGTATTGTTCATGGTCCCTGTTATCATTACCCCTAAGTCCTTCTCCTCCTCAGCGATCCCCAGTTTAAGCTTCCCCCAGCCAGTATTCTCTCCTTGGATTCTTCACCCTGAAGTGCATAACCTTACACTTCTTTGCATTGAACCCCAGTTGCCACCTCTCTGACCACTCCTCTAGCTTACTTAGGTCCCCCTGCAACTGCTTCCATCCCTCCCTCCCCTCCATCCACCACTGCTCAAATTTTGGTGCCGTCTGTGAACAGACTTACCTTGCTCACCACCCCGCGTGCAATGTCTGATATGAAGAGCCCGAATAATACTGGTCCCAGCACAGAGCCCTGTGGCACCCTGTTCATCACTAGCCTTGGAGTTGAGAGCTTCCCTCCTACCACCACCCATTGCATCCTTCCACTCAGCCAGCTTGTAATCCAGTTTGTCATTTTTACCCCTACCCCTACACCAGTTAACTTTCCCCCAAGATGCCCATGAGGCACCGAATCGAAGGCCTTGCTGAAGTCCAAGTAAAGAACACCCACCACATGACCCTTATCCAGCTCACCTGTCACCCAGTCATAATGTTGTATCAGGTTGGTTTGACAAGACTTCCTCGAAATGAACCATGCTGCTTCACATCCTGGAGGCCATTGTCCTTCAGGTATGACACCAGTCTTTCCTTTAGTATCATTTCCTTGAGTTTGTACACAATGGAAGTGAGACATACTGGACAATAATTACCCACTTCATCCCTTGGTCCATGCTTGTGTAATGGTACTACATGTGCCATCCTTCAGTCCAATGACACACATCCCAACTCCAGTGAGGTGCTGTACAGCTCCACCAGTGGCTCTGCCAGCAAATCCGCCATCTCCCTCAGACTCTGGGATGGATATCATCCAGTCCTGGTGTCTTGTCTACCCTCAGTGCTATAAGTCACTCTGGGACTCTACCTCCTCAATTCTTCCATCTGTCACCTCTTCTCCCCTGTCCCCACCCTCCCAGCCCTTGGTGTAGTGGTCCCCCTTTTCTTCGTGAACACTGAGCAAAGTATTCATTCAGTGCTTCCACCTGTTCCTCCCCTTTTCTGTCCACACCCCACCCTTTTTATCATCACTATTGTCTTGCCTTTCTTTTCTCCTGATGTATCTGAAAACGCCCCCATTAATTCCTCAACGCTAATCTCAGCTTCCTCTGGGCCTTGGCTTCTCTCACTTTTCTGGTCACCTCCTTGGACCATCTTGCATACTTCTCCCTGTCCCCTTCCTTCCTCGTCCTTCTATACCTCTAGTGCACCTCTCATTTTGCCTTCATCATCTGCACTACCTCGCTGTTCAACCAGCATGGTTTCCTTGCTCTGCTCCTCTTATTCTGTGTCTTGGTGCAGGCTTCTGTTGCCTCTGTAATCCCCCGTTTAATAATATCCAATTTCTGCTCCATGTCCATCTCCTGCCTTATGCCCTCCAGTTTCCCTATCAGTACTCCTGCATCCACCCAAAGTCCGCCCCCTGAGGTTTACTACCCGAGTTACTGATTTTTCTGGCTCCCCAAACATCGTGATATTAAACCACACCATTTGGTGGTCACTGTCGGCTAGTGGGTCCTCCACCCTTATTTCTCTTACTGCCTCTCCATTTGACAATACCAGATCTAAAGTGTTCTTTGGCCTAGTAGGTTCACAGACCAACTGTGTCAGGAGACCCTCCTGGATTGCATCCAGGAGCACTTGCTCCCTAGCACTGGAGGTGACCAGAATGCTCCAGTCAGCCTCCAGCAAGTTGTGATCCCCCATGATGACATCTTCTGTTTTCTACATACCTTTCTGATTTGTCCCGCTAACTCCCTGTCAAGCTCCTCAGACTGGGATGGCTGCCTATATACCACCCCAAACCTCAGTTTCCTTTCCCTTGAGTCTAGGGGCTGCAGCCAGATTGCCTTTGTTCTCCTTTCTTCCCCCTTGTCCCTTGTGCATTTGATCCTGTCCCTCACATAGACTGCCACCCCACCCCCTCCCCTCCTTACAGTCCTTCCTGTATAATTTGTACCCTGGGATTGCCAGATCCCAGTCCTGGTGCTCAGTTACCCATGTTTCTATGACAGCTGCAGTATCTACCCTCCATACTGCCAAGAGTGTCTGTAGCTCAGCTGATTTGTTGCCTAAGCTTTTTGCATTCAGCGAGACCACCCTCCATCTTGCCCCCTTTCCCTTCATCCCCCTCCATCTCCTCTCTTCTACTACCTCCCTTTTTGGCCACCGAGATTCCTTCCCTGCTAGCCTGGGGAGTAGGTTGTGACTCCACTCTATTGGATCTCTGCCTAGCTGCTGTCCACTTGCCACCCCCCATCTAGTTTAAATCCACCTTTGTCACCATATACCTCCCCAGTCTTTGCTTTAATACCTCCTTCCCTCCCCACTAAGGTGCAGCCTATCCCTTGGAAACAGATTGTTATTATCCCAGGTGCGGCCCCAGTCACCCACAACCCCATACCCCTTAGTTTGACACCATTCTACCAACCATGCATTCAACTCCCTAATCCTCTCCTTTCTCACTATACTTGTGCAGGGTACTGGGAGCACCTCTGAGAAGGCCACAGACTCCCCAGTCTCCTCACACAACCTTCTCACTTCCTCAAACCTCTCCCTTGTTATCTCCACCATTTCCCCAACTAGGTCATTTGTCACCAAATGTACCACAATGTGTGGTTTCCTCCTACCCCTCCTTGCATACCTTAGGATTGCCTGTCCTGCCTTGTATGCCTTTAATCCCGATATGGACTCCATCCACATCTGACTGTGACTCTCCCCCTTGCTGCCCCATCTAATCCCTTTGAGTATGGAGTCCCCCAACACCAGTACATCCCTCCCTCTTTCCTTGTGCCTGTTGCCAAACCCCACCCAGGTTCTCATTTCTGGGGCCACTCAAGACAGTGCTTTTACCTTTTGCCCTTGTGTCTCTCCCTGCCCCTCTCAATTGAGACCTCTCCCCTTCCTCCAGTTTTACTGCCAACCTCCTTTGCCCTCCTCACCTCTCAGAGTATTATCCCTCCCCTGCCACACCATGCTCAATCTTTTTACTAGTAATGCCCCTCACTCCTTCCTCTTCATGAGTACTATCCCTTGTGCAGTCTCCTCCTGCATCCAATTCCCCATGTGTTGCTAGTACAGTAAACATGTTCCCTACCCTCTTTGCCTTACTATGTGTTTTCTCCTCCCTCCTGCCAACTGCTGCTCCTCTTTTGCTAGGCCCTACCAGAGTCCACCCTTCATCAGCTGGCTTCCTGTATAGTTTGTCCCCTCCTTTAACCCACTGTTCCTTCTCTGTGGTGCCCCCAGCCCCTGATACTCTCAGATGTCAGCCTTCCTACCAACACAACCCTCCCCTCACCCCTCAACCTCCCCAGCTCCCTGCCAAGTCACTGAACCTCTTCCTTGAACCTCATTAGCCTGTGGCATATTGGGCACCATCCCACCTCCACAGTATGTTCATCTGCATTGCTGCCCCACAACCACTGCACCCCACAATCCTACCCATGGTTCACACTACCTATACAGGACAGTGAAATACAGTTTCTCTATGCTGATTGCAGTTGTTTATGAACACAATTACAAACTCACCAATAGCATTCCCAAGTCTCACAAACACATACAATCCAGAAATTAGACATTTGCCCCAGGTCCTATCTGGGACCCTCCCCCCCCCGGCTTTCAATAGGACCATTGTGCCCCTGTTGAGATTAATTCCTAAAAACACAGTCACAGAGACCTTTAAGCTTAATTCAAAAAACACAGCCACAAAAGTCTTTAAGCTAAAAAAAATAGCAAAACTTACAAAAATCCTCACCACACTAACTCTCTCTCTAGAGCAAGTAGAATTAACTAATCCTAGCCCAGCCTCTAACAGAAATTTTAATACCAGATGCCCTTGCATGTAGCCTAACATACTCACCTACAGTAATAACTGGAAACCACAATCCTACTCATAAGCTCTACAGTCCTACTCATAAGTTATATATATTTATATATCTTTAAGAATTAGCTTATATGGCTGTTCCTTATTTCCTCCTTCCTGACCTGTCCAGAGGGCTCAGGTCAGTTTGCAGCTCCCCAAGCTCCTCCCTCACAGCCTTCAAGCCCAACTCCCAGTGACATTTCAGTATTTAGGAAAGGCTGATGGAAGGGTGGGTGGGTGGGAGAGCTTTACAATCCTTCTAGCCACACAAACCTTTAAGCTAAATTAAAAAACAAAAAAAAAAATAGCAAAACTTACAAAATTCTCTCCACATTAATTCTCTCAACAGCAAGTATAATTAACTAATCCTTCTCTCCTGAAGTTTAAAAATCAATAGCAAAACTTACAAAACTCCTCTCCTCAGCAAGCAGAATTAACTAATTCTTTTCTCCTGCAGTTTGATGGCTCTGTCATAATTTAAAGGCTTTGTGGGTGGGCAAGTCTGGGCATGTCCCGTTCAATCCCTCCAGCTACAGAAACCTTTAAGATAAATTCCACTTTAAGCTAAATTAAATAAAATAAAACAATAGCAAAACTTACAAAAATCCTCTCCAAACTCTCTCAATAGCAAGTAGAATTAACTAATCCTTCTATCCTGCAGTTTAAAAAACAATAACAAAACTTACAAAAATCCTCTCAACAGCAAACAGAATTAATCAATCCAATCAAAAGTTTTGCAACCCCCTCCCCCTGTTCAGAAGGTAAGAGGTAGGAAGAGGTATTAGAAAAGCAAATTGCAGTTTGGTTAATTGAAGGAGAGGGATCCTCAGATTGTTTCTCATACCTGTGCATGACACACTAGGAACAAGGAGCGGAGAATATATGCACACGAGCAAGTGCCAAAGCTACATTACCCTTACAAAATAGGAATTACTGAGACAAGACAGGGTGACTATGCATCTCAGCAGAGGGCAACATGGAAATATCAGTCAGACTGAGACAGCCTGTAAACAGCGTTGGGACATGGTGATGAAACTCTGGGGAAATAGCTAATGCTGTAATAGGGGTACAGTCCCATAACGAGACAGGCTTGGACAGATAAGAAGGGACTTGGGGGGAGCAGCCAGTGCTTCAGAAACTGCATGTCAGTTCCATTCAGTGGCAGTTGCAATCTGCACAGGGGCATGGGTGTCAGAAACAATCTGAGGATCCCTTTTCTCCAATTAACCAAACTGCAATTTGCTTTTCGAATAGCTCCCACCTCTCGCTTTCTGAACAGAGAGTGCAAAACTGTTGCACGCTTAATGTTTCCATTTCTATTTTCCCCGGCTCCGTCAATGCTGTCTCACAATGACAGTGTAATTCACAGAATCTTATATTCCCAATTTATGTTATCAGGCAAAGTGATCTACGGCATGCTGCATTTCTCATGCAGCTACCCTCCAATACTTCCTTTTCTTCCTTGCATTTAGTCAGTGCACATGAAAACTGCCTTCTACATACTACCCAGAGCTCCATCTCACTCTGCTCCTGTTTCCCTTTTTTTTGGTTTCATTTTGTGTAATTCAGCTATGTGCCATTTAAGTTGGAATGTTACCTCTGTTTCCAGGCAAAGAAGCCAGGGGCCTGGTGCTCCCCAGAGCAGCCACCTGCTGACTGTACACATCCTTAGCATACACTTCCATGGCAGAAAAGTTGCCTTTAGCACCCAAGTGAAGACATCCACACTTCCCAGGTGGTTGATGGCACTGAGCTGCACCTCATGCCTCAGAACCCACCTCACAACTCATCTGGGGCATGTGGTAATTTAGCATTACAACACAACCTATTGTGTGTTATTGCTTACTTAAAATTTACAAAGTGATCCTATGGGAATTTAATATTGCACTTCCCAGGTGGTTGAAGACACCCAGCTGCACTTTGTACCTTACAGCCCACCTGGGCATGTAGCAATTTAGCATTGCCACATACCCTGCCATGTGTTATTGCTTACTTACAATTTACAGTGTGATCCTATGGGAATTTTATATTACAGTTTCCTGTGGTTGATAGCATGCAGCTGTACCTCATGCCTCACAACTCACCTGGTGCATGCAGTAATTTTGCACTGTGGCACACCCTGCTGTGTCTGTGTTATTTTTTACTTACAATTTACAGTGTGATCCTATGGAAATCATATACTGCACTTCCCAGATGATTGACGGTGCTCAACTGTGCCTCATGCCTCACAACTCACCAGGTGTGTGCAGTAATATAGCACTGCCACACACCCTGTCATGTGTTATTCCTTACTTATAATTTATAATGGGATTCTATAGGAAATATTTACTGTACTTTCCAGGTAGTGTGCAAGTGTACATGTGTATCCATGGCTACAGAAGTACTGGACCATTATGATGGACCATTATGATGGATGTCTCTTGTGTCATGTAGAAAGAGTTGTATTTGTCTTAGCTGATGATGGACATTTGTGGTTGCTTGTGTTGCCTTGCCCCCTTTGGCTGATTGGGGGGTGAATGCGAAGTTAGTATTGAAAACCCTAACATCACATTTCCATACTTTTGTCACTTTAATAGCTGCATTAATGGAATTTTTTGCAAAGAATATATAAGGGGTATGTTAACCCCTTACTGGAAATATTGTTGATATTTTTTGTTCTCATGCCGATTGACCTGATGACATCATGAGTGGTGAAGCCTGAGTGATGTCATCAGGTCCAATGTATAAGAACAAAAAATATCAACAATATTCAGTGTGAGTAGCATATTCCATGTGTTCCCATACCTCCAAAAAAGTGAAAAAACAAAACAATTTTTTGGCCATTTTTTTGCTGATTATAAAAACACTGAAAGATATCTATAAATAAAACAACTCATTTGATAGATATCTGTGTGCTGAACAACTTTTGTGCTCAAAGTGCCATATCATTTTTCATTTTAAAGCTATTTGTATTTGTTTGTTGCACAAAGTGAAATAAAATTGAATTTTCTGCAGTTTTTTGCTAATTATAAAACAACTTAAATGCATATATATAAATGAAACACTACTCATTTTGTAGCTATTTTTGTGGTGAACAAATGTTATGTTCACACTAGCATCCTATTATTTTTTGTTTCAAAGTTACTCACATTTGTTTGTTGAAAAAGTGAAAAAAAAATTAAATTGTCTGCAGTTTTTTTGCTAATTATAAAAAAACTAAAAGGTATCTATCAGTGAAACATTTGATGCCCTCCAGTGCTGGGTGATGCTGCATCAACCAGACATCATAACCCTGGTTGAAATCTGTCTCACCAAATCCACCACTGACTCCTTTGTCTCCCTCCCAGGCTATACCTTATACCGCGAGGACCGAGTAGACAAACGCGGGGGTGGCTGTGCAATCTATACCAGGGACACAATCATCGGACAAGCACTCCCTGCCCCAGCTCTTGTGAATGGGGCCCAGGCCCTCACCCTCAAACTTGCTCCTGACCCCTCCAGGGGCCCTCTATATCTCACCACTGCCTACATTCCCCCAAAGAACCAGATCCCGGCACTGATATCCTTAACAGAATATCTTGCCACCCACCACCACAAAGCAGAACAAATCCTAGTGGGGGACCTAAACATGAACTGGCTCAGCTCCTCCTCATCTACTACCCAAGATTCTTTCACCGCCCTAGACCTGACACAACTCATTTCCCAACCCACCAGAGTAAACCCAAAGAGAGGTTCTAGTACCCTTCTGGACATCGTTATCACCAACCGCCCAATAAAATTCATAACATCCAGGTCCTCCCAGACTTGCTAAGTGACCGCTCCCCTATCCTATTCCTTTGGATGGCCCCCGGTCCCAAACCCACAGTCCTGACCACATCCTGAAGGCGCCTCTGCCCTGGCGGCCTGATGAAACTCAAGCATTTTCTTGCCCAGATCAATTGATCCCCATTCACTTCACACACGACATAGACACTGTCCTCGCCTTTTTCTCCCACACCTTCAACGAGGTCGACCCAAAAAACATAATGCACCCTGGGTTACCCCTGCCCTACTACAAATGCTCAGAAATAGAGATAACCTCTGGCACCTTGCCACTGAAACTGGATGGCTGATGGATAGACAGGCCTACAATGCTGCCCAGAACAAATGCACATGGGCCATCTGCAAAGCCAAGGCCAACCATTCCCAGGCCACCCTCACCTCCTCTTGGGGGTGTGCCCGGACTTTCTGCGGCAATGCTAAACAATTAAATGGGAAACTGTGCTCCCCCCATCCCAATTCACAATTGATGGCACCACCTTCACCGACCCTGCTTGCATAGCTAACCACCTAAATACCACCTTCACCGACCTTAGCTCTGTCCTCCCTAGTAATTTCTTTGACCCTCCCCCTACCCTACATCCCCCTGACCTCCAACGCCCCAGTTTCCATCAATGTAAAGTATCTGCCCAGGAAGCCAGAACACTCCTAATTAAAGCTTAAAAGGCAATAGTCTCAGCAGCGATTCCTTGGACCCCAGCATTCTCTGGCTGGTGCTGGATGATGTTCTTGACCCACTCACCAGCTTACTCAACCGATCTCTCTGCCTGGGGCAATTCCCCACTGCATGGAAAACAGCCACAGTCACACCCATCCATAAAGGGGGTGACAGGTCCTCCACCAGGAACTACTGCCCTATCTCCATCCTTCCTCCCCTATCCAAAGCCCTAGAAAAAATTGTGTCTATGCAAATTACAGAATATCTTACTAAACATAACATCCTATGCCCAGAGTGGCACGGCTTCCATGCTGGTCACAGTACCAGCACTGCATTAGTTGAGTTCTCCAATTTCCTACACTCCTCTCTGGATGCTAGCTCACTAGCTGGTGTAGTGTTTGTTGACCTTTCAAAGGCCTTCGACACTGTCTCCAACCCCCTTCTGCTGAATGCTCTAGGCCACACTGGTTTCTCCACTGGCACCCTCACCTGGTGTGCAAGCTATCTATACGCTCACTCCCAACGTGTAAAAATCAATGGAACTGTCTCCAGAACCCGACCCATCCACTCAGGGGTACCTCAGGGCTCCATCCTGGGGCCCCTACTCTTCTCTGTCTATCTAAACATCCTGCCTAATGCCTGCTCTGGCAATATTCTTATGTATGCCAATGATGCTGTCATTTTTGCCACCCACTGCAACCCCATCTCACTACAGGACACTCTGCAAAATCCTACGATGATGCTGAGGCTTGGTTTAAAGAGCACAGACTAGTCATTAATCTTAAAAAAAAAAATAAAAATTTCACCCACCCCCAAAACAAAGCCTGCAACTTCCCACTCCATATCCTCCCTAGTACCAATCAACCACTTGAGCAAGTCAGCTCCTACAAATTCCTTGGGGTCACTTTCGACTCAGCCCTCGCCTACCACACCCACACTGATACCCTTGCCTCCTCACCAACACATGGCTTGGCATTCTCTACTGCCATAAAAACTGCCTCCCACCTGACGCTCTCCGACTAGCAGTTACATCTTCAGTGCTGTCACTCATTGACTATGGCCTGCCAGTATATGGTGCGGCTGACACCACCACCCTCAACAAAATTTGACTCACCCTAAATAAGGCCTGCAGACTGATTACCGGTGCCCCCAGGCTCACACATACTTGTCTTCTCTATGATGAAGCAAAATTATTAAACCTTGATGAAAGACTACGCTATCAAATCTGCCTCCTCACTAAGAAAACCCTACTCAGGCTGTCTCCCCCTGGGGTAACAGCCTCCATCCACCATTCCCAGACATTGATCTCAACCTGAACCTCTAGCAAGTCCAGTCTTCTGGTCCCCAGATCCAGGACCACCCATGGACAGAGGTCCTTCTGCTACAGAGGCCCATCTTGGTTTAACTCTCTCCCTGCATCCATCTCCAAAGCCCCCACAATCTCCGCCTTCAAAAATGCCCTTTGGAGCCAACTGTTTAGCACTCACAGCTGTGCCTGTCTGTAAACAGTGCCTTGACCTAAACACACTTGACAATGCCACTTAGGCAGCACTCAAACTCATCCTCCCCTACTCTCCCCACCATAGCCTAATGCCTCTGCTATTTACCAGCATGTTATCAGCTGTATCATTGTAATATCTACCAAATTGTTTAAAATGTATGCAACCACTCTATGTAACCCTAAGTATGTAACACTTATTCTGTAACCAAAAAAAATGTATTGTCCTTCTATGTTTGTATGTAACACTTTGCTGTAACCAAAATTTAATGTCTGTTTGTCCTCAATGTGATGAGGTGCCTTTGGAAATGAGCCTCTGGCTCAAAGGTTGTAAACCGATGTACAAATAAATAAATAAATTAAAAATAAACACCACTCATTTTATAGATATTTTTGTGCTGAACAACTTTCATGCTAACAGTACCATGCTGTCAATTTTTATTTTAAAGTTATTCACATTTGAGTAAGGTTAGTATAGCTAGTATACATCTGCAGAGCTGGCCATTGAGAAAAAGAGAGACACATACACATAAAAACACAGACATACACACACACACACACACACACACACACACACACACTTTTTCTGTTCAGCTGGCCTGAGCTCCTCGATGTTTGAAATTCCAGGCTGATCAGACAGATCTGCTCTGCTGCATAGATCAAAGGAAAGAGCTGACCCAGGATTGGGTCAGCTGTTCCTTTTCAGGTTCATGTTGACTCCGCCCAGCAAGTCAAAACTCCGTCATTAATAGCCTGAATGATGATTGCTTTGGCAATGACTCAATCCATAAACACTGCTCTGCATTGCACAGACAGTGTCACACCCCTCAAAAGGCACTATCATAGCAAGATGTTCACTGTGTGCACATGCAAATGGCAAACATAAAAAAAGACAGTACAGTACAGGAAAAATCAACAATGGTGACAAGTATACAGAGTGAAGAAATAGTAAATTGTATAAGTTTCGATAGTATGTATTCGGCTGGGTCATAATAAAGATACAGTTACAGAACTGAAGCAAAAGAATATTTACAAAAATCAGCAGCAGCAGTAAGTTTTAACAAATATTAGGGGCAAGTACAGTTGTCAGGACAATAGGTGTTAATCATAGATTTGAATGTGCTTAAGCTCACAGTAGAGTTTCATATTAGACTGTCTTAGATTTCTCAATGGAAATAGGACATTTAGGCCATCAAAAGGGTGCAGTTCAGGGCCACCAAGATGAACAGGGTGCGTAGAAGGAAAAACATATGTGGAGAGACTATTGGCCCTTAAAGGGACACTGACAACCCTCGTATGCCTCAGAACATCTGTAGTTTAAAAAACACATGGTACAGTATGGTTGGTCACATTTAGTAGAGATGCTGATGTAGCCAGTAGTTTAATTTTGATTCCCTTTTTCTTTTTAAAAGTGAAAAAAAAACAGACTACCCACCATACTGGTGTTACCACACAAAAACTTGTTAGTTTACAGCCCTTGATCAACTCCCACTGCAGCTCCACAAGAGTGGTAGCAGGGAAGAGGCAGGGAACTACAGACCAGTCAGTCTTACCTCAGTAGTGGGCAAGATTATGCAGGCACTTCTTAAGGAAAGGATAGTGCAACACCTGGAATCCAGGGAGCACAGGATCCAAGACAGCATGGGTTTACAAAAGGAAGGTCCTGTCAAACTAGTCTCATAGATTTCTTTGACTGGGTAACCAGAGTGGTGGACCAAGGGTTAGCAGTTGATGTCGTCTACCTTGACTTCAGTAAAGCTTTCAATATTGTTCCATATAGAAGATTGATAAATAAGCTGGGTAGGCTTGGGTGGGTCAGAAGTTGGTCAACTAGGTGGCAAACTGGTTGACAGGCAAAAATAGAGAGTGGTGGTAATTGGTATACAGTCAGAAAGATGGAAGTCACAAATGGGGTACCGCAGGGTTCAGTCCTGGGGACAGTCCTCTTCAATATCTTCATCAATGACATTGCAGTTGGACTGGAGGGTAAGGTTTGTCTGTTTGCAGATGACACCAAGATCTGCAACAGAGTAGATGACCCAGATGGGGTGGGCAGAATTAGAAGAGCTCTGGATAAACTAGCAAAATGGTTGGAAGAGTGGCAACTGGGGTTTAATGCAAAGAAGTGCAAG
This sequence comes from Neoceratodus forsteri, assembly GCA_016271365.2. Taxonomy (NCBI): domain Eukaryota; kingdom Metazoa; phylum Chordata; order Ceratodontiformes; family Ceratodontidae; genus Neoceratodus; species Neoceratodus forsteri. The sequence continues at coordinate 1,198,862,605 of CM028129.1, read as the reverse complement.
ATCATGCACATAGGGAAGAGAAATCCTGAAGCCACCTATAGGCTGGGAGGGGAGTTGCTGGCAGTCACAAGGGAAGAAAGAGACTTGGGCATCATCATCACCGATGACCTGAAATCATCCAAGCAGACCCCTAAAGCAGTAGGTAAGGCTAGGGGATGTTGGGGTGTATTAGTAGGGGTGTCCAAGTCGAGGAAGGAGGTAATAATCCCTCTTTATAAGATGCTGGTTAGACCCCATCTGGGGTACTGTGTGCAGTACTGAAGGCCACACCTTCAGAAGGACATTAACCAAATTGAGGCAGTCCAGAGAAGGGCAACAAAATGGTGCAGGGACTGCATCAGAAAACATATGAGGACAGATGAATGGACCTTAATATGTATACCCTAGAGCAAAGGAGGAGAGAGAGATGCTATGATTGAAACATTCAAACACCTTAAGGGCATTAATAAGGTGAAAGGAGTCTAACATGTTTCAATATAAGAAAAATAGCAGGCAATAGGACACAGCATGAGATTAAAGGGAGGCCGATTAAGGGGTAATGTGAGGAAGTTCTTTTCACAGAAAGGCGGTGGATGCATGGAACAGCCTACCTCAGGAAGTGGTGGATATCAATACAGTGCAGTGCTTCAAACAGGCATGGGATAGGCATGAGGGAGTAATACAGATGAGTATGAATAGATAGGCCATTAACAGAGCAAAGGCCGATGGCACATTTATAAGGTAGAAAAAGAAATGGGCAGACAGAATGGGCCTTGCGGTCCTTATCTGCCATCAACTTTTATGTTTCTATGTTTCTATGTATGTTTCTAGCTCTCCTGGACTTGGGAACACCCCCAACATAGCCTAGCCACTCATAATGCAGTGGGAGGAGAGGAGATTATTGCATCGCAGGTAAATGGACTGTTTGGGGGTGTTCCTAATGTTCAGGAAGCAGGCAATAAAAGTCGATCAAGGATTTGAAACAAAGCAAGGTTGGGTATAATTGCACCATTAGCATGCATTTTAGTGCTACTAAGTAAGGAAGCAGATAAAACAACCAGCAACATGTATGAATTTTAGAGAAGGTAAGCAATCCTAAAAATGTTGGTTTTCAACTAGAAATAATATGATTTAAAAAGGGATGAAAGTGTCCCTTTAAACATGCTCTTGTTGGGGAAATGGTGGCTAGGAGGGGAGATGATCTTAGCCTTCTGCATACTCATTAATATCAACAAAATTGAAACGACAGAGATGTTGGATCGGGAGTCCTCCAGCAGGACACAGGGACATGCCTTAAAGATTAGAGGTGGTAAATTCAGAGTTAGTGTTAAGAAGCACTTCTTCTCCTAGATGGTGGTGAACCTGTAGCAGCTTACTAGTGGAGTTTGTGGACATGAAGAGGGTGCAGGCCTTCAAGGTAAGCCTGGATGAGTTTCTGCTAACCATGGAATGCTTAGGGTACTGTATCTTGGGTAGTAGAGTAAATAGGGAATCCCTTTAAATTACTACAGGTTTGCACAGCATGCTTATTCATACCTGGTTAGGAAGCAGAGAAGCAGACATGATGGACTTAGAGTCTCTGCTGACCTTAAATTATGTTTCTGCAACATTTGATTACTGAACACAGAGAACACAGGACATACAGAACACTAAAAGTGCTGTAAATACATACGTACATAAGTAGATATAGTGAAGGGATAAAAGAAAGGGAAAAAAATCAACAAGACAGAAAAGACAGTCTGCTCACATTCATAGGATACACAAAGTGGGATTCATTGTGTTTGCTTGCGCATGCGCAAGAAACACTTTGCTGTAGGAGGCAGTTAATGAGCATGCCACTATGCTCAAAGAAACTTGATGTCACAATCAACTGTGTTTGCAGGGTGGTCCCTGACTGCTGCAGCCAATTACAGCTGCATTCTTTACTGTACTTTTCTGTACAATACAGAAGCAGCAGCTCCCAAATTTCTATACAATACTTAAAGTAAGAATAGACACTGCACCAACAGCATCTGGCTATGTAACAGGCAGCCCCCAGGCAACGGAACCGGGGAAGCGAGGGGGGGCTGCCACCACTCCAGTTTTTTGGGGCCAAAGTAGACTGCCCTTTTTAACCCTTTTTCACTAGAATTATATAGAAGTAATTTGAAAAAGAGCCATGTATGATCCTGGCTTAACCTGGGATGGTGTATGTATGTCTTGTCTGAAAGAAAAAAGAACGGAAACTTAATAAAGAATATTATTAAAAAAAAAAAAAGAGCCATGTATGTGTATTTCACTTTCAGGCTGAAAGAATTCAGGTGTGAAGGGGTTAATCTTCTCATGCAGATTTAAAGAGAAGCAGGGGAGATGAGATATATACAAGCTGTATGTTGTAAAGATAGCAGGGGGTCAGGACTGTGACAGTGGAGCTCAGCTCTCAACTGACAAGAGCCAGAGATTTACAATTCTCATTTAATTATTAAGTGGCCCAGCACTCCATTCATATGTGTCACATGCACAAAGTGTGGACAATTGATCAGCTAGAGTAGACCAATCAGTACTGATCATTATGGCTTCATGTTTTGTTTTTTTAATTCATACCCAGTGACTGGACAGAAAAGTTATGTTCAAAAGATAGCTCTATACAGTATGCAGTCAACTGGTGGAAAAGTTAAGAGGAGTCTGGATTTCTTTTACAATACCTCTGCAGTGGGAAACTGAAAATGATCCTCTACAAATTGGGAAAATTCCTGCCAGGCATTGATCAGTACAGGTACTGCCCTACTGGAATTGTGAAAAATGTAAATGTGTTGTAGTATGCAATGCTTTTAAGTAATTGTTTCTTGGAAACATAGGCAGAAGAGTTAACCCCTGGTAATACTACATCTGATACAATCACATATTGGCTACATCTTGAGATTTTAGATGTCAAAATAAATCACATAAGGGCTTATATCACCTTATTATTATTGTTATTATATTAGGAGGGTCCTCCTTGTAAATGAGTGAGTTCAATGGTGTTTTCCTGCAAATAAACTTGAAACTTGAACTTTAAACTTATATTAAGAGTACACGTTGATCCTGTATATGTAGTAACTTGATTTCCCTACCTTACAGTATTGATGCTGTGTAAGGCAGTCATCAAAATATTTTAATAAAATCATTTAACAATAAAATAATTTAACAGTCCTCATTTTATGGCCCTTAGCACCAGATCTGGTGACTGCATACAAGTTTAGGGCTTATGGGCAGACTAGATGGACTTACATGCAACGGTCCTTATCTGCTGACAATTTCTAGTATTTATGTATAGCCGTTTAACTGCCAGTAGAAAAAAAAAACAGCATTTCTCAGTATTATTAGTTGTATAGGTACTCTCTGATTCAGTGCCTATTGTCCTCATTGCGAGTTACTATGCACACCATGGCTGAAGTATAAAACTGGGTACTAGTATCTGTATCTGGCTGTTTTGTATTTTGTGCACTTTTTGTGTTTGCTTGAGCGTGTGCACAGGAAACACCTTGCTTCCAGTAGCAACAGTTAATGAGCATGGCACTATGCACAAAGAGATTGACCGCTGCAATCAGGAGTGCCCGTCATGATCAGCTGTATTTGCAGGGTGGTCCCTGACTGCAGCAGCCAATTACAGCTGCACTGTCTGGTGGTGTCTCATTTCAATTAACATGGCAATGGCTTCTCCATTGGCTTCTCAAAGTCCTCAGGAAGCCAACAGACAGCTGCCACCTTTCACAGTCCCTGGGGAAGCTGACAGGGGTGCCCAATCCCCCTATCGGCATGCCCCCTTCTCCAGTTCTTTTGCCGACAGGATAGCCCAATCCCTGTCAGCATGATGCACCCCTCCCCATTTGTTGTGAGCCGATGGGGTAGCCAATCCCCCTCGATGATGCAGCCCCCCGAGCACACTGTGTGGCCGATGGGGTGCCCAATACCTGTTGGCTCCACTACCCTCCCCCCAAAGACACCCCTCCCCCAAAGACACAAACTTCCAGATGGCATGCTGGGAGCCCACCCCAGCATGTCAAAAATCCTGAGTTTCCCCCCCAAGCACACTGTATGGCTAATGCAGTGCCCAATCCCCATCAGCTCCACTCCCCTCCCAAAGAAGCACATTTACAGGTGGCATGGTGGGAGCCCACTCCAGCATGCCAAAAGTCCCGAGTCGTCTTTAAAAAAAAAAAGCTGTTAAAAAAAAAAGGAAATGATTCCTCGTTGAGTCCAGTGGCCCCTCCCCCAACCCGCAGCCACCCTCTGCACACTGCACCTCCCCACCCCCCCACCTCATACCTACCTCCAGAGCCCAGCGCGATGATTTCAGTGGACTGGGAACATGTCTGCACTCTTCAAAGCTGACCGTGAACTGAAGAAATGCCAGTAAGCTGTATAATGGCATAAATGTTTTTTTTTCAACTTATGTGGATATCTCAGCCATTTTTTTAACTTTTGGCACCAAATTTTCAACATGGGGTTCTTGGGATCCCTCCTCATGAATTCAGTCACTGTCATGGCATTATATGGTCCCAAAAGGTGATTTCATGGTCACTGTATGGAATCACCTTTTGGAACCGATATGAAAGCGACAGTGCCACTGTTCATGAGGTGGGCTCTCAAAAGCCTATGTTGCAAATTCGTGAAATAATTCAAAATATGATCAGGTGTATTGGCGCAAGTGCTGCACGGTTTCCACTTCCACTTGTAACTTTGCTAATTTGTAATATGTTTACTCCAGATTTTCATCATTGACATTTTCAACACCTCCTTATGAACAGTACAGCTGTCATTTTTCACATCCTGGCGAAATGTGTTTTGCGTCATACAGAATAGCGTGATCACTATGGGAAATCAGTGTTTGGGACAGATTAAGAAACTCACAGTGACACTGTTCATGAGCAGAGGTACTAAAATACCTACATTGAAAATTTGGTGAAAAAATTCTAAAAAATGACCATGTTACAGGCGTGCGTTGTGCAGTTTCCACGCACACTTGTAACTTCATGAATTTATAATATTTTCACTCCAGATTTTCAACATTGCCATTTTTTCACACCTCCTTATGAACAGTACAGCTGTCATTTTTCACATCCTGGCCAAAATGTGTTTTCGCAAGTCTGGCACAGAATAACGCAGTCGCTGTGGGAAATCAGTATTCGGGACAAAGTAAGAAAATCACAACAACACTGTTCATGAGCAGAGGTCCTAAAATGCGTATGTTGAAAATCTGGTGAATAAATCCCAAAAAATGACCATGTTACGAGCATGCGTTGCACATTTTCTACTCATGCTCGTAACATAGTGAATTTTTCATATGTTCACTCCAGATTTTCAGCATTGCCATTTTTCTACACCTCCTCATGAACAGTACAGCTGTCATTTTCACATCCTGCCCAAAATGTGTTTCAGCACCTATGGCACCAAATGGCATAGTTGCTGTATGAAATCACATTTCAGGATTGAGTAATGAAAAGATAATGCCACTGTTCATGAGGTGGGGTCCCAAAAAGCCCATTTTGAAAATTTGGAGTGAAAATACCAACAAACGCCCAGGGTGTTAAGGTTTTCAACCATAACACTGACCCTGTAGAGACTGACTGGCGTCAGGGGTGTGACTTGGGTTCGTTGGCCATAATGCTCATGGCATTCTACCCTCCCAGCCACTGACAGGCATCAAGGTGTACCTTGGGGTCTTCAGCCCTAAAGTTCACCCCATTCTCTTATACTTCACCCATCTCAGCGTATCTCCTTATGAAATGGGTTAAGCATTAGGGCCGAAGACCCCAAAGCACACCTCAATGCCTGTCAGTGTCTGCAGGGTGGGGTGAGGTGGAATGGCATAAGCATTATGGCTGACAACCCAAAGGCACACCCACAATGCCTTTCAGTTTCTGCATGGTGGGGGTTGGCGTTAGTTCAATACTGCCATTCCTATTATCGTCTCTAACTCCTGCACTTGCAAGACCAATACCGGCAAGCAAACATTCGGCATTGACAAATGCTTGTTTTCTGTCAGCAATAACTTGCAAAATGCTGGTAATTAACTGGACAACAGGATGCAGAGGGTAATAGTAAATGGAGTCCACTCTGAAGAAAGGGGTATTACTAGTGGGGACCTGCAGAGTTCAGTACTGGGACCAGTCCTCTTTAATGTCTTTATAGGTCACATTGCAGAGGGACTGGAATGGAAAGGTATGCCTATTTGTAGATTACACAAAGATCTGCAACAGGGTTGATACACAAAGGGGGGTGGAAAGGATGAGAAGGGACTTGGCAAGGTTGGAGGAATGGTCAAAAGTATGGCAGCTTAGATTCGATGCAAAGAAGTGCAAAGTAATGCACCTGGGAAACAAAAACCCAGGGGAAGAGTACACATCGTGGTGGGGAGGTACTAAAAACAACAAAAATGGAAAGGGACCTTGGGGTAGTCATATCAGATGACTTAAAGGTAGGTAAGCAATGTGAGAAGGCAGTAAGGAGGGCTGGGGGGATACTGGGATGCATAGGGAGAGAGGCGTCACCAGTAGAAAACAGGAAGTTATTAATCCTCTGTATAGACAGTTGGTGAGACCCCTTCTGGAATACTGCTTGCAGTTCTGGAGACCACATCTCCACAAGGACATAGACAGGGCGGAGGCAATCCAGAGAAGGGCAACTAAAATGGTGCAGGGTCTGCACCAGAAGCCATATGAAGAGAGACTAAAGGAGCTTTACATGGATACCCTCGAGGAAAGGAGGGAGAGGGGAGACATGATAGAAACATTTAAGTACTTCAAGGGAATCAACAAAGTCCAAGAGGGTAGCATCTTTCAGAAAAAGAGATGTGCAAGAACAAGGGGGCACAATTTGAAGATAGAGGGGAGTGGCTCGGGGGCACTGTGAGAAAGCATTTTTCCATGGAGAAGGTGGTGGATACATGGAATGGCCTTCCTGAGGAGGTTGTGGGGTCAAAAACAGTGGGGGGATTTAAGAATGTACGGGACAGACATAAGGCAATTCTAGTGGGGGTAGGAGGAAGCAGGCTGTTGGTTAACTACGATCTAAAGCTTATCCAATAGGTAGGGGAAATGGGCAGACTGGATGGGCCAAGTGGTCCTTATCTGCCATCAAAGTCTATGAGTTACTTTCTCTTGCAAACCACATGAGAACAGAGGCAATCTGGCTGCAGCTTCTAGACTCAAGGGTAGGAAACTAAGGTTTGTACTGGTATACAGGCCGCCATCCCAGTCTGAGGAGCTTGACAGGAGCTAGCGAGACAAATCAAAAGGTATGCAGAAAAGGAAAGGTGGTCATCGTGGGGGATTTCAACTTGCCGGGGGTTGACTGGACCATTCCGGTCACCTCCAGTGTTAGGGAACAAGTGCTCCTGGATGCGATCCAGGAGGGTCTCCAGACACAGTTGGTTACTGTACCCACGAGGCTAAAGAACACCTTAGATGTAGTATTGTTGAATGGGGAGACAGTGAGAGAAATAAAGGTAGAGGACCCACTATCTGACAGCGATCACCAAACAGTGTGGATTAATATCATGATGTGTGGGGAGCCAGAGAATTCGATTACCCGGGTGATAAACTTCAGGGGGATGGACTTTGGGAGGATGCAGGAAATACTGAAAGGGAAGGTAGAAGGCATAAGGCATGAGATAGATGTAGAGCTGAAATGGGATATTATTAAATGGGGGTTAAAGAGGCAACAGAAGCCTGCACCAAGGCACAGAGTAAGAGAAGCAGAGCAAGAAAACCATGCTGGTTGAACAGCGAAGTTGTGGAGGTGGTGAGGGCAAAAAGTGGCTCACCAGAGGTTTAGGAGGACAGGGAAGGAAGTGGACAGGCAGGAATATGCAAGATGGTCCAGGAAGGTGACCAGAAAAGTGAGAGAAGCTAAGGCCCAGAGGGAGCTGAGATTAGCAGAGGGAATTAATGGGGAGGGGGGAGACTTCTTCAGATACATCAGGGAGAAAAGAAAGTGCAAGGAAACAATAGTGAGGATAAAAAGGGGTGGGGAGTGGACGGAAAAGGGGGAGAAGCAAGCAGAAGCACTGAATGAATACTTTTGTTCCTTGTTCACAGAAGAAAAGGGGGGACTGCTACCAGCATGGGCTGGGAGGATGGGGACAAGAGGAGAGGAGGCGACAGATGGAAGAATTGAGGCAAGTAGAGTCCTAGAGGGACTGAGGGCACTGAAGGTAGACAAGGCACCAGGGCCAGATGGTATCCACCCCAGGGTGCTGGGGAGATGGCGGAGGTTTTGGCGGAGGCGATGGCAGATCTGTGCAGCACCTCTCTGAAGTCAGGATGTATGCCACTGGACTGGAAGATGGCACATGTAGTGCCATTACACAAGAGTGGGCCAAGGGATGAACCGGGTAATTATCGTCCGGTAAGTCTCACCTCCATAGTGTGCAAACTCATGGAAATGCTACTAAAGGAAAGACTGGTGTTGTACCTGGAGGACAATGGCCTCCAGGATATGAGGCAGCATGGGTTTGTTTCAGGGAAGTCTTGTCAAACCAACCTGGTACAATATTATGACTGGGTGACAGGTGAACTGGATATGGGTCATGCGGTGGATGTTCTTTACTTGTACTTCAGCAAGGCCTTTGATTCGGTGCCTCATGGGCAGCTTGGGGAGAAGCTAACTGGTGTAGGAGTAGGGGCAAAAATGATAAACTGGATTACAAGCTGGCTGAGTGGAAGGCTGCAACAGGTAGTAGTGAGAGGGGAGCTCTCAACTCCAAGGCCGGTGATGAGTGGGGTGACACAGGACTCTGTGTTGGGGCCAGTATTGTTTGGATTCTTCATATCAGACATTGGACATGGGGTGGTGAGCAAGGTAAGTTTGTTTGCTGACGACAGCAAAATCAGAGCAGTGGTGGATGGAGAGGAGGGGTGGAAGCAGCTGCAGGGGGACCTAAGCAAGCTAGAGGAGTGGTCAGAGAGGTGGCAGCTGGGGTTCAATGCAAAGAAGTGTATGGTTATGCACTTTGGCGTGAAGAACCCAAGGAAAGAATACTGGCGGGGAGGTTAAGCTGGGGATCACAGAGGAGGAGAAGGACCTTAGGGTCATGATATCAGGGACCATGAACAACATTGCCCAGTGCAGGAGAGCGGCTGCAAAAGTGAACAAAATGCTGAGGTGCATAGTGAGGGGGTTTTTGTCCAGGTGAAGTGAGGTGATCTTGCCCCTCTACAGATCTCTGGTAAGGCCGCACTTGGAGTATTGTGTGCAGTTTTGGAGGCCATACCTTAAGCGTGATATCAAGCTGCTGGAGGGGGTGCAGAGGAGGGCAACAAAGATGATATGTGAAATGGAGGGGAGAGACTATGACAGCAGGCTGGGAGACCTCAGTATGTACACCCTGGAGGATAGAAGGGATGGGAGGACATGATAGAGACATTCAAGTATCTGAGCGGAATCAACAAGGACGGGGCAGATGGGGTCTTTAAGTTAAGGAGGGGGAAGGTCAACGGGGGCATGGGCTAAGAATGGGGGGAGATTTAGGAGGGAGATGAAAAGACACTATTTCACAGAGAGGTGGTAGCAAAATGGATTGCCTTGCCAAAATGGGTGGTATCATGTAAATCTGTGAACAGCTTCAAAGGGCATGGGACAGGAACAGGGAGAGTGAGGATGGGGGTGGCAGTGGGATGACAAAAGGAGGGGTTGGGGCAGCTGCAAACTAGGGGTGTTGGCTGCACACTCGAGCAGGCTTAGATAGACCGGTGATCTGTTTCTGCTGGCACATTCGCATGTTCATATGTTCATATATCTTCTGTCTAATTAAAAAAAATATAAATCATACCAAATAATCAGCACAGTTATATCATCAAATCACATGAGTGCAATATAGTTCAAGTAAAAAGGTTCTCTTTAAGTAAAAAAAAAAGACATGTTGTAACACAAAACAACTTTTTTTATTGCAATTAATCTAATTACTTCTACCAGCAATTTAATTTAATTCATTCACTATACATTTTTGGACCCCACATAATTCAGTTGCAGCAAAATTAGGTTTGTGAGAGAAATAGGATTTACTTAATAAACAGTGGTTCAGGCATCACTGTGAACAGAAAGATAATGGCAGCACTTCATTTAAGCAATAAGACATGATGGGACATTGGCTAAGTTTGGTTTACCACATGCCCAGGGGCATAGTAAGGTATAAGGCTGCAGGCAGAGTGCCTTCAGTGACTGGACATGTGGTAAACCTAGTATAACCAAGGAGTGTATTATTGCTTATATACAATGGGTATTTGCTGAAATAAAAAAATATATAAACAAGAAAAGTTTTAAAAATATATAAAAAAAATATTAAAATGTCATAGAAAACATATACAACTGTTCTTCAGCCTGTTTGGTGCCATTAGGGGTCAGTATATTTTCCATGTGTAGGTATGTGTATTGATGTTATAAGATGAGCAACAAAAATCCAATGATCTGACTGGTCAGTGGCTGGCCAGACCTGTGAGGTAATTCACCAATAGCCACATGGTTCTGGAAAGTGCCCTACAAGTCTTAGAACTAGTTTTCTAGGCTGACCTAACTGCATGAAACTATCAGTACATTGCTTTAGAATTCTCAGTAACTGTGACGTTTGGGGGGGGGGGCGGGACTCAACTAACAATGTGAGTGACTTACCTGCCAACTAGTTTAACCTCTTTGATGGAGCAAACCCCGCTGTGTGGTGTGAGAACAGATTTGTCAGAGATGAAGACTTATTTATTCTTAATTTAAACATGTATTTATTACTCTGCTTTTTATTATTTTGCTACCATTTTTATAAACACAATAATGCATTCTAGGGTTTGCAGTTACTGGTTAATTATCACTCCCCACCGACCCCATGGTTTAATGGCATTTGACAAACACCTTGTACCACCAACCCAACGATTTGTGTGTGCGTGTGCAGTAATTACCAAATAAATGCATGTCCTGTCATGTGTTATTTAAGGAATAATGCACAACAGGATGTGTGTCATGCTGGGATAACTTCACACCTCAGGTGCTTGGGCACAAGGCCACAGGCTGACTGCTTCTAACAATTGAGAGTGACATAATACTAGTATGACACACACCCTGAACTGTATTATTGTAAAAATGGCTTGTATGAAAAAAGAAGATTAAAAGTTTATTAAAATTAGATATTTAGTCATTTTATATTTGCTTACGCATGTGCAAGAAACATAGTGCCATCATCTGAGTTTTTGGAGGTGTGGCAGCCCTCTTCCAATTCAGTCAGTGTGTTTGCAGGCATGGCCGCAGTTCTCCAATGCCTGCTGGAGCTGTCTATGACAGCAGTCCAAAATGCAGTGGAGTACAGTTGAAAGGGGGAGCTACGCTTCAGTGAGCAACGATAAGATATCACCTGCTCATGCGCGCTCCCCCACACACACACACACACACACACACACACATATGCATGCTGCATGCTAGCCCCCCCACGCACACACTGTATAGCCGACGGGGGTGCCCAATCCCCCGTTGGCTCCAGGCCATCCTTGTATCATGCTGGGATCCCACCCCAGCGTGGCAAACGTCCCACGTCATCTCCTCCGTTGTTTTTAAAAAAAACAACTCTGAAATAGGAAAACGGTCCCTGGCTGACTCTGCCCCACCAGCGCCCACCACTGCGCACCCTGCCTCCCCACCCCCCACCCCATACTTACCTCCGGACTCTGGCGCGGCGATCTTGGTGAACTGGGAACACGTCTGCACTCTTCAAAGCCGACCGTGAACTGAGGAAATGCCAGTAAGCTTTACAATGGGATAGATAGGGTTTTTTCAACTTTGCTGCATATCTCAGGCATTTTTTGGAATTTTGGCACCAAATTTTCAACATGGGGTTTTTGGGACCCCTTCTCATGAATGCTCTCACTGTCATGGCGTTACTCAGGCCCGAAGGGTGATTTCACAGTCACTGCGCAAAATCACCTTTCGGGACCAGGTAACGAAATGACACTGCCACTGTTCATAAGGTGGGCTCTCAAAAAGCCTATGTTGAAAATTTCTTGGAAAAATTCCTAAAAATGACTGTTTTATGAGCATGCGGTGCTGAATGGCACAGTAGGTAGGAGCAAGTGACGGATGTGGAGAAATCCCCTGGAATGCAACGAGAATCAAGGCCATGGCGTCCTTACCACGGCATAGGAGGCATTAAAGGTCTGATCCAGGTAGAGCAAGGGAAAGCCGCAGCGGGAACGAACAAAAAGCAATGGGTGTGAGCCAAAGGTTGTCTAAGCAGCAAAGGCACATATGGATAACTGGACCAACGAGGAAAAAGCATTGTGCCGTAGAAGCAGCAGCAGAAGTAAGGAAGCCCAGCACTGCGGTGGCAGCATGTGGCCACAGCTAATATCCTGAGGAGCTATGCAGCATAGGTGGGCCCAAAGTGCCGGAGCAGGTAGTCAGTGCGGCGGCAAGGCAAAAACCCCAACCAGTCAGAGGCTAAGAAAGAAGTGGCGATGAACTGGGCGTGGGCGGGCTCCTGAAGGGAGACAAGCGAGACAAGGATGAAACAGGAGAAGGGAGGCAGGTGAGACAAATAGCAAGTCAGAATGGAGCCAAATGAAATAACAACAACAGGGAATGAAACAAGCAGGGGGAGGAGCGAAGCGTAGTAGAAATGGGAGCAGGTAGAAACAAACAGGCAGCTGGAGAAGCGAAATCCCAAAAAACAAACAAACACAGAAGAGAGCGAATTGGGGGATAAACCAGGAAAGAAACAAAAAGCGACATGAATGGCGGGAAGACAAGGCAGCCACAGACCAGTGGCGACAGAACAGCGGTGCGACTCGCTCTAAGCAAGCGGAAGTCAGCTGCATGAAATAAATTGGCTGAGGGGAGGAGCTCTTCCCCCCACATAATAACAGGCAAGCCTTTTCCATTATATAAGCCTCTCTGACTATTGCACTTTACTGAAGTGTGGCTGGGAACCACTGAGTTCTGCTACAGTATAGCAGGACGAACCACGGTCTACAAATTTCATTTGGCTTATAATTCCATTCGCAGGTGCTGTTTGGTGTTAACTCGGTAGGGTGTAAGAAATCCAGTGGACTTAAATCTAAAGTCATATATAAAAAATTTGTTGCCACCCAATATTTTTTTACAGCACTAGTGCATGATAGCCCCACAAAAATGGATTTGTCTAACCGGACAGAGTTGATATCTTGGATGTTTACCAATCCTGCAGTTGCTTATAACATCATCAGCCAATGAAATTCATGCTTTCTTCCTAATGATAAGGTCTATTTATTTTGTATAACTCACAGAGATGTGTCAATTTCCCCTTTTGCATAAATGTACAAGCCGTGCTGCACATGGCTGACAATGTCTGCTGTACTGATTTGTTTTCCACCTTGTAGACCATGTAATATTTTAGAGATATATGCAAAAATCTTTTCATTAATAAGTGTTTCATTTTTCCTTGAAACAGTGAAAGTTATGGTATAATAATTACTGACTAGGCTTGATTACACATGGATAAATGTGGTGTAATCCAGCATTATAACTGGATGGTTATAACTGTGACCAGAGACAGCTGAGAACTGTCAGTCAAAGTACAGTGATCTGTACAAAACTGCTGAATGCCAAACCCAGCAACATACCAAAAAAAACTGCTTCTGTGTTGTTAGGTCCTGGACTCCAGGGCAGGCAGCATAGTCAGGACTGGACTTTGAGGAGCATCACTGAGGCAAGAAAAGGTCTTTCCTAGCTCCATGACAGGCAGGAGGGCTGGGAGGCAGGAAGAACTTGGAGCTCAGTGTGACGGCGAAGGAGCAAGTGCAGGAAAACAGAGGTCAGTATAGTCAGCAATTATAAAAAAAATATATATGGGAAGGGGTGTAACATTTTTTATACACCCTTGGTATGTGATGCCTTGACAAGCCCCTTGAGCTTCGATCTCAGGATGTAGGAGGCATCACATACCTCGAGTATCTGCAAAACAACATTACACACCCCTCCCCATACATTATTCTCTATATAATTCTAATTTATTGTGGGTCACTTTATGACAGTGCCAGTGCAGAAATCCAAGGTCTGGTTGGCCTTTAGCCAGAGCCCTAGGTACATACATTTAGCGACAGGTTCTAAGGAAACATCCCTGTGGAGGAAACAGATGTGTAAATTATGGTGTCTGCTTGCTTTTCCATGAACTCATTATTTTGATTTTTAACTCTTTTTACAGCTCCTCACTGGCCCCATAGATCTTTCTTCAGTGAGGATGGGGGCACCTGTTCCCTTCCCCTTCTGAGGTTCTCCTGATCCGGCTCGCTGCTTACAGGAGCTGTCCTCCAGCTTCATTGACCAACCCCCCCCCAGCTCTGAGAACCCTGGGGTGGGACTGCCATTAACTCCTCTGGTGCTGTATCTACAATCTAGAAGGGTGGCCAACGAGAGGAGGAGAGGAACAGCGACTGACCAGGCAGGACCTGACTGTGGGCGTGGTAGGCATCCTTGGCCCCACCTTCGCCTGTCTGGGTGCACTCCCACAGTTGTGCATAAAGCGTCTGCCATCACCCCGTCCCCTGGAAAGCATGCTGCTAGTCGTGCTGCCCCCCCCCGGCCACCGTCAAGAGCTGCTGATACTGCGGCAAACACACCCACCTGCCCACAGGAGAGGAGAGCAGTCCTCTGGAGGCTCAATCCTCCCCTGCCCCAGCCAACCCCCAGAGGCCTGAGCTCGCTCCTGAATCCGGGTCGCCAGCGTGACACGACATGTGGTATCCAGCGCCTCAACCCTCAGCGCCACCAGGTCAGCATTATTTTGATTTTTTTGCCGTGTAATTTTAGTTTGCTATCAATACACCATGTTTGGATATCTGTTGAGCACAAGATGAAGGATTTCCTCCCTCAGGCTATTGCCTCATAAATATTTGAGAATGACAGGTTAGGGGAGTGCTGACATTACAGTTGCAAGGATGACTCTCATCATGCTTGCTACCAAGGGGCACACCCAGTCTTAGGAGTGTGACTTTCATCTGGCAGCACATGGAAGCAATGTCACACAAAGTGCTCTCCTCCTCAGGAATAGGAAGGAGCCGCCTACTACTGCAATGGACCTTCTTCTTGATGTCTCCTCACATCCTGGGCACTAGATGCTGGGTTGCACTGGCAAGAGTTAAGCTGACATCATTTGTAGACTTGGACAGCTAATGGAGTGTGCACAGCTGAAAATGTCTCAGTCGTCCAACTAGAGTAAGAAGAGTTAGTTAAAACAAAATTCAGGTTAGTTTTTCTCTTTAGTTATATTTCTACACTTCAAGAGATTTGACAGTTGCTTTGAGAAGTATCATGGGCCCTGTTATTTTTTTCCCTAGTGTAGCTATTACAACATAAGAGGTGGGCCCAGTGTCAATGGAGACAAGGGATTGCACTTGGTCCTCCAGACTCCAACGCTCACTGGATGGCTGTGGACAGTGTACATCACAGGGATCTTGGTGCAGCATTTACACAGTACACCCCCTGGCAGCTGTTCACAAAGTGGCTCTGTTGTTAGCTGTGAAGGCAGCAGTTCATACCCCTTGATGTGAGGAGAAGCTGCAGCCATTATGGCACTGAATGTTGGGGAGAGGATGGGAAGCCTGGAGAAAAAAATGGGGAAAACAGCAATGATATTCAGCTCTTGCCTTTTGGTGAGAGATTGGCCATGATGTAGAATCTTTACCATTGTGCCCTTCTGGGGTATGGTTAAATAGACCCTGCTCCATCTCTTGTCATTTAACATTGTATACATTGTGTATGACCATTGTACGTTTTTGGATCTGTACATATTCACCAATACAATTACTTGTTCATTGCCTATCCTACTTGTCTGTATGTCATTGTTCATATTTGAATCGTATTTCCTGTCCCTCAGGTTACAATTGAAAACAAGGCCACTAGGACTTGACGTATGTACATTGTAAATCAATAAAAAAGTTGGCATAAAGAAGATATGCTTGATGTTGGGCATAGCCACTATTGGCCTCAAGTGTCACAGTACATGGTGGGTGCAAGTTCCACCCCTCATAAAAGAGCAAACTCTCCTCTCCACCACTTGGGGCCACTGTGGTGTTGTGTCCTGGTCACCTCCCTCCCTCCCTCCCCAGGCTGGCTTACTCTGTGCTGTGAGTCAGCAGCACCCCTCAGTCCTGGCTTCACCCCACTCTGGCTATCCCAGTATGCTCCCAAACCTGACTATCCTAGTATGCTCCCAAACCTGGATATCCAAGTATACTCCCAAACCTGGCTATCCAAGTACAATCCAAAACCTGGCTATCCCAGTATGCTCACAAACCTGGTTGTCCAAGTATACTCCCAAACCTGATTATCCCAGTACGCTACCAAACCTGGCTATAAAAGTATACTCCCAAACCAGGCTATCCCAGTATACTCCCAAACCTGGCTATCCAAATGTATTCCTAAAACTGACTACCCCAGTATGCTCCAAAACCTGGCTATCCATATTTCTACACTTCAAGAGATGTGACGGTTGCTTTGAGAAGTATTGTGGGCCCTTTTACTTTTTTTCCCTAGTATAGCTATTACAACATAGTGGGGCTGGCCCAGTGTCAATGGAGACCAGTGATTGCACATGGTTCTCCAGACTCCAATGCTCACTGGATGGCTGCCCGCCACCCCGCTACCAGCTAAAATTGTGGCAAATAACACCTCCTATACAGATAGGTCTGAGATCCTCGATCAGCTCAATAACCAGTTCACCACTGCAGGCCTTGCATTCAACATGTCATCTGTTAGTAAACAGAGCACCACAAGCACTGCCAGCATAGCTACTAGACCAAACATAGCCGGCCCCCTTACCGACCACCCCCTCTTCAAGTTCCAGCCAGTCTCCTACAAACAGGTGGAGGACCTGCTCCTCTCGCTGGACACCAAAAAGAATGCTGGTGCTGATTTGCTTGAACCCTTCTTCTGAAAAGCAGGTTCATATTATCTGGCAGCTCCAATTGCCCATCTCTTTAACAGTTTATTATCCCAAGAGGAATTGCTGCCTAGTTTGAAAACCGTGCACATTATCCCCATGTTCAAGTCAAGAGACCCCACTGACTTGAACAACTATCGGCCTATTTTGTTGCTTCCTGTTTTATCCAAGCTACTTGAAAAAATTGTAAACTCTCAATTAAGGGAGTATTTGGATCGTGAGAAAATCCTCAGTCCAGTCCAGTCAGGTTTCAGATCCAAGCACAGTACCATGTCTGCTCTTGCCAAAGCATCAAAAGACTGGCTAAAAGCCCTAGACAGTAAACAGCACATCTATGCACTCTTCCATGACCTCAGCAAAGCATTTGATATGGTTGATCATTCCATACTTCATGATTCCCTGAGTAGCATAAATCTAACCTCTGCTGCAGTAAAGTGGTTCCGCTGCTACCTAACACATTTTAAACAGCAAATTAAAGCCCAAGGGGAATTCTCCCCACTAAAGTTACTGCCCCGAGACATTCCACAAGGTTCCATTTTGGGATCTATCCTCTTCACCCTTTACATTAACTGCATAAACTCTGGCCTGGTTGCTGGAAACGTTCATCTCTTCGCAGATGACACAGTCCTCTACATGACCAACCCCTCCTTGGACATTGCATACAAGGCGCTACAGCAAGATTTTTTCATCCTTCTGCACAACCTGCTGAATCTAAAGATCTTGTTAAATGCAAAAAAACCCAAAAGCTATGATTATCTCTCCATCCCACAATACGGGGATACCTGGGACCCCACAGATTATTACCCTCCTTAATGAACCACTGGAGTTAGTGGATACATTTAAATATCTGAGAGTCTGGTTGGATAACAAACTCACATTCAGTGTACATCTAAGTGAGTTAACAAAAAAGCTAAGGCAGCTCCTTGGTATTTTCTACTGCATAGGGTGCCTACTCACCCTGGAAGCTAGAACGTGGCTGGTTCAAACAATCTTTCTTCCTCTGATTGACTACGCCAACTTCCTATACAGCCATTGCCCCCGGTATGCACTCCATAAGCTGGATACACTCTTATCATCGTGCATAGAGATTTGTTCTTGACTTGCCCTTGCAGACTCATCACTGCTCATTATACCAAGCATTAGACTGGCCGTACCTCTCCATGAGGAGGCAAATAAATGCCCTTATGTGGCTATTCCGGGCTTTGTCCAACAAACTACCACCCTATATCTGTGACCTGTCTGAATGTTCAAAGGGTGCCTACGGACTAAGAAACTCCTCCTTTGTCTTCCTTAAGCTACCATGAACAAGGACATGTCTTGGCTCAACTGCCATTAGCTCCTTTTTACCAGCGTTTTGGAATAACATGCAAAAATTACTTAAAATCTCCCTGCTGCCTAGCTATTTTATATTTAGGGGGCTGCTCTATAGAGGCCTGAAAACTGCATGTGATTGTTTCAGGTAAAGCCTTACCCTGCTCACTTCAGTCCCTTAACCTCTGTAATCCTGGGCTGTCGGCCAGCATCCCTTTGGGGCTACCATCTCCCCCCCTTACCTCCCCCCTCTCATCAATTAGCTTCACAGGGTACCTCATTCTTTTAGGCTGCCCTATTATCCCTCTCTACTATGTGTCTGATACCCTTCTTCCCTGCCCTTCTATGTCCCTCCTTCCTCTCCTCACTTGTACTCTATAAGCTACAACTTGTATACACTGCACTTTAAATGCCTATATTTGCACTTACTTTTACATGTCTGATTCATCCAAGTACTGACTTTGTATATTATAACTGCCTGTACTGATGTCTACTTTTGTATGAGGATTTGTTTACTGTAAGCAAAAGTGTCCTCTTTGTCCAGGACTATCTTGGAAATGAGCTTGCTCAATTATGTAACTGCCTGGTTAAATAAAGTTTGATTGATTGATTGATTGATTGATTGATTGATATCCAAGTATACTTTCAAACCTGGATATCCAAGGAGACTCCCAAACCTGACTGTCCAAGTATACTACCAAATATGACTATCCCAGAATGCTCCCAAACTTGGTTATCCAAGAATACTCCCAAACCTGATTATTCAAGTATGCTACCAATTATGACTATCCAAGTACACTCCAAAACCTGGCTATCCAAGTATATTCCCAAATCTGGCTATCCAAGTACTCTCCCAAACCTGGCTATCCAAGTATAATCCCAAACCCAGCAACCCAAATACAGCCTAAAACCTGGCTATCCAAATATGCTACAAAATCTGACTATCCAAGTTCACTTCCAAACCTGAGTATTCAATTTACATTCCCAAACCTGGCTATGCAGGTGCACTCTTAACCCTGGCTATCCAAGTACACTCCCAAACCTGCATATCAAATTATGCTAACAAACCTGGCTATCCAAATATGCTCCTGAACCTGACTATCTAAGTACACTCCCAAACTTGACTATTCAAGTGTGCTCCCAAACCTGACTATCCTAGTACACTCCCAACCCTGGCTATCAAAGTGTACTCACACCTGACTATCCAAGCATGCTGCTGAAGCTGGCTATCAATTATAGTCCCATTTCTGGCTATCAAAGCACATTCTCAAACCTGTGAAACAAATTATGCTCCCAAACCTGACTATCCAAGTACACTCCCAAAACCTGACTATTCAAGTATGTTACCAAACATGACTATCCTAGTACACTCCCAAACCTGGCTATTTAATTTACACTCCCAACTCTAGCTATCCAAGTATGCTTCTTTATCTGGCTATCCAAGTATGCTTCTGAACTTGACTGTCCAAGTATATTCCCAATTCTGGCTATCCAAGTACGTTCCAAACCCTGGCTATCCAAGTGTGATCTCAAACCTGGCTATCCAAGTACACTCCCAAATCAGGCTATTCAAGTACACTCCCAAACCTGGCTATCAAAGTATATTCCAAAACCTTACTATCCCAGTACACTCCCAAACCTGGCTATACAAGTATATTGCCAAACCCCTAAGTATGCTACTAAACCTGACTATCCAAGTATACTACCAAACCTGACTATCCAAGTATATTCTCAAACCTGGCTATCCAAGTATACTCCCAAACCTGGTTATAGAAGTACACTCCCAAATCTGACTATCCAAGTATGTTACCAAACCTGACTATCCAAGTACACTTCCAAACTTGAGTATTCAATTTACACTCCCAAACCTGGCTATCCAGGTGCACTCCTAACCCTGGCAATCCACGTAGACTCCCAACCCAGGCTATCAAAGAATGCTTCCAAACCTGGATAGCCAAGTATACTCCTGAAGCAGGCTATCCAAGTGTGCTCCTGAACTTGCCTATCCTAGTACACTCTGAAACCTGGCTATTCAATTTACACTCCCAGCTGTGGCTATCCAAGCATGCTTCTGAACTTGGCTGTCCAAGTATGTTCCCAACTCTGGCTATCCAAGTATGCTCCTTTACCTGGCTATCCAAGTACTCCCAGCCCTGGCTATCAAAGTATGCTCCCAGCCCTGGCTATCTAAGTATGCTCCCAAACCTGGCTATCCAAGTATGGTCCTGACCCTGGCTATCCAAGTACACTCCCAAACCTGACTATCAAAGTATGCTTCCAAACCTGGCAATCCAAATACACTCACAAACCTGGCTATCCAAGTATGCTCCTGAATCTGACTATCCCAGTACTCTCCCAAACCTGGCTATTCAAGTGTGCTATCAAACCTGGCTATCCTAGTACATTCCCAAACCTGGCTATACAAGTATGCTCCCAAACCTGACTAACCTAGTACACTCCCACACCTGGCTATCCAAGTATGCTCCTGAACCCGACTATCCTGGTATGCTCCCAAACCTGGCTATCCAAATATACTCTCAAGCCTGATATCCTACTATGTTCCCAAACCTGGCTATACAAGTATGCTCCCAAACCTGACCAACCAAGTGCATTCCACACCTGGCTATCCAAGTATGCTCCTGAACCTGATTACCCTAGTACACTCCCAAACATGGCTATACAAGTATGCTCCAAAACCTGACTAACCTAGTACGCTCCAACACCTGGCTATCCAGGTATGCTTCCTAACCTGACTATCTTAGTATGCCCCCAAACCTGGCTATCCAAGGATACTCCAGAATCTGACTATCCTATTATGCTTCCAAACCTGGCTATCCAAGTATGCACCTGAACCTGACTATTCAAATATACTCCCAAACATGGCTATCCAGGTATGCTCCTGAACCTGGATGCTCCTGAACCTGACTATCCAAGTATACTCCCAAACTTGGCTGCTCAATTTACACTCCCAACTCTGGCTATCCAAGTACACTCCCAGTACTGGCTATCCAAGTATGGTCCCAAACCTGGCTATCCAACTACATTCCCAATCCTGGTTATCCAAGTATACTCCCAGCCCTGGCTATCCAAGTATGCTACCAACTTCACTATACAAGTATGTTTCCAACCCTAGCTATCCAAGTACATTCACAGTCCTGGCAATCCAAGTATGCTTCCAAACTTGGTTGTCCAAGTATGGTCCTGACCATGGCTATCCAAGTAGATTCCCAAACTTGATTATCAAAGTATACACCTAAACCTGGGTATCCAAGTATGCTCCCAAAACTGGCTATCCAAGTGTGCTCCTGAACCTGACTAACTTAGTACACTCCCGAACCTGGCTATCCAAGTATGTTCCTGAACATGACTATCCTAGTATGCTCCCAAACCTGACTATCCAAATATGCCCCGAACCTGACTATCTAAGTATACTCCCAAACCTGGCTATTCAAATTACACTCCCAACTCTGGCTATTCAAGAACACTACCAGCCCTGGCTATCCAAATATGCTCCAAACCTTGCTAGCCAAGTACACTCCCAGCCCTGGCTATCCAAGTATGCTACCAAACCTGGCTATCCAAGTACACTCCCAGCCCTAGCTATCAAAGTACACTCACAAACCTGGCTATCCAAATATGTTCCTAAAGCTGGCTATCCAAGTATTGTCCCAATCCTGGCTATTTAAGTACACTCCCAAACCTGACTATTAAGTTGTGCTCCCAAACCTGGCTATTCAAGTGTGCTCCCAAACCTGACAATCTTAGTACACTTCAAACCTGGCTATTTAATTTACACTCCCAACTCTGGCTATCCAAGTATGCTTGTTTACCTGGCTAGCCAAGTATGCTCCCAGCCCTGCTATCCAAGTATGCTCCTGAACTTCACTGTCCAAGTATGTTCCCAACCCTGGCTGTCCAAGTATGTTCCAAACCCTGGCTATCCAAGTACGCTCCTTTACCTGACTATCCAATTAAACTCCCAGCCCCAGCTATCCAAGTATGTTCCCAAACCTGGCTATCCTAGTATGGTCCAGAATGTGGCTATTCAAGTACACTACCAAATCTGGTTATCCAAGTACACTCCCAAACCTGGCTATCCAGATATACTCCCAAAACTGTCTCTCCCAGTGTGCTCCCAAACCTGGCTCTCCAAGTATACTCCCAAACCTGGCTTTCCAAATATACTCCCAAACCTGAATATCCCAGTATGCTACCAAACCTGGCTATCCAAGTATAATCCCAAACCCGGCTACCAAAGTATGATACCAAACCTGATTATCCAAGTATACTCCCAAACCTGGCTATCCAACTATACTACTAAACCTGACTATCCAAGTATACTCCCAAAAGGTTCTATGTGATAATCTTGAGTGCTGAACAGCGATTCGCATTATCGTGACATCAGGGCAGTGAAAACAATTTCACCACCCTGACATCCTAAGCACATGGAAGAATGGCACTGGGGATTTAAATACTTTGCTTTCTGTGGGGGAGGCTGCACCCCAATACACCCCATGTGAGGCTATGCCCTCCTGCACCCCATACTTAAAATTCTCAACTCCAGGGAGGTGCATGTCAGGGGTGCAAAAGCAAAAAAAAGTTTTGGGCCAGGCGCAAAAACACAGTAGAATCCGGATCCAGACCTGAACCCAGAAACCCATGCACCACAAGAAGAGGCCAACCCCTATGCCCGCGGCGCAGCTCGGCAGATGACCACAGCACACCTACATCTCCTCTGCCCCTCCCAGGCCACGTGGCCGTGCCTGAGTCCCCATGCGTGTACATACAGCAACATCCTGTCTACTCATGTCGCCCACCTCACCACATCTGGCCACCTTGTGATTCAGGCGCCCACCTCACGTGCTACCCTCCCAAAACTGGCTATGCAAGTATATACCCAAACTTGGCTATCCCAGTATACTCCCAAACCTGGCTATAGAAGCATGCACCCAAAGTTGGCTATTGAAGCATGCTAACAAATCTGACTATACAAGTACACTCCCAAACTTGAGTATTCAGTTTACACTCCCAGACCTGGCTATCCAGACACCTCCTTACCCTGTTTATCCAAGTAGACTCATAGCCCTGGCTATAAAACATGCTCACAAATCTGGCTATCCAAATATGTTCCTGAAGCTGGCTATCCAAGTGTGCTCCCAAACCTGCCTATCTTCATACACTTCCAAACCTGGCTATTCAAATGTTTCAACAAACCTTGCTATCCTAGTATGTGCCCAAACCTGACTATACAAGTATGCTCCCAAACTTGACTAACCTAGTGTACTTCCCACACCTGGCTATCCAGGTATGTTCCCCAACCTGACTATCCTAGTATGCTCCCAAACCTAGCAATCCAAGTATACTCTCAAACCTGACTATCCTACTATGCTCCCAAACCTGGCTATACAAGTATGTTTTCAAACCTGACTAACCAATACACTCCCACACTTGGCTATTCAATTATGTTCCTGAACCTGACTATCCTAGTATTCCCCCAAATCTGGCTATCCAAGTATACTGCTGAACCCGACTATTCAATTTACACTCCCAAACCTGGCTATCCAAGTATGCTCCTGAACCTGACTATCCAAGTATACTCCTAAACCTGGCTATTCAGTTTACACTCCCAACTCTGGCTATCCAAGTACACTCCCAGCCTTGGCTATCCAAGTATGGTCCCAAACCTGGCTATCCAACTACATTCTCAACCCTGGCTATCCAAGTATACTCCCAGCCTTGGCTAGCAAACTATGCTACCAAACCTGGCTATTCAAGTACATTCCCAGCCCTGGCTTTCTAAGTATGCTACCAAACCTGGCTATCTAAGTATGCTACCAAACCTGGCTATCCAAGTATACTCCCAGCCCTTGCAATCCAAGTATGCTCCCAAATCTAGCTATCCAAGTATATTCCCAAACCTGATTATCAGAGTATGCTCCCAAATTTGGGTATCCAAGTATACTACCAAACCTGGCTATCCAAGTATGATCCCAAACCTGACTATCCTAGTATGATCCCAAACCTGGTTATCCAAGTATGCTCCTGAACCTGATTAACCTAGTACATTCCCAAACCTGGCTATCCAAGTATACTCCCGAACCTGATTATTCTAGTATGCTCCCAAACCTGGCTATCCAAGTATGCTCCCAAACCAGACTATCCAAGTATACTCCCAACCCTGGCTATCCAGGTATGATCCCAAACCTGGCTATCCAAGTACACTCCCAGCCCTGGCTATCTAAGTATACTACCAACCCTGGCTATCCAAGTACAGTCCCAGCCCAGGCTATCCAAGTATCCTACCAACTCTGGCTGCTCAAGTACTTTTCCAACCCTGGCTATCCAAGTACACTCCCAGCCCTGGCTATCCAAGTATGCTACTAAACTTGACTATCCATGTACACTTCTAGCCCTAGCTATCCAAATATGCTACCAAACTAGTCTATCCAAGTATGATCCTTTACCTGGCTATCCAAGTACACTCCCAGCCCTGGCTACCTATATATGCTCCCAAACCTGGCTATCCAAGTATGGTCCTGAACCTGGCTATGCAAGTACTTTCCCAGCCCTGGCTATCCAAGTACTATATGCTACCAAACCTGGCCATCCAAGTACACTCCCAGCCCTGACAATCCAAGTATGCTCCCAAATCTGGCTATTCAAGTACATTCCCAAACCTGATTATCAGAGTATGCTCCACATTTGGGTATCCAAGTATACTCCCAAACCTGGCTATCCAAGTATGCCCCAAACCTGACTATCCTAGTATTATCCCAAACCTGGTTATCCAAGTATGCTCCTGAGCCTGATTAACCTAGTACATTCCCAAACCTGGCTATCCAAGTATACTCCTGAACCTGATTATCCTAGTATGCTCCCAAACCTGGCTATCCAAGTATGCTCCCAAACCAGACTATCCAAGAATACTCCCAAACCTGGCTATTCAATTTACACTCCCAACTCTAACTATCCAAGTACACTCCCAACCCTGTATATCCAGGTATGCTCCCAAACCTGGCTATCCAAGTACACTCCCAGCCCTGGCTATCTCAGTATACTACCAACCCTGGCTATCCAAGTACAGTCCCAGCCCAGGCTATCCAAGTATCCTACCAACTCTGGCTGTACAAGTACTTTCCCAACCCTGGCTACCCAAGTACACTCCCAGCCCTGGCTATCCAAGTATGCTACCAAACTTGACTGTCTATGTACACTTCCAGCCCTGGCTATCCAAATATGCTACCAAACCTGTCTGTCCAAGTATGCTTCTTTACTTGGCTATCCAAGTACACTCCCAGCCCTGCATATCTAAGTATGCTCCCAAACCTGGCTACCTGAGTATGGTCCCAAACCTGGCTATCCAAGTATGCTACCAAACTTGACTATCTGTGTACACTTCCAGCCCTGGCTATCCAACTACGCTACCAAACCTGGCTATCCAAGTATGCGCATTTACCTGGCTATCCAAGTACACTCCCAACCCTGGCTACCTATGTATGCTCCCAAACCTGGCTATCCAAGTATGGTCCCAACCTAACTATGCAAGCACATTCCCAGCCCTGGCTATCCAAGTACACTCCCAGCCTAGGCTATCTAAGTATGCTCCCAAACCTGGCTACCTAAGTATGGTCCCAAACCTGGCTATCTAAGTATGTTCCCAGCCCTGGCTATCCAAATATGGTACCAAACCTGGCTATACAAGTATGCTCCTTTACCTGGCTATCCAAGTACACTCCCAGCCCTGGCTACCTATGTATGCTCCCAAACCTGGCTATCCAAGTATGGTCCCAAACCTGGCTATTCAAGTACATTCCCAGCCCTGGCTATCTATGTACACTCTCAGCCCTGGCTATTCAGGCATGCTACCAAACCTGGCTATCCAACCATGGTCCTGAACCTGGCTATTCAAGTATGTTCCCAAACCTGGCTATCCAAGTACCTTCCACACTCTGGCTATCCAAGTATGCTGACTGATCTTGGCTATCCAAGTACATTCCCAGCCCTGACTATCCAAGTATGCTATCAAACAGGACCCTTCCAGATCTGAAGTGTAATGTGCCCTGCAAAAGTATTTTTTAACAGTCATAGTAAAGAGCAGCACTCACCTATAGCTGCAAAGCACTAGGATGGACCAATGCCACAAGGGGGACTGGGAAGGAGATGTCACAGACAACATGATACAACTTGACAGGATACATAAGGCCTAATGGTCCTGATGGTGGATAAATCCTGAGGGCCAGATGGCATGCACCAAGGGGCCTAAGGGAACTGGTGTAGGTTCTGGCAGGTCCCCTGGCAGACCTATGTAACACCTCTCTGGAGTCAGAGAACATGCCCCAGGACTGGAGAACTGCTCATGTGGTACCTCTCCATAAAAGTGGGCCAAGGGATGAACTAGGGAACTGCAAGCCAGTCTGACTGACCTCAGTAGTGGTCAAGCTGATGGAGAAAAATTGGTAAGCTTTCTGAAGGAAAATGGACTCCAGGACAAGAGGCAGCATTGTTTTGTATCAGGAGGTCCTGCCAGAGTAACCTAACTGACTTTTCATTTGGGTAACCAGAGAGTGACACAAGGGCCATGCAGTTGTTGTCTTGTTTCTGAACTTTGGCAAGGCCTTCAACTCTGTACATCATAGGAAAATAATGAAAAACCTTTAGTCAGGAAGCTGGAAGACCGGGTGGGGGGGTGGAGGTAAGCTTGTGGGATGGGTTAAAAGCTGGTCGTAGGACAGAAGCCAAAAGGTTGTAGTTGAGGCAGAATTCTCAGAAGCTAGTGTTGTGACCAGTGTGGTCCCACGGGGCCTGGTGCTCAGACCAGTGTTGCTTAAAATCTTTATAAGTGATACAGCAGATGGGATCAAAAGGAAAACTTGCCTGTTCATGGATGACACGAAGCTCTGTGGGAGTGTAGAAATGGAGGAAGGGGCAGGAACTCAGAGAGACCTTGCTAGGCTAGAAAAGTGGTCTAGCATCTAGCAACTGGGGTTCAACACTACAAAGTGTAAGGTTACGCACTTGGAGGTGAAGAACCCAGGGACCAAATACTGGTTGGGTGGTGCGAGGTAAGCAGGTCAGAGGAAAAAGGACCTGGAAGTAATCATCACGAGTGACCCAAAACACTTGGCACACTGAAGGAAGTAGCAGCCAAAAGCAAATCAGATACTGGGATGCATAGCCAGAGGGATTACCAGCTGGAAAGTGAGGTCAGTCTGCCACTGTACAGGTCACTAATGAGACCAACACAGAGTACAGTATACAATATTGGTACCCCTATCTTAAGAAGGGTATCAACTAGCTGGAAATGTTCCAAAGAAAGGCAACCAAGATCCAGGGCCAGCAGGGCAATACCCACGAGGAGGAGGCAAGGGGGATCAACATGTGCTCTCTGGAGAACAGAAGGGAGGGGGACATCATATGACTGAGATCTTCTAGTACCTTAAAGGTATAAACAGACTGAGCACTGAGGTCCTCTTTAGCCTTAGTGGGAACAAGGCCACTGGGGGCACAGTCTAAAGCTGGTAGGTAGTAGGTTTAGGAGGAAGATGAGGGGGAATGTTTTCACTGAGAGGGTGGTAGACAAGTGGAATGAGTTGCCAGAGGAGACGGTCTCCCTGAAAATGTTGGACAACTTCAAGTGGGGATGGGACAGTGTGAAGGGGAAAGTTGCAAGTAGAGGAGGAGCATGTGGGGAGAAGGGGTATCTGAGGGGGGTCAAGAGGGAAATTGGGAGAGGGCAATTCCTTTTGTAAACATAAAGGGAACTGCACACAGGAGCAGACTAGATAAACCATAAGGCATTTATCTGCTGGCATGTTCGTATGTATGTTTGTAGGAACAATGTGAGCAGATTTAGACTGCAAGTGGCAATCCAGTCATTATGAGCTTTTCTTTATTAGAAAGGATAATCTTGCTATCAGGCTGCACTTACATGATTACTGTATGTTGACCCTTGCAAAGAAGATTATTTTTCACCTCATACATTCTGAGATGCTTTTGAATTGGTTATCCTTCAGTACATGGTAAGCCAATATATTGTATACTTCTAACCCATTAAGGTATTTGCTCTGTAACAGACAGTAGTAATTCCAGAGTGGGATTATAAAAAGTCATAAAATGGACATAACTCCTAGTTATGACTGTTGGCATTTTCAGAAGTCATAAAATGGATGCAGCTCCTAGTTACATCAATGTCAGAAACAGACCTGGTATGTCTAGACTTCTGCTTTGTGGAATTTTTAAATTCTGACAGAAAAACATGTGGAATTTCAGAAAACTCCACCTAATTCCATGGAATTCCATTGGCAGCACAATTCCTACGTTTCAAAACTGGAATGTTGTTGTGGATTAGTAATCCACAGTTTACATTTATTGATTGATTTATTAAAATTATTTCTTTATTGTTCTATTTCAAGTTTTACCAGGAGAGATATACTGAGCTGGTAACGTCTCATTTCGGATGCATCCAGTAGGGAGGGTAGAGAAGCAAACAATACAAAATGTTGAGTAGAAAATAACAAGCGGTAAGTGCAGAGGTAATCAAAATAATAAAAATAAAATCCAATCCAATACAAAATGCATTATAAACAATACAAGTAATAATACAGTACAACTGTGCAGACACAATATATGGACAGATAATCAGGGCAACACAAAATAAATTAAGCATAACAGTGCAAATTAACATGCTAGTGCAATATAGTTCTGGGAGCAACACAGAAAAGGAGTTAGTTATTACAGTCGAGACTGTAAAGGTGTGAATGTTAAAAATGCCAGTGCCGTAGGGTGGGTGCCAAGTACAAAAACAATTCCAGGTGCGATAACTGATATGGAACAGTTTAGCCTAGGGTAGGAAGGGGGAAGGCTGTGCATGGCAGCATCAACAAAACAGGGAGGGGGAACATGAAGATCAGGAGCAGCTGCAGGTGGGGGTAGTAAAGTCGTGAAGAAGGAACTTGAGGGAGAAGGATGAGGCTGAGTAGATAGACAGGGGAAGAGAGAAGAAGAGTTTAGGAAAATGATACGAGAAGGCAGCTTGGCCCACTGAAGTTTTCCTGGATGGGAGGCAGCAAGAAAGGGAAGCAGTGTTATGGAGGGGGTAGAAGGAAGGTTGGGTGGAAGCAAGGTGGGTGGAAAAGTAGGGAGGGAAAGAGCCAAACAAGAATTTGGAGTGAAGGTGGCACAGTGGGTGAGTCATCTGTCATCGAGGGAAGGGAGCTAGATGGAAGAGGAGAAAGAGCAGTAGTGTGTACGAGGAGGTAGTCCAAGGCAAAATAGCAGAAAGAGTGAAAGAGGGGGTCCAGTCTGGCAAGGCTGGACTTGTGAACTGTGCTGTAGACAATGTCACCAAAGTCAAAGATAGGGAGGATCAACTTCATGACTAGCTCATGACAGGCAGGACACGGGATACTGCCTTTGTTTTTACAGAGTGCACCCAGGTATTTAGGAATATGGAAAAGAGTAAGCAACCCTAAGACAGAAACTTTGTGAATGCCTGAGGAAAGAGGTAGTTGGGGGCCGGGGATGTCTCCAATACAGACAGCTTGCAACTTGCCCTCAAGGTAGAAGTGGAACAAGCTGACTGATGAGGCAGATAGCCCAGCTTCCTTAGGCTTGTCCAGGATCAGGAGATGTGACACCATGCCAAAGGCCCTGGCCAAGTGCACAAAGATGGCAGAAGAGAACTGGCCCTGGCTCAGTGATTACATAAGTACAGATTCTTTTTTTAACAGTCTGCAAAAAACTTTCCATGGTTTATATGATCTTCAGAAGATTATCCAATGGTGTACTAAGAAATGCTTTTCAGAATATTGCAGAAATATTTTTCAAGTGGAATTGTTATTCCAGACAAACTCTGCTGACAAAATCCAGCATTCCACACAGCTCCATTCTAGACCACGTTCTATCCTGTTGGACTCATCTGCAGAATTTCTACCTGTTTTATGGTACCTTACATCCAGTTTTGGATAAAAAAAAATGCTAGACATAGATGTGAATGATAGACAGGGTTAAACTTGGGCTGAATATTATGTCCAGGCACATTTACAGTATATCTGAACTTTGCAAACTGCATATAACTAAGTCAGAATTTGAAAATGTATTTATTTATTTAGTTCTTGTTGATCAGCTAAGGTGCAGTAGACAAGTAAATGCCTATTTTCAGGTACAACCCAGGACAGTACATCAGGGAATGATAACACAAGAAAATACAAGATATAAGCAGCAGCCAGTGTCAGCTAACAAATGATAATTAAGGAAATCTTGGAACAAGCATGGACTAGAGCACAGCAATATATGCAACCAGACAGTACAAACTGGACATAGGGGCAGTTTGGTCCTATGTCCAAGGCTGTACAATAGAAAGCTGCATTTAGTAGTAGTAATACTAGTAGTGTGCCCAGGGCGCCTTTCAAAACAGAACAACAATCATGACAACAATATAAATTTAAATGAAACAATACAAAACTCATAAACCCATAACCCATAACACTCAACAGGGATGACGAGTCAATCCCCAAAGGCTTACTAAAAGAGAAACGTTCCTGACATTGCCTGTCAAAATCGTCTACTCCCCTCATAGTATAGCACTTGCACTCTAACCTCTCTAAGGGGATCTACCTTTAATGCATATCCTAGACTTGTAAATACCTTTTTGTTGATGTTCACAATTCCATTGTGGAAATCATCAGGATTCATAGGCTTGTACAATGCAAAACAAAGCAAAGCAAACTTTATTTATATAGCGCCTTACGAAATCAAGGTGCCTTACATAATAAAAATCACAATAAAACAAATAATATTATAAATTATTTAAAACAGTCAATTAATTATTCAGTTAATCAGGGAAGGCCAAAGAAAATAAATATGTTTTCAACATAGATTTAAAACTACTGACGGTCAAGCATTCTCTTAACCGACAAGGTAGAGAATTCCACAGGGTTGGTGCTGCAAATGAAAAAAGCATGAACTCCAGATGTTTTAAGATGAACCCTGGGAATTTCTAGCAATCCCTCATTGGCGGATCGGAGAGAGTGATTGGGGGAGTAGAGAGTCAGGAGATCTTTCAGGTACTCGGGTCCCAGTTCATGTAGGGCTTTAAAGGTAAGCAAGCCTACCTTATAGGTGATCTGCCACTGAACAGGCAGCCAGTGCAGTTCGCGCCCAGCAAGGTATATGTGACTGGTCCTAGAAGTACCAGTCAACAGTCTGACCACAGTGTCCTGCACCAGCTGCAAGCAGCAGATATCAACCCCAGACAGCTCTATGTAGAGGGCATTGCAGTAGTCAAGATGGGTGGTGATAAAGGCGTCAGCCAATGTTGGAAGGTCGCCTGGTGGAATCAGGTGTTTCACCTGAGCGATATTCCTCAGATGGTAAAATGAGGATTTAACCACAGCTGACACCTGAGACTTCAGGGTCAAGCCATCATCAAAAATAATGCCCAGGTTATACACATGATCTGAGGTAATGAGCTGGACACCATCAAGCCATAGGCCCGACATGTGCCCAGCCCCAAACCCACCCCAGGTGATCCAGATCCACAACCAGTACCTCAGTCTTATCCAGATTCAGATGCAACCAACTTGAGCTCATCCAGTCTTTGATCTCAGAGGCAACTAGTTAGCACAGAGATTGTATCAACCTGTCCGGGCACAAAGGACATATACAGCTAAGTATCATCTGCATAGCAGTGAAAACTCAAGACATATCACTTGATGATATCTCCCAATGGCAGCATATACACTGTGAACAACCAATATTGTGGGTGCCAATACTGTGGGTGCCAATATTGAGCCCTGCGGCACCCCGCAGGACAGGGGGAGCCATCAGAGGAATAAATTCCAGTGACCATCCTCTGAGACCTGCCTACAAGGAAAGATCAAAACCATTCGAGAACTGTACCCGACAGTCCACAAAGGAACTGCAGTGTCTCCTAAAGCACCTCATGGTCCATAGTTCAAAGGCTGCTGAGAGATCAAGAAGGACCAAGATGGTACGAGCCTTTCGATCTCTTGCCATTTGGAGGTCATTTAATACCTGAACAAGGGCAGTCTCCGTGCTATGCCTCTTCCTAAACCCAGACTGGAGAGCTTCATAGATATTGTGGGTTACAAGATGATCATCTAGTTGCAACACAACCACCTTCTCAATAGCCTTCCCCACAAAGGGAAGGTTAGAGACAGGTCAGTAATTAGCTGGATCATCAGGATCGAAGGAGGGCTTTTTAAGGAGTGGTCAAATGACTGCCTCCTTTAGGGGATCTGGAAAGATTCCCGTCTCCAAAGATCTCCAAACAATTTCAGCTAGGATCGGGCAGATAGCACCTGCACATCCCACTAAAAGGGAGGTAGGGCCTGGATCCAAACTACAACATGTTGGGCACAAAGTCTGAACAATCTTTACAATGTCCATGAATTCGGTTTCTGAAATCCATCCAGATATATCGGGTGCCCACAACCTCCCATCGACCTCCACTGTCCCTCATGGAGAGAGCCGGACCGACTCCAGACCTGATGCTGACAACCTTATCTGTGAAAAACTGAGCTAGCTCATCACACTTAATTTGTGACATAGCTCTTCCGGACTGGAGACAGATTGTATTGCACAATCTGTCAATGGTTCGAAAAAGCTGAGCCGGTCAGTTCTGCGCAGCAGAAATCTCCCTGGACAGGAACTCTGCCTTCTTATGGGTGATTTCTGATTGATAGCCCTTAAAATGGTCCATCAATCTAAGCCTATCAGCATCCAGTCCAGACTTCTGCCATGCTCTCTCCAGCCTTTGACCAACCTGTATTAGCTCCTTCAAGGCCCCATCATACAAGGGGGACCTTGGGCGAAGAGTAAGTGGTCGAACACGAACAGGAGCAATCAAGTTCAAGGCATCTCTCACTGCCTTATTATAGGCTAGAACGAGATCCCTGGGACTTGTGCTTTCACCCAGCAATCCCGATAGATCCAGCACCGCCAATAGACAATTCAGGGGTAACTCCCCTTAAAGGGTGGTACTGGACCATCTCTGAAGGGGTAGGTCCATTTGGGGGGTCCTGAAACTGAACCTTATGATGTGATGATCAGACCAACTAGCTAGTTCCAGCCCCAAGTCAGTGATCTCCATCCCCAGGAGAAACAGCAGATCCAATGCGTGACCTCCTAAATGGGTAGAGGAGGTTACTACCTGTGTAAGGCCCAGCATTGTCATTAGCTGAAGGAGATTCTGACCAAACTGTGAGAGTTCGTCATTGACCCAGGCATTGAAGTCCCTGCAACACCATGTCGATGACAAAGTCTGCAATCTCCTGCAGGAATACACCCCCATCACCTGATGGATATAAATGAGGAGTATGCTACAGCCTACACCCTCACCCATGACACACTCAAAGGATGTAGTGGTCCCCACTGGAACATCCTCAAGGCCCAGTTCAGTCTTAAAAAAGATGGATACACCCCCACCCCTATGATCCAACCTCAGGCGGTGAATCACCGAGAACCCAGCTGGAACTGCAGAAACCAATATTGGGCCTGTATTTTCATCCAGCCAAGTCTCAGTGATGCATGCCAGGTCCACCGTTTCAACAAGATCAGCTATAATAGTTGTCTTGTTTTTGATGGACCTTGCATTACATAACACTGCCCGGGTTGGATGAGATGCTGAGGAAGACCTCAACTCCTGCCCAGCCTCAACTGTTGGGCCCTTGGGTATGGGAACAAGACAGGAATTACCCCTGTCCTGGCACCATTTCACTCCAGGGCATTGCCTGGTCCCCACCACCCCAATACATCACCCCCTTTCCATTTCCCCACCAGGCCCAGTTATGCACCCCTTTCTGCACCTCTTAGTAATCCCAAGGGATTGACAGCATTTGTAGATCTTGTGTGGCAAAAAGGGGCAGTCAAAGGGGTGCAATTCCCTGAGCCTGGTAGGGGAATATTGCCTGACTGTCTTTGAACCCTCCTTACACATGCTGTCTATTTATACCCAGGAGCAAAAACACTCAAGTTTCTAATACAATTAACCCCCAAAAAAAAAAAAAAATAATAATAATAATGATAATGATACACCCTACTAGTCTCTCTCACAGATTGGAGGGGAACTAAACACAATAATACCCACACTTTTAACAATAAATACCACCCACTAACATCTAAAAATACCAGCCTCAAATCAATAAAAATCTCAAATACTACTTAAACAAATATGACAATAAAATATAAAACCAGTCACATAAGGCCAAATGACCACAGTTTAATATCCATGTAATAACACTCTCCACTGTGCATAGCATTAAATCTTCCGTAGTTCAAAGGAGCATGCCACAACTCCACAAAAATGTTCAAAGAAGTAAGGGAGAGCTCTCACCATCCCTTTACTAAAACTGTATTCAGACAGCATGGTCCTCTCACTGCCACATTCAGAATTTAATTTGAGATTAAACAAAACGAGGCACTCTCACTGCCTCCAAAGTAAGTTATAAAATTGCACAATGATAGTAATGAGATCAAATCTCTTCCAATTGAAGTTTCTAATTTCAGCTAGTAGGAGTTCAAGATCAGTCTTGTTAAATGCTCTAACTGTGATATAGTGGTGGGTGGTGGGGAGGAACAATAGCACCAAAAACATCAAATGGGGCTTTGGTCACTCATTGACTTTGTATAGGTTTCACCTGTGGCAGTTCAATCAGGCATGCTAGCAAATAAAATAGTGTAGAATCACTTCCTAAGAATACAATAAAGTCTTGCTGACTCGGTTGTTTATTTTATTTAAAATTTGTTGACCGGTTAAAAAAGCACTGGGCCACATGGCCCATTTACAGGCTTGACCCGGGAAAATAAAAAAAATGTACGAAAATATGCAAGAGAGTGGACACCCCAGGGGTGGTGGAGGACATGACGGAGGACTTAAAGACACTCGAAAAATTATCTGGAACATGGCAGCTGAAATTTAATGCCAAGAAGTGTGCTGTGATGCACTTGGGGAGTAGGAACAGAAGAGCAGGGTACAACCTAGGAGGAGGCAATCAAAGTAACAGAACAGGAGAGGATCTGGGGATCATAGTCTCCTCGAACCTTAAGGTAGAAATCCAATGTAGCATGGTGGTGAGAAAGGCCAGTGGAATGTTGGCATGCATAGATAGGGGCATTACTAGCAGAAGGAGGGAGGTAATAATGGCCCTTTACAAAGCCATGGTGAGGCCGCACCTGGAGTATGGGGATCAGTTCTGGAGGCCACATCTCCACAAGGATATCAATGCACTGGGCAGGGTTCAGAGAAGGGCAACCAGGATGGTGCAGGATATGCAGGGAAAGTCATACAAGCAGCGGTATAAGGAACTGGATCTGTACACGCTGCAGACAAGGAGGGAAAGGGGAGACATGATTGAAACTTTTAAATATGTAAAGAGGTTCAATAAAGTGGGAGAAATGTGTTTACTTAAGAGGAAGGAGGGGGCCAGAACTAGAGGGCACAGCCTCAGACTGCAAGGAAAAAGATACAGGGCAATGTGAGAGGCCATTTCTTCATGGAGAGGGTGGTGGAGCCCTAGAACAGACTGCTAGATGGAGTGGTGGGGGCTAAATTGGTGGAAGAATTCAGAGGGCATGGGACAAGCATGGGGCTGAGTATCAGTGGAAAGGGTGGGGGCTGGCAGGGAGGGAGGTGTAGGGGAAAAAGGTACACTAGATGGGCCAGTATAGTCCTTTTCTGCCATTAAGCTTCTATAAAAAAAAAACAGAACAACAAGTACAGACAAAAACATAATTCAACATTAAAACCATAAAACACAATTAATTAAATACATCATAACATAATTATAAATTTCACTCTTAATGCCCACAACTGTTTTCCAGTGCGTGCAAAGATATACAACATAATATATCCTTAAAACAGTTACACAATTTCCAATGTTATATTTTTCAAAAACAGTTGCACTGTGTCTCAGTTGGCAAAAGCCTTTTTAAAGATGATTTAAAAAGGTGTTTGCTTTGTGAATTACGCAATTCCTCAGGTAATCCACTCCATGTTTTTATTGCACTCTGTTTAAATGACTTTTATTTTTTAGTTTTACAGTCAGTAAGGTGTAACCAGAGAAATGGTGTTTTGAGATCTTAACGTTCTGGAACTTGTGCTTAGTTCAAAAAATTCAAATAGTGGATAATATGTAAAACAATGCATAGCATTAAAGACAAAACTGGATAAGTGTAATGTGTCTCTATGTTCTAGTGATAACCACCCCAATCTATTGTATAGACTGCCATGGTGCTTCCTTATTCTAGCCCTTGTGGTAAAATGACATATAGTGTTATATAGACAGTGTTTGTTGTCTTATTTTTTCAGTCCCCCCCCACATATCAAGCTCCATTAATCAAGAGTTGGCATCAGACGTGTCAAGGCTATAGTTTTCCTTGTTTCATCAATTTAGTAACCCTGAACCATATACAAAGCTCCTTATTTTTGTGTATTTACTTAGTTATATTTTCAACATGTGGTTAGAAACTCAATTGGCTATCTAAACTCACTCCTAGATCTTTAAAAGTTGAAACAATTTCTACATTTGTACCAGCGTTGGCAGTTATCACAAATGGTTTTGACAACTTTTCATTTTACTGTTCGTACAAAAAAGTATTCTCTTGTTTTGTTTTTAACTTAGCACAAGTCTGTTATCCTCCAGCCATCCTATTAGTTTGTCATATTAATTTCCCAAATTTTGCTGAATCAAATTAATGTCTTTGTTTGCTGTGTACAGCACAGCATCGTCCGCATACAGGACCATTGAGGACCCAGTGCAAATCATTGGTAACTCATTTACATATAATGTGACTAACAAGGGCCCCAATGTTGAGCCCTGGGGCACCCCGTAGTCCACAGGCCTCAAACCTGACAGTGTTCCATTCACACAGACTTGTTCTCTGCCATTCAGATAGCTGTGGAACCACTTTGCAATGGGGTCCCCAAAGCTAATGCCTTCCTGTTTTTATTCCATTAGGTGGTGGTCCACAAGATTGAAGGCCTTGGTCAGGTCCACGAACATTGCACCACATACTTTCCCTCTTCCATACTTTACTCTTGGTTGTTTGTGAACCACCTGACCAAGACCGCAACTGTGCCACACCCCTCGCAAAAAACATGCTGTGCCGTCGTCAGCAAACCATATTTAAGTACTCAGTAACCTGAGTATGTACTAGCCTTTCATGTATTTTACCCACAATTGACAACAAAGAGATCGGTCTATAATTCACTGGCATATTTGCCTGTCCACCTTTCAAAATTTGGGATAAAAAGGCCATTTTCCATATGTTTGGAACTCTTTTTGTGCTCATAGATTTATTAAAAAATTATCTCTAATATGTAGGCAAGTTCTCTTGCTGCATATTTTAATACCTTTGACTCCAGTAAATCTGGCCCTGACCCTTTAGCTACATCTACAGTAGTTTCTTAAATCCTGTATAAACATCTTTCCATGTTATTTTTTAAAGTTCAATTTTGGGGTCTTATTATTAGGTTCTGAATTCACTTGTTTTATTGCTTCTTTGAAGTTATCCAGATATTCTGATCAGTTTGTAAATTTATCATTCAGATAAATCAGCCATAATCTTATCATCTGTTATTTCTATATCATCTTTAATTAGACTAACAATGTTGTTTTTTTTTTCGTCTAGGTGCTAGCAAACTGTTAACACTCTGCTAAAATTGTCCTTTTCCTGAAATGTAGCTACCTGTTCGTTTTAAAAGAAATCCCCCTTTGCTTTTTTTATTTCATTTTTACATGTATTTCTTAACTGCCTGAAAATATTCCAGTCTCTTTCAAGTTTGGGCTTCTTATACTGCATATTGGTTGATCCCTTTCTTTTATAAGTTTTATCAGGTTTTTATTCATCCATTTATTACATGCCCCTCTAAATTTATTTCTCCTTGGTGCTCTATTATTCATTATAGTTTCCATGATTTCCAAGAACATACCAATCCCTACATTCACGTCTTTGACACTATTTAATTGTTCTCAGTTTATTCCTGATAAATCCAGTTTTATGTTCAGTAATTTATCTTCATTTAGGGCCCTATTTTCCACTATTTTGTATTTCCCTTTTGGTCTTTTATTACTTCAGATACAGGCCTGGATATTCAAAGTGATTGCGCATGGCACAACAGGGTTGTGCATGCGCTAACTGTCATCTTGCCATAAGCGATATTCAGTGGGAGCAACTGCGCGGTGCAAATTGCAGTGTCACGCAATAGAAATGTATGCATGCGCAAGGGCAGGGGCAGACCCATGAATATACGGCACAGTGTGAAATTCAACCGCCAAGCAATGGCACAAGGAGGAGCATTCAGTTGCATGGAGCAGACTTGAGCCTATAAAACAGGGAGCAAATAGGAGGTGAGAAGTTGTGCCAGAGGGGAGCAGGACAGTGGGAGACAGACAGGCTGCCTGAGAGAGGAAGAGGAAGACAGGGAGAAGAAGACAAGGACAAAGAGAAAGAGAGTGTGAGTGAGAGAGAGAGAGAGAGATAAAGAGTGAGAGTGCCACACAAGGAGGCCCACTGAGGAAGGGGGGAGAGAGTGGGTGTCCAACAGAGCCACTGGACCCAAGGGGAGTGACACAGGCACCCACAGGGGTGGATGACAGAGCCAGGATGCAGAACCAGCCAGGGGCAGGGTATGCGGGGGGGCCCTGCTGAGCGACAGGCACTGCCCCACAGAGCCGGGTGGGGGGCCAGTGGAGCTGGACTCCCAGGGGGTGACAGGACAACAGGGGCCATGGCCAGTGCGGCATTCCAGATGGAAGCTGTAATGAGGGGTGTGAGGAGGCAGGAGGCAGAGTAATGTGGCTGTGGAAGGGCACATCGGTGGTAAGCCCCGGAACAGGCAGTACCGGCCCAGCATCAGCTTGAGAGCCATGCTGACACAGAGATCGTGGGCCAGTATCACCTGAACCGGCGATTCTGAGACAGCTCTATGAGCTGTCCGTGAGGAGATGCAGGCACCCACTAGACAGAGCCATGCCCTGACAGTGGAGACAAAGGTAACAGCTGTCATGTGCCTGCTCACCACGGGCACCTTCTAGAGACCAACAGGGGACACCACAGGCATAACCCAGTCTGCCACGTCACAACTCCTCACATAATTCCTCAATGCCCTGCTGCCACATGCTGTGGAACACATTCACTTCCCCAGCACACAGGTGGAGCATACAGCAACCATGCAGGAGTTCCACAGGGTAGCACGTATGCCTGGCGTGCTAGGGGCCATCGACTGTACCCATGTGGTATCCGCTACCTGGCATGGAGGGGTATCCTACATCAACAGAAAGGTCTACCCCAGCATCAACTGCCAGGTGGTGTGCAATGCCAGGGGTGCATAACCAATGTCTGTGCCACACACTCGGGGAGCACATGATGTCTTCGTCTGGCACAGCTCAGCACTGTGCCACAGGTTTTAGAGTGGGGACATCTCCACAGGACACATAGTGGGTGAGTATGGTGAGACCATGGGCAGCTGAGTACAGCAGGGCATGGAAGGGAGTGGCCAGGGCAGGGGGACTGCCGTGTGCATCTGGGAGGGGCATGGGGCACAGTGAAAGGGGTCACCAGGCTAGCCCTCTCTCTCCCCCCCCACAGGTGACAGTGGCTACCCACTCAGGTTCTGGCTGCTCACCCCTACGCGCCCATCTCCCCAAGGAAGAGCAGTACAGTGAGGCACAGGCCAGCATGTGGAACATCACTGAGCGTGTGTTTGGGATGTTGAAGACATGGATCCATTGCCTGGACAGGTCTGGTGGTGCCCTACAATACAGCCCCTCAAAGGCCTGCAGCCATTGACCACGGGATAGCTGTCCAGGCCAATGAGGGGAACAGCAGTGGGATGACACAGACATTGGGCTGGAAGTGGTGGGCAGCCCCAGGCAGAGGGATCCCAAGCTCATACGGCTGGCATGCCACCAGTGAGACACAAAAGCACGGGAGCACTACGGTGCACGCAGGTAGGTGGACAAACACCCATGCACAGATCCGACACAGTGGCAGGGCAGTGCCACATGGCCACATGCAACACCACACCACACAGCACTGTACAGCATCACGCACGCACGCACAAACACACACACACACACACACACACACACACACACAGTGGCACCCGCAGGCACATGACCGGGCACTAGTGCATGGCATGGATCAAAAGCAGAGCACCAGTGCACATGCACAACCAGTGTTGGGAAGGCATCATTATGCATGTGCCACATGGGCCAGTGGCCAGGTGCACACATGGGCATCGTGGTGGTGCACCACACAGCTGCCACGACCATGCCATGCACACACACGCTCAATGCCCATGTGCACACATGGCAGTGGCTGCAGACATCAGACAGGGAGGCGTGCACATCAAGTCTACCACATAGTCACATGGCCACCACAGACACAGGGATGGCTGCGTCACAGCCACCCAGCAGATACAGGCTGCGTGATGGCCATGGGGGGGCTGCGACTGGGTCTTTGTAGGGGTCTGCAGGCTCCCAAACAGGCCCGCACCAGGTGTGCCTGGGATACCCACAGCAGAGCCCAACATCAACACAGTTGGGGTCACCCGATGCCAGGGCTGTGGGGTGGACATTGCACTCCACAGTGTCTGTGGCAGGTGGCCACGCCTTGTGGCAGCCAGTGGGGCAAGGCTGACCAAGATCGCATTGGCAATGTGGTCCAAGGCTGCTGTCATGTTCTCCCACAGATGTTGAATGGCCTCCAGGACCTGCGTGGTGCCCCTCATGCTTCTTGGCTGCCTGGCGCACCTCTGCACAGGTGCCTGCACCCCAGCAATAAGCAGCACCTGTTGCTCCACAGAGGCCCGCAGGCAGTCGGGTGTGCCGAGCCCGTGGTTGGCCCTGGGAATGCATGGGTGAGGTGCTGACCACCAGTGGCCATGCGACCATGCTGCACAGCCCCTGCTCAGGTGGGTGCTGCACAGCATGGTCCACATGGGGATGGGCAATGATAGGTGCCCGGTGGCAGACACAGTGCCCAGCCTCCCAACGCCTTCAGCCATCTGCTGCTGCCACCCTCCAGTCCCTGTGCACTGGCCAGTGCCTGTGTGGGTGCTCTGGCACCCTGTGCAACTGTGACTGGACAGACACAGCAGTACCGGAACAGTGACAGGCAGCTGTTCCACCGCCAACAGGCCACCAGCCATGCTGCCAGTGCTGGAGCTTGGTATGGGTGTCTCCCTCCAACAAGGCCCCCACCATCCAGGACTATGATCAGATCATCATCAGTGTCAGACCCTGCCCCAATCTGTGTCTCCACACAGAGCACGCTGTGGCTGGTGTCTCACTGTAACACAGCCAGGGCCTCATCTGCCACCACCCCTGGGACATCCGGCTGGATGGTGGTGGTGTTCTGCAGCCTATCAGGCCCCCATATGCACATGGAGGTGGATGGCTGGTCCTCTGGGGCTGAACGGGCTCCCACGACAGCCTCAGGTGCCCCTGCCACCGCATGCTGGTGAGCTGGTACTGTAAGGGAACACAGATGCATTAGAGCCACTGACTCAGCAGGCCCCAGGCCCCAGGCCCTCCTACCTGCCATACCTACCATGCAGTGATGGACTCCTTCAGTCTGGAAGCCACCACCGGCACACCTCCACCGCTCTATGCGCATGGTAGTTGCCACCATCTCCTCCTGCAGCGTGAGCTGTGTCACAGCGCCTGGCCCCCCCACTGGCTGACCTGGCAGCCCAAATGGCAGCCACCTTCTCCTTTATCTGATGCTTGTCGGTACCCACCTTTTTCTTGCACTCCTTTGCAGACCACTGGTGGCTGCCTTGCTGGTTCACGGCCTCTCCACCTCCTCCCAAGCTGCGACCCTGGCCTGGGGTGTGCCAGTGGTGCCGCTCAGCAAAGGCCCTGTCAAGGTATGCCTCGAACAGGCATCTGCCTCCACTCTCATAAAGTTGGGCCTGTGCTTCAGGGCAGGCCGACTCATCTCACCCTCCTCGTGCTCGGACATGATGCTACCTGTGGATATGGACATGTGGTTAGTGGCTGCAGCGGCCCACCACAGCCATCCAGCACCCTGTGCTGGCTGTCCCATCGGCAGGTGCAACTTACCTCTGATGGTTGCAATACTGGTCCATGGCCTGTGTTGTTGTGTGGCAACTTTATAGTGCATCGCATGCAAATGAGCCGATGCGCAACAGTAATAACATGCAAATGTCCTCATTGAGCCGTGGATAGGTTGATGAGCTAATCTACATATGACAGCTGAATATCGTGCTGTTGCACACTGTGCAATGGACTTGCTCCAGTGCATGTCATTGCCAATGCTGTGACATGTGCAGTGCACCTTGCCAACATGCATGTGCCACAGCATGTGTTACCACCTATTGTGCAGCATGCGCTTGGTGTGCTATACAGGCCATCGTGCTCTATGCACCATGGACCCTATGGCACTGGGGCACTATAGGGGCTATGGTGCTCGGGCGCTATAGGGCCTATGGCGCTCGGGTACTATAGGGTATATGGTGCTTGGGTGCCATAGGGCCAATGGTGCTTGGGCGCTATTGGGCCCATGGAGTGTGATGCCTCCATGGCCCTATTGCACAACATGCATCATGGGCCCAATAGTGCTCACGTGCACATTGCGCATGTTGACCCCTGACCCCTGCCCTGCCCTATGCCACCCCAGGGACCTCTGCCCCATGTGCCGGTGTGGTCATGCCCATGCAGTGCATCCCCAGAGATGCATGATTGCCGCAGACAGCGCATCTCTGTGCGAGGAGCCCATCCTGTACACATTATGTACGTGCGCTACCGGGTGCCATTTTAGTCTGCTACATTGCTGTAGAACCATGCTGTGTCAAGCAGTGCCCCGTTCCCATAATTGGAGCCAGGTCAATTTGGTGAACTTGATGGCCCAGGTGGAGCACCATGCTGCCAGCCTGTTTGGCCATCGGCCCCTCAACAGACCCAGGACCGAGTTGTGGCAGGACATTGCCAAAGGGCTCATCCAGGCCACTGGTGTGCTGCACACCAGGCAGCAGTGTCGCCACCGGTATGAGGACCTGGTACAGAGGAACCCGGAGAGGCTGAGGGCATGGCAGGCATGCAGCTGGAGGGGGGCTGTGCCATGGCCAGGTAAGTGGGCTCCGACTGCGTCTGTGCATGTCCACTGTTCCATGGGGCTAGCAGGGCTGCATGCCATGCCAGGGTGGGCCTGCCATTGTGTGCCCTGTGGCATGGCATAGCCAGTTACTGAGTGTCTGTGCCACTGCCCTGCAGCCTTGCCAGGCTTTGTGCACTCTGTGCTTGGGTGGTGGGGGCAGTGGGCCCATGTTGTGGCTGTGTTATGATGTGT
Source organism: Neoceratodus forsteri (assembly GCA_016271365.2). NCBI lineage: Eukaryota > Metazoa > Chordata > Ceratodontiformes > Ceratodontidae > Neoceratodus > Neoceratodus forsteri. The sequence continues at coordinate 1,198,819,068 of CM028129.1, read as the reverse complement.
GCCTGTCTGTGTTCCTGTCCTGGGACCTGATGACCGGAGGAGAGCCACGGTGGTTGGGGCACTGGGCAGTCCCCAGCAGGCCACTGTGAGCCCATCGGCAGATGATGGAGGCCCGGTGGGTATGCAGTGCTGGGACCAGCACACAGAGTGCCATGGGGAGCAGGTAGGTGCTCTGCAGTCCCACATTGTTGTGCAGGGTGGGCGGCAGGGTGGGGGTATGGCCTTGGTCCCTGTGCCTTGGGCCGTGGCAGCTGTGTTCAGCACATGGTGTAGTATGCATGGTGCCGCGGGACGGCCATTGCACGTGTGTGGCAGCTGTTGGTGGGCCGGGTGTGTGTCTGGCTACCACTTGTGCCACTGCGGTTCCACTGCAGGACCATGACACCTGCCTGCCATTGTGCTGTCGAGTGGCCCTTGGTCAATGGATTCCAGCACTGTGTACTGACATGGCTTGCTGGGTTGGTGGCAGGCATAGGCCTACCCACTGTGGGTGGCCAGGGTGCCACTTCAGGGGCGTGTGTTCTCACTGTCCGGCCAGCACGGAACTAGGGTGTTTTGGACATGCACACTGATCACCTGTCCCTTTCTCTGCCATAGGTGTCCAGAGGGTTCCAGGCTCCCATTATACTGCTGTCTGCTGTGACAGCTGATCCTGATAAGGTCACATACGATGGAGATCGCCGACCAGACCAGGTGGATCTTGCTCCAGGACTGGCACAGGGAGGTGCCAGGCACCGCAGGTCGAGCTGTCCATGATGTACCCCAGCCCGCCTCCGCCTCTGTCCTCCCTTCCCCTACCTTTCCCATCCACCTGTACAAGCCCTGTCCCCTGACCCCTTCCTACCTACACCCACCCTCCCCTTTGTTTATTGTATTCTGTACAGCTGTGGTGCTTTTATACTATTACATGTGTTACCTGTTTACCCTTCTGTGTCCTAGTCTGCTTTGCAGCTGGCAAGTGGGTCCATGCTGCAGTCGTGTGGTGGGTGGCCATGTGGTGCACCTGTGTTGTTGGGCGGTGCATGCATGGTGTTGGCATGCCCCTCGGTCAGTGGCTGTGCCTTGGAGCAGCCCTGGGCTGGCAGTTTGGGCTGTGTGGCGTGTGTGTGTGTGTGTGGGTGCCGTGTGTCAGGGTGTGGCTTGTTGTTGGCCAGGTGGCCGCATGCCCTCTGGTGTGTGGTGGACTAGGGTGCCGCCCCAGACGTCAGTGCCACCTGCGACCTGCATTCTCCACCGTGGGGGACACCGGCTGCATGCCTGCACTCCATGTGCAGTGTTAACCTGTGTGCTGGCTGTGTTCCTGCCAGTGTTCCTGGCCTGGTGCTCCCACCTTCCTGCACTGTCCCCCTTCCCCTTGCCTGGCTTCCTGCTGTGCCTGTGGCTGTTTCTGCTGTGCCTTGGTGCATCTTCCTCTGCCTCACGCATCCCTGGTTGTGCTATGGTGCATTTCTGGTTGCTCCCTGGTGCACTCTAATGTAAGCCAGGTGCAGTGCCCGCGATATTCAGCCATGTTGCACTAGCGCATGTTGCAGTGCGCAACTCTGAATATTGCAGTCACTGCACCATTGCACAGTTGACTTGTGCTGCGCCAGGGTTGTGCATGCCTTTGGTGCAGTTCTGAATATCCCACCCCTAGTAGATTGCTGGGTGATCACTTATCACATCCATTAACACCCCTGAAGCTCATTTGTTTTTCATTATTTACTAATACCCTGTCCAATAAAGTTAACTCCTTTGTTCTACAATTTAGTTTTGTTCTCTCAGTTATTGTTTGCTCTAGGATAAACTTTTGTGATAATTTCTTATACTTATTTGTCTCATTTCCCAACCAATTTAAGTTAAGGTCACCCATCAATATTAATTATTTGTTTTTAAATTCCTGTAATATATACTAACATACTAAGATGCCAGTAGAGTAGGCCTACAGGTCTATTGAGTCTGCTCAAAGATCAGCACCCAGTCTTGGCACCGTTTCTGCCCTTCCTGCCTCCCTCATAATTTCCCCTTGCCCCACCCACTATCAGAGTCTCACTTCCAGATGTGGCTGTACCCAGTGTATACCTCCCCTTCTACTGTACCTGTCCCAGCCTTTCTTGAAACCCTCCACTGTATTAACAGCCACCAGATCCACAAGCAGTGTGTTCCAAGGGTCCTCCACCCTCTTTATGAAGTAGCACCTCCTAGTCTCCCCCCGAACCTCCCACCAACCAACCTCATGTGGTGACCCTTGGTGGCCCCCTCCCCCCTCAGTTGGAGCACCCTATTTGGGCTAACCCTATTTACTCCTTCAGATATTTAAAGACCTTGATCATATCCTCTCTGTCCCTCCTTTCATTCAAAGAGTACAAGTTTGGTTTCAAGTCTCTCCTCATAGAACATTTCCCCAGACCCTGAATCATCCTGGCTGCCCTCCTCTGGACCCTCTCCAGGAGTCCAGTGTCCTTTTCAAGTATGGGCACCAAAATTGCAAGCAGTACTCCAGGTGTGGTCTAACCAGGCTATTTTACAAAGGGAGAATTACCTCCGCCTCCTGGAGGTGATCCCCTAGCTATGCACCAAGCATTTTATTTGCCTTTGCCATAGCCCTCCCACACTGCTCTGAGTTATTCATTTTGGCATCTACAGCCACCCTGAGATCCTGTTCTCCTCCCAAAACCTGTAGCTTTTCCCCATCCAAAAGTACTCATGAGCTGGGTTCCTAAGCCCCAAGTCGAGAACACTACACTTCTTGGTGTTGAACCTCAGTTTCCATGTGCTTATCCACCTCTCCATAGCCTCCAGGTCCCCTGTAGGACTTGTCTACCATCCTCCCCATCCTCCACCACCCCAGCTTTGAGTTGTCGGCAAAGAGGCTCATCTCACTCCTGATACCATCCTGATGTCCAAGATGTAAGCATAAAAAGAGTGGACCCAGCACCGACCCTTGTGGGACCCGCTAATGACCCTCCTAGGTGATGATACCCACCCCGACCAAAGCTTCTGAAACTGCCCAGTCAGCCAGTTTCCTATTCAACAATCCAATCCCCCACCCCATTCCCCCTAGTTTGTCCAGCAACCCAGGGTGTGACACTGAGTCAAACGCCTTGCTGAAGTCTAGAAAGAGGACATCTACTGGCCTTCCCTGATCCAGGGTGTCTTTCACCCAATCATAGAACTCCACAAGGTTTGCCTGACATGATCTGCCCTGACCAAAGCCATGTTGATCATCCAGATGGCTCTGTGTTTCCAGAAACATCTCCAGTCTTTCTTTCAAAATAGGCTCCATCATTTTGCCTACCACCAACGTCAGGCTGACAGGCTTGTAATTACATCGGTCCTCCTGTGAGCCACCTTTGTGGATAGGCACAACATGAGCCATCCTCCAATCCTGAGGCACCCACCTGCCTGAAGGAGGAGTTAAAGAGGTCCACCAGAGGTGCAGCAAGGACAGCCGCCATCTCCTTTAGCACCCTGGGGTGAAGGCCATCTGGACCTAATGCCTTATCCATTTTTCAGGGACCTAAGAACTTCCTTCACCCTACCAACTGGAATTTCAATATCCATACCCCACCCTCCCCACTCCCATTCCGCCTCCCCCCCGTAAGTCATTGATCCTCCATCGTCTCTAGTAAAGACCGAGGCAAAGTATTTGTTTAGTACCTCTGCTTGGTCTCTGGCCTCCTCGGCCCACCCTACCTCTGACCTCAGTCTACTAATCTGCTCCTTTATTTTTCTTCTTTCCCTGATACACCTAAAGAATCCTTTTCCCTGCTTCTGGTCCCCTGTGCCAATCTCAGCTCCATCCTTGCCTTGGCCAATCTCACTACCCTTGTTACCTTTTTAGATATCATTTCATACTCCCCTCGTACACAACCCCATGGGAGCACTTCAATCATCTATAATCTGTTCTTTTCCCCACCACCTCCTGGACCTCCCTGATCCACTAGTATGGCCTTCTGGCTCTACCAACCTGCGCCGGCCCTTTGTGCAGGCCTTGGTAGCTTCCAGGATTCCTGTTTTGATAATTTTCATCAATTCTTCCAAACCTTGTATTTTTGACTTTGGTGGGTTGTAAATACAGCCTACAATAAGTTTCTTTGTTTTCCCTAGTATCAATTCGAGAAACAGATTTTCACAACCGGATTCTAACATTAGGGCTGGTAACTCTCTTACTACTAGATATTCTTTGATATAAATTATTAACCCCTCTCAATTATTTTCCCTGCCTATCCTTTCATTAAAATTTATAACCTCTGCTGGTCCGGTGGTGCTGAGGGTTGAGGCGCTGGACACCACACCTCGCACTATGCTGGTGACCTGGGTTTGGGAATGACCTCGGGTCGTTGGGGTGCCGGGGGGGGCAGGATTGAATAAACCAACAGGCAGCTCTCCTTTCCCGGGGGTGGTGGGGGTGGGTTGTATCCCCCCCCGTAGTTCCGATCCCACTGGGTGGAGGTGCAGTAGGTAGCATAGGGGAAGGGGGCGGCACCATTATGGGTGGGCAGAAGGGGCTGAGCTGGCACCATGGTGTGCATGCATGCCTTCACATGCATGCACAGCCGTGTGCTGGGGCCTTAGGCTGGAAACAGGAGAAAACCTACAAAATACCTAAACATCTCTCTCTCTCTCTCTCTCTCTACTATATATATATATATATATATATATATATATATATATATATATATATATATATATATATATGTATACATGTATTTAAAACATGTATAACCTAGACCTAGTAATACATTATTGTCAATCTTGGGTTTTAGCCATGACTCCGTGACCATCATTAGGTCAGGGTCATGCGCCAAAACCCAAGACTCCAGCTCATGCTTGTTTGGTAGTAGGCTATATATGTTTAAATGTGCAAGTTTCAATCCCTGAGTATTAAACCATGTTTTTGCTTCCTTATTATCCTGGGGACCAGGATTCTCTTCTATTTCACCTGATTCAAGTAATTAAGTCTATCAGACTGTGTTTTAGTTCCCTTAAAATTAAATAATCACCTAGTTTCCTAACTTCCTATTTTTTAAAAACACCTAATATTTGTTGTTCAATTACCAGTAAGTTTACTTCAGTAACCAACTTTAATTTCAATCTATTATCAAAATCATCAATTTCTTCCACCTAATCTATCTACTAAACAATATATCTAGTGAACAGAACAAAGTTGCATGTAATACAAAAAATACAAAACCCTGTTACTGCATCACTGCCATCATTCAGGTCTTACATTACAGAAACATAGAATTTGATGACAGATAAGGACCGCTTGGCCTACCCAGTCTGCCCATTTCCCTACCTGATGGATAAGCTGCAGATTCTAGTTAATCAACAGCTTACTTCCTCCTGCCCCCCACTAGAATTGCCGTATGCCTGTCCCAAGCATTCTTGAATTCTCCCACTGTTCCTGACTCCACAACCTCCTCAGGAAGGCTGTTCCATGCATCCACAACTCTCTCTGTGAAAAAATACTTTCTAACATTACCTCTGAGCCGTCCCCTCTATCTTCAAATTGTGCCCCCTTGTTCTTGCACATCTTTGCTTCTGAAGATACTGCTCTCTTGTACCTCGTTAATTCCTTGAGACACTTGAAGTTTCTATCATGTCCCCCCCTCTCCTCCTTTCCTCAAGGGTATACATATTCAGCTGCTTTAGTCTCTCCTTGTATGTCTTCTGGTGCAGACCTTGCACCATTTTGGTTGCCCTCCTCAGAACAGCCTCCACTCTGTCTATGTCTTAGTGGAAATGGGGACTCCAGAATTGAACGCAGTACTCCAGATGGGGTCTCACTAACTGTCTGTACAGAGGGATAACAACTTCCTGTTTTCTACTGATGATGCCTCTCCCTATGCATCCCAGTATCCCCCCAGCCATCCTTACTGCCTTCTCACATTGCTTGCCCACCTTTAGTTCATCTGATATAATTACTCCTAGGTCTCTTTCGATTTTTGTTGTTGTTATTAACTCACCCCCCATTGTGTACTCTTCCCCTGGGTTTTTGTTTCCCAGATGCATTACCTTGCACTTCTTTGCATTGAATCTGAGCTGCCATATATTTGACCATTCCTCCAACCTTACCAAGTCCCTTTTCATTCTTTCTACCCCACCTTGTGTATCAACCCTGTTGCAGATCTTTGAGTCATCTGCAAAGAAGCATACCTTTCCTTCCAGGTGCTCTCCAATGTCACTTATAAAGATATTAAAGAGGACCGGTCCCAGTACCGAACCCTGTGGTACCCCGCTTGTTACCCTCCTTTCTTCACTGTGGACTCTGTTTACTATTACCTTTTGCGTCCTGTTGTCCAGCCAGTTTTTTATCCAGGCTACCACCTTGGGACCCACTCCAAGGCTGGCTAACTTGCATATTAATCTTTTGTGTGAGACTGTGTTGAATGCCTTGCTAAAATCTAGGTAGGCCATATCCACAGCCACTGCCTGGTCTGCTACTTTGGTCACCCAGTCAAAGAAATCTATTAGGTTAGTCTGACATGACCTTCCTGCTGTGAAACCATGGTGCCTTGGGTCCTGTGCCCCACTGGCCTCTAGGTACTCAACAATTCTTTCCTTCAGAGTGATTCCATCATTTTCCCTATCACTGGAGTCAAACTAACTGGTCTATAGTTTTCTGCCTCTGCTCTGCTCCCACTATTGTGAAGTGGAATCACATTTGCCCTCCTCCAGTCCTCAGGTACCACTCCATCCTCCCATGATTTATCAGCAGATGATAAACAAATCACCCTAAAAGGATTAAGAGTCAGGTGCACTGGGTCTACAAATACCCAGCCTATCAGACCAGCACTAAGATCAAAATATATTGAACCAATCAATTGTTTTATTTATATAAACCAGTTAAACGTTCAATATTAGTAATTTTTCTAAATTCCAATAATTTGATGACTAATGTGTACCTGAGTCAAACTCCCAGGGCAATTTGTTTATTATGCAAGAGCAATTTATTAAGCTAAGTATTGCACATAATATAATTACTATAGTATTTCTTAAATTCACCCTTTGCAGTAACTAAAACTCATATTAATTCATTGGAGATTACCCCTCTTAAGTTGTTACAAATGTTGTATTTATGAAAGGTTGTTCTTGTTTGCCCAGGATGAGGATCTTCTGATAACTTAATGACTTAGTCAATGTTGAGGTTCCTAAGTATGACCATACATCTTGTAAGGTAATATGGCCTCTGACGACGTCTCTTATGGTATAAAAACTCTGAGCATGAGGTTTGGGTGAGAGGACCACAAAACAATGCTGAGCGCTTGAGTCTGCCAAAACCTCATTTGAGGAGTCTCTTATCCCATAAAAGACATCCCTCAGAGGCCCTAATTATATTATTATAAATCACCTGAGTTTAACTTGAGTGATTTATAATAAGTCTGGAGTAATATTTTTTTTATTTTATTGTGCTGTCTTCCTCCAGGCACCAAAGTGGCGTGCTCCCTCCTAGCACTCTTACACGAGAGCATACGGTACTCAGATTAAGAGGTACAGTGGCTCTGCGTGCTGATTGACTGAAATCACATTAATGATTTATAATTGGTAAGATAGTGAATTTACCATTTTGGAGACAAGGTCAAGAGCCTTGTTGCCAAGGTAGTTTTCATTAGCTGCATCTTGGGAGCAATTCTAGGTCAATAATGAAGCAAATCTGGTTATGGTTCAAAAGTAAGTATTTTATTTATATAAAATGCAATCATTCCACCTATGTAAGGAGGGCTGGGGGATACTGGGTTGCATAGGGAGAGGCATCACCTTATCTGCCATCAAATTCTATGTTTCTATGTCTTTTGATATTTACATCCGAATAAGAATGTTAGATGTGGTAGTAATTAATACAGTCTTAAAACAAAGAAAAGGTTTATGATTTCTATGATTGAACCAAAGCTCATTTTCAGAGCTGCCAAATACACAGAGGTCGCATTACAAACAAGCATTTGTCAATGCCGAATGTTTGCTTGCTTGCTGGCACTGACATTGGTAGTGTAGGAGTTAGAGAGCTGTATAATAGGAATGACAGTGAAGTATTGAACTGAAGCCAACTCCACCACCACCACCCTGCAGAGACTGACAGGCATTGGGGTGTGCCTTTGGGTCATCAGGCATAACGGCCATGCTATTTCACCACACCCTACCCTGCAGACACCGACAAGTGTCACGGTGTGCCTTGGGGTCTTTGGCCCTTATGCTCACCCCATTCCATCAGGAAATACAGTGAAATGGGTGCCGTATAGGAGAATGGGGTGAACTTTGGGGCCGAAGAGTCCAAGGCACACCTCGATGCCTCTCACTGGCTGCAGGGTGTGGAATGGTATGAGCATTACAGGTGAGAATCCCAAGTCACACCCCTGATGCCTGTCAGTCTCTACAGGGTGGTGCGTTATGGTCAGAAACACTAACACCTCAGGCGTTCGTTGGCATTTTCACTCCAAATTTTCAACATGGGATTTTGGACCCCACCTTATGAACAGTGGCAATATCAGTGAGTTAGCCGAATGCTGATTTTGCACAGCGACTACACCATTTGGCACCACAGGTTCAAAACACATTTCAACAGGATGTGAAAATGACAGCTGTACTGTTCATGGAGAGGTGCAAAAATGGCAATGCTGAAAAATCTGCAGTGAAAGTATTAAAAAAACTGAAGTCAGGGAGTATGTGTAGAACTGCATAACACACACCCGTATGCAATTAGCTTGGGGATTTTTACAGCAGATTGTCAACACTGGCATTTTGGAACCTTCACTATGGACAGTGTCACTACGATTTTCTTAATCTGTCCCAAACAGTGATTTCCCACAGCGACACGCATTCTGTGCTGGAAGTGCGAAACACATTTTGGCCATGGTGAAAAAATGACAGCTGTACTGTTCATAAGGAAGTGTAGAAAATGCCAGTAGTGAAAATCTGGACTGAAAATATTAGAAATTTATGAACTTACGAGGATGCGTGGAAACTGTGCAATGAGTGAAAGCATAACACAGTCATTTTAGGACTTTTTCACCAAATTTTTAACATAGCCATTTTAACACTTCTGCTCATGAACAGCATCACTGTGATTTTCTTAATCTGTCCCGAACATTGATTTCGCACATCAACTGCGCCACTGTGCGCCACATGTGCGGAAACACATTTTGGGTGAGATGTGGAAAATGACAGCTATACTGCTCATAAGGAGTGTGGTAAAATGGCAATGTTGAAAATCTGGAGTGAAAATATTGAAAATTCATGAACTTACGAGCGTTCATAGGAACAGCGCAACGCATGCTCGTATAACAGTCATTTTTGGGAATTTTTTCACCAAATTTTCAACATAGGGTTTTTGGGGGCCTACCTCATGAACTGTGACACTGTTGTTTTGTAAATCGGTCTCAAAAGGTGGATCCACGCAGTGACCGCAAAATCACCTTTCAGGGCCGATTAACAAAATGACAGTGACAGAATTCATCAGGTGGGGTCCCAAAACCCCATGTTGAAAATTTGGTGAAAAATTCCCCCAGAATGCCTGAGATGTGCAGCAAAGTTGAAAAAACCCTATTTATTCCATTATACAGCTTACTGGCATTTCCTCAGTTCACGGTCGGCTTTGAAGAGTGCAGACGTGTTCCCAGTCCACCGAAGATCGTCGCGCCAGACTCCGGAGATAAGTATGGGGTGGAGGGGGATGGGAAGGCAGGGTGCACAGAGGGTGGGCACAGGTGGGGGGATGGGGTTCAGGACAGTCAGCGAGGGAAGGTTTTTTTCTTGCAGGTTTTTTTTTTTCCCTTTGATGACATGGGACTTGTGCCACACTGGGGTGGGCTCCCAGCATGACAGCTGGAAGGCTGTTTGGGGGGGCATTGGAGCCGACGGGGTATTGGGCACCCCCATCGGCTATAGGAACTGTTGCCATGCTGGGTGGGCTCCCAGCATGGCACCAGTAGTCTGTTGGGGGACAGTGGAGCCGACGGATTGCACCCAGTCGGCCATATGGACTATTGCCATGCTGGGGTGAGCGCCGAGTGTGGCACCTGGAACTTATTGGGGAGGAGGAGCAGCAGAGCTGACGGGGATTGGGCACCTCTGTCGGCCATACAGTGTGTGCGTGGGGAGGGGACGTGAGCACGCACATGCGTGTGTGTGTGTGTGTGTGTGTGTGTGGAGCACGAGCACATATCTTATTGCTGCTCACTGAAGCGGAGCTCTCCTTCAACTGTATGGCACTGCATTTTCAACTGCTGTCATAGACAGCTGCAGCATTCATTGGCGAACTGTGGCCACACCTGCAACACACTGACTGCATAGGAAGACAGGGTGCCACACCTATGAAAACTCAGATAATGGCACTATGTTTCTTGCACATGCGTGCAAGAAAACATAAATATCTATGAATAACACACATATTCCACTATGCAATACGTTAATACATACAAATTATATAGAGATACACCCAACTGTATTAAAATGATGAAGTATCAAAATAGTAGGTAGAATAGAGATGGGGTTCAATGCATGTTCATGAAACCAGTCACACACATATTTAAGTGCAGAGCGAGGACAGGCCAAGGGCCTCAGCTTGCCAGGGAGACTTTTTCAAATGTTGGGACCTACATGAAGGAAAGAAGATCAACCCATTGTAGCTTTACAATTCAGCAGTTGATATCTAGAGGGGGATTTTCAAAAGGGTTGCAAGCAGTCACAAATTCATGCTGCGCCTGTGTCTGTGTCCAGCCACTTGCATCCAGGCCCTGCTACTGTTTCTAGGAGTTGCTTCAATTTATGACAAAAAAAGGCATGATTTGCAGCAGACAGTGGACACAATTGAATCTGTTTTTTGATTAACACTTTGGACGTTGTTGGGCCATCTAACAGATGTAAGGCATTTCTGCTTTGAAAATATCAGCAGATGCATCTTGGGTGGATCCTTTTGAAAATACTGCCCTTAGTGTTTATTGTTGATCTTAGGTCACTACTGAATAGTCTGAGAACTAAAAAGTCATTTATATAATTTGGCACCTTTTGCATAGAACATCTGTACATGTAACAAGTACAGTCCTGTAAACAGAGCGGTATCCCATGAGGTGGACGCATGGGGAAGGGCGCCGTGCGTAACAGCAACTCCTTCCCGGTGAAACCCCTTATGGCGATGGGAGGGTAGGGCAACCAGATGAGGGGGTGGGTGAACTGGGTGACCGGATGTCACTATATGTACGTGGGGGGAGTGGGCACGGCAAGGGTGGGCTGGGAGGATGGAGGAGCTGTAGGTGGTGGCACTGCAGTGGATTGCCAAGCTGTATTATGGCATCGGGGGGGTTGGCTTGTGGTTGGGGTGGGTGAGGTACCGGGTTCGGGTCTGGGCCCTGGTGCGATTTTATTGCGCCTGGCCCCAACCTTTATTTTTCCATGCTTTCATCACCCCAACATGCACCCCCCTGGAGTTGAGAATCCTTTAGTAGGGGGATGTGGGGGGCGAAGCCCACTGCATGAAGGGTGGAGGGGCACAGCCCCCCCACAGAAAGCATTAAAATATATGTCCCCGGCACCATTGTCCTGTGTGCCGAGGGTGTTAGAGTGCCGAAAATGTTTTCAGCACTCTGACTGCATGATAACGGTGATCACCTTTAGGCTTTCACCGTTATCGCATAGAACCAAACAGAGCTGTTCTAGGCCCCTATACAGCAAACAGTGATGTCTGTTGTGTTGGTATCCAGCAAGTGGCAAATGTTTTATGCATTGCTTCCAACTTTGACAGCTCCCTCCCAGATGCCCAACCATACATGAAATCACAATTGCTGGTAAGTGGAGTTATTATCGATTTAATGATCTGTTCACATAGCTTATACGAGAAGCAGTGTTTATACAAGAGGCCTAATTTAACTACTGTACCAATTTATTTATGTGAATGTCCCATTTACTGTACAGTGGGAGTCAATCCACTGTCCTAAATACTTATCAGAACTAACCAGTTGCAACCCTTGACCATCCATATTAGGAAACCTGAACACATCCTGGATATGACTAAGTATGTTAGTTGTTCCAAAAGCATAATCTGGGATATGCTTGCATTTAAGTAGCAGGATTTTTAGTCATAGGAATCACATACAGGTTTATTAGCAAATTAGACTTGTGGAGTCCATTATATGTCTACCATTTCTCAATGGATATATTCCCGAATATCACTTGCTTTCAAATGCCTGTCTAGATGAATTTTAAAGCTGTCTATTGTTTGACATGATATTACGTCCTCTGGAAGTGAGTTCCACAAGGTGACCACTCTCTGCATGAACCAGACTGCTCTTTTAGTAGTTTTAAAGTGGTCTCCCCTTACTTGTTTATTGTGTCTTCTACCTTCATATGAGCTATCTTTGGTTTCCAGATCTAGGTCGCCCCATAAATCTTGATTTTGAAAAGCCTTGAAGACCAGGCACATATCCCACTTTAGCCTCTGAAGTTCCAGACTATACATATTCAGCTCCCTCAGTCTTTTTTCATAACTGTTACCCCTCATTTCTCCAGTCACTCATGTTGCACTCCTCTGGATACCCGCCACTATTCCTGTATCCCTCCTGGTTTGAAATGCCCAGAACTGGCTACAGTATTCAGTATGGGGTCTCACCAAAGAATTATACAAGGACATTATCACCTCTCTGTTTCTGCTAGTAAGGTTCTTCACTATGCATCCAAAATATTGTACCCCTTTCTAGTTACTAGTCTGCTTTGATTCTCAAATTTTAGATTGCTAGTAATACTAATTCCTAAATTCATGTCCTCTGTAATTTTCTTGAGTTCCACCCAATATCATTTATAACTATGTCTTTTGTTCCTTGTACCCAGATGCATCACAGGGCACTTGTCAGTGACAAATATGAGTTTAGACCTATTTGCACATTCTTCAATAGTTTAAAGGTTCTTTCTTAGGGTGTTGACCCCTTTATCAGTGTCCATCACCATATCAGTTTTGGTGTCATCCACAAACTTACACATCCACATCCCATCCTGCAGTTGCATACTGGCTATGTAGGTACTGAAAAGCTGGTGACATGTTCAGGAAAACTTTAACAAAACCTAATATTTAGACACAGCCCAGCTTGTATTTCCCACTAGTGCTGTATTCCTCCTTCCCATTATTTATTACTGAGATCATCTGTATGAAAACAGGATCTTTGCTCCTGAAGAGTTTGTCTATTCCTGCTGCTTTCTCCCTACCTGAAGTCACAGAGCACTGCTTGTAATATCACAGTTACTCCCATGTCAGCAGATTGTGATGTCACAACAGAAGGTTATGACTTGAAGTAGGGAGTAAGCTATAGAGGCAGATGGACTCTTAAGGAACTGTAAGGCATAAAGATCGATATTCATGCAAATTTTCTTAGTAAGAAATAATGGGAGGAGAAAGATACAAAATATAAATGGAGTGCAGGCAGAGTTGAACCTGATCATTATGTTTTTCTGTTTTTTGAGGCATCAGTAGCTCTTTAAAGAGGATAGGCCCCAATACTGAGCCCTGGGGACCTCACTTGTTACCTCACACTCAGTGGAGGAATATCCCCTTATACAAACTTTCTGTTTTCTTACAGTCAGCCAAGATAGAACCCATCTAGTCAGCCTTTTATTGAAGTTTAATATATTCTGTATTGATGTACGCTCCTGATGTGGCACCGTATTGAAGGCCTAGCTATAATCCAAAAATGTTATATCTACAGGGAGGCCCCTGTCAAGTGCCTTATTAATGGGTTCAAAAAAGCCTGATAAGCTTTCCTGGGCATAATCTTCCTCCCCAAAACCCATGTGTGTCATCCAACACTTCGCTATTGCGTATGTGGTTTTCTGTTTCCTCTTTAACAAGAACTTCCACGATCTTTCTCAGAACCAAGGTGAGGCTAACTGGTCAATAATTATGGTAATCTGCTTTTAAACCCTTTTTAAAAGACATACCACTAAAGCTTCCTCCAGCATTTTACAACCACGCCAGCATTTAAGGATCTTTTAAACAGGCATCCAGTAGATCCTAACAGCTCCCTTTCCAATTCTTTAAGAATTCTGGGGTGGATCTCATCTGGTCCCTAGGCTTTATTTGTTTTTAAGTTTATGAGTATGTTTAATAATTTATTTCTATTTACACTTATTTCCTCAGTGCCCTGCTGAATCACAATTTCCTCTGCATGTCCAACTCCCTTCCTCCCTTGATATTGTCCTAGGAAACATAGAAACATAGAAGTTGATGGCAGATAAGGACCGAAGACCCATCCAGTCTGCCCATTTTTTTCTACCTTATAAATGTGCCATCGGCCTTGCTCTGTCAATGACCTATCTATTCTTACTCATCTGTATTGCTCCCTTATGCCTATCCCATGCCTGTTTGAAATCTTGCATTATATTCATATCCACAACTTCCTGAGGTAGGCTGTTCCATGCATCCACTACCCTTTCTGTGAAAAAGAACTTCCTCACATTACCCCTTAATCTGCCTCCCTCTAATCTCATGCTGTGTCCTCTTGTCCTGCTATTTTTTTTACATTGAAACATGTTAGACTCTTTCACCTTGTTAATGCCCTTAAGGTGTTTGAATGTTTCAATCATATCACCTCTCTCTCCCTCCTTTGCTCTAGGGTATACATATTGAGCTCCGTTAATCTGTCCTTATATGTTTTCTGATGCAGTCCCTGCACCATTTTGGTTGCCCATCTCTAGACTGCCTCAATTTGGATAATGTCCTTGTGAAGGTGTGGCCTCCAGTACTGCATGCAGTGCTCCAGATGGGGCCTAACCAGTGTCTTGTAAAGAGAGATTATTACCTCCCTCTTCCAACTTGTGATACCCCTACTAATATACCCTAACATCCCCCTAGCCTTACCTACTGCTTTAGTGGTCTGCTTGGATGATTTCAGGTCATCGGTGATGATGATGCCCAAGTCTCTTTCTTCCCTTGTGACTGCCAGCAACTCCCCTCCCAGCCTATAGGTGGCTTCAGGGTTTCTCTTCCCTATGTGCATGATCTTGCACTTCTTTGCATTAAACCCCAGGTGCCACTCTTCCAACCATTTTGCTAGTTTATCCAGATCTCTTCTCATTCTGCCCACCCCATCTGGATCATCTACTCTGTTGCAGATCTTGGTGTCATCCATTGTCAATGGACCCACTACATTTTGTCATCCCATAGGCCTTCTTCCTTTTATTTAAATACTTTTAGTCTTCCTTGACAACCATGGAGGTAATTTTCTGCTATCGCTTTATTCAATCCTTTCTGGCACATAGTTTTTAACCAGAATTTAAATGTTATTTTTAATAATTTCCACGTTTGTTTTACATTTAACCCAGTTACTTTCTCCTCGTTCCATTTTCAGCTCTGTAGCTTCTTTTCATTTCAATAAAATTAGCTTTAGTGTAACATTTTGTTGTTGTCCTTCCTCTCTCTATCTTCCCTTGGTGAAATACCTTAAATTTAACTGCATGGTAATCATTACCTGACAGTGGTTCATCCACTTACAATCTGACACCCTCCTTCCATGTTACTGAGCACTATATCCAGTATTTTGTCTTCTTCTCATATGGCATTGGACATGCTGTCTCGATTAAGTTCACATATAACATTTATAAATTCCTTCTCCTTGTTTGTTGTACCTGTACTAGTTTCTGATATATCCCTGGCAAGTTAAAACATATACCAAGTATAGCCTGTCTTCAATGTTAAATGATCAGATGGTATTATACAACTTTTCAACCATTTCATTTGGTAATGATTGCGGTTTGTAAATTACTTCAATGAATAATTTTTGACCCTTTTGGGTGTGATAGCTACCACAACATTTCCAGTTCATCATCTACGCTCATTTTCATTCCAGCTGCCTTTATGCCTTGTTTTATATAAAGAGTGACTCCACCTCCTCTCCCTTTCCTTTCCTGTCCTTTCTAAACAGGTTGTAGCCCTCAGTTGGTTTCCCCCAATCATCCCCCATCTCCCACCATGTCTTTGTAACTGCACATATGTCTATATTCTCATCTAACATCATTGCCTCCAACTCCTTGTTTTTGTTATTCAGGCTTTTTGCATTTATGAGGGTGCAGTTCCAACTTTTGCTATTGTCTTTTCCCTGCCTCCTTATCTTTGGTTTTGTTTAGCATGTTATGCAACTGTTGTTGTTTGTATCTTCTCCCTCCTCTCCCAAGGCAGCTAAGTGAAATGGTGGTTTATGCTTTAACATAGTCTGTTTCCCAAAGTCCTTGCCTCAGGTGGGCTGAGGTGTAAATCATCCCTGCATACCAGATGTAGTCATTTACAAACCTTTCCCAGTTCCTCTGGAACCCTTCTTGCTTGCACTATCTCCTCTGTTACTATCATCATTTCTAACAGTTCCTCCCCTAGGAATGGGTAAAATTTCAGAAATAAGTATCTTACATTTCTTAGATGTAAGTATCCTTTCCACATCTACAAAATCATTTTCTGTGCTTCTGGTGTTGGTTCTGCCCACATCATTTGACCCAACATGCAGCACTTCCACCCTTTCCTTATTGGCTCTTGTTGTTCTCTCAATGTTCTTTTTAATGTCTGTAGCCCTAGCCCTGGCAGACAGCTGATGGTAGCTAGCTCTTTCCTACCTCTGCATATTTATCCATCATCGAAGTGGAGGATTGAAGCACCCATCACAATTATTTCTGTGTTTGCCATTGTGTTTATCTGAGGTGTTTCCCCCTCACTCCAGGCTAAGGATTTAATGCTATATGGTATTTCCTTTTGATTCTGGTTAGAATTATTCTCCTGACTTGCCCCCCTGCTTCCTCTTCCCTTACTACTTGTCCCGTGGGTGTAGTTTTAGGATTTCTTGGCTGCTCACTATTTTGAAATTACAAATCGCTATTGCATATATGGCTAGCTTTATCTCTATTGAGTGCGACTCTTTGTTGCACCTTATATTAGTTTCCATATTATGCAATTCTGTCTTACCAAACATCAACTGATTCTTGTCTAAAGAAACCTCAAACATGTTTGGTAATTTGTGGCAAACTTCTCTCCTCTGCCATTTAGGATCCCTTCCCTCTGAGGCCCCCACTGTACTCCCTTCACTTCCTTCCATATTTATACCTTCCTCTGATTCAACACTCAGAAATCTTTTTTGTTTATTCCTCACAGCTACGTGGGCTGTTTGTATACAGCCACTAACTCCCCCCCCCCCAACTGTTTCTGACCAACAATTTTGTGTTAAAGATAAAGTGTTCCATTTCTTTTGTTTGATTGATACATTCCAATCTTTCTTTCAGAATATTAATTTCAAGCTCCAGTTGTCTGATTAATTTGTATGCTACACAGCAGGGGTCCTATATTTTCACCAGTGTCCCATACATATTGCATATGCTGCACTGACTCCAGTTCTCCATATTGCCGTTACCTACAGCCATTACTGCAGACATGTTTATGTTTACCAAGTTAAGGGTTTTATCCCTAGTGGACCCTGAAAACACCCACACATGTGCACCATGCGCCAGTCACAAAATGAAAGTTACAGTACATTAAAAATCAATAAAACATTTGTTTATTGGTTAGGCAAATTGAGAGAATTAATCTCTCTTTCTCAATTGCATCCAAACATTAATACAAACAGTGACTTACAATACACATAGTTGCATACAAAAATGAAATTAATAAGTTATATAATGTTCAGGTAGTCAGCATATTATATAAGACATTCAAGCAAAGCAAGTACAATGTTTATGTGATAAACTCAGCAGAGAGGCCCTAAAATGTGTAATTGGAAGCAGAGCAGTTAAGTTGCATGTTTTCTGAATTAACTCCCATGCTTGCGGAACACTTATGGCTAAGGTCAATTCCCCATATTTTGTTCTATACCTTGGTATCTGAAATGACTGTGAAGTAGCAAATCTTAATCTATACTTTGTTAATGTTTTAATCTGTAAAATGTTTAACAAAAATGAGAGAAGTGACCTAAGTATAAACTTATAAACAAATATAAACCAATGTTGTTCTCACAATCAGCTAGTGAAAATACCTTGTACTTGAATATAATAAACATCGATGAGTTTTGTATGGAAGTCATGACATAAATCTCAATGCACCTGGTGTAATGGGTCTAGTGAATTCAGAATTGGATTTATAGTTTTCATGTAAATATAATCACCATAATCTAAAATAGGAAAAATAATGCAGTTACCAAAGCTTTCTTAGTGAATAATTAAAGATGGTTCAATTTTAGGAAAGAATCCCAACAGTCACTTTAGTTTCACAGATATCTTTTGGATGTGCAATTTGAAAGTTAATTGTTAATCAAGAATTATGCCCAGTTACTTATTTGACTGTACCTTTGGGATTTGTGTTCCTGAAAGAAAAGATAAACTAAAATCAGGTATTGTTACCACCCTCTTGGAAAAGAGTAGCAACTGAGTTTTATTTTCATTCAGTAGCAAACGCAGGCCCAAGGGGGCTCTTTGAATATTGTGGAAATCTTTTTGGAGAATATCCATTGCCAAATCAATAGTGTTTTTTTTTGAGTATACATAATCATGTCATCTGCATATAAATAAAGGCATGTATCAGTCGAACTATGAGTGGGGAGGTCATTCACTTAACGTAAAAATAGCAGGGGGCCCAACACTGAACCCAGTGGAACCCCCCCATGCTGATCCCTGCCATAAGCTTGGCAGAAGACACCAGAAGGAAGGAGTGCTGTGTGACTGGACTCTACTGGGATTAAAGAAGTAGAACTTTGTACTTGGACCTTTAATTTAGTGTAAAAACAAACTAACAAACAAAAAAAATAGTGTGTTTGAGTTAACTGAACTGAATGGTTATCTGAACAGTTATCTAGGTGTAAATCTCAGGTGACTGAAAGGGCTTGATAGTTGTGCAGTTTAAATTGCTTGTAGAAAGATCTAGTAAGTAGAGGGAGTGGCTTAGCTAGAAGGAAGCTAAATTTAAAGACTGCCTTAGAAAGATTCTGCTAGAAGTTTGGCAGAAGACACCAGGAGGAAGAAGTGCTGTGTGACTGGACTTTTCACTGGGACTATATTACCTTCCTCCCTCCCCAAAGCTAGTTCTACTTTTATAGGCACAGGATTTGACTGACAACAAGAACTTCTTGTTTGGGAGCAGGAAGTGAGGGATCACAGAGCCACCAAAGGCCCACCATCATAGAAGAGCAAGAGTAGCTCTCCGGACCCCTCTAGCTGTTGGAGGTCTGCCTCTGAGCAAGTAAGGGGTCCACTGAGAAATATAGGATCTTCTTGTCTCAGAACAGGACAATCAGGAGCTTAAAGGACACAGAGGCAGAAAGTAAGTAGAGAGAGAAAAGAAATAAAAAAAAACAGAATAAAGAGTAAGGATTCCAAACAACAGTTAAGGGGCCAGAAATAAGACATGATGGGAGTAGTTCAGTGCAGTGGCTGGGCAGTAGTAGTCTTCCGGGAGATGTTCTGGAGGATGCAGTGTTGTCCCATCTGCAGGCACCTCTCTGGGCTGAGGGAGGAGGTTGCTCATCTCCAGGCTGAGTTGGCCAGGATTCGTGGGACCTCCTTCCATCCGGGGACCACCAGAGCCACTGCTGCTGCCTCAGAGGTTGTCAAGAAAGAGAAGCGGTTGGACCACAGTGGGCTCAGGGAGGGTGAGAGTGGTGGAACAGAGGTGCATCCCTCCAGTTGTACCTCTACACCCTATGCATTCTGGCAAAGTGTGGTTCCTCTATGGAGGCACCCACAGTGGAGACCAAGGAGATGCTGGGAACCTCCACAAAGGAGACCCACAGGAGGGTGACATGGAACTCCACAAGGGAAGGAAACAACTCCTGGTGGGTACTCCATTGTTAGGAAGGTAGAACTTGGGGAGGAAGGGTAGAGGGAGGTAAGGTGTCTGCCTGGTGCCATGGCATGGAGGAACAGGGAGCAAATCCTTAGGATTGCCGGAGCAGCTGCACAGGGGAGGGAGCTGGATGTCATTGTCGACCTAGGGACAAATGACCTGGCTAAGAAAGGGATTAGAGCAGTGCAGAAAGAGTTTGTGGAATTGGGGAGGGCCTTAGACAAGTAGCATGCATGGTAACCTTCTCGGAGGTGCTGCCCATCTATGGCATAGGAGAGGCTAGGGTGTTCCGCACCATGGAATTCAATCAGTGGTTGAAAAACTGGTGCAGAGCTCAGGGATTTGGCTTCATTGGGGACTGGGGGTCCATCTGGAGTGATGCAAGTCTATAATGGCACGATGGGCTGCATCTGTCCGGGAGGGGAACCAGGATTCTAGGTGATAGGTTTAAATGCTTCATTGACAAGCATTTAAACTAGCTAAGGGGAGGCACTGAAAGGAGCAGGGAAATCCTAGCCTCCCCAAAAATTGTAGTAGTAAATGCAGTAATCACCAACATAGAGGTGTCGATAGGGAGAAGGTCAGGGGTAGATGGGGAAAGTGACAAAGGCAAGAAGAATAGGGATGGGGAAAAGAGGAGTAAAGCCATCAGGAAATGGAGGGTAATGAGCACCAATGCCCATAGTCTGGGCAACAAGCTCCCTGAACTGGTGGCCTTCATGGAAGAGGGATGCCTGGATATCATAGCAGTCACCAAAACATGGTACACAGAGAACCATGACTGGGATGTTAACATACAAGGGTACATAACCTACAGGAGAGACAGGCAGGGGAGAAGAGGGGGAAGAGTAGCTCTCTATGTAAAGGAAGGGATAAAAGCAACTGAACAAAAGAGTAAACAGGGAGGAGAGGAGGCACTGTGGGTTACCTTGAGACTGGAAAGGGCACCACAATCCACACAAGGGTTGTGTACAGACCCCCATGTCAGGGGGAGGGAATGGACAAGGATATGATAGAAGGCATTCTTAGGATGGAAGAGAAAGAGGAGATACTGTTGATGGGAGACCAGAATATGCCAGATGTTAACTGGAGTACATTTTCTGCAGCCACATCCAAAAGCAGGGCCATTCTTGATGCCCTACAGGTGGCAAGCCTCAGACAGCTAGTTTTGGAACCCACTCATGAGGGAACAATCTTAGACCTCATACTCTCAAATGGGAGCAGTGAGAGGATCTCAGATCTAGCAGTGGGTTGCCATCTGGGAACGAGTGACCATCAAACAGTGTGGTTCACGTTAAACTCAGCTACAGAGTCAAGCCTACAAAAGTGAGGGTACTGGACTCGGAGGGCTGACTTTGGCAAGATGGGAGACTGCCTCAGAAAAGCACTAGCAAACAGGCTAGAAGGAGGGTGGAGCAACAATGGGGAATCATCAAATTGCAACCACAAAGGCAACAAGCCTTTGTGTAAAGCAAATAAACCAAAATGAAAGAAAAAGCCACTATGGTTCTCAAAAGAGGTGGCTGGGAAAGTCAGGGAGAAAAAGATAGCATTCAGGAAGTATAAGGAAGCACAGAAGGAGCAGGACAGAGAGCTGTACCAGTTAAGGCAGAAGGAAGCAAGGAGGGAAGTCAGAATAGCAAAGGCTCAAACTGTGGAAAAGATAGCCAACTTGGTTAAGAAGGGGATAAAACCTTTTATAGGTACATCAGAGAATGTAGAAAGACAAAGGGAGGGATAGTGAGGCTGAATAGACTGAACGGTGGGTGGGCAGAGGGGGACAGTGAAAAAGCAGGGATACTGAACAAATATTTCTGCTCAGTATTCACAAAAGAGGAGGGGGAAGTGCCTAATCCAATTAACAGAAGCACTCTTGATAGGGGAGTCGATCCCAGTCCTTTCACAGAAGAAAGGGTTCTGCAAGAACTCCTAAAACTGAAGGTGGACAAAGCAATGGGGCCTGATGGAATTCACCCCAGATTTCTAAGAGAATTAAGGGGGGAACTAGTGAAACCACTGACTACTCTTTTTAACAAATCATGGGAGGATGGTGTGGTACCCCAGGACTGGAGGAAGGCAGATGTGATTCCACCTCACAAAAGTGGGACCAAGACAGAGGCAGGAAACTACAGACCTGTCAGTTTGACTCTGTGGTAGGGAAAGTGATGGAGTCACTTCTGAAGGAAAGAATTGTTGAGTACCTAGAGGCCAGTGGGGCACAGGACCCAAGGCAGTCTAATAGATTTATTTGACTGGGTGACCAAAGTAGTAGACCAGGGAGGGGCTGTGGACATGGCCTACCTAGACTTCAGCAAGGCGTTTGACACAGTCCCACACAAAAGATTAATAGTCAAATTAACCAGCCTGGGAGTGGGTCCCAGGGTGGTAGCCTGGGTAAAACATTGGCTGGACAACAGGACACAGAAGGTAATTGTAAATGGAGTCCACTCTGAAGAAGGAGGGGTTACTAGTGGGGTACCACAGGTTTAGTACTGGGTCCAGTCTTTTTTAATGTCTTTATTAGTGACATTGTAGAGGGACTGGAAGGAAAAGTATGCCCCTTTGCAGATGACTCTAAGATCTGCAACAGGGTTGATACACAAGGAGATGTGGAAAGGATGAGAAGGGACTTGGCAAGGTTGGAGGAATGGTCAGAAATATGGCAGCTAGGATTCAATGCAAAGAAGTGTAAAATAATGCACCTGGGAAACAGGAACCCAGGGAAAGATTACACAATGGGGGAGGTAGTAACAACAGCAAAAAGGAAAGGGACCTGGGGTAATCATATCAGATGACCTTAAGGTTAGCAAGCAATGTGAGAAGGCAGTAGGAGGGTTGGGGTGTACTGGGATGCATAGGGAGAGGCATCACCAGCAGAAAACAGGAAGTTGTTATCCCTCTGTACAGACAGTTGGTGAGACCCCATCTGGAGTACTGCGTCCAGTTCTGGAGACCCCATCTCCGCAGAGACAAAGACAGGATAGAGGCAGTCCAGAGGAGGGCAACTAAAATGGTGCAGGGTCTGCAAGAGAAGCTGTATGAGGAGATACTAAAGGAGCTTAATATGTATACCTTTGAGGAAAGGAGGGAGAGGGGGGACATGATAGAAACTTTTAGTACCTCAGTGGAATCAACAAAGTCCAAGAGGGTAGCATTTTTCAGAAAAAGAGATGTGCAAGAACAAGGGGACACAATTTAAAGATAGAGGGGGCTGTTCAGGGGCAATGTGAGGAAATATTTTTCACAGAGAGGGTAGTGGATGCATGGAACAGCCTTCCTGAGGAGGTTGTGGGGTCTAAAACTGTGGAGAATTCAAGAATGCATGGTACAGACATAAGGCAATTCTTGTGGGGGTAGGAAGAAATAGGCTGTTGGTTAACTAGGATCTGCGGCTATCATGTAGGTAGGAAATGGACAGACTAGGTGGGCCAAGAGGTCCTTATCTCCCATCAAAGTCTATGTTTCTATGTTTCTATACCTGAGCAAACCTCACCCACTTTGACACACTGTAATCGCTGTGTGAGATATGACTGAAATCAAAGTAATGCTGACATGCCTAAACCAGATGCTTTCATTTGATTAAGTTAAATAACATGATTTATAGAGCTGAATGCTTTCAACAAGTCTAAAAAATAGATGGTGTATTGTACCCTTTGTCAAAAAAAGTAAAAATGTCATCAATAACCTTAGGTATAACTTAAGTGGTGTTATGACCCTTTTTAAATCCTGATTGAAGTGTTGTAATTATGTTATGTTTAAAAAGATAATTAGACAGTTGTTTATGAGTTAACATCTCAAAAACTTTTGTACATATTGTGAGAATAGAAATAGAAATAGGTCAGTAGGTCAATATGTTTGGTTCAGCAGAGTCGCCCCTCCCTTTAAAAATAGGAACAATATGAGCAGTTTTCCAATCAGTCAGGAAATATGAAGTTTGTAAAGAAAAATTAAACAGTTGTGTTATGTGATGTGACAATATTTAAGAGGCTATTTTAAGAAAAACTGGTGATATAACATCATAGCTCGCCCCTTTACCTGTATCCAATGTAGAAAGTTTCTAGAACCTCGCTCTACCTTACTTTCATCAAAGGAAATACAGGTCTTTTAAGGGGCTTGTAAAATCAGTATCCACCAGAGGAGGAGTCAAGCCTGAATGTTCTCTTTCAAATGTTTGACCAACCTCTAGAAAAAAGTTGTTTAATACTTCAACCTTATCTAGGCCACTGTATACCACTGTCTTTTTACTATTTAAAGTTTTTGGCAAAGCTGATGGACTTCCCTCCCCTTTTAGTGCATTAATGTTCTTCACTTTTAGTGGTTTTAGATGGATCTGAAAAAATGCACTGGCTATGTCTTGGCTAGTGTATTACCACACTTCAGCCAACTATTCTTTAAAATGAGCACTTTTAGAGTTTGAAATATGCGGAGGCAAGTAGTAGGTCCCTCAGTATTGGGAGGAACTACAACTCCCAGCAGCCTCTGAGGTCATCCTCAGCAACAGTTCTCAGCCCTTTGGCACTCTTGCTAGCTTAGTTAGGTAGTTAGCTAGACTGTTCAGGTTGATAGGTAGATGGTGTAGTTTTTCTTGTGATTTAAATGAACACACTTCATATACATCAATGGATTATTTGGGGGAAAGGATTCAATCAGTCAGAGAGTCTTGATCACATTTCACTCTAATGCAATATTCCCACCATGCTGTCACCAGGCAATGGCCTCTGCCATGCCTGCCTCTACTTTTGCTCATCTCATAGCCAACATATATATATTTTCATTGTTTGCCTGGCAAAAATATCAAGATACCCATTTTCATTTAGTTTTCTTTCATTCCTGAGCTCGGATACTGGATTTTGAAAATGTTAAAAGTTCCCACACCTGAGCCTTGCCCACAGTGAAAAAAATTAAATGTCTAAGTACAGTGCTGTGATGTTTACCATCTAAATCTTCGATGGCACAGCATTCTTATACATCTGCATTTATGAATCTGGCATGCTCATTCAACAGGAAAGCTCAACGGAAAGATTTCTACAAATTGTGTGTGGTGGCAATCTTTAATGACATGAGTCATTAATTACAAAATTAGCTATAAAAGCTGTTTTAGCAATACCTGAGATAAATAAAAATACTCTGAGGATGAATCTAAGAATGTAAGAAACACATTTTTGCTTAACAAAATGATGGTTGTTTGCCAACTAACAAATACTGCTGGTTTAACCCATTATACTCTGGGTGGCCATTTTATATCAGGTTAATCAATGGATGCTTCGGACTTCATATGGAGCTATTGGGTATAATGAACAACCTTGTGCATTTGTAAATAGTTTTACAGATCATTAAAGTTGTGCTGTAGCACAGTTTGGCTCCAACTGATGCACCCAGAGCAAAATGAAATGTATCATCTGCATTTAGATGATATGATATATCTCTGCTGTCAAATGAAATATCATTGATATAGAAGTTAAATAACATTTGCCCCGGGACTGAGCACTGGGGAACCCCCGAGATAATAGAATTAAGCTTAAATGTTTACCCTATCAATAGAATCGGGATGCCGCCTACCTTTAACATAATATGAAAACCATTTTAGTAAGCAATTACCCAATCCCATAGGAAACAGTTAAGACAGTAAAACCTTGTGGCCAAGAGTATCACATGCTTTTGAAAGTTTGAGGAAGATTGTCCCTGTAGTGATCGTCCATTGTTAGCACTTTGTTGCCATTCTTAAGACATATTTTTCGTGGGATGTTGGTCATCAGATCGGTTTCTGTGAGGCAGTGAGCTCCAGATCATATAAGATGACCCAGGTTCTGTGCTGATCATGTTTTGGGGTTAAGCTATGAATACTGGGGAGACTAGCTTGAGATCTTTAGCCATGATCTTTATGAACTGCTTACAGCCCTAAGGTTGTGTCTGGTTTGCAACACTGCCACTGAGGAGTTGGGTGGTCATGCATAATTGTCTAGGTACTGCAAGAAAAATCTTAAGCTGAGATTCTTTGTAGGGGGAGCATTAGTGAATGTAATTTTAGACAAATGTGTCCCTGTCACAGGAGTCGTAATTAAGTTCAATTGGATGCAGGAAGATATTGATTAAAAGGCATCTGAGTGACATACTGACTAGTGACAGGCAAATTTGTTGAGTTTTAATAATGTTAACCGGGGATCCTAAGACGTCATGGGTCTTAAAAAAGCAAGGCAAAAGAGTAGGCTGAGAGTAGGTGTGTTAGCTCAGATATGTAAATAGTATGTTAATGTCCTCCTTTGTCAAGCCAACCCACTGGCACAAGTGATAGCACTACCACTTTTGACACTGATCACCCATGTTCGGCAACAAGCCTGGCTCATCAGAAGGTCAGCCGGAGGGAGGACTATCGAGTGTTCAATGGACAGCTGTGCTCTGGGACAGGTGAGTTGCAGTGCTTGGTGATAGTCTGACCCCTAGTGTCAGCTGGGGGTTGGTGAGCCAGAGATGGCATGAGCAAAGTGCTTGGCAGAGAGGTAGACATCAGTAGGCCAGTAGTGGAGCACTCTTTCATCATCAGGATGTTATTGCATGTTCTCTTCTCCTCTGGGGAGGAACAACACACAAAACATAAAGACCCTCTGTCTTGTGAACAGTATGATAGTCAGGATGCAGCCAGGACCTCCCTCCCAAATTACGCCAGCCTAGCTCATTGAGGATTACAAGGTGGATCTTGGACTCTCTCCTGCCCCCATGGAGGATCCCCACCATGAGGGGAGTCATGGGCTTCCCAGTGTGGGCAGGACTGGAGGGATGCTGGGTAGGGGCAGTGGGAGCTGAACGGTAAGTTATAGGGTACATCCCTGCCACAAGATGGAGAGAATCAAAGTTGAAAAAAATATATGCTTCTTTGTCAGTGTGCATTTCCTCTTGCAATTGCTGGGAGTGTTATTCATGCAGGAAGGTGTGGTGCAATGAGACACTGTGGTAGTGCAGAGGACAGATGCAACCATTGGCAGGCTGACTAATACAGTAAGCTGTGATGTCAGGAAGAACCGAGCAGCATGGGGGATACTGAACCTCAGGCAGGGCTGAGGCTCTAGGTGACAGTAGAAATCTGCCATCTGGAAGGGGGTCATATGTAATACAGCAAATAAAATACATAATTGAGATTTTTATTGTGCAGCTATACAGGGTTGTTATTGTTGGTTTTTGAATTCTCTTATTAGTGTTCTTTGCATAGTGTTTAATATTATGGGATAGCATTTTATATGTACTGTTACTTTAACTGATCTGCATAAAATGAGTAATTCCATTAGTGGCCAATAGTACCCTTGAAAGAAATGCACAGGTGGCAGCAGGAAATGTGGGCTGCCTGAAGGGAGTGGGGCTCCACTTACTGTGCACTTCCTGTGGAATTGATCCACACCTTTTGCATGGAGTAGTCTAATAAATACGACTATTATACTGTACCAGCGTATGGTCTGTTTGTCCTTAGAGTAAGTGCTTTGTGCATGTTTTTTGTTGCATGAGACCATGGGGAGAACAAATCCTAAGAAATGAACAGCGTGTGGCAGTTTATTAATGTGCGAGAGGTGGCAATAGCCACCAAGCACTGTTATAATGCTTTTGTTTGTGATGTATGAGGCCCATACCTCTCAACTGTCCCTGATTTTCAGGGATGTACATGATTTTGCCTCAGAATTTTACTCTGTCCCTCCTACAATTTGTGTTTCCGTGACTAAGCAGTGGGGATTGTAAGCAAAAAATAATGTCAAGCATTAAAGTTACAGACTTGCTCTTCTTTAGAAAATGCATTTTGCACTAAGCCCCATATTCTACCAGCTTTCTGGGTGGATATCTCAAATTTTAAAGATGTGTGCCTGATTTTGGTCCTTTTTCCCTGATTATTTTAAGCCTTGTCCCTGATTTATGAGGCAGGAGGTTGAGAGGTATGATAAGGCCTGAGTCTGAGTCCACTGATAGCCCCCCCATCACAGTGTGCCACACTGCGCTTCCCTTTTCATCCACATCACTGTAGCAAAAACAGAAGCTGTATCTCTGATTACCCTGAACTAGCTATGAACTAATATTAAAAAACTCCACAATTCATGGACTGTAGCATGAATTGCAACATTTTGCTCTATGTAATTCACCATAACTGTGCAAATTTAACTATGGGAATTGATGCAGTTCACTTTGTGGTGAACTTTTGGCTCAGTTAACATCAACATTTAACCCCAATGTGAATAATTTGCATAGTAAAATTTCAGCAGTTGCAGTGAATTTATGTAGTGCACACTAGGTGAATAATACGCAGAGCACTTGAACTCACCGCAATTCATGTGCAAATTTCATATTCACAACGGACCTGCCCCAAACCACCATTTGATTGCAACTACAAAAAATATTTACAATAGCAGTGTTGATAAAAGTAGCCCTTCTAATCAGCACTTGAACTGTAATGCAGAGGAACACAAAATGTAATGAGATCCTGCACGACAATCCCACAACTGCCCAATGCTCTCAGGAACTGATCTGACTGCAGTAGCTCCGCTTACCTACAGCAGAGCTAAAAAAGAGTTAACCAGGTTTTGCTTCTAAGCAAAGAACTTTTAGATCAGGGAGCTTAACATCAGTACAAGGAAACTGATAAAAACTCTTAGAGATAGGAGGTTTGATTTGGCATCAAGATGCTATCTTATTGAACACTACATTCAATTTTCCTGCCTTTCTGTGTGTATCAGATGTATTTTCTTTTGCGGCTTCATCAGAAAAATTCTTCTGATCCTGGAGGCAGACTGTCAATATTTTCATGTTTAGAACTTTAATTTTCACAGCACAAGCTGGGGACCAGATGAGTGAACTAAGTAAGCCTGTAACATTTATACAAATGTTAGCTGTTTTCCTGTGATGCTAACCACAAAAGGAAACTAGGTGGTTTTAACCACAGTGAGAGTCTGCCAGTTCCCAACATTAGAATTTCAACATTAGAAAAATGGAAGGTTTTCCACAAACCAGATGGTAGTATAGAGTCAATAAAATACAGATTCGAAAAACTGTTTATTTAACATTAACTTTAACATCCTTTTGTGGTGTGTCATACCCTTTGCCCCACAGATGTGGCTTGGCAGCAATAAAAAATTAAAGAATTTTAGCTTAATAGCAACCATAAGTGACTGAACATACATATTTTACTAAAAACATGCAGCAAAAAAACCCTCAAACCAATCAAGTGCACTGTAAATTTGCATGATTGCTCTTTGGGTGCCTAATAAGGTCTACATAAAACATTAATAGGTAGTCTATAAAACAAAGAAATAAACAATGTTTGCTTTTATCATGTGTTTTTGTACAGTACGAAGGCATAGTGATCTGTAATTAAACATATTTGGGGGATGTTGTAGAGAAAAGGCCACAAAGCATATTAAATCCCTTCACTAGCTCAGAGAGTCTAAGTTATAATGTAGCATCTTGTCTTTGCTTATGTCAGATCTGATTTTTGAACTTCCACCTGATTCTCTAAATTGGGGGTGGGGGGTTTCAATTGGGCTTCAGTAGGAAACAATCTGAATTCTTACCTACTCCTCTATAATTTGCCTTCCCAGGCATTTTCTAAGTTTGTTCACTCTCCAGCTAAGACACAGAAAGACTACAGAGAAAGCAGCACTGGGATCATCAGAGCACTGCCAGATGTGGGACTTTCCATTTGACGTCCATAATTGGGTCTAAGTAGACCCCCCCCAGTAGTGGGGGTGTAAGAAAAACATCTGAAACATCTGCTGTCAGAGGAGCCTGTTTGGAATACCTTCTTAACAAATTGTTTTTTTTTTGTAACCACCCCACTTAATTGTTTTTCTAATGTCTGAGAAGGGTTTCTTTATAAAGATTTTGTTTACATACAGTGTACTGTGCAACAGTCACTGTGGTGGCAGTGCAAAACAAGAAAAGTTAGCGTCATTGAATTGCCACCCAATAGTGCCATATAAAAAGCTGGGTGCATGTTGCAGGGAGAAGAGACCCCACCCGGTGGCAGAGGCACAATGCAAATTGCAAATTCAGCTGTCAGACAGTACAAAGGGATTTGCACCAGCTAATAGGCTAGGTTGTATAATATGAGACCAGTTCATAGCATGGCATGATGCAAAACATATTGTGTAATACTCCACTGCAAATTGGTTAAGTGCAGTGTGTGAATAAGTAGCCCCTCCAGAAAGGTACCCCCTCCCTAACTTCCACATTTGTTTAGAAACCAGGAAGTCTAGTCCCCCTCCATTTGCCAGATGGCCTGTCATCTTGTGGTCCATTGGATGCCACTCCCTCTCCTTCAGCTCATGTAGGTCTCTGGTATTACTGGGTGTCCAAGACAGAAGAAGGCACTTAACCCACCTGGACTGTCTCACACTCCGAGTGAGCGTATATATTTACTGGAATGAGAAGTCCCTGAGGTATTTGTCCAGTTCCCTTTTTAAAATGGTTTAAATCATCGATCTCAATGAGGTTTTGTGGCAACTGATTCTAGGTCTTTGTTATTCTATTAGTGAAAAAATGACCCCTCCTGTTGGTGTTGGCCTTGGGATTAACCAATTGGAGGTTATGGGATCTAAGATTCACTGGTCCAAGATTGTATACAAAACCACATTTGTACTTAGTTCCAGATTTTCAGTAGTTTATGAAGTAACAGGATGTCTCTCCTTAATTGCTTTTTTTCAAGACTAAATAAGTTTAGTTCCTTGATTCTGTCTGAGTAAGACATATCCGCAACCTTGGAATCATTTTGTCAGTCTATGTTGTATTAATTTTCTGGTGATCCAGTGGTCCTCTTTCTTAGCCCCAGCATGCCATTATATCTTAGTGCCCCCACACCACAGGTTTGAATGGCTGTACACTGTGACCAATCATAGCACTGCACACCTGTTACTACCTGCTATTCCCATGTAATAACCTGAGGGAGACGTGTTGTAGTAGCCAGTGGCCTCTCATGCAGGGTGACTGTGCTTTAATGAAGTGCACTACCAAACATAGTAACACAGTGTTGTAGCGATGGAAGGAATTTGGGTCTATTCTGCTGCATGATAGTGATTACAATAAGTCTGACTATGGACCACAGATCCAAACATCATAAGTCAGATTGCTACCCCTAGTCATGACGTGCAACACTAAGAAATCAATCTAGTCCTACTTTAAAAAGCCTGACCAATACTAGCTTCCATAGTCTTACCCAGCAGGCTATTCCATATGTTAACCACTCTCAGTGTGAAGTGATGTTTTCTAATGTTCCCCTTATACTGCTCCCCCCCCCCAGTTAGAGTGCATGTCTTCTAGGTCTACTGGCACTCACTGGCTCAGACATCAATGTGTACTCCATCCCATTCATACCCTTTATTACTCAGGATCACTGTGATCGTGTCTCCTCTTGGTCTTCTCATTTCTGTAATATGGAGACCATAACTGGATGAAGTACTCCAGATGAGGTCTAACCAAGGTCTTGACCGGTGGGGAGGGGGGAGGATTCTCCCCCCCATGACCTTCTCCTTAACCTCCTCCTACTGCATCCCAACTTTGTGTTTGCTCTCTTGAGTGCAGTAGCATATTACTTGCCTGATATTCCCTTGCTGTCTACAAGTAACTCTTGAACCATGTCCTCGGCTGTGCCGTCAACACTTGCTGTACAGAGGCTGTGAGAATCCTCACTCCTTTATGTAGTACCTTGTATGTTTCCACATTAAATCTAAGATCCCGTTTCTCAGCCCATTTTCCCTAATGCTTGGAGATTCTCCTGTAGTGCATCCTCTCTCTGTCTCTCCCTGCCATGTACTCTCATCTTACTAATTTAGTATCATCAGGAAACATCTGCAGTCAGCTGTTGACCCCCTCCAGGTAATTAATAAATAGGTTAAAGAGCAAAAGATGTAGTCCCAACCACTAGGGTATTCCTCTGGAGTACTCCACTCAGCACATCCCTATAGTCTGAATGGGGACCATCCACCAACATTGTCTGCTTACTACATGTCAGTCAATTGGCTATGCACTTGTTGTACACTTTGTGTGGACACCATACTGCACTAGACTGCACTAGTTGCTGCATGGAATTTCCTTTTTTCTTTTTTTTTTCAATTTGTTAATTAAAAATATTTAAAGATACAAAGACCATTACCACACTTACAGTAGTTTTCCAGAATATAACTAAGCAATTCTAATGAGCACCTAGTGATTAAGGATACAACTAGACCCTGGGGGACATTTACAGTACATCTTCCCTGCAATTTAAGGATTTGCCAAATGCTCCAAAACAGGAGCCCATGTTTTCTCGAATATATCCAGTTTGTCTAATGCACTGAGGCTTAGCGTTTCATTAAAGTCAAACCTACCTATGTTATTTATTCCAATCCTGTAAGGTGGTTTTCCAGCATGATACAATTTTGTTTTGAATCCAATGCATGCCTATAAGATCCAAGATTGTTTTATTCTTTGGTAAGTGTGTAAGGTCCACTGGCCACAATGTCTGCTTTCAGGGGCAACTCAGGAGCACTGGGAGGTTAAGTGACTTGCTCAGGGCCATACATTATGTAAGTGGAGGTTGTGGGACAGAACCTAGATCCGCTGGATGTACCAAGCTCAGTCCCAGCTCGTTACTAGTTTGAAAATGCTTTGGCAACATGAATAAGGAGAAGCAGTCTCCTAGAATACAGAGCTGAAGGTTAAAATGAATGTTTATATTAAACAGGTTGGAGCATAAGTTTCATTTCCATGCATTGCCAAAGGCCTTGTTGATGTCTAAACAGATCACATTTATTTATTTATTTATTTATTTTATTTTATTTATTTATGTGTTTGCTTGTTTATTTATTCACTTTACTTATTTGTTTGTTTATTTGTATATTTATTTAGTTTTTATTGATGGTGAAAAGAGGGCTAGACAATACTGGTTATTTTCATCCTTGCATGGGAGGAGGGGGATACAGATGCAAACCAACTGAAAATGAACTAGATTAAACTGTTGGTGGTACTTCAGTGTGTCGTAGTGGCACAGGTCAGGAAGCATAGGAAAACCAGGAGCAGTTGTAAAATTAAACAAGTGATTTATTATTAATAACAGTGATTTATTATTAATAAAAGCCAGTGGGCTGGCAATATGGCCTAGAGGCTAGAACGAACTTGGTACATCCAGCGGACCAGACCTGGGTTTGATTCTCTCAACCTCCACTTGCATACTGTGTGACTCTAAGCAAGTCACTTAACCGCTCAGTGCTCCCAGGTCACCCCTGAAAACAGGCACTTGTGCCTAGTGGGCCTTATCCGGTCACCAAAGACTAAAAATAAATACAATCATTCAGTATAACTATTTACAAAAGCAGTATAAACTGAGAAAGTCCATCTGGGTTTCTTCTCAATTTCCAGTCTCGGTCTCTGTGTCTCTCTCTTTTATAAAACATTGCAGCTCCTTTTTACAAGGCTGTGCAGGAGCTTGTTAAGAATATAACATGCTTCTCACACAGTATTCTTGTAAGTTTCAACAAGTGCAACAAGAAGAACATTGCAACTCAGAACTGACCTCTTGCCTACAGCTTCTCAGAGAGTTTGCAAACAGTTTAACCCTTTGAGTTCCAAAAAGCTTTTTGTAATCATTTCAGCAGTATAACTATATACTTTTTAAAAGTAAAACTATATATATTTCTAAACAAAGGGATCCTAGTATCAGTTACATTTCCACATAATGATTCACATACTGTATATTTTTATACCAGCAGATATGCAAGAGGGGAGAAATACAGAACAGCAAGAGAGATAGCGAGATAGTGAGAGGCAAGAGAATTGCAAGACCATCAGGGTGATCAAGTCCTAGGTCTCACAAGAAAATCTGGTTGTGCAACCAGACAGAGAAGAGACAGCAAAGGAAAGAATAGAACATATCCTTGCATTTAAACTCTTTCTCCAAACAACTGGGACAGGGCCGTATTCAACCCTGCCATACAGTGAATGTGGGAAATTTTATCAGGGCACTGGAGAGATTCTCCCTACTATTTTCAAGGAGTGCCAGGACAGGACTTCAGTTTAACATCTCATCCAAGGGATGGGACACCCTGTGCCCGGCCCTTATCCAACTCTTTATTACCTCCACAAAGAAGGCAGTCAGGTGGATTTGGCAGGATCTACCATTTGTAAAACCATTTTATTGTTCTAGGGAACAGACCATGCTTCTCCATGGGCTGAATGCCATCTTGAATGCACAACTGATCCTATTCTTCGGTATATTTTAACTGAGGCTTGGAATGCAAACAAAAGCAGAGATTGGTAGGTAACCAACACAGGATGTAATATCGTTTCCTGTGTTGGTTGCTGAGTTGGTTGCCTGCCACTGCTTATACTTTGTTTGATTGATAGTCCCCAGACATTTGGCTCCCAAGGTCACCTCAGTAGGGATGGTTTTGTGCATTTCATTGGAAAGTGTTTTAAAGTATTCATGTAAGAATAGCTTTATCTAAAATAGCCTATTATTTTATTGTGTACAGAACCTGACCTTTATCTGTGGTAGTTACTCATTTAAAAAGCTTGGATAAAAATGCATAGGTATTCTTTTTAAGAAAAATGAAAAGTATTTGACTACCCACAAATTAATAACAACTCACTCTGCTCATTTTTGTAAGCAATAATTCACAAAAGGGTGTGCAGTAAGAGAGATCTTACCACATGCTCCAGGCACAGAGTGAAGCATAAGGCACATATGAGTGCTTTCAGCCTCCAAAGTGCTATAAGGTATGTGATATCTCACATGTTGGAGTGGGCTTATGTGCTTATAAAATGGCTGAGTTATGCAGAATAATATCTGAAAGAGATAGAAAAATAGAAACATAGAAGTTATCAGCAGGTAAGGACCTCTTGGCCCACCTGGGCTGCCCTATTTTCCCTACCTACAGTGCCACCGCAGACCCTATGCAGTCTCCGGTTTGCACCCACCCACATTGCTTCTAAGTTTCCCTTGTGTCTACCCCATGCACTTTGGAATCCTGCAACCATTTTAGCCCACAGTACTGCCACTGGGAGGCTGTTCCAAGCATCCATCACCCTTTCCATGAAGTACTTCCTCACATTTCCTCTCAGCCTCTCCCCCTCCAGCTTCGTAGTGTGACCCCCTGTCCTCGAGCATCTCTTTCTCTCAAAAATTCTCCCTTCCTGTTCCTTGTTTATACTTGTGAGGTATTTGAGTGTTTTTTATTCCCTTCCTCCTTTCTTCTTAGGTTATGCCTTTCTTCACCTGGCTTCTGGACGCAGGCTCTGCACTGTTATGGTTATCTTCATTCATAATGACTCTACCCTCTGTCTATGTCCTTTTGGAGGTGGGGCCTCCAGACCTGGACACAGTACTCAAGGTGGGGACTCACTAGTGATCTATCTAGAGTTATTATTACCTCCCTCTTTCTTCTGGTGATACCCTTGCCTACGTATCTAAGCATCCTGCTAGCCTTTCCCACTGCCTTGTCACACTGTTTAGCTACCTTCAGGTTTTCAGAAATGATTACCCCTAGGTCCCTTCCCTGGTTTGTGCCTGATAGTACTTCTCTTCCCAGTTGATACATTGCCACCAGGTTTCTACGCCCCAAGTGCATGATTTTGCACTTTTTTTGTGTTGAAGTCCAGCTGCCAAATCCGTGACCATTCTTCCAGCTTTTTTAGATCTTCTCTTATTCTTTCCTCTCCCCTCCATCCCCGCTGTGCCTACTCTGTTGCAGATATTTGTGTCATCTGTGAACAGGCATACCTTCCCTTCCAGTCCTTCTATGATGTCACTTATAAAGACATTTAGAGTATTGGCCTAGTACTGACCCTTGTGGCAACCCACTGGTCATGTTGTCCTCTCCAGAGTGGATGCCATTTACCACTACCCTCTGAAGCTTGTTGTCCAGCCAGCTCTCTACCAATCTTACTATTTTAGGACCCACTCCGAGGCTTTTCAGCTTGATCACCAGTCTTCTTTTTTTTTGTGTTGGCTTCTCCAACCCCCCCCACAGGGACTCAGATCCCACCCATGCCACCTCCCCTATACCCAGGATTTCCCCCCAATTGGGGCTGCTGGGAAGGCATCCCATCACCAAGATCAGCAGTAACTTGCTCTGGTTTACCCCCCAGGGTGGGGCCACAAGAGCATGGCCCCACCCAGTGGACATGGTAAGTAATGGAGGCGGGGAGCAGAGCTTCATGCTTCAGTGGCCAGCATTTTGTAAGCTATATCAGGGGCAGGAATGTACAATGATGGCCAGCATCTGCCCTGCCCCCCACTGATGTGGTACCAGCACTGCAGTTCCCCTGGCCTCCGCTAAGGGGTCCGTAGCATGTCGGACGCACAACATCCACCCCCCAGAGAAGAAAAGCAGTCCCTAGGATGCTCAATCCTTCTCCCCCAGCTGGCTCTCTGATGTCCTGAGTCCATTCCTGAATTCAGGTCATCAGCATTGCAGATGTATGCCCTGCCTCTGTGCCGGCAGGCCAGCCTGCTCACCAATCTTCTATGTGGAATGGTGTCAAAGGCCTTACTGAAGTTCAGGTAGACTACATTAGCTGCTCCTCTTTGATCCACTTCCTTGGTTACCCAGTCAAAGACCTTGATCAGGTTTGTCTGGCAAGACTTCCCCCTGTGAATCCATGTTGCCTCAGATTCTGAAGACCATTGATAACATGGTATTCCCCAATCCTTTCCTTCAGTAGTGATTCTATTACTTTTCCCACTACCAAAGTCAGGCTGAAAGGCTCGTAATTCCCAGCCTCCTCTCTGTTACCATTTTTATGGAATGGGACTACATCAGCCCTCCTCCAGTCTCCTTGGACTGCTCCCATTTCTAGTGACAGGTTGAACAGGGCTGTCAGAGGTGCAACCAGCTCCTCCTTGAACTCCCTCAATACCCATGGGTGCACCCCCGTCTGGTCCCATTGCCTTTTTACTTTTAACTGTAAAAATTCCCTTAAGACCCTTTCCACTGTAAAAGAGCTAGTGTCCACTTCCCTTCGGTTAATGCCCATGTCTTTTATCATTGGCCTGC
The DNA here is from genome assembly GCA_016271365.2 of Neoceratodus forsteri. Lineage (NCBI taxonomy): Eukaryota > Metazoa > Chordata > Ceratodontiformes > Ceratodontidae > Neoceratodus > Neoceratodus forsteri. The sequence continues at coordinate 1,198,782,300 of CM028129.1, read as the reverse complement.
TACCTACCCCATCCTCTATAAATATTGAACAGAAGTATTTGTTTAATATGTCTACCTTTTGGTGGTCCTCTTCCACACACACCCCTCCTCCCCCTTTCAGACTTATTATCCTTCCCTTGGTCTTTCTCTTTTTGCTTAAGTATCTAAAAAAGGTCATGTCCCCTTTTTTACTGATTTGGCAATACTTTCTTCTGTTTACACTCCTAACTGCCTTCCCCTGCCTCCTTTTGTTTCTCCTGATAAGTCTCTCTATCATCCTGTTTGTGTTTGTTTATACTCTCTAAAAGCCAGTTTCTTTGTTCTTATCTCACTAGAGAACCATAGTGGTTTCTTTTGTCTCTTCCTAACATGTCTGACACAGAGATTTGTAGCTTTTTCAATGCACTCTTTTAGTTTTGCCCATTGATCCTTGACTCTCCCTAGTTTCCCTGTCCCTGCCAGGGTGTTGCTGAAGCATTCTCCCATTTTCTTAAAAATTGGCCCTCCTGAAGTCCATGACCCTCGTCCTTGTGCAGTTTGCTTCTAACCTGGTTCTTACATTAAACCACACTGTTCGAGGATCACTGGTCCCATGGTGGTTCCCCACTGTGACATCAGTACTGTTTGTCAGTACCAGGTCCAGCAATGCCCCATCACAAGTGAGTTCCATTACAAGTTGCCTGAGAAGTACCCCCTGCAGCTAGTCCAGGACGTCCCTTTTCTGGCTGTTGCCTCAGCTGGGAGGCTCCAATCCATGTCTGGTAGATTGAAGTCCCCTACTAGTATCACCTCTCCCTTGCAAGCCATCCTATGGATTACTTCCATGATTTTCCCATCCACTTCTTCCCCCTGTGCAGGAGGTCTGTAGATCACTCCTATGTGAATAACAGCCCCTTTCCTTTTCTCCAGGGTGACCCACAGTACCTCCACTCCTCTTGTATTTCCTTAGCCTTTATGTTGTCCCTCACATAAAGAGCTACTCCTCCCCCTTTTCTACCTACCCTGTCCCTTCTGAACAAACAGAATCAGGTATGGCCATATCCCAGTCCTGGTTTTCACTCCACCAGGTCTCAGTAATGGCAACTAAATCTAGATCTGCTTCCACCATTGTGGCCTCTAGATCCACAATCTTGTTGCCCAGACTATGATCATTTGCTCATGTGGCTTTCCAGAATATGCTGCCAATCCTTCCCTCCTTTTTTCCATTTGCCTTCCCTTATTCCTCTCTCTTATTGTCTTAGCTTCATTTTTATCTTCTTCCCACAGGATTTCATTATTTTTTGGTTTCTTTAGTGACTTTTCTCTCTCTAGATTCCTGTAGTTGACCTCTTAAGTTTGTGAGGGGGATAGTTTATGTTTCCCTGCCTCATTCTGCATCCGTCCTCAGCTAGTTTAAATGCTTACCAGTGTAGCATTTAAACTGCTCACTGAGGACTACAGTGCCCCTCATGGATGGATGCAGGCCATCACCCTTGTACAGGCCCTTATCCCTCCAGGTGGGGTCCCAGTCCCCAAAGAAACTGAAACCCTCCTCTCTGTACCATTTCTTCAACCAAGGTTCAGGGGTGCCCTGTGGTGAAATGGGAATTGGTGAGGGAGCGTCACTGTCTGATTCCCATACCCAAGAGCTCCACCTGTGTTGGTAGGCAGGAGGCTGCTCCTGTAGTCTTTCCTCATTTTACTTGGGCTGTGTATGCAATGCCAGGTCGATCAGGAACAAGACCACAGTAATTGCGGACTTGGTTTCCTCAGCAGACCTGGCTTGTATCACAGAGATTTGGCTGGATAAAATGCTGCGCTTGTCTTGGAGGCAGCAGTACCGGCCTAGTATTCTGTTACGCTGCCTGAGGAAGGATTACAGAGGCAGAGGTGTGGCCATCTGTTTCAGAGCCAGCCTGGGCCTCACGGTGCTACCAGTGGTCTCTACCAGGTCATTTGAGTGTGTTGCTGCATGGAGGTCTGGAGTGCAGGCTGCAGGATTCTGGTCTGGACCCCCTGGTGGGGGAGTTTCAGGAGTTTGAGGGCTTCATTGCTGGCCTGGTGTTGGAATCTCTCAGATGGCTAATTCTGGGGTATTTCAATGCCTGGGTCAATTATGGGCTTTCGTTGGTCGGATGCAACCTTCTGCAGACTATGGAGGCCCTGGACCTGTCACTAATTGTCACCTCTGTGACTCACTTATGTGGCCACACTCTTGATCTCGTGTTCACTCTGGGTCTTGGGGTTGATGACCTCAGGATTGATCTGGTCATGTGGTTGGATCATAGCACCATGGGCTTCACATTTGGGGCCCCCCCGGGAGTTCGTCCTCTGTGGAGATGGTTTGGTATTGCTCTTTAAGGGGCTTATCCCCAGAAGGACTGCAGGCGATAATGGACCTGTCGAGTGTGGAGACTGCATGTGCAATCAGGCCAGAGGAGCCTGTGGTGACTTATAATGGGGCCATCGTTGCAGCCTTCAACTCGATTGCACCCATCCATGTCTGACCTCTGTCTACTCGCTGAAGGCTCCCTTGGTTTGATGGGGAGCTTAGGGAGTTAAAGACTAAAGGCGGGAGGTCGGAGTGGTGTTGGAGAAGGTCTGGCCTGATGGAGGACAGATTGGCCCTGAAGATGCATTATGGTGTTTATCAGGGGGCGATCTCTCAAAAGAAGGCAGATTTTCTGTCTAGGGATATTGCTGCTGCAGATAACAGACCAGCTCAGCTCTTTTGCATGGTAGATAGGCTATTACATCTGGCCTGTCTCCATGTGGGAGAAGCAGGTTCAAGCGCAAGGTGCAATGTGTTTGCTCTGTTCTTTGCCAACAAAGTGTCCTCTAGCAGGGCCAAGATCTCTTCTGACACCACTCAAAGGGATTGCAGGGTCCTTCCTGAGCCGTATCGGGCACCCCCTCTTGTCTGGGATGAGTTTGAGCCAGTTGGAATGGGGGAGGTGGCAGACATAATCTTGATGATGTGGTCAACATATTGTGATCTGGACCCAGGTCCAACCCGACTTTTGGTCAGATATGCAGACCTGATCGGGCCGGTGGTTGCTGAGATTGTTCAGAGCTCCCTTGAGAAAGGGGTCTTCCCTAGGGCTCTGAAAAAGGCGCTGGTTATGCCCCTTTTGAAAAACCCTCAATGGACCCAGAGTGTCTCGGCAACTACAGGCCGGTCTTGAACCTCCCACTGTTAGGGAAGGTCCTAGAGAAAGTGATGGCCTGTCAGCTTGAGATGTGTCATGCCTCCTCCACCATTTTTTTGAGTGTTTCCAGTCAGGGTTCAGATCTGGGCAGAGTACCGAGATTGCCCTGGTGAGGGTGCTAAATGATCTGCTGATGCCAAGAGATAGGGGAGAGCATACTATCTTAATCCTCCTTGATCTCTCTCAGCAGCATTTGATGCCATGGGTCATGAGGTGCTACTGGACACCTCTTGGGAACTGGGTTGGACTAATTGGAACAGCCATCAACTGGTTTAGTCCATCCTCATGGACAGAGTGCAAAGGATGACGATAGGGTTAGCCTCATCTAGCCCGATGCTATTGTCCTGTGGTGTTCAGCAAGGGTCGGTCCTCTCCCTTGTTGTTCATGGTATATATAGCTTCCATTGGGAGACATTATCAGGTGGTATTCATTGTTACGCTGATGATACCCAGCTAGACCTGTCCTGTGCACCCAGAAACCAGGTGGCGGCTCGATGATTAACAACTGCCTGGATGAGATCCAGAACTGGATGATACACAACTGGTTATGACTCAACCTGAACAGGATGGAGATACTAGTGGTGGAATCAGGTCGTCATTGTAATGGAAAAAGATTAGGGAATCTCCTGGGCTTGTACTAGGGGTGCCGCCCTGGTTCCCTCCTCTCGCGTGAAGGATCTGGGAGTGGTCTTGGATGACAGCCTGACATTTGAGGTTCAGGTGTTGGCTATTATTAAGGTGGTTTCTACCACTTGAGGGAACATTGTTCGGATCCTAGCCCTGTTACCATCTGATGACCTGCCCACCCTGGTGCATGCCTTCATCATGTCCAGGCTCGACTACTGGAATGCCCTGTACCTGGGACTATCTGGAATCAACCTTCACTGGCTACATCTGGTACAGAATGCGGCAGCAGATTGTTGAGTGCCATTTCTAAATTTGACCATGTCACAATTGTCCTCCCAACCTGCAATGGTTGCCAGTGAGTGGAGGATTGCCTTCAAGGTCGGGTTGCTGGCCTATAATGCCCTGCACAGTAGGGAACCAACCTACCTGCAAGACCTCCTGATTCCCCACCACCTGTCTTGGATTCTCCATTCCTCCAAGGGTTCTCTCTTGGTGGTTCCCAGAGCTAGGTTGCAGCAACCTGGAGACCGAGCATTCTCAGTTGCCACAACAACCCTATGGAACTCTTTACGATGACATCTGTGGGAGACACCTTCAGCAGAAGCCTTTAAAAGAGGGCTGAAAATGCTGCTCATTGAGCAAGCATTTAATTTGGTTTGATAACTACCCTGTTGGTTTATAAATTGAGTGAATTACTGTCAGTTGTGTTTTTAGAATTATGATTTATTATTGTATTAGTCTGTGTTATTAATATACTGTATACTGCTGATTGGATCGGGAGGAATTTGTATAGTCTGTGCTTCATGAGCTTTATGTGCTAGTTTGTATTATGTATGTTTTAATGTTGTTAAGCTCTCCGAGCCTACAGGAAGGTACCTTACCTCCTTTTCCTTGTCTCTACTTATTCCCAACTCTGTCCCCCTTACTATGGAGCCCACCACCAGGATTCACTTCCTCCTGTCCTCTGGGGTCCTCTGTCACTCCTGTTGGGGTCTCTGCTGTGGAGGACCCCCACATACACCCCAGTCACTACTATGGGTGCCTCAGTGGAACATTTCTGCTCTGCCAGAGTGGCATAGGAGTTTTGTAGTGAAACTGGGTGTGGGATGTGCCTACGCTCCACCACCCTAACCCTCCCTGAGTCCATTGTTGTCCAGCCATTCCTCCTACTGGGCAAGCTCTGAGGTACTGGCAGTGGACTAGCTGGTCCCTGGGTGGGGGAGGAGGTCATCTGAACCCAAGCCAACTCAGTCTAGAGTCTTGCCACCTCCTCCCTCAACCCAGTGAGGTGTATGCAGATAGGGCAGCAACACAGTCTACAGAAACTCTCTCAGAAGACTGCTGCCCACAGCCACTTCACTGCTCCACTCCCAGTATAACTACTCACCTATTGCTAGACCTCTTGACCTGAACCCTTGACCTTAACTCTCAACCTTAGCCCTCAACCTTAACTCACTACCTCTTATTTGTTGTTGTTTCTTTTTTATTTTGTCCTTTCTTTCTTCCTAGAAACTTAGGGTTCTAGCCCCCTGTAGCAGATGCAGTATTAAACTCACACCCCAGATTTACAATCACAAACCTTAGGATAATAAACTCATATAACAGATGCAATATCAAACTCTCATCCTCAGGAGACAGTATAGCGCAGTGGTTTAAGTCTCTGAGCTGCAAACCTGGAGACCTGGGTTTGAATCCCACAGCCCCACTTGCATACTGTGTGACCCTAAGCAAGTCACTTAACTTCCTTGTGCTCCCAGGTTACACATGGAAATAAGCTTTGGCTTAGTGTGCCTCTCCTGGTTAAACAATTTCCCCTTTCCTTATAATCACCCAGCACTCTGGATATAAAAAACAATAATAAAGACACTATTTGACCATATTTTAATTTGATTGATAGCCAGTCTTGTGCTAAGACAAATCTTATCACATGGTCTCATGACGTGATTAAGTCAGTTACTAGATGTCACACTAGAGGTAAAGGAGCAAAAGAAGGCAGTTTGCCCATGGTAGCTCCCGCCAGTTTACCCATAGTACTGTAACTCATGACCCTCTAAAATATATTTGTCTAGTTTTAATTTAAATTTGGTTTTGTCCTTACTGATTATTATTTCAGTTGGTAGTTTATTACAGAGATTCACTATACAGTGGGTGTAGAAATGTTTTCTTCTGGTTGTACTGAATTTTTGAGGTTTTAATTGTAAAGTGTGTCCCCTAGTATCTAAATTATTTTGAATATTGAGTTCAAGTTTTTAATTAAATAGTTATCTTGCATAGTGTCATAACACATGAGAAGGTCCCCTTTTACGTCTTGTTTCTAAGAACATTATGTTGAGATGTTGGAGGTGATTCGGATCGGCTTCTTGCCTTATAATTAAAATAATTTTTGTAGCTCAGTGTTGTAGTTTTTCCACCTTATCTACCTCTTTCCTGGCTAGAGGACACCATACCTGACTACTGTAGTCTATAATGAGTCTTACAATTGTGTTCCTATGTTTTGTCACTGCTGTTTTATATGTTTTCCATGTGAATTGCATATTCACTTGTGCTGTTCCCTATTTCGGACTGGATTGATTGTGGTTTAGGAAAAGAAACCTACAACCTATTAAGTCTTATAGCAGAGAAAGAGAGAGAGGGGGAAAGAAAGAAACAGTCAACACTAAGATCCCCACACTCAAGTGTGGGGCTGGTCCCAATTTGCACTTTGTGTGCAAAAAAACAAACAATTTCTAGTACTTTTTACTGTACTATATTAGATTTTATTAGACTGCCTTTGTTGATTTGGAAGCTGACATTTTCTGTAACTACAAATCCCAGTATCCCCTGTAGCTGATGTCAGAGGAGGCTGCAGCAGTGGGAGATTTAATAGCCTGCAGTGCATGTTAGAGCTTTTTTTATCAGCTCTTTTGTTTGCTGGTCCTACTGTCCTCCCTGAGCTAAGTACAGTCACAGAGGACTATACTTAGCACCAGGAGGGCAGTGGGACTGGCAAACATCTGGTCAGAGCTTATAAAAGCTCTACCATGCACTGCAAGCTATTGAATCTCCCACTGGTGCTGCCCTTCTCTGATGTGGACTGCAGAAGATTCTGGGATTTGAAGTTACAGAAAATGTCAGCTTGCAAGTGAACAAAATCAGCCTGATACAATCTACTATACTGCAGTAAAGTAAATAAAAAAATTTTGCACACAAAATGTAAATTGGAACCAGCTCCACAGTTGGGTGTGAGGCTTTGAGTGCTTAAGGTTCCCCTTTAACATTGCATTGTGTAAGGCATCCAGTAAAGGTCAATGATATGTATCTGCTCCCTAAATGAGATGGAACCAGATCATGGAGCAAGGCTGAGCATATGGGATTCATACTTATTAAAAGATTAAAAGTAATAAACTTTATAAACATACAGTGCATTCATTATGATTGGAAAATATTTTGTTAAGGATAGCTGTCACTAAGAGGAATAACCAAAAACATTCCATCAACCTGAGATTAATTGATTAGAACATGCCATACTGGTTTGTTTTGGTTCCTGAACTAGACGCTTACTAACTGACTCTAAACTCTGCTTGCTATTATATCTATATCCTCATTTGTTAATACTTGAGTTGTATATGATAAAATAATTATCTCGATATAACAACCTAATACTCTATAATAAAACTAATATTGAGGCTGTACATCAATAGGTCTAATGCAAATACTGTAACACACATGCTGTGCAAGCAAAGCTGAGTCATCTTCTGAATGGAGCTAAGCTACGTTGCAGTTCAATACACTTAATAGAGGGTGCATGAGCCTGTTCAGTGTATCTAACACTAAAAGATACAAAAAGTAAAACCTGATTAAATATTCACAGTACGAGCAAAGGGGGAGTTCCTAACTAGATGGCCTAAACACCTGGGACACAAGAACCAGGAAAAGACTCTGCTCTGTAGTCCTATCCTACAGTGAGGCCTACAAGAGCCTAGGACTTGCTTTATACTGTATTTGGGGTTAGAGGGCTGCAGTAAAGCCTAATACTATCTGGGTCCATGACCCACAAATTTGAAACATAGACTTTTTTACTTTTGTTAATTTAGAGCTCTGAGGGACCAGAGTTATGTCACTTCCGGTCCGATGAGCAGAAAAGCGAGCGCCCACAGCGAGCGGCACTTCTGAATGCAGTTCAATACACTTAATAGAGGGCACATGAGCCTGTTTAGTGTATCTAACGATAAAAGATACAAAAACTAAACCTAACTAAATATTCATAGTACAAGCTAAGGGGGAGTTCCTAACTAGAGGGCCTAAACACCTGGGACACAGGAACCAGGAAGAGACTCTGCTCTGTAGTCCTATCCTACAGTAATGACTATGAGAGCCTAGGACTTGCTTTAAACTGTATTTGGGGTTAGTGGGCTGCAGTAAAGCCTAATAATATCTGGGTTTGTGACCCACAAATTTGAAACATAGATGTTTTTTACTTTTGTTAATTTAGAGCTCGGAGAGACCGGAGTTATGTCACTTGCAGTCCAATAAGCATAAGAGCGAGCGGCGCGAGCTCAAGCGGGTGAACACGTGGAGACATGCGCAGAGACACACACACATCAGCATATGTCTTGCGTGTCCTGTGGGTACTGAGGGTACAGGGGCAGGACACAAACTAGATACCATTGCCAATTATAAGATAAGAGAAACTCCCAACTAAACGTCTATTGACTATACAGCATTTAAGACTGAAACAGTGCTAGCAAATGGCCTGCTAGGAAATGGCCATGGATATGACAAATACAGATTACCTCCCATACACCCGCGCCAGCAAGGCCCTATTGAAATGTAACACATGTGACATGTATGCTAAAACAATACAGGGTCGTCTAATAATAAACTTCATTTGTACTAGGGTGTAATGAAAAAGAAAAACTGGTGGAAGAACTCAGAGCACTAAAAAGTATGGGTATTGAGAGCTCCAAAAAAACTGCCTGATACTTCTCTGTCTACAAAAAATATTGATAAACCCACACAAAAGGATGAAGGGGACCACACCACCAAAATCACTAGTAAAGAGTCTGATCTAAACAGTTGGGGCTACCGCCTGTGAGGATTCAGACTCAAACAGTTGGGTTACTATATCAAAAGGCCCCTATAGAAAGAAGACAAGAGCACTCAGAGCTACCGAGGTGGCCCTGTTCAATAAATATTCACCCCTAAGCACTGTCCCAGAGGCTAGCACTGATATCCCATCTAACACCATAACCTCTGACACTAAGATACTGATCATAGGTGATTCTATCCTAAGGAGAACTGATAGTGTTCAAACGGAGGGAAGTAATCATAATACAATTGTAAACTGTCTTCCAGGGGCTGAAGCGAAAGACATAAAAATCCACTTACCCACACTGCTAGCAAAAACGCCAAACTCACAGGTAGTGGTAATGCATGTGAGTAGCAATCACATTGGGAGGGATCATGAAAAGGATATAGTGGAAGAAATATTTGGGTGTGCAGACCAAATAATTGCAGAGGGGCAAACACCCATGACATCAGGGATATTGTTTAACTTTGGATGCAATCCAGAGAAAAATCACATCATACACAAGGTAAACGGCAGGATAATAAATGGGTGTGGCACTAGGGGCATGGTATACATTGATACTTGGGATAAATTTATGAACAGCAGCAAAATGTATAAAAAAGATGGACTACATCTAAGTAACTTAGGCACTCAAACATTGGCAACAGTGATAAAAGAAGCATTAATGAAACATTTAAACTAACAAGGAGGGGGCGGGTTCCCTGGAAATAACAACTCAGAGAAAAAAATGGAGTTAATCAAGCCCTTAGGAATGAAATTCACTGTGTACTACTAAATGCTAGAAGCCTGAATATTAAAAAAGAAAAACTACAGGCAGTAATGAATAACAGGATAAATGTTAAAGAGCTCCTTTCCCCCGATTTTTTGAAATTCCCTGCAAACACATCAGAAGGCTCCCTTACCCGAATGTGAGTTCCTGCATAGTAGTTGTAAAAATCTTTTTAGGCCCCCCAAAGGAAGGCGGGTAGGGATTGTATTTTGCCCTTGAGGGCTAGCCGTTCGATCCCTTCCACTTCCTGATTGCTGATGCCATCCCCTCTCTTCCTTGTTCTGTGATGTAATTACAGGATTAGCTGACGCATTCTCCATTCAAGCCTATGGGCGTGGTTTAAAAGTTATTTATTCGATGTTAACCTGACTTGTAGTACAAATGTAGTACAGATTGCTTTGATTCAAATAACAAGGCTCTTGTCACTTGAATACTGGCTCCAATTTGGCACCTACAAGTCAGGCTAACATTGAAAAAATAACTTTTAAAACTCATGCTTTATGAAGCGAATAGGCTGCATCCCATCTTAGTCCTATAATTACATCACAGAACAAGGAAGCACGGGACGGGTATCAATCAATTGTGGAAGTAGAAGGGATCAAGTGGCTAACTCCCTCAGGGCAAAATATGATCCCTTCCCTTCCTTTGGGGCTCAAGAAAAAATTTACAACTACCACGGAGGAACCCCATTCAGGTAAGGGAGCTCCTGATTTGTTTGCACTGCACTGTGAAAGGTGTCTTTAAATGGCCTTTATTACAGAGACCTGGTGGTCTGAAAGAAATGAATGGGAAGGGACATACCAGGCTATGAATTATGTCATCTAGACAGAGAAGATAAAAGGGGGGGAGGTCGCAGCATATACAGTATATCAAACTCCTTAAAATCTACTAACATAACGGACAGGGTTAAACAAGGTAAAACAGGCCCTGAATCCATTTGGATCAGATTAGATATGAGAAGAAATGACTATATTATAGCTTGAGTGTGCTGTAGACCTCCTGGGGCCTCAGTGGAACTATCTAAGCTAATAAATCTCGAGATCAGCAAAGCATGTGAACTAGGGAAGGTATTATTTGTGGGTGACTTCAACTACAGTGACATAAATTGGAGTAAGCAAGAGGCGGGTAACCCACAGAGTATGGCATTTCTGGAGCTTAGCCGTGAAATGGATATGACACAAAATGCAAACACTCCAACTAGGGGAAATAAAATATTGGACTTAGTTATGACAACCAAGGAAATAAATGTCACATCCTGTCAAACTTTTGCCCCACTAGGACAGTGATCATAACGGGGTAATTTTTTCATTTAAACAGCATATCCCAATCAATAAAGGATGCAGAGAAATCAATAGCCTAAATACTACTGATAGGACCAAAATATTGGAAGACCTGGAAGAGATAAACTGGAACAGTATCTTGGAATATAAAACAGTAGAGTAAATATGGAACATTTTCAAACATGAAATCTTTACTATTTGTAATAAGCGTATTAAAAAAGTAAGGGTATATAACAACAGGGGAAAGAAGCCTAGATGGTTAATTAAAGCTCTAATTAAATTGTTGAAAAAGAAACAACGACTCTATAACATACATAAAAATACTGGAGACCCCCAAGCCTGGGCCAACTATAAGATAACACAAGATGAATGTAAGTGGATGATAAGAAAGAATAAACAAAGACTGGAAATAAATCTGGCAGCTTCAGCTAAGAAAGATAACATGCAGCAGTTTTACAGTTATGTGAACTCCCTAAAGAAAACAAAAAATAATCTGTGCTCTATTAAAGAGGGGAATTAGATGATTACAGATCCTGTAAAGGTAGTAAAACATTTTTAACTCCTACTTTAGTACAGTATTTGCTAAAAAACTTCAAGGACAGGTGGACATTAGTCCCAACAGGGAATGTAACATAGAGATAACATTGGACACTATATTGAACAAAATAAAATCCCTAAAAAATACAAACTCAGCTGGCCCAGATAATATATCAAATAGAATGCTTAAACTATTCTCCCCAAGTATTGCTATCCCACTGACACTGATATTTAAAAGATCATTCAAAAGTGGTAAACTGCCAGGGGATTGGTTGGCAGCAAGTGTGGTGCCCATTCATAAAAAGGGTAACAGGGCGGATCACACAAACTATAGGCCCATTAGCTTGACCTCAGTGCCAGGGAAATTGATGGAATCTATGATAAAAGATGTAATAAACGCCCATCTGGTAGAGACTGACCAAGGGGAGTATGAATAACATGGGTTTTCTGGCAGGAAGGTCATGTGTGACCAATATGCTACGTTCTATGAAAAGATTCAGCAGCATTGGATGGGGAAGCTGTGGATTGCATTTATCTTGACTTTGCGAAGGCTTTCGACAAGGTCCCTCATTTGGAAATCATCGTTGTTTAAAGGATATAAAATTTGGACCATAGAGTGGTCCACTGGATTGAGGGCTCGTTGGGTGATAGATCACAGAGAGTGTGCATAAAAGGTTACTATTCAGCCATAATTCCAGTGACGAGCCAGATTCCCCAGGGGTCAGTACTGGGTCCTGTACCCTTTAGAGTCTTCTTGGCAGTAATGGGTAAAGGGGTAGAAAACTGGATAAGTAAATATGCAGATGACACTAAACTAGCTGGTCTAGTGACAGATGCAAAAGGGGTACTGACAGTGCAGGCAAACCTAAACAGCATCTATAACTGAGCAACAGCCAGGGGCTTGAGTTTTAACATAGATAAATGCTGTGTAATTCACCTAGGTAAGCAAAACCGTGAAGAAAACTACTTTATAAAAGGATTAGCATTGTGTAAATGTGAAGAAGAAAAGACCTGGGTATTCTAATAGACCGCAAATGTATGTAACACCCTCATTGTAATAAGCAAATCATAAAAGCAAAACAAGTACTGTGGAACATAAAGAAAAATTTCAGGAGTCGGAGTCAGGTTGTGATTATGCACGGATCCATGATGGGTCATCGACAAAATATTTGTTGAATGACCCGACAGTGAAACCGGCAGGTCGACTGCATTTTGCAGTCAGCTACCAGTTTGGAGAAGCAAGTGTTTTCTTTGGGATGCTTTGCCTCCAAACCCCCCACACGGGTGGCTGCACCCCCTGCACCCCCCACTTAGGATTCTCAACTCCGAGTCAGAGCAAAGTCGGGGGGGGTGCAGGACCCCCTACAGACAGTGCCAGGTGCCAGCGGTTCCCTACAGCGACGTGTCACTGTTGTCGCTGTAGGGGACTCCGCTGTCAACATGTCGATGTTGGGAATGTACACTATTATGCCACTATAATTACTGGGCATTAATTTTTACCATTGACTGAAGTAGTTGATATTTCCTGTAACAACCAGCTGGTTGTTAGGAGATTCATGCACTGTGAGTGTCCCATCACAGCCCGATGATAAAGCGAGTTGTAACAGGAGGAAAAAAAAAACGGCAGCAGGATTTCAAAATAAGCCTGGTCTTACTTGGTAAACACTGCAAGTCTGTTCCAATTCATTTTTAAAAATGAATGCCCGGTAAATCAGTAGTTTTAACCCAGTCCCTTTCTTTTCACAGGACCCCCCTCAGATCATATGACCATATTTTGTACACGACCAACCGACGAAAAAACAAGAAGGCCATGAGACTATTTAACATTTCAATGACTATTATTTATATTAGTAAAAAGTTGTAGTAGTAGCTGTTTTTTTTCTCCCGAAAGTGTTTTACTGACAATGATGAACCTCCATTCTCTACGTGCTGTTGTGGACTCGAAGAAAATGTCAGAAGTGTACTTTCGGTTGTTATTAAAAACCCTGCTGTTCAAAGAAAAGTTGGAGCATTTGTTTTCTGTTTTTAAAAATTAATGCCCGGAAATTATACAAAATAAATTATGAGGATGTGGTTTCATCTCAGATTGAACACACACCCTCATCGAGTGATGCTTGAATAAATCCCTCGAGCTGCACTCTCAGGATTTAAGTAGCATCACTCGACTTGGGTGTGTGTTCAACTCTCGTATCAACCACCTATGGCACCCCAGTGTGAGGACTCATCACTAAGGGGGTAGTGGCTAACATTGAAAGGGTGCAGAGACAGGCCACAAAAATGATACATAACTTAAAAAATGTACCATATGAACAACGTTTGGAAAAATTGCAGCTGATGTCACTAGAGACAAGAAGTGTCAGAGGAGATCTATTATTATGTTGTGATGCAATGTAGGATGATTACATAGTAAATGAGCTAAATCTCCAATTCAAAAATGATAAGATGGGTACCAAGGGCCACCCACTTCAGCTCACCTACATTAAATACAAGCATAAATAGGAAAGCTTTTTCCTCAGAGCGGTGGCCCCATGGAACAAGTTACCTGAGAAAATAATTTGTTCAAAAGATAAGGCCCAGTTTAAAAACCATCTTGACACCTACATCCAAGAAGGACATGTACTGACTTATTACGGGTGAATAGACAGGAGCGTTAATGGGCTTCAGATGGCCTTCTTTGCTCCAAAACTCCTAGTATGACTCCTAGTATCTGAGGGTGATATTAACAGAATATTCAGGACACTTACTGCAATGTTTTTAACTCCAATATAAGAAAAAGTATTCACTTCAGGAACATATATCTCCAACTTCCCAACTTTTTTTTACATTTGGTGGTGTTAGCTTCAAACCTATTGGCAAGGAAGCTGTATATTATTAGTTTATTCTACTGAGAATATGCCTTGTCAGGAAAGTATAAAATACTACAATAAAAAGAGTGGCCTTTTGGCTTGAGTATTATTTTGTCTCCTAGCAATACATCAAGTTCTGTAGGATTCTTTTGTCTCACATATAGTATGTCAACTGATGGACTAGGATGGAACAACAAAGTTTATATATTATGTGATTAAAATGTACAGCTCAACTCCATAAGTGACTATCTATATTAATTTGCTATATGTTTTCTTCATCGGAAGAAAAATAAAGAATAGTTGTCCCCAGGGAAGTGGAACTTGTCCCATGAGCTAAGCATCATTACTATCATCTTACAGAGTTAAGCGTTAATTTCTCTCCTTACTGGTGTAACAAGTCCTTCGTTTTGCTGCTGCTGGTTGCAAACAAAGCACTTAATAGATACTACTGGGAGACAAGTTTATGCCTCAGATGAACTGGACCATGGAAACTTATTTGTATCTTACAGCCTACCATGTACTTCATTGCACGAGTGGAAACATTGTGCTTCACTGGCACTTCTTACAGGTACGCCTGTAGTGGAAGTGAAATGACACATCAGCAAAGAGAAGCTACTGTATCACTCTTGCAGATCAGCCCAAGAAACTAGGTTTGAATCTAAATCTGCAGGGATGTGCTAATTCTGTCAGTCTTGAGGGACCTGACTACTACTTGAGTCAGCAGCTATGCTCCACTTATCTCTTGAGAGTGGTTGAAGGCTTCAGCAACAAACAGGAACTTTTAGTGACCACAATCTCAGTAATGTCAATCTTGGGAGACCAAATGAACTAGGTTTTGTATCTAATAAAGTGTATTTTAAAATGGCTACATTTGAACTCACAATGCATTCATGTATGTGGTGCGATATCTTCAGTTTTCAGAACCTGTGCATGAGAGAAATGAGAAACAAACTGTAAGACATTTCTGTGTACAAGCAAACAGAGTGCTGCCTGGTGAAACTTAAGTTTAGGTTCATGGTTGTATGAAAAACAATTGGACTATGGAAAAACAGCTTATGGAATTTGTTCACAAATCTGGTAAAGCTTTTGTAAACCTTTCAAAGTTTGCTAGTGTCTGTAAAGCTATATATTTCATACGTACATTAAAGGGATGCTTGCTGTCACACCTCCTACAAGTAAATTTGGGAGACCATACCGGTGTAACTCCCCTACAAATGGGGGTTCCCAAAAAGTCTTCCTTGAGCTTGCCTAAATGCTCACTGCCAGGCTGGCATCCTGAGTTTTAGCAGTTTAAATGTGATTACCAGAGCCTGTATAGCCTCTGTGTACTGTCTCTTTAAGAGCTGCCCGATTGCAGTTTAAGTAATCTGAGAGGGAGCTCTGTTGAAAGATGTAACTATTTACTGAAAATCATTTAGAGTGATAATGATAATGTAGTTTGTCTAACCTGCTTTCTTTGTAGGAAGGACTGTTTTGTTTGTCTCCACTATCTCGGTCCTGGACTGCAAATTGGACCAATCAGTCCTGATGGGACCTAAAATGTAGCCGGACTACAGGAGCTGTCTGAATTCAAAATCTGTAGGAACTGTGGTTTGAGCTTTTTGCACCTTTTTTGCAACTGAAGGGGGAGCTTTTGCTTTGACTGACAGCCAAATCAGCCAACCAAATCTTTTGGATCTTGGGGAAGTCCCGGGCTGCTTGCAGTTTTCAGTTAGTTCTGAGCTGAGAAGTGAAATGATAGGAGCCGAAGTGATTCTGGGAAGCAATCCTGAGTGGATTCGCATGGGAAAACTGTGAAAGGGCTGAGAATTTGGCCTGCATGTCTGCCTGCTGCTCCTGAGAGGGAGAGAAGATAATTATTTTGGACTAAATCCAAGTTTGTGTGACTAAAGTAAGCTACTGAATTGGGCCAGGCTCAACCTGAAAAAAGACCAAAGATTTTGCTGAATGCGATCGGCCTGTCAGGAGTTCCAGCTCCCCTAAGCTCCCGGTGTGTGCAGAGACTTTGCGATTGTGACCGGGGAGTGCTTTGCCTGGTACAGTAGAATTCCCGTACATGTAAATATGCTATGAGCTGCTAGTGGCTTGTGAGTTAGTGCACCACTGTGTGAACTGTGTTCTGCTTGCTAGAAGCTGTATCCAGCCCAAAATGGACTGCATCCAAATTTGTCTCCATGTGGTCTGGGCCTTGCCAGACTGACCCAGCCAGACTACCCACTGCACAGAGAAGCCATCGATGAGAGACCTGCCTGGGGATCAGCCCCCTACTCCCACGCTTGAACAGGAACGATGCCTCTGCAACTCATGTGGGCCCTGCCTCTCCTGGCATTTCAGATCAACCACCTGCAGCCTCAATTTTCGTCTAGCCTGTGTCCAGTCTTGGGTATCTTGAGTAAATACCAGGGTAGCTCCCTGCAGCAACAGCTTAATCTGAGTGTGTCATCTGAATGTCTTGTTGTTTCGTTTCCTTTTCGAACTGAGCCCTCTGGCTCTGGATTACAAATATTGTGTACTGTGCATGTTGTGTTTTCCATCACAGGGCCCCAACCAGCTGCAACCCCAGGCATCGATCTTGGCTAGCCCATCTCTTCTCCACCTGGGTACCCAGAGGTGGACTGTGTGGGGGACTCAAAGCACATGCATAACTGCTTGATTGATATAACCTTTAAGCTAGTCAACCTGATTTTGCCCTCCTTGTTCAAGTCCCCTGAATAAATCAGATCTAACTTTTTCTGTATGTAATCTGACTGTGGTTCCAGTTTGTGCTCAAAGTACTGTACTCTTGCTATTTGCTGTGCATAGCCTTGTTTTATAGGAGGTCCCCAGGGTTGAGCCAGAGGAACCAGCACTGGTGGTAAGTGCAAACAGTGTGGGTACTTGTGTGGTAACCCGGGGTATTGTGAAAGTGATTATCGTATAATGTTCAGGCCACTAGAGGGGAAAGAGGAGGGTTACAGTGTCCCGGAGGGCTGTGCCCAGGTTAGCTTGACCACTACCAAACCTGACCTCCGGGTGGAGGCACCCATTTCAGAACTCAGGCCCCTTAACCTGCTACTAGCCAAGCAGGCAGGGGTAGTAGCCCTTGGGATAGTGCCACATAGGGGTTACCTCTTGGAGGCTCACCGCTGGGATTAGCATCCTCTAGTGGCCATATTTGTGAATTGCTGTTAAAAATAAATGGCTACTCCAACAGAAGTGGCTGTACACCAGTTGGTTGGGTGGTGTACTGGGCAGGAGATCGACCCCCAAAATGCTATATTTATCCTGGATATCCCCCTGGGTACCAATAAGGACATTGTAGAGGGAGTACTTTCCAAGGTTGAATGTTTACAAAACCCTGTGGTGGTGGGTCAACAGGCTAATCTGCTGGCCCAAAGTTTCATGACGTTCGTAGAGTATAAGGATCCAGTAGACAGTTCCAAAGTGCCACGGACTATCACCCCCGAAGGAGCCCTCACTGCCTGGAGAGTGATAACTAAAGACAGTAAAGACCCCTGGGATAATGAGCCCCCCCTCCACTCTCTGAGACTTTTGAGGAGAAATTTGCTAAGTTGTTGCTGGAAGAAGGGAAAACTGTGGAGGACTTAAAGAAACTATTCCTGCCACCTGGGGGTGTTCCTCCCCCAACACCCCCTCCCGCTCCAGCACCCGTTATTGCCCCTTCTTCTGTTCCCATGCCAATGCTGGCTCCTATGTCTGTATCTGCCATTAGTCATGACTCTTACCAAAGGCTGAGAATCTTCTCCAGCACCCTCCCAACCCCCTAAGGGGAGGAAGATTGGGAGACCTGGATAGATTGTGTTGCCCCTTTGGTTCCCGAATGGCAGTGTGCAGAGGCTGAGAAACAGAAAAGGATCATAGAAAGTCTGAGGGGTCCCACCCTAAAGGTCATTAAATTTCTGAGGTCCACAAACCCTGATGCACCTGCCCAGAAGTACCTATCTGCACTCAAAGGCAATTTTGGGAGCATTGAGTCAGGGGAGAACTTGATGTGGAAATTTTGAGGTACAAAACAATGGCCAAGGGAAAGTTTGTCTGCATATGTTACTCATCTAGAAAGGCGCTGCAGAAGACTTAACAAAAGGTGGGTATCCGCTAGTGACTTAAACCATGTGAGGTTAGCACATACTGCAAAATGCAAAGCATTCTAAATTGCAGCTCCTTCAATTAAGGCTCCCAGATAGAAGCGGTAATCCACGGACTATTGTGACTTGATAAAAGAACTCCGGGAGGTTGAAGATGAAGAAGGGATTGTAATTCTAGGGTGAGTGCAGCCCAAGTGATCACGGCATCAGAAGGCCCTTCCACAGTGGGGACCAATGAGGGAGTGCCGCCATGGGATGAACTGCTGAGGGAGTTCAGAGAAACAAAAAACAGGCTGTTTATGAAGGCCACTCCTGCAAGTACAGGCACCGACCCTTATCCAACTGCATCTGCTATGGGGGTGGGGGTGTCCACCCAGGCATCTCTTGCTGACAGCAGCTTGAAACTCGATGTCTTGACTATGGAAGTAAGAGAAGTGACGAGCTGTCTCCAAATGCTCACCACACCGCAGACAAAGATGGCACCAAGGTTTTCAGTTGGTAGTACCACTGCCCCAGCTCCCAGTGTGATGCCTTGGCCACCCCAAATCACAGAAAACATATTTTGCCATAATTGTGGGAAGGATGGGCACATGAAGAGAGAATGCCAGTCCACAAAAGACTTAGATAAAGTTGTATATAGGCTTCAAGGTGAGCTGCGGAGAATGAATCAGTGGTCGAGGAGTGCCCAAAATGACCACAGTAAGGGTTCAAGAAGTAGTAACTCAAATCTCTATGTGGCTAAATCATCTGTCCAGGCCCCTGCTGCTGTCCCTCCAGACTGGTCCAAAATAGTGGGCCCTTCAATGGAGACTACCATGGCTGTGAATGGTATTCCTACTCAGGCTGTGCTGGACAGTGGGTCACAAGTGACCACTGTATTTAGGACTGGTATGACAAACACTTATCTGCTGTGCCCTTACAATCCCTGGAAGGCCTACATGTGTGGGGGCTGAGCGACAAGTCTTATCCCTACCTAGGATATGTCTGCCTCTGGTTGTCATTTCCTGCAGCTATAACTGGTGTAGAGGAGCAAGTCGAGACACTGGCCTTAGTGTGTCCCCCTACTGGACTGTATGATGGGGTTCCCCTGTTAATTGGGACCAGCACCCATATGTTTGGGAGACTGGCACAACTCTGTTACAAGAAACAAGGGTGACGGACTGGGAGGGCCCTAAGAATTCCCGCTCTGATCAAGAGGACCTATGATTTGCAACAGAGCCCCAAGGGAGTGGACCGAGATG
The DNA here is from genome assembly GCA_016271365.2 of Neoceratodus forsteri. Lineage (NCBI taxonomy): Eukaryota > Metazoa > Chordata > Ceratodontiformes > Ceratodontidae > Neoceratodus > Neoceratodus forsteri. The sequence goes on along the minus strand of CM028129.1, from coordinate 1,198,762,680 downwards.
AACCAGTAGGGGTCATGTGGAAGAAGGATCCCGATTCAATGGTACTGGCCACTAATGCCCAGTGTACCGTTTAAGGGGAGGTCCGCCTCTGCAAACATGTCAAGAACAAAATACTGATGTTGGACATGCCAGACAATGGAAAATTGCTGGAAGGATTATTGATTAAGCCCAGCATCTTGCCAGCTCATGCTCATGCCTATGCACAATGAGTGATGGTCCAGATTCATAATGTGTCAGATTGGGAGATCCAGGTGAACAGAGATGCACCTAGCTACGGTACACTGTGCAGACAGTGCAGTGTTGCCCAGCAACAAACCCCTGGTAAGACAGATAGAGTGACTCCGACTTGTTTGATTTTGGTGACTCCCCATTGCCAGCTGAATGGAAGACTAGAATTAGCCAAAAACTAGCCCAGAGAGATCAAGTGTTTTTGTTGAAGGAATGGGATGTGGGATGTGTCCAGGGTGTGGAGCATCACATATTCCTGCACGATGAATGGCTATTTTGAGAGAGGTCTCGACACCTAGCCCCTGCAGACAGATGATGTGAGAAGACACTTGCAGGAAATGCTCACAGCTGGTGTGATACAAGAATCAAGGAGCCCATATGCTTCTCCCGTTGTGGTTGTGCATAAGAAGAATGGAACAGTATGAATGTGTGGATTATCGGACCCTCAACAGACGGACCATCCCTGATCAATACATCATGCCCTGTATACAAGATGCTCTGGATTGTTTGAATGGGAGCAAATGGTTCTCGGTGTTGGATCTTTGCAGTGGATATTACCAGATTCCGATGGCTCTGGAGGACCGTGAGAAGACAGCCTTCATCTGTCCTTTGGGGTTCTATGAATTCTTGAGAATGCCACAGGGGATATTGGGTGCCCCAGCCACCTTCCAGTGACTGATGGAACAAGCGGTGGGAGACATGAATTTGCTGGAATGCCTGGTGTACTTGGACGATATCATTGTGTTTGGGAGCTCCCAAGAGGAACATGAGAGTCAACTGTTCAAAGTACTAGACCGACTGGAAGATTTCAGCCTCAAGCTGTCCATTGACAAGTGCCAGTTTTTCCAAACCTCTGTGAAGTATGTGGGGCACATAGTGTCTACAGAGGGGATAGAGACTGATCCTAGTAAAGCTGAAGCCTTGATTACTTGGCCCCTACCCCACAATTTGAAAGAACTACAACATTTCCTGGGATTCTGTGGCTACTATTGTCGGTTTATAAAGGACTATTCCAAAGTGATTCGGCCACTCTTGAATCTTACTTAGGGTTACCCTCCTACCAATCAAAAATACAAAAAAGGGGCCATCAAAGAACCAGACAAAGCATATTTCTGCCCAGGTGAATTTTTCGGGTCCTGTTGGACACCTGACTGTGAAGCAGCTTTCCATGAAGTCATATACCAGCTCACCCATGCCCCCATCCTCGCTTATGCTGGTCCCACCAAACCCTATGTGCTTCATACTGATGCCAGTCTGCAGGGTCTAGGAGCTGTACTGTATCAAGGCCATGAGGATGGTTTGAGACCAGTGGCATTCACCAGTAGGAGCTTGACCTCGTCAGAGTGAAACTACCCTGTGCACAAGTTAGAGTTCCTTGCGTTAAAATGGGCCATTGTCGACCAGTTTCATGATTACCTCTATGGGGCAAAAATATTGATGAGGACTGACAATAACCCATTGACCTATCTACAGACTTCAGCTAAGTTAGATGCCACGGGGCACTGGTGGCTTTCTGCATTGTCAACATATGATTATGCTGTTGAATACAGATTGGGCCTGAATCATATTGATGCTGATGCCCTATGCCAAGGCCCATTTCCAAGAGTGACTGGGTCAGGCTGTCTGAACCTGACATCTGAGCATTGTGCCAAAAGTTCAATAGAAATGAACAGATGTCTACGGACACAGCGGACTGCTTAGCAGATTGTTTGGGCCCTCTGACACCTGCATACCGCTGTGTATTGCCACTTTCTGGTCTAGATATTAGTGCAGTACCTCAGTTTGACAACTGACAGCATTTAATGGGCTCAATCCTGAGATCCTATGATTCAGCCAACACTTGATGCCCTTTGTGCAGGAAAAGATGTGTCAAGTTATGTTTCTCTGATCTACGAACCACTTTATTGTTTAAAGAAGGCCCCAGGTTGAAGCTGCTTAATCAGTTGTTGTATATAGAGACAGTAGATCAGGTGGCCAAATAGACAAGCAACAATTGGTCCGCCCATAGCCTTCAAAGATTTGGTACTGAGGTCCTTCCACAATCATAGGCCACCTGGTATCAACCGGACCCTTGACCTAGTATGATCTCGATTCTACTGGCCCAAGATGGGGCCGATGTTGAGCACCATGTGGGACTTGGAGTCACTGCCTGCAGAGAAAAGCCCTGCCTCAGAGGGCTGCCCCTTGTCAACATTACTACCAGCACCCCAATAGAACTAGTCTGCATAGACTTCTTGAGTTTAGAGCCTGATCAGCGAAACATTGGCAATGTGTTAGTGGTTACAGAACCATTTCACATGGTATGCAAAGCTTTTCCCACCAAAGATCAAAAGCATCTACCCATGGCCAAGATGCTAGTGGAAAATTTCTTATCCACTATGGGGCCCCCTAGCGAAATCACTCTGATCAGGGCCGGACTCTGAGAGTCGGCTAATCAAAGAAATGCTTCTATATATGGGGTGTGAAATCAAGAACCACCCCTTATCACCCGCAGGGGATCCTCAACCAGAACGCTTAACTACGACCCTGCTAGACATGCTAGGCAATCTCCACCCAAAAGATAAGCACAAATGGAGCCAGCAGATTGACACCTTGGTACACGACAATTGCACAAAGAATGATGCTACCGGTTCTCTCCCTACTGCCTCATGTCACGGGAGAGAGGCCCAGTTGCTTATTGATGTCTGTTTTGGAGTTTCTCCCGATGGGTCTGAACCGAAGATTACGTGCAATATGTACAAAACTGAAAGCTCAATTGAACCATGCCTATCAACTGGCCCAGACAATGGCCGCCAAAAGAAATCTAGCCAACAAAGAAAGACATAATAGAAAAGTAAAGGCTCAAGAGCTTAGGCCTGGAGACTGTGTGTTGTTGCAAAATTTAGGATTGCATGGTAAACACAAAACTGCTGATCATCTTCCCCATGTCATAGTTGGAAAGTTGGATGATTTGCCAGTGTACAAAGTGAGCCCAGAGAATAACTCCAAAGCTGTCAAGACCATGCACCGTAACCACTTGCTACCTATTGGTCAAGTTATAATTGAGGCTGATCCCACCGAGATTGATTCCACTGGACCAGTGACTCATGCTGCTGCAAGAAAGAAACAAAGTCAGCCTGCCCCCATGGTTGCTGATTTAAGAGTTCCACCGCCACAGACCCAGAATGATAGTGACTGCCAGTCTAACTCGGATGACAGTGAATGTGATAATGCCTATTACCCCTCATATGAACTGAGTCAGTTGTTTGTGGAAATCCTATGTTGAATTTTGGGGATGAAGCTGGGCCTTCTGGATTGCTAATGCCCCAGCATCATCCTTGGAGCCAATGCTACCTGAAGGTTAAGTGCAAAGTATCACGTCTGAGGATGCTGAGTCTTTGTGTATTGTGGAACTGTATGATTTGTCTGAAGGAGAGGCTGATGGTATGAGTCTTTCTGGTGACATGCCAGAACTTGAGGAACACTATGAGAGTGTTGACAACCCCCCAGTGCCAGAATGTCTTCAAAATGAGCCAAGTGTTGTAGAAACAGAGACTACAGAGCAAGGGGCTGACAGTGCTCCCAGCTGGACAGCCCCTTCATGCAGAGGCACCCCCACAAGTGATGAAGCTCAAGACCATTGCTGAAAGTACAGAGACTGTGGTTGTTCAACCCAGAAAGACTGGCTGAGCTGTCAAGCCAGTGGTGCATTCAATTCACGATTCCCCGGGAGGCCAGTGGATTTGCCTCTCAATGTAGTCCACAAAGGTGTTTATGTCTCTCAGAACTCACTGCCCGTATTGAGCTTGATGGCCCATTCTAGGTTACTTGTCCTGCCCTCTCACCATGGTGCCCCTACCCCATCTAGCCCCAAGTTAGCTGATAGGAAGGCTCCCTCTGCATTGTTTAGAGTACAAGAAGTTATTACATGATTCTGTATAGTAATGTTCAATTTACCTGTGTGAAATATGCATAATGTATTGTCAGAATGGAAATGATATAGTGGAGTACATTGAAATGTACAATAAAATGACAAGTTATGCCAATTGATGAATCAGACAGTACTTGTACAGCATGCAAATGGTATAAATGTCTTGTATATATTGCATTTTCAATGTTATGATGGTACAGACTTGACGCGGACGCCAAGTATTCCCAGTCAGGGAAGGGTGTAACCCCCCCTACAAGTGGGGATTCCCAAAAAGTCTTCCTTGAGCTTGCCTAAATGCTCACTGCCAGGCTGGTGTCCTGTGTTTTAGCAGTTTAAATGTGATTACCAGAGCCTGTATAGCCTCTGTGTACTGTCTCTTTAAGAGCTGCCTGATTGCAGCTTAAGTAATCTTAGAGGGAGCTCTGTTGAAAGATGTTTCATTGACAAGCATTTAAACTAGCCAAAGGGGGGCACTGAAAAGGAGCAGGGAAATCCCAGCCTCCCCCCACAAAACACAGTAATTAGTGAGGTAAACACCAAGGTAGAGGAGTCATTAGGGAGCAGGACAGAGGTAAATGTAAAAAAGACAAAGGCAGTAAGGACAGGAATGGGGTTAGAAGGGGTAAGGTCATCAAAAAGTGGAGGGTGATGAGTACCAATGCCTGTAGTCTGTGTAACAAGCTCCCTGAACTAGTGGCCTTGATGGAAGAGGGTTGCCTGGATACTGTGGCAGTCACAGAAACATGGTACACAGAGAACCATGACTGGGCTATCAACATACCAGGATACACAATCTACAGGAGGGACAGGGAGGGTAAAAGAAGAGGAGAAGTAGCTCTCTATGTAAAGGAAGGGACCAAAGCAACAGAACTAAAGAGTAAACAGGGAGCAGATGAGGCACTCTAGGTCACTCTGGAGACAGGAAATGGCACCACAATCCACATGGGGGTTGTATACAGACCCCCATCTCAGGGGGAGGGAATTGACAAGGAAATGATAGAAGGCTTCCTTAGAATGGCAGAAAAAGGGGAGATATTGTTGATGGGGGACCTGAATATGCCAGATGTTAACTGGAGCACCTTTGCTACAGGCACATCCAAGAGCAGGGTCATTCTTCATGCCCTACAGGGGGCATGCCTCAGACAGCTAGATTGGAACCCACTTGGGAGGAAGGGAGCAATCTTAGACCTGGTACTCACAAATGGGGATGGAGAAAGAATCTCAGATTTAGAAGTGAGTAGCCATCTGGGAACAAGCGACCACCAAACAGTGTGGTTCATGATAAACACAGCCATACAATCAAGCCATACAAAAGCAAGAGTATTGGACTTTAGGAGGGCTAACTTTGGGAAAATGAGAGAGTGTCTCAGAAAAGCACTAGCAAAGAAGCAATAAGGAGGGGTGGAAGAACAATGGGGAGTAATCAAAACAGCCATCACAGAGGCAACAAGCCTTTGTGTAAAGCAAATCAACAAAACATAATGAAGGAAAAAACCGCTATGGTTCTCAAAAGAGGTGGCAGGGAAGGTTAAGCAGAAAGGGTAGCATCCAGGAAATATAAGGAAACACAGAAGGAGCAGGACAGAGAACTTTATCAGTTAAAGCAGAAAGAGGCTGGGAAGGCAGTCAGAATAGCAAAGGCCCAAACCGAGGAAAGAATAGCCAACTCTGTTAAGAAGGGAGATAAGACCATTTATAGGTACATTAGGGAGTGAAGAAAGACCAAAGGAGGGATACTGAGGCTTAATAAAGGGGATGGAATGTGGGTAGAGGGTGACAGTGAAAAAGCAGGGATACTGAACAAATATTTCTACTCAGTATTCACAAAGGAAGAGGAGGGGGAGGTACCTAAACCAAACAAGAGAAACACTTTGAAGATGGGGTCAATACCAGTCCATTTACAGAAGAAAGGGTTCTGAAAGAACTAATAAAATCGAAGGTGGACAAAGCAATGGGGCCTGTTAGGATTCACCCAATAATTCTAAAAGAACTAAGGGTAGAACTAGTGACACCGCTGACTACTCTCTTTAACAAATCATGGGAGGATGGGGTGGTACCTGAAGACTGGAGGAGGGCAGATGTGATTCCTCATCACAAAAGTGGGAGTAGCACAGAGGCAGGAAACTACAGACCAGTTAGTTTGACCTCAGTGGTAGGGAAAATGATGGAATCACTTCTGAAGGAAGAATTGTTGAGTACCTAGAGGCCAGTGGGGCACAGGACCCAAGGCAGCATGGATTCCACGATGGGAAGGTCATGTCAGATGAATTTTAATAGATTTCTTTGACTGGGTGACCAAAGTAGTAGACCAGAGAGGGCTGTGGACATGGCCTACCTAGATTTTAGCAAGGTATTTGATACAGTCCCACACAAGATTAATACACAAGTTAGCCAGCCTTGGAGTGGGTCCCAAGGTGGTAGCCTGGATAAAATTGGCTGAACAACAGGACGCAAAGGGTAGTAGTAAATGGAGTCTACAGTGAAGAAAGGAGGGTTACTAGCGGGGTACCGCAGGGTTCAGTACTGGGACCAGTCCTTTTTAATGTATTTATAAGTGACATTGCAGAGGAACTGGAAGGAAAAGTATGCCTCTTTGCAGATGACACAAAGATCTGCAACAGGGTTGATACACCAGATGGAGTGGAAAGGACGAGAAGGGACTTGGCAAGGTTGGATGAATGGTCAAATGTATGGCAGCTCAGATTCAATGCAAAGAAGTGCAAGGTAATGCACCTGGGAAACAAAAACCCAGGTGAAGAGTACACAATGGGGGGTGAGATACTGACAACAGTAAAAATGGAAAGGAACCTAGGGGTAATTATATCAGATGACCTAAAGGTGGGCAAACAATGTGAGAAGGCAGTAAGAAAGGCTGAGGGGATACTGGGACGCATAGGGAGAGGCATCAATAGTAGAAAACAGGAAGTTGTTACCCTCTGTACAGACAGTTGGTGAGACCCAACCTGGAGTACTGTGTACAGTTCTGGAGACCCCTTCTCCGCAAAGACATAGACAGAGTGGAGACTGTCCAGAGGAGGGCAACCAAAATGGTGCAGGGTACCCTTGAGGAAAGAAGGGAGAGAGGGGACATTATAGAAACTTTCAAGTACCTCAAGGGAATCAACAAAGTCCAAGAGGGCAGTATCTTTCAGAAAAAGAGATGTGCAAGAACAAGGGGGCACAATTTGAAGACAGATGGGAGGACAGCTCAGAGGTAATGTGATGAAGTATTTTTTCACAGAGAGGGTTGTGGATGCATGGAACAACCTCCCTGAGGAGGCTGTGGAGTCAAGAACAGTGGGGGAATTCAAGAATGTATGGGAAAGACATAAGGCAGTCCTAGTGGGAGGTAGTAGGAAGTAAGCTGTTGGTTAACTAGGATCTGCAGCTTATCTGTTAGGTAGGAATGGGCAGACTAGGTGGGCCAAGTAGTTCTTATCTGCCATCAAATTCTATGTAACTATTTACTGAAAATCATTTAGAGTGATTTATTTATTTAGCTTTTGTTTACCAGGTAAGCACTAGACAGTCAAGTGCCTATTTGCAGGTGCCACCCAGGAGAGTTACAAAGATACAGGCAATAACAGTACAGAGGCTAGCAACAAATTACACAAGGTACAGTCAGAATACAAGCAAGAAGGACCAGTAGAAACAATGTCAGGCATGGTACAGACAGGTATAAGCAAACAACTACAGTCAGGTAACAGGCAGTGAACAATTTAGTGGCAATTCAGTGTGAGGCATGACAACCCAGGAAGGGCAGCCAGGGAATTAAGACCAGTGTCAGCAGCAACAACATTTGTGATATTTGTTTATTTGTTATTTTTGGGATAAGTGCACACCTGCTGCCAGGATTTTCATAGGTGCATCACGGAGTGTAGGACGATGGGGGACAGAGGCAGCTTGATGCTTGTTTTAAGTAACCCCAGAGGGAGCACCTGAAGCAGCTATGGGAGGGGGCAGTTCTTACATGAGGAGGTAGGAGGTTCCAGGTTCTAGGGGCAAGAGCCACAAAGGCTCAATCTCCTGCAAGGGAGTGAGTCTTATGGACCATAAGTGCCTGGGATTCAGTGGACCTCAGCTGATAGCCAGAGGGGGGTGGGCTGGAGGAGGTCAGCAAGTGCCGGAGGAGTAGATGACCAGATGATGTTATCCATAAAGTTGCCCATAACGAATGATCGATGGTTACTAGGGGAGAGCCAACCCAGTCTAAAGTAGACAACAATGGGTGAGATGAGGGGCTGATAGAGCAAAGCGACATATGTTGTTATACGAGGTGTCCCATTTGGAGAGCCAGGCTTTGGGGGCATTCATGACGGAGGTGAGCCCATAGCAAAGTGAGGGGAGGAAGACCCCTTTTGCCAGGGCAAGTCTGGCAGCTGGGGTGAGACAACTTTTTGCTCTGTATGCGAGTCCCAGTTTGCAGTTAGTGGCCTTACAGGAGTTAAGTATGTGCAGGGAGAGATCCAGTTGGGGGTCAAGCGTCACCCCCAAATACTTAAACTATTTCACCACCATCATGGGGATGCCATCAGTGCCAACGACTCTGAGCTCAGCTGGGCATGCTCTCATCTTGGGAATGGAGCCGAATAACATCACCTGCGTCTTCTGAAGGTTGATGGCAAGTTTACTTGCCTTGAGCCAGGATTGGATGTGATCAAAATCAGAGTTGAGTCTAGAGTTTATGTCATCAATATTTTGTGAACTGGCGAGGAGCACCATATCATCAGCATATAGGGTAACATGTCCGAAGGTTGGGATTGAAGGCAGCTGGTTGATAAAGAGGGAGAACAATAGGGGGCCAAGGACCGACCACTGAGGTACCCCACAGCCTACTGGTGATAGCCTGGAAATGGCATTTTGGAACCTCGTGTACTGTTTCTTACCCGAGAGATAATTAGTAAACCAGGCTAGGATGGGGGGGGGGCCAAAAGACTGGAGAACAGAGCCCAGGAGGGTTTGATCAACTAAATTGAAGGCCTTGGACAAGTCGATGAAGACAGCCCCTGTGAGTTTGCCTTGATCAGTCGCAGTTCTGAGTTTGGAGGTGACCTATGCGAGGGCAGTGGAGGTGCTGTGTCCTTTTCGGAACCCATGCTGCTCAGGGGAGAGAAGGCCATAGGTTTGGAGGAAGAGGGCAATCTGGGAGGCCACTACTTTTTCGAGCAGCCTGTTAACTGCAGATAGAATCGCTATGGGTCGATAGTTCTTGAGTAATTTGGGATTGCCATGCTTGAGGACAGGGATCACACAGGCCACCTTCCAAATGGCAGGGACAGACTCCGATATGAGCGAGGAGTTAAGAATGTGGGAGATCGGACGGGCCAAGAAGGGGGCCCCCAGGTTGAGCAGTTTGGGCACAAAGTTGTCGTGCCCAGCACTGGAGTAAGGGGAGAGACCTACTAGAAGTTTCTGGGTTTCTTTGATGGAGACAGACTTAAAGTAGAAGGGAGGGAAAGAAGGGTGGGATAGAGCATCAGGAGTAGGACCCAGATCCTTTGAAATTGAAGGCACAGAGGTACAATCAGACAGGTCCGAGAACAGGCCATTAAAAGTATTTGCTATCGTGTGGGCATTATTGCAACTGACTCTGTTTATTAGCAAGTCAGGAACCTGCTGGCAAGCCGGAACATTTACGGTGTGTTTAATAGTGCGCCAGAAGCTCCTCGGGTTCTTGGCGGACACTTCGAGGAATGATTTGCAGAAATCTTTCTTTGCTGAGCGAATCGCCCATTTGCATGAATTCCTAAGTTGCCTGTAGACCTCAAAGTCAGATCTGTTCCCAGAGGCCTTATATTTTAGCCAACTTTTGTCCCTAAGCTTCATCAGGGCAAACAGTTCCCCTTGTAACCATTTTGTGACTGTGCCCCTCACTCTTCTTTTAATAAGTGGGGCATGTCTATCTTGTAATGGGTAAAATGGTTAGAAGCTGTCAAGAGCAACCGAGGGTCAGGGTCTGCATATACTGGGGACCAGTCCGTCAGGCTGAGGTCGGTATGGAAGTTGTTTAAGTCAAAGTTTGAGTAATCTCTTATCTGTATGACTTTTGGTGGGACCCTGGAATTAAGAACCTTCCAGATATGGTTTGTAGGGGAATGGTCCGAGATCGAATCGGGGAGGAGGCCAGAGGCTGATATTTGGTCTGGCCTATTACACAGCATCCAGTCAAGCAGAGAGCCGTTTTCCCCGGAGGAAGAGGGTCTGGTGGGTTTGGCGATGAGTTAGCTGAGGGCAAGGCCAGATAGAAGGGGTTCTTAGGTTTTTGCATTCCCACTCAGCCAGTTGAGGTTGAAGTCCCCAAACATTAGGAGTTCACTAGTCCTCTCCTTGGGGCTGAGGCAGTCAAGGAGATAGGAGAGGCCACAAACACCACCTTTTGGTGGATTATATACACAGGCCAGGTGAAGCTTCTTAGTGTTACCTAATAGGAAGAGGGCATGTATAAACTCACAAGAGGGAGGGGTGGGGTATGTCAGTCACTTTTAGATGAGATTTGTAAAACAGCAACAACCCACCCCCATGTTTTATACCTGCCCTGTCCGGTCTGATCACAAGGTAGCCAGGGAGAGCACAGGCAGAGTCGGGGTGTGCAGGTTTGAGCCAGGTTTCGGAGACCCCGAGGATGTCTGATTTGTAGTAGGTGGCCCATGCCATTAGATCTGAGTGATTGGCAAGGATGCTATGAATATTGAGGTGGGCAATCTTTAGGCTCTTTATCTTCTGCCACAGAGGAGGCGACATGATAAGTTGAGAGGGGTTCGGTAGTAGGTTTAAGGCTATAACCGCAAGCACCAGTCAGCTGGGTTAGGAAGCAGCCATAGTAAGTGAGATCAAATAGTAATTTTGCTGTAACTGATTTGGTAGGATAAGGACTGGGGCACTACAGACAGGGTTCAGTTTAAATTGGGCTTGGTATATGCAATTTGTTTGGCCACCACAGGGAGGTCAGTGGAGAGTGGAACAGACTGAACACAGTATTATTTTAGTTCAGAGCAATTTATTACCACAGGTTCCTAATTAGGACAGGGCATGGGGCCATGACGAGCTAAGCTTGTTTTGGAATTGTTTTGCAGGCTTTTTCCCCCGCCTGCTCTGACGAGGCAAGCTGCAGCCTGATTAGGAAGGAAAAAGGTCCTGCCTTTCAGCCATCTAATGAGGATAGAAGGGAGAGAAAAGTGAGATGCGACCACTAGTGGAGAAGGCTGAGAACCTGCAAATGGGAAAGTGAGCTGATAGGTTATAGAGCTCACGTGATCTCAGCTATATAACTAGATGTTCACCAAGGGCGGTGGTGGGGGTGCTGGGGAGTGGGCGCACAGCGCCAGTAGAAGCTACTGCAAGTTCAGAAAGTGGGCGCAGCTGTGCTCCGTGCATCCGTTTCGTCTTTGTTCCCTGGGAGTCGAGTCAGCAGGGGTCCGGCTTGGGGGGGAGGGCAAGGCAAACGAGGGCCCTCACGACCACCACAGCTAAGAGAGGAAGAGAAGAAGCACCGAATTTATACACAGCTAGGCAGAGGGAGGGGCTGAGAAAACAGATCGTGCACAACTGTACTGATTCAAATGGGCCTGGACTAGCTGTTTGAGCTCCCAAATACCTTGTGTGAATTAAATTAAATTAAGGCTCCTGAGGCAAACGGAGACTTTCAGCAGCTTAGTTTAGACAATATTTGCTGTAACTTATGCTGTGTAAATTAATAAGGCACCTGAGGCAAACGGAGACTTTAGCAGTTAGTTTAGTCAATATTTGCTGTAACTTATGCCGTGTAAATTAATTAAGGCACCTGAGGCAAATGGAGATTTTGTACAGCCTGAATTAACTTCTCTTAAGGTTCCTAGGCAGTCGGAGAAGTTGCAGTACAATCTGAGCAGATTAAGAGTGTTACAAAACTATCTTCACTACTCTGGCAACTTTAATTTAGCAAGTTCTTTAAAAATGGTGCCAAAGATCCAGGAGCCTTTGTCCTCTACTACCAAGTTCAGAGAAGTGGGCGCAGCTATGCTCCATGCATCCGTACCTGTCTTTGTTCCCTGTGGGGAGTCGAGTCTGCAGGGGTCCGGCTTGGGGGGAGGGCAAGGCAAACAAGGGCCATCACGACCACCACAGCTGTCTTTGTTCCCTGCGGGGAGTCGAGTCGGCAGGGGTCCAGCTTGGGGGGAGGGCAAGGCAAACAAGGGCCCTCTCGACCACCACAGCAATGCTAATGTAGTTTGTCTAACCTTCGTTCTTTGTGCAAGGACTGTTTTGTTTGTCTCCATTATCTTGGTCCTGGACTAAATTGGACCAATCAGTTCTGGTGGGACCTAAAATGTAGCCGGACTACAGGAGCTGTCTGAATTCAAAATCTGTAGGAACTGTGGTTTGAGCTTTTTGCGCCTTTTTTGCAACTGAAAGGGGGGCTCTTGCTTTGACTGACAGCCAAATCAGCCAACCAAATCTTTTGGATATTGGGGAAGTCCCGGGCTGCTTGCAGTTTTCAGTTAGTTCTGAGCTGGGAAGTGAAATGAGAGGAGCTGAAGTGATTTTGGGCAGCAATCCTGAGTGGATTCACATGGGAAAACTGTAAAAGGGCTGAGAGTTTGGCCTGCATGTCTGCCTGCTGCTCCTGAGAGGGAAAGAAGAGAATTATTTTGGACTAAATCCAAGTTTGTGTGACTAAAGTAAGCTACTGAATTGGGCCAGGCTCAACCTGAAGAAGACCAAAGATTTTGCTGAATGCGATCGGCCTGTCAGGAGTTCCAGCTACCCCTAAGCTCCAGGCGTGCAGAGACTTTGCAATTGTGACCAGGGAGCACTTTGCCTGGTACAGTAGAATTCCTGTACATGTAAATATGCTATGAGCTGCTAGTAGGTTGTGAGTTAGTGCCCTACTGTGTGAGCTGTGTTCTGCTTGCTGGAAGCTGTATCCAGCCCAAAAAGGACTACATCAGAATTTGTCTCCATGTGGTCTGGGCCTTGCCAGACTGGCCCAGCCAGACTACCCACTGCACACAGAGAAGCCATCGACAGAGACCTGCCTGAGGATCAGCCCCTGCTCCATGCTTGAACAGGAACCACGTTGGCACTCATTTGGGCCCTGCTTCTCCTGGCATTCCAGATCAACCACTCCAGTCTCGATTTTGATCCAGCCTGTGTCCAGTCTTGGGTATCGTGAGTAAATACCAGGGTAGCTCCCTGCAACAACAGCTTAATCTGAGTGTGTCATCTGATTGTCTTGTTGTTTCATTTCCTTTACGAACTGAGCCCTCTGACTCCAGATTACAAATATTGTGTACTGTGCATGTTGTGTATTCCATCACAGGGCCCCAACCAGCTGCAACCCCGGGCATCGGTCCTGGTTAGCCCATCTCTTCTCCACCTGGGTACCCAGAGGTGGACTGTGTGGGGGGACTCAAAGTGCATGCATAACTGCTTGATTGATATAACCTTTAAGCTAAGTAACCTGATTTTGCCCCTCCCTTGTTCAAGTCCCCTGAATAAATCAGATCTAACTTTTTCTGTATGTAATCTGACTGTGGTTCCAGTTTGTGCTCAAAATACTGTACTCTTGCTATTTGCTGTGCATAACCTTGTTTTACAGGGGGTCCCATGGTCGAGCCAGAGGAACCAGCCCTGGTGGTAAGTGCAAACAGTGTGGGTACTTGTGTGGTGTACCCAGGGTATTGTGAAAGTGATTATTGTACAGTGTTCAGGCCACCAGAGGGGAAAGAGGGGGGTTACAGTGTCCCGGAGGGCTGTGCCCAGGTTAGCTTGACCACTACCAACCCTGACCTCTGGGTGGAGGCACCTGTTTAAGAACTCAGGCCCCTTAACCTGCTACTAGCCAAGCAGGCAGGGTAGTAGCCTTGTGATAGCGCCACATAGGGGTTACACCTAGAGTACTGTGTCCAGTTCTGGAGGCCGTGGATCAGAAATTATATAGGCAGGGTCGATGCAGTCCAGATGAGGCCAACTAAAATGGTGCAGGGGTTTCATAAGAAATGATACGAGGAGAGACTGAAGGATCTCAGTATGCACACCTTGGAGGTGAGGAGGAAGGGGGGGCATGATAGAGACCTACATGTACTTCACAGGAGTGAACAGGGTACAGATGGGGAACCTGTTTTAAATGAGGAAGTGTAGCAGAGCAAGAGAACATGAAATGAAGCTAGAAGGGGGGATGTTTAGGAGGGATATGAGGAAATACAACTTTACTGAAAGAGTGGTGGATGCCTGGAACAGCTTGCCACCAGAGGTAGTGGGGGGGGAGCAGTCGGGGTTTCAAACATGTACTGGATAGGCATAGCATAATTATGATAAATAAGCAGGAAAGGGGAAGGGTTGTCAGAGACCAGTTAGGGTTTGTAGGGACAGAACAGGCAAGAAACATCTAGGTAGATTGGGTAGGACAAGCAGTCCTTTTATGTTGACAAAGTTTGTTTCTCTGTTTCTATCCTATCCTATGTTTCCTAGCTGTGCTGGCTCTAGGCACCAGCAGTGCTTCTAAGAAGGCTACTGACCTAGCCTGCCCCCTACAAACCTGCCCTAACACTCTAAACCTGTCCTGCAGTGTCTCTACCATGCATCCAGCTAGGTCATTGCTACCTAGGTGGATGACCACGTGCAGCTTTCCCCTTATGCCCTGTGAAAGTTGGCCTATCATTGGGCCTATGCATTCTGCTGTCATTCCTGGGATGCACACTATTCCTGTACCTTGCTGAATCCTCCTTCCTAGCCCATCTACTTCCTTTCACTACTGAATCCCTTATTACTATGACTTTACCACTGCACACCCCTTCCCCTCCCCCTACCGATTCCCCCATCCTACTACCACCACCCTCCTGCTACATATCCCTCTCCCTCATTCCCCTCCACATGTCTGCCTATTGTCCCCTTTGCATTCTCATCTGCTCCCACTGCCTCCCCAATTCCTGTTGAACCTTGACCTCCCTGTGTCTCCACCCCATCTCTTCTTTAGTCCCCTAGTATTTCTCTGTCTGCCCTTACCATACCTCTTCTTCCACCTCCTGTCCCTCTGCAGCTTCTCCTGAATCCCCACTACAGACCAGTTACCCCTCTGCTATCTGTGCCCCATCTAGGTCACCCCGTCCCCTGTAGTGCTTATAACTTACTTTTTTTTAAATTATTGGGCAGAGATTGAGCTGGTGGGGAGGAAGCAAGCAGACAGCCATGTCAGGGAGTGACTGAGTGAGTGGAGGGGTGGAGGAGTGAGCAAGCAAGTGGACAGTCTATTATAATTAAAAACAAATCATAAATTAAGAAGTGTGTCATGGCAAGAAAAAACAGTGAATATACAAGAAAATTGGGGGGGGGGGGCAGTGACCAACAGTATAAGTTACTCAATTTAGGGGACTAACTGCATGAAAAAAAATGTCAGTTTAAAAATGTAAATTCAGTGTAGATGGCATATAGATATGGAACACACCGTGCCCTGGTTAGTAGGGGCATGTTTTTAGCTCTTGGTTTTTCTCTCCTAAGACCATGGCTAGAACCAGGTTTTGACCAGTCAGGGCACAGAGATTTGCTTACCCATTCAATATTTTATAATTTTCCACCTGTTTCACAAATATTGTCAGATAAAAACCAACAAACTATGCTTGATATATTGCTTTGAAAGTTGTGTACAATTCAGTTTCATAGAACCTTCTATGGCAAAAATTGGCTTTCTGTGACTTGACCATGCTATAATTACATGATTTGGAAACTTCATGAAAATGTTTGGACTCAAATTTGCTAGAGACAATGGAGAGCTATCTAAAATATTTTACACAAATAAAGCTGTGGGGTAAGGATGTATGCTAGCCCCATTTTTATGTTGGCTCGCTAACACAGAGCCAGCCAACATATTGCATTAGTAGCAGATTTGGAGGTGGTCACTGTTGGGGAATTCAGGGCACGCATCAGTAGGTGCTGCCCCTCATTCCCCAATAAGCCAGCATGCAGGCACCACCAGGAATACATAATGTGGTGGGCACATCTAAGGAAAGGTCCGCGTAATGAGAGCAAAGCTCATCATATGCAGCAGCACCACCCGATGTACCTTCCTGAGTGAATTATTAAGCGTAAACATGGCGGCACACTGCCTGCCACAATGCCGACTCGAGGTGCCCAATCCCCCTGTTGGCATGCCCTGACTCTGTTTATGTGCTGATGGGAAACCACTCCCAATCAGCATAATGCACCCCAATTTGTTATGTGCCGAGGTGCCAGTCCCCTCGGCTCTTGCCCCCCCCTTCAGTATGTGCCGATGGGGGTGCCCAATCCCCTGTCGGCTAGCCCCCCCAAACACTCAGGTGACACACTGGGAGCCTACCCCAGCATGCCAAATGCCCCTGTAAAAAAAAAAAAAAAGTCCTGTGATGTTTTTTTTTTTAACCTCTAAAAGAAGAAAATGGTCCCTCATGGTCTGTCAAGCTCCCTGCCTCAACCCACACCCACTATCTGCGCATGCTGCCTCCCCACTGCCCCTTCACCCAACACTTACCTCCAGAGTCCTGCGCGACAATCTTCAGTGGACCGGAACACGCCTGCACTCTTCAAAGCTGACCGGAACTGAAGAAATGCCAGTGAACTGTAATGGCATAAATAGGGTTTTTCAACTTTGTTACTTATCTCAGGCATTTTTTGGAATGTTTGCACCATATTTTCAACATGGGGTTATTGGGGTCCCTCCTCATGAATTCAGTCACTGTCATGTTGTTATTCGGTTCCAAAAGGTGATTTTTGCAGTCACTGCATGGAATCACCTTTCAGGACCTAGTAAGGAAATGACAGTGCCACTGTTCATGAGGGGGGCTTTCAAAAAGCCTATGATGCAAATTTGGTGAAACAAATCAAAAAAATAACTGTTTTACGAGCGTGCATTGTGCTGTTTCCTATTGCACACACTTAACTTCTAAATTTGTATTATTTTTCACTCCAGATTTTCAATATTGGTATTTTCCACATTTCTTATGAACAGTCATTTTACATATCCTGGTCAAATGTGTTTTGCACGTCTGGTGCAGAATAGAGGTCGCTGTGTGAAATCAGTTTTTGGGACAGTTTGAGAAAATGACAGTGACACTGTTCATGAGCAGAGATCCTAAAAGGCCTATGCTGAAAATTTGGTGACGAAAGTCCATAAAATGACTATGTTACAAGAATGCATTGAGCAGTTTCCACGCACCCTTGTAACTTTGCAAATTTACTATATTTTCATGCCACAGTTTCAACACTGGCATTTTTCCACACCTCCTTATGAACATTACAGCTGTCATTTTTCACAGCCTGCCCAAAATGTGTTTCTGCACCTGTGGCGCACAATGGCATGGTCGCTGTGGGAAATCAACTCTTGGGACAGATTATTAAAATAACAGCATCACTGTTCATGAGGGGAGGTCCCAAAATGCCTATGTTGAAAATGTGGATAAAAAAATCCCCAAAATAATTGGTTACGGAAGTGTGTTGCACAGTTTTATGCATGGTCATGACTTCACCAATTTTCATATTTTCTCCAGATTTTCAACATTGCCATTTTTAATGCTTCCTCATAAACAGTACAGTTGCATTTTCCAAATCCTGCCCAAAATGTGTTTCATCTCTGTGTCACCAAATGGCAGAGCCACTGTGCAAAACCACCTTTCAGCTAACAAACTGATTATGCCTCTTTTCATGAGGTGGGGTCACAAAAAGCCTACATTGAATATTTGGACTGAAAATACCAACAAACACCTACAACCTTAGGGTTTCCAACTGTAACATCCCACCCTGTAGAGATTGCCAGGCATCAGGGGTGTGACTTGGGATCATTGGCTGTATTGCTTACTCCATTCCACGCCCACCCCCACCTTGCAGCCAGTGGTAGGCATCGAGGTGTGCCTTGGAGTGTTCGGCCCTAAAGTTCACCCCATTCTCCTATGCTGTACCCGTCTCAGTGTATTTCCTTATGGAATGGGGTAAGTGTAAGGCCCAAAGATCCCAAAGCACACCAGTGTCTACAGGGTAGGGTGAGGCTCATTTTCCTATACTGCACCTGTCTCAGTGTATTTCCTTATGGAATGGGGTAAGTATAAGGCCCAAAGACCCCAAAGCACACCACGACAGTTGTCAGTGTCTACAGGGTAGGGTGAGGTAAAATGGCATGAGCGTTATAGCTGATGCCCCAAAGGCACACCCCAGCACCTGTCAGTCTCTGCAAGGTGGGGGTGGGGTTGACATCAGTTCCATACTTCACTGCCATGCCTATTATGCATCTCTAACTCCTGCACTACCAGTGCCAATGCCAGCAAGACAACATTCGGCATTGACAAATGCTTGTCGAAATATATTAGTTATTTATTTGTTTATTTGTTTGTTTCAAATGTTTTCCCAAGAAGAACATACTGAGCAGATATCAGTTCATTTCACAGGGAAAAATACTCATAAATTATGCATGAAAACACCTCAACAATCCTAGTTTTGTTCCACCTAAAATTCAAAATGAATGTACAGTGGTTTACAGATGGCATTGTCTTAATCCTACTTTCACAAAAGGGCCTCTATAAGCAGCTTGATAAATTACAGGAATTATGCCCTGTGAACTAACCAGTTATCAGTGACAGTAGATCTAAAATCACTGCAGAATGACCCAGCTCAGATATGTAGAAATACAAATTAATTGTGGACTTTGTAGGTCAAGTTAAATTTTATAAGTACCTCCATTTATGCAAAGTTAATAATCTAAGGCAGAAGAAAGCATCTAGATTAATTAATAGTAAAAATAAACACATCTTTGTTGCTATGGCAAGGTTCCATAGAATGATTGGTGGCAACAGCATCCAGGGAATGATTACAGTAATTGAAACAAAATTAGTTGCAAATTATATATGCCTCAGAATTGTGGGGGCATTCCAAACCTGGACTCATCAGAAAGAACAGTCAATAATGCATACAAATCTATGTTAGGTCTCCCTCCTTCAACCCATTTAGAATTAGTATCAGCAGAAATTGGCACCTTCTCCTTTCCATCATTAATCAATAAAGCAATCCTGTTGTACTGGTGAAAAATAAACCATCACAGTATGGAGACGAATGACTGAGCAAATTGTGTCTGACAGAAATGATCCACTATAACACACCAAAAATGGGCTGCTGAAGGGTCAACTACTGTATGCTGAAAGGTCAGTTAATTTACTTTTACATTGTAATCTTTGGCTTCTTCCACAGATTACAAACTAAAACTTTTTTTTGTTAATGCTTTTTCTCCCCAGGGTCCTCTGCTGGTTGCCTTCTGATGTCCCCTCCTGTGCCAAGCACCAGGTATCAGATCCCTTCCCCTTTCAACCCCTATGACTTACCCTTTATGGCAGAGGGTGGGGAGACCTCTCAACCCACCAGACCGGATCCAGTTTATCGGGGAGACATCTTCCCAGGTGGCACCGTGGGGGGGGGTTGGCAATCGTCACTCTTCTGCAGTAGAGGACTCCCTTGTTTTCCATTTTCTCCCTTTTTTGGGGAGGAGTGGAGTGTGCAATCATGCTGACAGTGGCAAAGTGCATACTCCTCCAGGCATCTGCCCCATCCCCCACCCACATCTTCAGTGTTGGCAAGCTGCCCCCCAGCCTCCATTAGGGGGAAAGTGTTCACCAACTGCTGGCATCCGCCCCCTCCCAGAAGGAGAGCAGTCCTTAGGATGCTCAATCCTTCTCTGCCCCTGCCAACCCCTAGTGGCCCATGCCCATTCCTGAACACAGTTCGCCAGTGTGGTGCAAGGTGTGGCGTCCAGTGCCTCAACCCTCAGCATCATCGGCTGGCCCTACAAACTAAACGCTTTAAAACAGAAACTGAAATAAGAATACCTTCTATTGAGAAACAGGAGAAACTAGACATGAGAAGTATAAATAAAAATACTATAGATGATAAGCCTAAGTAATAATAATCAGTGGTTAGCCAAAAAAAGAGTTATAAGGAGTTGAGCCATACAGTATCTCAATATAATAAAATAACCTGTACTTAGACATACAATAATATAACTTAGATCTGAAATCTTCAAAAGTAACCTTATTAGTAATTGAGAACACGTTGATTTATTTCCGTCCCCACACTACTGTATATATGTGGGTTCAGTTTGCCTGAAGATACAAAACATATTATATTAATGTAGCCTTTGGTAATGTGAATTAAGGAAGCTTAGGGACAAGTTCTTGCAAATATTTATCTGACATCCAATGAAACTATTACCATCTTCCTAAAAACTTAATATAGGATATCTTGAGATGTTAAACATATATTTTTTGTATGTGCTGGAGAAATAAGGAGGAAAAAACAGTACTGCTTAAAATCTATATAGAAAACAAAATTTTAGAGTTTTTGGATAGGAAATCTCTTTTTGGTTATCCTTTTTGTGTTTTCTAGCTCTGGCTATTTTAACTGAAGGAACATATTTAGTTGAAATTTGTGTAATAAAATTAGGACACAAATATTGCATGCTACTTGGTAGAATGTTTTACCACCAATTTCTTTTTATTCTGTGAAAATGTATGCAACATTTGTAAACCTGTCTGTAAGCTGATTGTAAAGGCTAATGAGTTAATCAATAAAACTGAAGTTGGAAACTGAAAATACATGTTATACTGGCCCAGCATCTGTTTTCAGGTAGAGGACTCAGTAGCCCAGTGTGCCACGTACATAGAGCATCTAAAAGCAAATCCAAAGGACCCCATGGTGATGAGGAAGATGTCAAAGTGACCTAGCAGGGTCTGGGATCAGAATTGTTATGTGGGATGCCAAATAGTATCTCATAATCATGGACAATAACAACTTGTATTTTGAGGTGATCTAGTTACAGAATACCAAGGCTAGTATGGTTATTTACCATTTCAAATCCATTTTCATCACACATGCTATTTGTGTGGAACTGATGACTGACGATGGACCACAGTATACCGCAATAGAAAGAAACATAGAAGTTGCCATCAGATAAGGACCTCTTGGTCCACCTAGTCTGCCCTATTTTCCCTACCTACCATGCCACCGCAGACTCTACTCGATCGCTAGTCTTTTCCCCCTCCTTGCTTTATTTCTAACGTTCCCTTGTGTCTATCCCATGCATGCTTGAATCCTGCTACCATTTTAGTACCCAACACCTCCACTGGGAGGCTGTTCCAGGCATCCAACACCCTTTCCATAAAGAAGTATTTCCTCACATCTCCTCTGAATCTCCCCCCTCCAGCTTCATAGCATGACCCCTTGTCCTTGAGCATCTTTTTTATGTAAAATGCTAGCCTCATGTACATTATTAATACCTGTGAGGTATTTGAACGTTTCTGTCATATCCCCCCTTTCCCTCCTTTCCTCCAGATAGTACATATTTAATTCCTTGATTCTTTCCTCATAGGGCTTTTGTTGCAGGTTCTGCACCATTTTGGTTGCTCTCTTCTGCTGTGCCTCCACCTGATCTATGTCCTTTAAGAGATGGGGCCTCTGAAACTGGGCACAGTACTTGAGGTGGGCCCTCACCATCGATCTGTGCAGAAGTAACACTACCTCCCTCTTTTTGCTGGTGATACCCCTCTCTATGCACCTGAGCATCCTGCTAGCTTTCACCACTGCCTTATCACATGCTTTGCTACCTTTAAGGCTTCATAAATGATTATCCCCCCCAGTCCCTTTCCTGTTTTGTGGTTGCCAATACCTCCCCATCCAATTGGTACATTGCCCCGGGTTTCTGTGCCCCAAGTGCATGATTTTGCACTTTTTTGCATTGAAACCCAGTTGCCAAACCCTTGACCAGTCTTCCAGCTTTTTCAGGTTGTCCCTCATTTTTTCCACACACACCCCCATGTGTGCACCCTGTTGCATATTTCTGTGTCATCCATGAGTAGGCATACTTTCCCTTCCAGTCCTCCTGCAATGTCACTAATAAAGACATCGAAGAGGAACAGGCCGGGTACTGACTCCTGTGGCACCCTGATGGTCACCTGGCCTTCTTCAGAATAAACTCCATTTACCACCACCCTCTGATTCCTGTTGCTTAGCCAACTTCTTACTCATTTTATTACTTTTGGACCCACTCCTAGGCTGCCCAGCTTGCTCACCAGTTTTCTGTGTGGAACGGTGTTGAAGGCTTTACTGAAATCCAGGTAGGCCACATCCATCACTCTACCCTGATCCACTTCCCCTGGTCACCCAGTCAAAGAACTTGGCCAGGTTTTTCTGGCAAGATCTCCCCTCTATAAAACCATGCTGCCTTGGATCCTGTAATCCACTGGTCACAAGGTATTCCTAAATCCTTTCCTTCAGTAGTGATTCCATTACTTTGCCCACCACCAAAGTCAGGCTGACAGGTCTGTAATTTCCTGCCTCCTCCCTTTTACCACTTTTGTGAAGTGGGACCACGTCTGCCCTCCTCCAGTCCCCCAGAACTTCCCCCGTATCTAGTGATAGGTTGAACAATGTCAGAGGTGCAGTCAGCACCTCCTTGAGCTTCCTTAGCATCCTAGGGTGTACCCCGTCAGGCCCCCACTGGCTTGTCCACTTTCAGTTGTGCTAGTTCCTTGAGGACTCTCTCTTCCTTTAATGCCCTTGTCCCTTATCTGTGGCCCATCACCTACCCCTTCCTCCATAAATACTGAACAAAAGTATTTGTTCAGTAATTCTCTTTTATTCTCTTCTACACAAACCCCTCCTTCCCCTTTCGTCCTTACTATCCCTCCTTAGGTCTTTCTCTTTTCACTTATATACTTAAAGAAGGTTTTATCTCCCTTTTTTACTGACTTGGCAATATTCTGCTCCATTTGTGCATTTGCACTCCTAACTGTTTTCCTGCCTCTCTTTGTTTCTCCTGATATCTCTCCCTATCCTTCTTCTTCTGTGCACCTTGTACCTTCAAATGCTAAATTATTTGCCCTTACTTTCTCCACCTTCTTTAGAGAACCATAGCAGCCTATTTTTTCTCTTGCCCTGTTAACCTGACTGACACAAAGGTTTGTTGCCTTTTCAATGCCCTCCTTTATTTTGCCGCTGTTCCTCAGTTCCACCCAGTTTCTCTATCCTTGCTAGGATGTCCTGAGGCATTCTCCTGTTTTCTTAAAATCAACCCTCTTGAAGTCCAGGACCCTCGTTTAGTGTGGTTTGATTCTGGCACAGTCTTTATATTGAACCACACTGTATGATAATTACTGGTACCTAGGTAGCTTCTCACCATGATGTCAGCAACACTGTTTCCATTTGTCAGTACGAGGTCCAGTATTGTCCCCCCTGCAATGGGTGGATTCCTTAACTAGTTGCCTGAAGAACACCCCTGCAGAGAGTCTAGGATAAACCTACCACAGCTGGAGGCTCAATCCATGTCTGGTAGACTGAAGTCCCCTGCTAGCAATAGCTCCCTCTTGCCATCCTTGAATTGCTTCCAGCATATCCTTTTCACCTCCCCCATGCTGGAGGTCTGTAGATTATTCCTGTGTGAACAGCATCCACATTCCGTGTCTCCAGGGTGACCCATATTACGTCTGCTCCTCTCTGCTCCCCTGTATTTCTATAGCTTTTATGTTTTCCCTCACAAAAGCCAACTCTCCCCTTTTTACCTACCCTGTTCCTTCTGAATAGACAACCTGGTATGGTTGCATCCCAGTCCTGGTTTCATTACATCAGGACTTGGTAATTGTGACTATGTCCAGGTCTGCTACCATGATGGCCTCTAGGTCTGTAATGTTATTGCCCAGACTTCGAGCATTTGCACACATGGCTCTAGAAACATAGAAACATAGACTTTGATGGCAGATAAGGACCGCTTGGCCCATCTAGTCTGCCCATTTCCTACCTAAGGATAGGCTGCATTATATTGCCACCCCCCACCTCATTTTACCCATTTACCCTCCTTAATTTCCTCCACTATTCTTCTTATTACTCCCTTCCCTTCTACCACTTGGATTCTTATGTTAATTGTACCTTTTGGGATTTCTCTCCTCCGAATTCCCACTACTGCCCTGTAAGCCTGCTGGAGGGAGAACAGTTTATGTCTTCCTCCCTCATTCCACCTCCCCTTGGCTAGTTTAAATGCTCACCAATGTAGCATTTAAACCGTTCACTCAACATCGCAGTTCCCTCCTGGATGGATGCAAGCCATCACTGCTGTACAGCCTTTATCCTTCCAGGTGGAGCCCCAGTCACCAATGAATTTGAATCCTCCTCTCTGCACTCTTTCTTCAACCATACGTTTGAAGTTCCTGGTGTGGAAAATCCTGTCCTCCCCCTGTCACAGACAGGTAGCATCTCCGAGAAGGTCACAGATCATGCTAATGGCCACAACCCTCCCTAATTCCATGAAGTCCTCCGGAACTATTTCTGGTGCATCCCTAACCAGGTCATTAGTCCCCAGATGGACAGTAATGTCCAGCTATACCTCCCTTCCTGCTCCCTCAGCAATCCCGTGGATACTCTTTCCATCCCTTCGAGCCGTGGTACTGGGAAGGCACCTAACCTCCCTCTCCTCATTCCTACCTGCCCCCAACTGTATCCCCCTCATTATGGAGTCCCACACCAGATTCACTTCCTCCTCCTCCTCCTCCTCTGGGTTCCTATGTTACTATAGACCTCAATATGTATACACTTGAAGAGAGGAGGGAATGTGACAATATGATAGAGACCTTCAAGTATGTTAAAGGCTTGAACAAAATGCAGGAGAGTGATATCTTTCAGTACAAGAGTTGTACAAGGATGAGGGGGCATGATATGAAGTTGGATGGGGGCAGGATAAGGGGAAATGTGAGGATGTTTTCGTTCACAGAGAGGTGGTGGATGCTTGGACTAGCCTACCACAGGAAGTGGTGGGCGCTAACAAAGTGGGGGAATTCAAACATGCATGGGATAGACTAAAGGGAACCCTAGATTTGGGGAAGAAAAGCAAAAGCCAATGACCAAATAAGGTCAGTGGCTGCTGATGCAGGCAGGGGATACGGGCAGACTAGGTGGGCCTAGCGGTCCTTATCTGCCATTATCTACTATGTCACTAAGTTATTATGTTACTGTAGACCTCTGCCATCCCCTTAGGGTCTCCACTATGGAGGACCCCCATATCCACTCTGATCACTACTTTGGGTGCATCTGTGGGACATTCCGTCCCGGCCAGTGCGGAGGAGTTTCATAGTGCCTGCACTCCACCACCCACACCCTCCCTGAGCCCACCATTGTCCAGCTATTGAAAGGTTTATAAAGGAATGGAGATTTATGTATACTGGCCAGCCTGTACTATGCAAAGTCAAATGGGTTGGTGGAAAAATATGTGCAAATTGGAAAGGATATTCTGACCAATGACATGGAAAGCTATCAAGATCCTTACCTAAGATTGCTTAATAATCATAACACCCTAATAAATGGTATGGTGTCAGCCGCTCAACTGCTAATGAGCAGACAGCTCAGATAAGCGTTACCAGTATCAACATCTGCCCAGCTCTCAGCCAAAGTGCTACCAACATTTACTGTGAAGAAAATGATGCACACTTTGACGTGTACGCAAAAGATTGACATTAATCAGAGCCCATTAATCAGGGCTCAAGAGTTCAAAAGCCTTTACTACCTGAAAAAGCTGTCAGAGTTTAACAAGAAGATGGGAACTGGATGCCTGCAAAAGTCATGTGAATCATGGATACTCCATTATCATATATGATCCAAACTTCAGATGGACAGCTTTACAAGGAAAATATGAGACCTCTATGAACAGACAATGGGTGCATTTCTGAAGGTATTCAAAATCATGAATCAGTGTCAGGAAAGCACATATTAAAACTATATGTCCATATCTATCTATCTATCTATCTATCTATCTATCTATCTATCTATCTATCTATCTATCTATCTATCTGTCTATCTATCTATCCCCTACTACGTAATTACCTGTGAACAACTTAATAACACATTAATAACCAACAAACACACTAGGAAGCACCTTATCACTACTTTATTAACATAACAATCACCTTAACATGTAACAACCACCTCATTAGTAGATGTAACAACCACTCTAAACACCTTACAACCTCTTATAAATACTGCACCTAAATGCAATAGAAATATGAAAATCTGCCTACAGAAACTGTTCTAGCCCCAAAACCCTGTAACTAACCCACCACCTCCTAATTCTAGCCCCACTCATAGAACAGCCATGTTTCTCAGTGCTCCAGCTCTCTTTCACAGGTGAGCCCTCCTTGCTGCTGCTGCTGTGTGCATGTTGCTACCACAGACACCCAACTAGTTAAAAAATGACTCTGTGCCACTCCCAAATGCAAACCCATTTGTCTTAACACCACTACTAATGACCCACATTGCACACCCTTGAAACTGGAGGTATCACTGCTCCCAGTGCTATTGAGATATGAAGTAAGAAGGGTGGGACTGTGGCAGGCTATCTTGGTTCCACCATCAGAACATGCCCGTCATTAGGGCACCTGGATATTACCACCTCCCACTTTTTAATGTGGAGGCACCTTCACATAGTGGGGTTTGTAACCCCATGCACCCCCAACTATTTATTCTAACTCCATGGGGGTGGACCTTGGAGAGTGGCAGTGAATTTTGAAATTTGGTGCCCTATTGACAGGTGCACTCAGACAGGTGCACAGATGGCCGGAAAGACATATCTCCTTTTCTAGGAGGTCACTGCACTATGAAAATTAAAATGGGAATAAGCCCAAACACACTAAAAATGCCACTATACTATGAAAAAACACAGTAGACCAGAAACACAAAAGTAAATCTGGAAATGATTGCAAAAGTAATCTATACTTAAGAAACACCATTCCAATGTAATATATAAAATAGCTGATGCTAAGCCCCTTATTTGCAAAATATTACCATCTCAGAGCCTAATGAGCTCAAAAAGGCCACTTTCCCTTTAGACATGTGGCTTTATGATTTTGTTACCCCCAGCTGGTATCATTTCCATGTACTGTATGATATTTTGCTGTCAGATAGTCCCTCTTTTTCTAGATATGTATATATATATACACTATACATATATACAGTCTAAATAATAGGGGTGTGGTAGCACCCCTATAGTTAGGGTTGAGTAGGCTCTTTAATGTTAAACCCCAGTTTTACACCTTAATAACTTTAATGGCATTTGAGAAAATAGCTCAAAATTTAGCATGTGTAGTCAGGCTGGCAGAGCCTTAAGACGTGAAAAATTTCATGATGCCATCATGTTCGGGTCTGAGATACAGAGCACCAGAAAATGCAAAAAAAGCTGCTTGGGTTTCCTATACTCAGCATGGGTTTCTTTTTTCTTTGTCTCTCACACACAGCCTAGATGGTGCAGAATTTTCTTGAGAAATGTTCAGGGCAGAAGCGGCCTGTACTTCTGGAGATGGTCCAGTGGAGATCTACAAAGATGATAGCGGGTCAGCAGAGTAAAGCATACGAGGAGAGGTTCAGGGCACTGAACATGTACTTCCTGGAAGACAGGAGAGAGAAAAAGGGGACATGATTGGGACCTTCAAGTACCTGAAAGGGATAAATAAGGTGGATAAGGAGAGTCTCTTTAAACAGAGTGGCAACCATAACATGATTGGGCACAGTCTTAAGCTGGAGGGTGGGAGGTTTAGGAGGGAGGTCAGGAAGCACTTCTTCACAGAGAGGGTGGTGGACACTTGGATGCGCTGCTGGAAGAGGCTATCTTGCTGAAGACAGTGGGCAGCTTTAAGAGAGGCTGGGATAGGCATGGAAAGGTAAGGATCATGGGTACAGAAGATGGGAGGAGTGGGGGAGGGAGGAGGCAGGGACATTAGCTCAAGCTGTGGACCCTGCAATATGAGCAGACTTGACAGACCAAAGGCCTTCTTCTGCTGGCTTCACATATTCATATGTAATTCAAAGGTTTTGTGAAAAAATATTATACAGTTTCAAAGTCAGATGGATTTATTTGATAGCTGTCAAGCTAGACTGGTAAAAAAAACACCAATCATAAGTACTTATTTTCATGATTTACTTGTGAGAAATTATTTATTTGTCATGAGGGGAAAAAGATCATGGCAGCTGCCATCTTGTTTTTCTTTTACTCAGAAACATTGAAAATACACAAAATGACATTTTTCAAAGACAAATACCTGAACCTATGTAAACAGTAAAACTGCCCTGAAGTAGCATTTCTGGGCATCCATAAATCCTGGGTGCCCAGTTTAGTGAGAGGAGCCGCTCACTCGCATTCTCAGCACAAGAACAGCAGGACTTTCTTGAAATGTGGAACCGCAACTGGAATTGTGCTGCCAGCTTCAGTTACAGCAGTGAACTGGAGATTCCCAGCGCTCTTTCTGCCTCTCTCTCTTTTCATAGCTCTCTGTCTGTCTGTCTGTCTGTCTGTCTGTCTATCTATCTATCTATCTATCTATATATCTATATATCTATCTGTCATTAAAGTAAGTAGCATACAGGGGTGCCCACCCCCTGTACCTTTTCTTTCTCCCTTCTCCCCTCCAGGTCACCCGCCCCCCCTTACTGATATTTAATTTTAACTTTAACTTTAATAAGCAGACCAGGGTGCCCACCCACAGTACTGCTTCTTTTCACTGCTCTCCCTTCCAAGTCGCCCACCCCTTTTCCATTATATGCATGGTGGCACCAGGGTGCCCACCCCAGTGTTGCATACAGGGGGTGCCCACCCCTGTACCTCTTCTTTCACCCCCTCCCCTCCAGGTCACCCACCCCCTTCCTATTATATACATGGCAGCACCAGGGTACCCACCCCAGTGCTGCTGAACAGTTGCTTAACACTGGAGTGCTCAGTCCCCAGTGTTGGAAAGTCCCCGGAAATAAAAATAACTGTCCCTCATTGATTTTTTTAAAACTTGTAAAAAAAGAAAATGGTCCCTCCCTGATATGACCCCTCCACACAATCCAACCAACCCTGACCTCCCACTCAGCACCCCCACCCCACCACCACACATCCTCATTCATCTGAACATGTCTCATGATTAGAGATTAAACAAAGTTTTAATTTACTGGTGAATTTCCACTGAAGTTCCCAAATCTGCTTCCACAGATCATTTTGTGAAGTTTACCTGTTTATTAAAAAGTCAGCCAATGGTGACTTCACTTGCAAAATGTGCCATTTTGTCCCTGGTGTCTAGTGCCCCCCCCTTCTCCTCGACAAACTCACAGCAGTAGGATTCTCTGTTCCAGCCACTAACTGGTTCCTTACTTATCTCATGGGTAGGACTCAGTCAGTTAGGATTGGTAACTCCATACCCCCCTCCCCATCACCACTGGCATCAATCAAGGGTTCATCCTCTTCCTTTACTTTTCTCAGTCTTCCTCAATGACCTCACTGCTGCCTGCTCCTCTGCATCTATACATATGTATGCAGACAATACTGATCTTTATGCCTCTGGTAACTCCCCCTCTGATGTAGCTACCAGCCTCCAATTGGACTTTGACAAAGTTCAGCTCTGGTTTTGCTCAAATCAGTTGTCCCTCAACACCAAGAAGACAATCTCTATGCAAAGGCTTACTAGGCTTATTGCCCCACCATCTTTCAACACCCTTGACTGGACCAAGACAGAGGATGTCTCCTCCTTCAAATACCTTGGGGTATGGCTTGAGCATCACCTCAGCTTTTCTGGATATGTGGATGCCATCAACAAAAACTGTACCCCAAATTGGGTGCGCTGTACAGACACTGTGGTTGCATCCCTGGCAACTCACCGTGACACTGTGCAGAAAATGGTTCACCCATGCAGCAACAATCATATCGCCAATGCCAATTACAGTTGCAGGCAACATGCCACCTGGCATCGCAGCACCAGGCATGTCATATCCTGGGGTGACAGTTCACCTACCCAGTCAACAAAAGCTAATAAATAAATAAAATAAATAAAGTGCCCTCCCGGTAGACAGTCGGCTTTGCCTCCTGCACCCCCCAAAAGTAAATATAACCTCCCTGGAGGGGGCAGAAATTGTGTGTGTGCAAAGGGCAACATGACTGAGGGGCAATCTAAAATCAAGATTGCCCCTGTCACTGTCACCCTTGTTGCGGCTCCCTAATTGTGGTGCCAAAAATCACTCTGCAACTTCATGGGATATGCCAGAAAATTTACTCCCGATCTTTGACTATGGTGACATAGTCTACAGTGCAGCCTCGAAGACCACCCTAACCAGACTGGACTCCCATTTCCTCCTTCTGTCAGTTTGCTCTTGACTGTCCACCACTTACTCACCACTGTGACCTCTACACCTCTCTCTCCTTCCCCCCTCTTGAAGTCAGAAGACTTGCACATGTCCTCCTTTGTCCCAAAATACTGGCTTGGTTGTCTCCCCTCCTAGCTCACCTCTATCCTCTACCCCCCCCCCACCTTCCACCTACTCCCGTCAGAAGTCTGGCTTTCGGTCCCTTGATCTCCCCTCCAAGTCATCCTCTGCTGGACAATCTGCAGTCTCTTAGTGTTCCCCTAAACTGTGGAACTCCCTTCCCTTATCCATTTGCTCTGCTCCAACCCTCTGATCTCTAACTCCTCTCTTTCTCAATTTTGTCTCCCCTTCCTGCAACTGCTCCTGATTTTGTTTCTCTGCAACTCTACTCTCCCTCTATTTTCCCTCCCTCCTGTTCTCTCCCACTAGTCACCTGGAGTTCCCTCCGTCCACTATCCTCTCTTTCTCGTCCTGCCCCACCCCTGCTTTCTTTCCTCCTCTCCTAATCCTTGCCCCCCGAGCTTCGACCTCCATGTACCATGATCTTGATATTTCCTTCCCCTCCCTAACCCTTCTTTTCCCCCACCACCTCTCCTTTACCCTACAACTCAAGTTCAACCTTATTGAGATACTCCCTCTTCCACTGCATGCATTTGAGCTGCTCCTCTATTATGGCTTATCCCTTTCTTATTCTTTCTCCCTTTTTCTCCCAGGTTAATCCACTATGCTCAGCCCTTCCCCTTTCAAAATTAATCCATGACACTTTCCTCTTCATCATATATTTCTAATAAATGTCCTTGTACATTGTACTACCTACTACCTGTAGAGGTCCTAACACATTGTTATAATGTGATAGATGCACTTTGATGATGGCCTGAAATTTGTTACATGTTCATAGCTGTTTGTTGCTGTACTTTTATTATTGCCTTTTCCCTTTTTCCCGCATCCCCAAGGATGCATCTGGAAATGAGCAGATAGGTCATTATACTTTTCCTGGCAAAACAATTTGAAACAAATAACTAAAAAAATAACTAAAGCACATGCTGAAGTGTAGAGCTGCTCTTTAAGCAATAATGACTGAGAACTGATAATTTCCTAGGGATTAACAACTGGTTGGGGATGAGTGGCATGAGGCACAGCCGGGGACACCTCACTTCAACAGGTTGTTAATTCAAGAAATAACTGAGCTTGAGGTTGTTATTATGATTAGAGTCTAATTGCAACAGCTTTTATTTCTTGCCAGTTTTGTTTTACTTACTTTAGGTTTCAGCTGTGTAGTACGCAACAGTGCATGTCACGCTCGTCAGTTTGCAGCTGGATGAGTCATTTCTAAGATATTAATGACCAATCCAGTACCCAATCAGGAGCCTTGCTAGGCTTATAAATTTCTAATTAGACTTACAATTAGTAGAACAGAATGGAATGCCCAAAACAACAAAGTGTTTTGAAATGTTAAGAGATTTCAGTCCTGCCAGCTCGATTTGCAATTTTCTTTGCAGAAAACTGGCAAATCGTTTTAAAGAGCAGCTGACGGTTTTGGGAAAACTTTGGAAAACATATTACATAAAACAATTCAGCTGATATTTCATATATCTTCTATAGATCTCTATAGATTTCACATCTCCATTATCTATTACTGAAGAAATTCCCACTAAAACAAGATCTTCATTCCCTAGAGTTCATCTGCCTCTATAGCATATTCCCTATCTGAAATCATAAAACTCTGTTGTGATGTCACAGCCTATTGCCATGGGAATAACTGTGATGCCACAAGCAGAATATTATGACATCAGGTGGCATGATGCAACAGGAGCCGATGAACCCTCTAGGAACAGCTATCCTGTTTTTTTTGCATACGATCTCAGTAATAAATAATGTGGATAAGGAATACAGAGCTAATGAGGAATGTAAAGCTGCTCTGCATCCAAATATTAGGTTTTTCAAGGTTCTTCTTGAGGCGTCAGTGGCTCTTTAAATACCCTGTTGCTTGCTCAATGACTCACTCTCCAGTAGGGTGGTACAGATCTCAAAGCACTTTAAAAAGCAAAGGATCTGATAGCAGTAGTACAAAGACTGCATGGAAGGGAATGGAGAGTAACTGTTATGCACGAGGGCTGTACAGAATATGATGGCAGAATTCTGGGGAATGACAATTCCACTTCTGAAATGCTTCTCAGAATTTCTTAATAAATTATGCAAAATTCTGAAAGCCTTTTCATTTAAACCACAGATCAGTTTTCTGTGGTTTACGTAAACCACAGATTAGTTGTCTGCAGTTTGAAGAAGTATAAACCTACAGTTTACATTTGTTTGGGCTCGCAGTATAGCCCAGAGTTTAGAGCAACAAGCTGTGAACAAGCTTGATACATCCAGCAGACCTGGATTTCAGTCTCACAACCTCCACTTGCATACTGTGTGACCCTGAGCAAGTCACTTAACCTCACAGTGCACCCAGGATGCACCTGGAAATGTGCTACAGCTCAGTTTGCCTTTCCCAGCCAACAACTGTAAAAAAAAAAAAAATTAAACAAATAAACCAACAATAGCACACTAATCTGCAGTTGATGTAAACTACAAATTAATGACCAGTTTCAGAATTTTGGAATTCTGTTTCTGATGGCTTCTGTGAAATGTAGTGGAATTTCTTTGGAAGTAGAATTGCAAAATTCTGAACAGCTCTGTTGTGCATTCAGCAACATTCATTCACAATCATGGAAAGCTAGCAGTGGCTGCCTTTTTGCACTGAAAAAATTGAATGCTCACCAGGGCACCTAGAAAAGCCTTTACTCTTCAGGAATATGCCATGGTTAAAAGGGAACAGTCAGTGCCAAGGGAGCCACACCTAAGTGTGGGTCTGGTCCTAATTTGCTACTTTTGCGAAAAAATGTTTTCTACTTACTGTTTACTGCAGTATAGTAACTTGCATCAGACTAATTTGTTTACTTCCATGCCGACATTTCTGTAACTCACAAACCCCAGAATCCTCTGCAGCTGACATCAGTGCAGAGCTGCAGCACTAGGAGATTCAACAGCTTGCAGTGCACATTAAAGCTTTGTAAGTTCTGATCTTTGTTTTTGTCGGTGCTGTTCACACTGGGGCTAAGTACAGTCCTCTTTGACTGTCCTTAGCCCTGGGAGAACAACAGGACCAGCAAACAAAGATCAGAGCTTCATAAACTCAAACATGCACTGCAGGCTAGTAAATCCCACTGCTGCAGCCCTGCTCTTATATCAGCTGCAGAGGATTCTGGGGTTTGTGGTAGAAAATGTCCCAGCATGGAGTACTGCAAAGCAAATCTGTCTCTGATCTACTACTACAGTAAACAGTAAGCAAAAACTACCACACAAGTGCAAAAGAATTGCGATGGTGCTCTTAAGCTGACTGTTCCATACCTAGCGTCTGAGGATATAAATTTATAGAAATTCACTGAACTACTCATGCATATATCTTACATTAGCCAGAAGAATAGCTTGAAAATATTATCTGCACATCTAACTTGTAATACTGCTTCATGACTGCAGTAGCATGCAGTTCCTACTATCACCACTCACTCAATCCACTGTGCCTGGGACCTACAAAAGCTGTTGGGTTCAGATAACCCCCTCCCAACTTATCAAATCTGCAGAAACCCTTATGAGGAGGTGGGTGCCGAAGCTGGCCATAATAGGAGACTGAGGAGCCAGGGAAGGAAAAAGGACTTGCCGTAGTCATAACCAGAACAACAAATGGCAGTAAAATGTTAGTATTTACCTGATACAGCAACAAACATATAGTGGCCATCCTCAATAAATGAATATTAAATAGCTTGCAATAAATAAACTTTAATATATACTCAATATGCATACTGTATAGTATTCTCTTAATACCCTTACATATATTAACCTTTTCCTTGCTTTTCATTTCATAAGCTTTCCCAGCAGTTACTACAAAGGGATGGGGCACTAGTAGGAAGGCTGGAGAGTAGGCAAGGAAGGCAGCAGCATTCACCAAGAGACGATGAGGGAAAGGGTGGTGCAGACAGTGGAATATAGGCAGAATGCAGTATTACTCAGGATGACTGCCAGACCCTTCTCTGCCTGCTCTATCCTCCCACTTACCCTCTTTGTAGACAGTACAGTAGTTCACAATAATATCTACCTCTCTGGATGATTTCTCCACATGCTCCATCCCACCAAATTACACTTTATAATACAGGTCCCACGTGAGTGTTTCCTCAATATGCCTATCTTACAGTTATGTGCTGTCTTTGTTATTCCTGCCCCAGTATATAACTGAAACTGGGACTGTCTGCCTGGTTGTTCCAGCCTCCAACTGAGGTGACAGTCTGTCCTGACCTCCTATGGAACTCCTACAGTAGAATAAGCTCCAGGAATGTTCAATTTGAATGCTGACTGAGGACCCCATCCCTTTGGCTACTTCCCTTTATCTGACCTGTTAAAAATAAAAGAAAAATCAGCTTTTATCAATCAGAACTATTGAACAATGTTTTCCATGAATCTGAGAAATTCCACACTAGTCTCCTATTCTGCGGTGTTTTCTGAGACCCTGCTACTGTTCCTTTTTATTCCCAGGCATGGCTGAAAAAAGAAAGAACGACTCAGCCTGTGTCTTCATAAAGCAAATTAATCAATCAGTCCAGTCAACTAATCAATCAGGTAAATAAAAACAAATGTGGATGAAAAACCATAAGCCTTGGCTATCTCCCGATCTGTTCTAGTAAATATTCACCTAATGTGAACCCCAAGTCACTTTTGCTCTCTGCTGGATACTACCATTTGTGAAAAACAAAAAACTTTTTGTCCCCTCAGCAACAAATTGTTAAAAAGGAAAGAAAGGCTTCCATAGAAATTCCTATTTCTGTTTTTAATGTGTGTATACTTTTAAAACTCCTTTTGTAGTATTTATATTAGTATCTACCCATCATATATATTGGAACTGGAGCCTGCACTCTGTTAGGGACTATGGGTAAAGTTCTTATAAGTGTCACTAATCATCTCCCAGGCTGAGTTGTGTCTGTCTCCTCTTTCAGCTCCTCTGCAGCTTCTCCCATGTTGACCAGTTTTTAATGCTATCTCAATCCTGTCATGCTGGCACTCAGTTCACAGCACTCTCGCCTTACCTAACATGGCACCACGGACCCTACAGTTCTTTTCTGTATTTTCGGACACCATAAAAGGTCTGAGCCATTATTTCCTTCAAAAAGCCTGGACTAGCACCCACCGACATCAGCAATGGTATTTTTCCTCCTTCGCACTTAGTGACTCATCCTCTGTAGCCCTGCTTTACACCAAACCATCCTAGTAAGCTTGAGTGCTCTCTATGTTCACCTGCACAATAGTGATTTGAGTGCACTTCTGTAACTTTTATTTTATTTCACTGTCAGTAAGTGACAATGTCCCTTTGGAGTCTGGACAATGCATTGCCTTAGGCCCTCTATTTAGCCACCAGCGCTCCTGTGTAACTAAAGCATATAGGGGGTGAAACATTACCTTCCCTGCTTTAACCCTGCTTTAAAATGTGAGCCCATAGATGATATTTGCAGTAAATCATGTCTCTGCATATTCTGCCTATATTCCACTGTCTGCACCACCCTTTTCCTCATAGTCTCTTGGTGAATGCTGCTGCCTTCCTTGCCTACTCTCTAGCCTTCCTACTAGTGCCCCAGTTGTTTAATTTTTTTTCATATTCCTACATTTGGGAAGAGGCACTGTCAGTCCTTCTTCTCCTCACCAGGCCCCACTACTGAGTGCTGGCCTTTCCTGCTGGAGGGAATTGCACTGAGGCTTCATTGTTGTAGCTGGATAGAAATCCATTCTTATTTATATTGTAGTAGTATTCCCGTGAAAGAAATACAAAGTCTCCATTTTTTCACATAGCACAATAGTGCTAATTCATTTTAATTTTTATTTTTTTATGATTATTTATGCTCCTTGCTCACTGGCCCTCACATTCTGGGAGCCCCAGCCCCAACACCCTGATGTCCACCATCTAGCCCTGCTCCCAGGGTTTACCCCCAGTGGGGTTGGTGGAGGGCCCTCCCTACTGAATCCAGATCAGTGACTTGCGCTGTGGCTAGCCAGCTGTGACACCTGCAAGCTCCCCATCATCCACTGGGAACTGTTTTTCCTGGATTTTCCTTTGTGCCCCTGTGATTGCGTGGCATGCAAGGATGCCTGCAATGGGGTTGTGCATGCTCCGTAAACAATCCCCATCAAGCATCTGCCACACACCACCACCCATGCTATAGCAGCTCCATGGTGCCGAGCCCCAGCCTCCACCAGGGGTCAGGCATACACTGGCTGCCAAACTCCCCCTCCCCAGACATGAAGAGCAGTCCATCAGATGCTCGATCCATCTCCATCCCTGCCAACCCCCGGCAGCCAGTACTCGTTCCCGAACATGGGTTGCCGGCATCGCACGAGGTAAGGCACCAGCGCCTCAGCGCCACCAGCCGGCTGACCAAACAATAGTGCTAATTGTTAAAACATTGCTGCCACTCTGCTCTGGTTGTTAACTCTCTTTCTTTCTGTGCACCGTTACCTAGGTACAATTTAAATATTAAAAATGTTAATAACTATGCTGCTTGATGTAGCACTACCCATGCTATAGGACTGGAAAACCAGTGATCAGTTAATGTGTACCCCATTAAAAACATGGCACAGGGTGCCAAGGCCTTACAAATATAGATCACACGGGGCATCAGATGCATTCGGCTAGGTTCCATGGGTTAAGGGGGGATGTATGCCAGTGCCCCTTCCCTAGTCTCACCTATTTAAAAAACTAGCTGCCTGTATGGTACATATGCTGTCATGTGTCTCTGCTGTAGGCTCCCCTCCATGCCCTCATTATTTACCAGGACTACGACTGTGGTAGGTATTCTGGGTTCCTTTTACTGCATTAGCTCACCTTTACTTAGGCTTGGTAAAGCAGGTGTGCCTGCATCTGTTTTAACTTGCTAGTTTCCTGTTGAACTGTGATTAATGATCTTTAGGCTTACGCAACATAATGGATTAGGGTGGGTAAACCACTTTGGAAAATCTCATGAGGAACTACACTTTGTTGGTTTGAACTAATCCAAACTACACAGGGCTGTGTAGATGTAATCTGGTTCTCAGATATTGTGAAGCAAGTAGTACAGTGAATGAAACCACTGGCCTTTATTGTCACCATAATATGACAGTATTTATCACAACATCACAAACCAGAACTACCGTGGAAGCAGTAACAGGTTTTCAAGACCTTTCTAATCTATAAATATGAGCTACGCAAAGGCCTGACTCAGAATATATTATGTATCATAATGACTGAGGGGGCAGAACAATAACAAGGCAGAGCTGTGACTGAGTTACATCAGTCCTGCCCCCTTACAAATGATGATAAATGGCATGAGTCAGGCATTTGCTTGTTCAATTTGTGCAAAGTGTTTTAAATGGTGATATGTATGATTTCACTGCTCTGTTTTGAGTGCAGCAAAGGACTTTATGAAGTCATCAGGCATTGTGCAAGCTGCTCACCTTTTTGACCAGTCCAAAGGGGAGATAAATGCTGATGATGCATTCAACATTGATATCCTTTATCTTCATTTAGAATTCATCAATAGTTAAAACAAATCATTAATCTGTAAGGTATGACTCTTACCTATATTTTACATATATGTTTACTATCACATTTTGTATGGCGCAATGCATTTATTTCTCACAGAAGTGACAATACGACATAAACAATCATTGTACTTATACAGAAGTAATATGTTTCTGCAAGCCCAGCTAACTAAGCAGTGCACTGTAGTATACAACTGTTCATTTTTTTTATTAAAGATGGGTTAAGTCCATCCACTATGCTATACATAGTCTTCATGGTGAGTTTAAAGAACTATGCTTTTTTTAATTGCCTTCATCATGAAATGGATGGGTTATCACTATGATGCAGTCTCGCAATGGTGAAAAATTAAGGACAAAGTACACTATACTTCATGAAGTGTGCACCAGAGAGCAGGTCACTTGGATGATTTCCTGTGCTAAAGAATAGTCACATGGTGCATGCTGTAGTCAGATGTTCCCCATAGCCCCCATGCTTTGTTCTTTGAGAAAAAATAATTTCAGTTCTTAAAACCTTTCACAACCATTTCAAAATTATCCAACTAGTGACTGATCCTAAAATAGTGGTGGGCAACTTGCATCCCAAGGGCCACATGTGGCCCTCAGTTAACATGCGCCCCACATCCATTCCATAACATAACTTTTAATGCTGTTCATAATGTTTAATGCTATTTCCAGTCCATTCAGGACAGATTATTGCAATATAATCTATATGCTTTAATGCTGTTTATAGCATTTAATGCTGTATTAAGTCCTTTAAATAAAGTGTATTGCATCCTATTGCATAATTTATGCTTGATACTGAGGTAAAGTGGGTCTTGTGGGGGTCTTTCAGCCCTCAGGGGTGTCTGAGGGTTGCATTTGCAGCCCTCTGGTCATCTCAGAATGCCCAACACTGCCCTAAAACATCAATGGTCACCTTGGACATCAGCATCAGCAGTACCACTGCCTATAAAAGCCACCCTAGTGGCACTTTCAATCCTCTGTGGGCACTGCTGAGTGTTGAGGAGGTGGAGTAGAAGGAACAGAAAGACATTAGCAATAAGTCTGCAGAATATATGAGGGACGTATACCTGACTGACTCAAATAACTTGGACATTGATGAGAAGTCACTTTTGTACTGAGCAACAAAGATTCAGGAGTGTCTGGAACTGTCTTTGTGGCAAGCACTATGTGAGCTGCCCACCATCAAGTGTCAGTTCCCAAACTGTTCAGCTTATCAAAGGCCAGCATTATGGACAAATGCACAAATCTATCACCCAAAAACGGTGAGAGACACGTATTCCTAAAAATGAATAGCCACCTAATCCACACAATGATATCACATCAGTGCTGTCGCAGATTAAGGAGGAGTCTGCAGCATCAGATATCCTGCCTGAATTCTCATCTTGTTTCAATTCAGATATAGAAGGTGGAGGTGGGTATTTCGATATGAAGACAATAACAAAGATAACTGATTGGATGAAACTGTGATTAATGAGTGAAACCATTGGCATGACCATCTTAAAATATACTGTAAAACTGAGTGTTAGTGCTGCAATTTCATTTTTGATATATGTAGGCAAAGTGATGATTGCACAAATATAAAATGGTGGTGACTGGCCAAAATTGAAAGTTTTTGGTACAAGTGAATTTGGTGCTAATTGCTTTGTGTGAAAATAAATAAATTTTGTATAATTAGCACAATAACCGAAATATAACTAAACCTAAACAAACCCATATTACAGTACTTTAAAGAGCACAGCAAGCCAAGCCCATCCTGCTTAGGGGCTTATTCCATTGCATGTACCTTCAGTCACTGCTAGCCCATCCTGCTTAGGGGCTTATTTCACTGTGAGCAGAAAAGAAAAAGAAATAAGGGCTTTAGCTGGGATTTGAATCCTGGCTTCCCAGAATACCATTCTGGTTGTGCTACCAGCTGTGCCAGCAAGGCAACAGGAAATCTAGGACTTCTAGAAGCACATTACTCTTTCTCCTAATGCTGGCCGGGTGTTGCACAGATAGTTATATTTTCATTCACAAGGGTGCAGTGCAGTGCACACGTATAGAAAACTAAACAAACATAAGTGATTAAGATAGCCTTAGTTGGGATGGAACCCAGGCCACTCAGAATAGCATATTCAGGGTGACCTGGGTTCAAATCTCAGCTAAGGCACTTATTTCTTTCTTTCTTCTCTTCTGTTTGTTTGGGTTTATACATGCACTCACTGTCCCTGGTGAATGAAAATATAATTATGCAGCACCAGGCTGTGCATTGGAGAAAGAGTAAGTTTCTGGGAGTCCCAGGTTTCTAGTTGTCTTGGTGGTGCAGCTGGTAGCACAATCCAGAACAGTATTCCAGGCGACCTGGGTTCAAATCCCAGCTATGGACTTATTTCTTTCTTCTGTTTGTTTGGTTCCATATTTGTGCACACCACACCCTTGTGAATGAAAAGCTTATTCAACAGTGCCTACCTTCCATCACTGCAAGCCCAGCCTTCTTAAGGGATTATTCCACTGTGCCTACCTTCAGTAACTGTAAGCCTCTTCCTCCTCCTTGCAAACCAGACAGACATATTTTTTGAAATGCTGGTGGACTCCCATGTGAGCTGCTGTAACTGCTGTTCTTCCAGCAACAATAATACGTAAGACAGGCATAATGTTTTAAACACTGGCAGCCTGCCATGTGAGCTTCAGTACTTGCTGTTCTACAAGCAACAATAGGCATATCAGCCAGGCATAATGTATTGAGGCAGTGGGACTTACACATGGGCTGCTGTATGTACCTGCATTATCCTGATAACCAAAATTAAGAACTTTACAACCTCCACTCATTTCAATTTTATTCCAATAATTTGCAGTTTGGCTTTGAAGAGTCCAGATGTGTTTCCGCTCCACTAAAGATCACAGTGCTGGACCTCTGTAAGTAAGTATGGGGTGAAGGGCGTATGGGGAGGTGGGGTGCACAGAAGGTGGGTGAGGGTTGGGAGAGGTGGTGCTGCGGACAACGAGGGACCATTTTCTTTTTTTGAGGTAAAAAAAAAACCAGACATCGTGACACGGTTCGTTGGGCACACTGGGGTGGGCTCCCAGTGTGCCACACAAAGGGGGGGGGACATGCTGACACAGTTGGTTATGTGTTACTGGTGTCACACTGGGAAGGGCTCCCAGTGTGCCACACAAGGAGGATGGGGGGAGGAACAATGCCGACATGGTCGGCTTTGTGCATCATTGCTGCTGCATGATGAGCTAGTCTCTGATTGCAGTGGCATATTTCTTTCAAGTTGGTGGCACCTTACATAATTTTTGGGTCAGCACTAGCATGCTGGCTAATTGTGGAATGAGGGCGCACCTACTAAAACATGCCCTGCATTCACCAACACTGACACAACTCTCATTGTGCTAATACTACCACAAGATTTTGCTTGCCTGCATAAGACAACATAAAAAGAGCAATAGCTGCTCTTGGGCTTACTCATATATCTAAATAAATAAATCATTAAATATTTACTCTAAAATAGTTCTGGGCAGAAACTACAAACTCCGAATTGGAGACATTTTTTGAAATGACATAAATTTCATGACATTTTCTGAAATTCCAAGTTTGATGAAATCTGAATCCTCTGAATGTATTTGGAGAATATTCACCACATTCTACAAACGTTTCTGGTTGAATTGTGGAAAGATGCACATGAACTGTGTAAAGACAGTTCTGCAGAATTCCATTCTGCAGGTTTGATATATCATTCTGCAATACATGCAATCATTCTGCAGTTCAGTGATCAGTTCTGTGGAATCCTTCTGCAGATTAATACATGAATATGCAAGTTATACACTCATTCTGCCATTCTAAGTCAGAATTTCACGGAAGTTACCAAAGTGCCTCCAAAATTTTACAGAAGCAAAATTCTGACTTTTGTGGTAATTCCACAGCAGAATTTTTTTTTCACACAGCATTACTCTGAAATTACCATTTAATGTCTACTGATGCTTCCTTTATGGCAAGGCAATGTGTAATTTTTTTTTTTTATTAGAGACTGTTGAGCCAGGAATGATGAAGTTGCGGTTCAAAGACTCCAGTAAAAGACATTACAAAGTCCATTAATGTATAGGGAACAACCATGGATATTACAAACAATAATTTCAGGATAAAAAAAGATCATTTCAAAGGGACTGGGAGTAGTGCTGTGCAGAATTTTCATATTCAGGTGGAATGAAATTTAACAGAATTTTCTAAATTCTGTCAAAATTCCATTGCATTTCATTGGAAATGGACTGGAAGTATTCCATGGCAGAAAACTGCAGAATGAGTTTTTCTACATTTCTGCAGAATTTTGTTTCCACGGATCTCAATATCTTCCATGGAAATGGTTGCTGAATGTTGTGCCACAGAAAAAAATGCTGTTCTGCGGATATCAATATTTTCCACAGAAATGTTTGTGGAAAGATTTCCTGCAGAAAAGAAAATGCTGTTCCATGGAATATTACTCTACAGATTGCTGCAGGTGGAATTCTGCAGAAGAACCAGTGAAATTCCAGCAGAAATTCTGCCAGCGGAATGGTCATTCCATGTTTGTTTTGCCGCAAATTCCACATTCCACACAGCACTAATTGGGTGTGCTCAGCTCAATGGATGGGGTTAGAGATGTTAATTCACTGCACTGCCTAAGTTGGGAGAGAGAGAGAGAAATAAAAGACTTTGAAAACAGTAACTTAAGGATAAAGAGTAAATTTAAAAGGATTGGGAGGACTCAGCTGGGTGGCAGGGATGGAGGGATGGGGCTTTACTGAACTGGCTATGTTAAAGAAGGCTGTGGGAGTGGTCAAAATGGTTGGCCTCCACCCACAACATTCAAATCATAATACCATCAATCTGACATCAGAGCAATAGCATTATGACTTTCTGATATCAGATAGATGATATGTCTTTCTGATAGCAGACCATAGTACTATGACTCTGATGTTAGAACGATAGTACTATGACTCTCTCATATCAGAATGATGGTACTATGATTCTCTGATGTCAGAACATTAATACAGTATTATGACTTTTGGATGTCAGAAATGACAGTATTATGACTTTCCGATGTCGGATTGATGGCATTGTGACCTTCTGGTGTCAGAGTGATAGCATTATGTCTTTCTGATGTAAGAACAATGGTATTATGACTTTCTGATTTCAGAATAATGGTAATATGACTTTGTCAGATTGATGGTATAATGTCTTTCTGATGTCTGCATGATGGTATTATGACTTGATGCCAGCTTGCGGTATTATTATTACTGATGCCAGCTTGATGGTACTATAACTTTCTGATCTTAGATAGATGATGATATGCCTTTCTGATGTCAGAACGATAGTACTATGATTCTCTGATGTCAGAACGATAGTACTATGCCTCTGATGTCAGACTGATGGTACAATGATTCTTTGATGTCAGAATGATAGTACTATGACTCTTTGATGTCAGAATGTTATCGTGATTCTCTGAT
The DNA here is from genome assembly GCA_016271365.2 of Neoceratodus forsteri. Classification (NCBI taxonomy): domain Eukaryota; kingdom Metazoa; phylum Chordata; order Ceratodontiformes; family Ceratodontidae; genus Neoceratodus; species Neoceratodus forsteri. The sequence continues at coordinate 1,198,719,338 of CM028129.1, read as the reverse complement.
GTCAGAACGATAGTACTATGACTCTGATGTCAGAACAATGGCATTAACACTTTCTGATGTCAGAATGATAATATTATGACTTTCAGACTTTAGCATGATGATATTATGATTCTCTGATGTCAGATTGATAGTACAGTATTATGACTTTCTGATAGCAGAAATTACAGTATAATGACTTCCTGATGTCAGATTGATGGTATTGTGACTTTCTGGTGTCAGAGTGATAGTATTATGTCTTTCTAATGTAAGAACAATGGTATTATGACTTGTCAAATTGATGGGATCATGTCTTTCTGATGTCTGTGATGGTATTATGACTTTCTGATCTCAGAATGCTGATACTATGACTTGCTGATATCACATCAATGGTATTATGACTTTCTAATGCCAAAACACTGGTGTTACATTATGTCAGATTAAGGGCATTTTGATGTCTGAATGATAGTATTGTGACTTTGTGATGTCAGTTTGTTGGTGTTATGACTTTCAGATCTCAGAACACTAGTATTACAACTTTTTGATGTTAGATTGACGGTATTATGACTTTCTAAGGCACAGGGTCATAATGTCGCACGTCAGAATCACGTTGAATGATTTCATTTTATTTGTTGTTCTGTGGGGGGCTCCGACCCCCAAACCACATGTTATGGGGGCGCACCACCTGGACCCCCCCACTAAAGATTTCAACTCCTGGGGGGGGCTCCAACTTGAAGTGTGCACAGGTCCGGGATTCGTCATAATGCCGTACACTATTAAGCGTTTGACATTATGACCCGGTGCACTTTCTAATGTCAAAATGATACAGTAGTATTATGATATTCCAATGTCAGATTTAAGGGCATTATGATGTTCTGTTGTCAGAACAATGGTATTATGACTTTCTGAAGTCAGATTGATGGTATGATTTTCTGATGTCAGATCAATGGTGTTATGACTTTTTAATGTCAGATTGATGGTATTGTGATTTTTCTGGTGTCAGAATAATGGTATTATTACTTTCTGATGGCAGAACAATGGTATTATGACTTTCTGATGGCAGAACAATGGTATAATGTATGGTAGACAGCTGTTAACCTTAGGAAATCATCATTTCCTAAGGTTGTTAACCTATCAATGTGACATAGATATGTTGTTAACCTATCGATCCTACGTCACATCGATAGGTTAACAACAGCGAGTGGTCTGTGCATGTGCACACTTTTTTTTTGACGGGGAACTGACGATGAACAGCAGCAGTTAGGGAAGGACTGAAGGGCCGCGGCGGTGACTAGTTATGGAAAAGTAAGCAGCCTTTTGAGGTGGGACCATACACTATAAAAAATAATGTATGGTCCCTCTATTGGCAACCGGTCAATTTTAACCGTCTCGAGGTTGCCATGGCGACGTAAACCTCTCGGGCTTCACTCTCGAGGTTTACGTGGTCGCCCTGGCAACCTCTCAACTGTTAACTGACCGGTTAACGATAGAGGACCATACATTATCCTCTATATTATTACTTTCTGATGGCAGAACAATGGTATTATGACTTTCTGATGTTGGAATGATGGTATTCTGACTTTCTGATACTAAAACAATGATATTATGACTTTCTAATGTCAAATAACAGTGTTATGATTTTCTGATGTCAGATTAAGAGCATTATGATGTTCTGATGTTAGAACAATGTTATTATAACCATCTGATCTCAGATCGATTGTATTATGATTTTCTGATGTCATATCCATGGCATTATGACTTTTTCGTGTCAAATTGATAAGTATTATGACTTTTTAATGTAAGAACAATAATATGACTTTCTGATGTCAGACTGATGGTGTTATGACTTTCTAATGTCAGATCAATAGCACTATAGTTTTGGAAGTCAGAACATAGAGAATATTGGATGGGTAACTATGCACAACCAGTGTGTTCTGCCACAAAGGGGTTCTGATTTCCTCTGACCTTGAGAGTGAAGTTTAAGAGGTCCATGGGACTCAGAACCTTGAGGTGGCAGAACCCACTGGTTGTGCATAAAGTTGCTCTTCCTTTATTTTGTTATAGTGTATAGTTTTATGTGAAATGTGTGCATGGCGGTTCTTTCACTTTCAGAACAAAATGGAATTTTGCAGTATCTAGAGATTTCATAATGCTGTTGTACCACAGAAAGGTACTGTCACATTCCATGACCATTGAATTGTGACACAACGGCATTTTTAAAGGGATGGAATTCTATACAGAACACTACTCTATTATATGAGATAATGGTATTTGGATTATCTGATGTTAGATCATTGGTATTATGATTTTCCAATGTCAGAACAATGGTATTGGACTTTCTGATGGCAGAACATAGAGGATAATGTTAGGAATGTGGTTGATAACAACGCTGTAATCACTTTGGGTGGTTGCCAGGATAACATGGTAAACCTCCAGAGCACAGCTTGAGAGGTTTACTGTTGTTCTGGCAACCGCGAGAGGGGATTTCAGAGTGGTTGTCAACCACGTCCCAGGCATTATGTTTTATAGTGTATTGGCAAATACACTAGCGACTATGATCAAGAGTTCTATTTACTGTAAAATCTTACCTTACTGAGTCAATAATGTGTCTGGAGGAGCAGTATATAGCGTTTATTTGTGTGGATCATACACAAACCTACTGTTAGTATTTATCCCTACAATAAAATAACAGTAAAACACATTTAAATCAACAGAATGAAAGAAAAAGAAACAGGGCACTTTCTTTAACATTCAGACACGAGTCTGTCAAAATGATCCAGTTGATCTTTTGGATCCAGCTCTCAACACCGTGGCTGTTTGTGTCTGAGAGACATGCATGTGCGAGATGCCACACAAACCTCACTCCTCCTGAACGGCCGTGATGGCGTTTTGCGCAGGAGATCACTGCCTGAAAGGACTAGGAGCCACAGAGGGTAACAAGGAGGGAAAAAAAGATTTGTAGCCAAATCAAAAATTTGGTTACATTGGGGCAGCAGGGTAACGCCAAGGGATGCACATGCACAATGGTACCAATGTTGTTATGCCATCGCTATGACGTACTCAAGGAGGGTTAACCACAATCTGACATCATAATGATGGCATAACAAGGCTATAATCTGGTTGCTATTAGTTAATAATAAGCCTCTCCCATACACTATAATGGCATTATGACTTTCTGACATAAGAATGATGGGCTTATGACTTTCTGATGTTAGAATTATGGTATTATGACTTTCTGATGTCAGAATGATGGTACTATGACTTATGATGTCAGAATAGTGGTATTTTTACATAAGCAATAAGACACGACGGGGTGTGCATTATGGTGTGATAACTGCACTCCTGGGGGCGTGTAGTTAGGCAGGAGGCCGAAAGTCAGTGCCGTCACCCTAGGAGTGCGGTTATCACACCGTAATGCACACCCCGGAGTGTCTTATTGCACTTATAAATGGTCCTAGTTTTTAAAACATATTTTAAATAACTTCATATGTAAATGAATATTTGATTTTTACATAGAATAGTCCTTCCACCTACTGGTGCTGGACTTTGCTTGAGGTCTTTTGACCCAAAGGACATTCTGTAGTTGCAGTTTCTACCTCCTATTCACCATGTAGTTCCTCAGTTGCCCCCCACACACACTTTTTTTTTTTTTTTTTGTTTTTTTAGCCATGGGTGATTTTAAATAAAATGTGCATTTAATTGAGAGCAAGTGTGTGAGTGAATGGTACGATAGAAAGTGAGAGTGAGAAGCAAGATGCAGTGGAAAGAGAGGGGGCTACAAGAGAAGTGTTCTCAATGTAAAGTCAGTGTTAGATGTGGAGCTTATTTCTGTTTTTTACATTCAGCCTTTGAACTGAAGCTGCTTATTTGACTGAAATGTAAGTGTTTTCATTGCCGGTTTTTTTTGCGGTGCCACAAGACAGGAGAAGGACACAGACATGCGCTGCAGGTTATACCCTCGTGATGACTGAGATCCCCAACTTCCAATGTGGTGAGCGAGGACTGATGTCAGAACTGTGATTTTTTTTTCACTGGATTGAAGAATGAACAGGAGCTGCTATTAAAAGTTGATTCAGTGTCACATGTTTTTGTTGTGAACTGGGAACAGTAAGGACTGCTGTTAAATGGCAGTTGCTGGGTCCCGTCAGATTCACCTTCCTCCATTACATTGTGCGAACATGGTTACCTTTTTACCTATGAGACTGAAATACTACATGCACGGGATGGATAGGGAAGTGAAGGTGTTACTAGAGCTGAGGGCACATGTTCAGAAAAGCACAATAAAAGGTCCAATGAAGAGTGAGTCATTTAACGATGGGGAAAATGGTGACTTTGACATCCTATAGCATTCTAAATAGAATGCCTGAAGAGAAATCATAGAGCCATCAAATTGTGCGGTCAGCCATTTTTATTGGAACTAGTTATTTATAGTGCAACATTGTCCTATATTGCACTATAAATAACCAATCAATTCTGTATTGGTCTGTGCCATTTTATAATTTCTGATATCTGAATGATGGTATGATAACTATCAGATTTTAGAATGATGGTAATGTGACTTTCTTTTTTTTTTTCATTATGTATTTTATGTGTTTTTTTCCATCTTTGCCCGCCCCCAGTCCCAGATATGCATGCGCATGCTGCATTCTGAGACACCCTCCCAACTTGCTGCCCCCTCCCACCTGCACTGCCACTGGACCTCTACCCAGTGGCAGCAGAACTATGTGGGGGGGTGACAACCACTCCAGGAGAGGAGAGCTGCCATTAGGTACTCGATCCTGCTCTGCCTCTCCCCCCCGTGCCGGCACCCCAGCAACCCGAGGTTGTTCCTGAACCTGGGTAGCCCGGCATGGCATGAGTGTGGCATCCAGAGACTCAATCCTCAGTGCCACTGGGCCAGCCCAGTGTTAGGATTTTCTATTGTCAGAACAATGGTATTATGACTCTCTGATGTCAGACCGATGCTATGAGTTTTGGATGTCACTGTGTCCTTATGGGAGAAACTGACCATCCATATATTAGAAATCAAATACAAGCACCTGACACAAAATGTACTGTTGAACATCACTTTTATGGTAGACCGCCTCTCATAACTCATGGCTGTGTTACTCATGAGTCTTGTTGCCTCATACCTGAATATAATTGCAGATTTTGAGTCAAGTCATTGCATTTATCACCATACTTTATGCACCTTCAGCAATCCTATCACTGCACTTTACATAGCATTATGACAAACGCTAGGTACAGTAATGGGACAGCAGCTTTCACGGTGATTGATGACATCACAAAGGCTCTGTACAACATTTGAACCTCTGCACCTGAACAAAACCAAAACAATGTAATACTGAGGGTACTGTTTATACTGGACTACTGCTTCAAACATTATTTTGTCCAGTGCAAGCAGTGTTCATGAGATCAAAAGAGCAAGTGTTTGCCTGACATAAACCACAGGAGATAGCATGAGCACTAAAATACTTTATTGTTTATTAAAACACTAGTGAAACACTATTAATACACTATTGTTTTGAACTTTGGTATTGCAAGCAAACATAACATTAGGATATCAATTAGATCATATGGCCAGTTAAAAATGGAAAGCCCTACTGTTTGCCAAGGTCAGTTTTGGGTTTTTGAAGTCCATGATTTTGTCTGGCTTCATATTGTGCTTATATATTTGCCAGAGTGAGTCTGCATTTTGAAAGAGGCTCCAGTTAGTGGGTATGTTGGGCCACTGTTCCATGACTTTGCAAAGGGTAAGCAGTGCGACTGGCAATTCAGCTGGGGTTGCTATGAAGGTCACAAGTGTCTTGCTCACATCCAGTTTGTCATGCTTGTCCTCAGCTTCAATTTCCATTTCAGCCTGGCACAGAGTGAGAATGACCTGGTCGACATCATCTTTTTTCTCTGAATCACCTAGGCGGTACAGTTAATCTAATTTGTATTTAATTAAAGAGCAGCTGACGCCATTAGGACAACTTTAACAAAACATAATATTTAGACACAGTTCAACTTGTGTTTCACATTAGTTCTGTATTTCTCCTCCCCATTATTTGTTATTGAGGCCAACTGCATGAAAATTGAATCTTTGCTCCTGAAGAGATCATCTATTCCTGTTGCTTTCTCCCTACCTGAGGTCATAATTTGTGACATTACAATTACTCCAATTGCAACAGATTGTGATGTCATAGCAGAGGACTGTGACATGAAGTAGGGAGTAAGCTAAAGAGACAGATGAATTCTAAGACATATAGAGCATGTTTCCATGCAGATTTCTCAGTAATGAATAATGGGGAGGAGAAATCTACTGAATGCATATGGAATGTAAGGTAAAATGTACCTAAATATTATGTTTTTCAAAGTTTTCTTTGAGGCATCAGCAGTTCTTTAAGAGCTTATTTGAATGAAATACCTTTTGAAAATTATGCAACTATAGAAACAAAAAAACATAGAAAAGTGAGAGTAGAAGGCCATTGAGTCCACTGAGTAATCAAATGCATTTCCACTAGTGAAATGTATGTGCAAAACACATAGTGGTTTGTACTCTGGTAATCAAATGTGCTTCCACTAGTGAAATAAAAAATCTGTCATACATGAAAGGTCATTTTTTTCATATTCAGAAACAGTGACATCCAAACCCTGTAATACCATCATTGTACCATCATGATTTGATAATGCCTTCAATGTTATATAACAAATGATAGTATTACCAGATCAAACTCTTTGGAAAAGCACATATCTAGTGCCAGTCAGCTTTTACTGCAACTGTCTCATAGTGTAAAAGCTAAAATTTATGTATTTAAAAATGTGTTAAACTGAGTAAGAACCCAAGGTCATAACTGCCTGTTTTCAAGGGAGACCTGGTATACACAAACATACAAACAAGGATACAAAAGCATGAATTAAAACATTTTGAGGCAGGCATGCACTCCAGCTGTGCCAAAAAATGGCTTAGTCATTTTTATGTTGTCTTGCACATGCACAAGCAAAATCTTGTGGTAGAAGCAGTAATGCGGAGGTGTGTCAGTGTTGACGAATGCAGGGCATGCTTTAGTAAGTGCGTCTCTCATTCCCCAATTAGGCAGCATGCTAGCGCTGATGCAAGAATTATGTAAAGTGCCACCAACTTGAAAGAAATGTGCTGCTGCAACTGAGACAAGCTCGTCATACAGCGGCACAGATGACATGACTCCCGTACATGCCTTTCCTGGTGAAACATTTCAATAACTATGGTGTAAACATGGTGGGAGCACACAATCCCCAAACAAATCTGACATTGGGGATGCAATCCCCATGTTGGCATGTCCCCAGCCCCCCACATTGTGTGGCACACTGGGAGCCCACCCCAGTGTGCTGCCGCTCACAGAAAGCCAACCGTGTCGGCATATTCCTCCCCCTCATGCCAATTGTGTGGCACACTGGGATCCCACCCCAGTGTGGCCAACACCCCCCAAAAGTCATTGGGCATACTGGAAGCCCACCCCAGTGTGCACAACATTTGTTTTACTTCACCTGTAAAGAAAGAAAAACATCCACAATGTTTGCTTTTTTCTGTACCTGAAAACTAGAAAATGGTCCCTCATTGTCTGCAGTACTCCCCTCCCTCAACCCGCACCCACCCTTTGCGAACCCCACCTCCCCACGCATGACACAGGGTCATTATGTTGCATGGCAGAATGCCGTGCGGCACAATCGCATTGTGCGATTTCTTGTTGTTTTTTGTTCTGTGGGGGGCACTGCCCTCCATACCCCCCTTTACGGGGTTCTGCACCCACCGGACCCCCCACTAAAGATTCCAACTCTGGAGGGGTCCAATTCGGAGAGTGAACATGTCCGGGTTTCACCATAATGCCGTATGCTGTTAAGCGTACAACATTATGACTGGCACGCCCATGCTCACACCCATACTTACCTCTGGAGGTCCGGCACTGCAATCTTCAGTGGAGCGGGAACACATCTCACCTCTTCAAAGCCGAACTGCGAAATGAAAAAATGCCAGTAAGCTGTATAATGGCATCAATGGGAGGTTTCAACTTAGGTGGATATCTCAGCCATTTTTTTTGCATTTTGGCTCCAAATTTTCAACATGGGGTTCTTGGGACCCCACCTCGTAACGCATGCACTGTCATCTTGTTTTTCAGTCCCAAAAGGCCATTTCATGGTCACTGCATGGACTCACCTTTCTGGAATGATTAACAAAACAGCAGTGCCACTGTTCATGAGGTAGGGTCCCAAACAGCCTATGTTGCAAATTTTGTGAAAAAATTCAAAAATGACTGTTACGAGCATGCATTGTGCAGTTTCCAAGCACACTCAGATCTTTGACAATTTTTAATATTTTCACTCCAGATTTTCAGCATTGCCATTTTTTCACACCTCTTATGAACATTGCAGCTGTTATTTTTCACATCCTGCCCAAAATGTGTTTTTGTACATCTGGTGCACAACGACGTGGTTGCTGTGGGAACTCAACTTTTGGGACAGATTAGCAAAATCACAGTGCCACTGTTTATGAGTGGAGGTCCCAAAATGCCTATGTTGAAAATTTGGTTAAAAAAATCCCCTAAATAATTGTGTTACAGGCGTGCATTGTGCAGTTTCTACGCATGCTCATGACTTCACCAATTTTTCATATTTTCACTCCAGATTTTCAACATTGCCATTTTTTACACCTCCTCATGAACAGAACAGCTGTCATTTTTCACATTGTGCCCGAAATGTGTTTTCGCACTTGTGGCGCAAAATGGTGCAGTTGCTGTGCAAAATCACCTTTCGGCTAACTAACTGATAGTGCCACTGTTCATGAGGTGGAGTCACAGAAAGGCCATGTTGAAAATTTGGAGTGGAAATACCAACAAACACCTGGGGCATTAGGGTTTCCAACCATAATGCCCCACCCTATAGAGACTGACAGGCATCAGGGTGTGACTTGGGATTGTCAGCTGTAATGCTTATGTCATTCCACCCCCACCATGCAGCCAGTGACAGGGCATTGAGGTGTGCCTTGGACTCTTTGGCCCCAAGGTTCACCCTATTCTCCTATACTGCACCCATCTCAATGTATTTTCTTATGGAATGGGGTGAGCGTAAGGCCTGAAGACCCCAAGGCACACCTCAACACTTGTCGGTGTCTGCAGGGTAGGTGAGGTGAGCCGATGACCCAAAGGTACACCCCTAATGCCTGTCATTCTCTGCAGGGTGGGGGGGTGGGGTTGGTGTCAGTTCAATACTTCACTGCCATTCCTATTATGCATCTCTAACTCCAGCACTACCAATGCCAATGCCAGCAAGCCAACATTCGGCATTGACAAATACTTGTTTAATGTCTGAAACAGTTCTTTTCTCACATATTACAGAAAATAAGAAGTAGGAGTACTATGCAGTACTCAACAAAAAAATCCCAATGTTCTGGTGACACACAAAACCACAACAATGAATGTTAATAACAATAATAATAAATTTTATTTAATATAATGCCTTTCACAAATCAAGGCACTGCACAATTGGATAAAATCAGAAAATACAATAAATGCCAATAAAATCAAAGGAATTCGGGGTACGCTTTACCCCACAGGAAGGTCTTCAGTGCATGCTTAAAGCACCCCACTGTCCTGTACTCCCATAGCTGACAGGGCAGAGAGTTCCAGAATGTAGGGGCAACAAACCCAAAGGCACGAGCACTAGATGACTTTAAACTAACCCTCGGAATCTCCAGTAACCCCTCATCAGCCGAGCAGAGCTGTCGCAAGGGAGTGCAGGGAACCAGAAGCTCTTTCAGGTAGTCAGGACCCTGTCTATATAGGGCTTTGTAAGTTAATTAACCTTCCTTATAAGTGATCCGCCACTGAATAGTCAGCCAGTGCAGATCACGCAGCACTGGGGTAATGTGAGTTCTCCTAGATACTCCAGTCAATAAACATGCCGCAGCATTCTGCACTAGCTGCAAGAAGTGGCTATCAACCCCAGGAAGCCCTAGGTAAAGGGAGTTACAGTAGTCAAGGCGTGATGTCACAAATGCATGGACCAAACAGGCAGGTCGCTGGACGGAATGAGGTGCTTGATCCTAGCAATGTTCCTAAGGTGGTAAAAGGCCAGCTTGACGACTGCCGACACCTGATGTCGAAGGGTCAGACCATCATCAAGCACCACTCCCAGGTCACGCACCTGCTCAGAGGTAAGAATCTGAGCCCCCCCCAGACTAAACCAAAGGGGAGATCAGTCCTCAACCCCTCTGTCCTGTGACCCGGGTCCACCACCAAAACCTCAGTCTTTCCTGTGTTCAACTTTAAACCACTGGAACTCATCCAATCTTACATAGAAACATAGAGGTTGATTGGCAGATAAGGACCGCAAGGCCCATCCAGTCTGCCCATTTCTTTTCTACCTTATAAATGTGCCATCGCCTTTGCTCTGTCAGTGACCTATCTATTCATAGTCATTTGTATTGCTCCCTTATGCCTATCCCATGCCTGTTTGAAGCCCTGCACTGTATTCATAGCCACCACTTCTTGTGGTAAGCCATTCCATGCATCCACCACTCTTTCTGTGAAAAAGAATTTCCTCACATTCCCCCTTAATCGGCCTCCCTCTAATCTCATGCTGTGTCCTCTTGTCCTGCTATTTTTCTTATATTTAAACATGTTAGACTCTTTCACCTTGTTTATGCCCTTAAGGTGTTTGAATGCCTCGATCATATCACCTCTCTCCTCCTTTGCTCAAGGGTATACATATTGAGTCTGCTAATCTGTCCTCATATGTCTTCTGATGCAGTCCCTGCACCATTTTGGCTGCCCTCTCTGACTGCCTCAATTTGGTTAATGTCCTTGTGAAGGTGTGGCTCCAATACTGCACTGCAGTACTCCAGATGGGGCCTAACTAATGTCTTGTACAGAGGGATTATTACCTCCTCTACGACTTGTGATACTCCCTACTAATACACCCTAACACCCCCTAGCCTTACTCTACTGCTTTAGAGGTCTGCTTGATGATTTTAGGTCATCAGTGATGATGATGCCCAAGTCTCTTTCTTCCTTTGTGACTGCTAGCAACTCCTCCCAGCCTATAAGTGGCTTCAGGTTTTCTTCCCTATGTGCATGATTTTGCACTCTTTGCATTAAATCCCAGTTGCCACTCTTCTGACCATTTTGCTAGTTTATCCAGATCTCTTCTCATTCTGCCCACCCCATCTGATCATCTACTCTGTTGCAGATCTTGGTGTCATCTGCAAACAGACAAGCCTTACCTCTAGTCCATCTGCAATGTCACCATGAAGATGTTGAAGAGGAGCCGTTTTGGTGGATGATTTTGAGGTACGGCTGGTGACGGTATTTTTGGATGGTACGATGGCGGCCATGTTTGGCAATTAAGCGGCAATGGAAGTGACGCAATACCGGAAAGCGGCTTGTGCGGTTGGCTAATTTTTTGGGAAGGTGTTGTAAGTGAAGTTGCGGTAGGTGGTATTACTGTTTTGGTTTGCATGGTTAGCGGGCGAAGTTAAAGAACAGCCTTGAAAGTTTTAAAGGTGGGCAAGAAGTGTTGTCCATTACTGTCAGTTTGCTATCCAATTTGAGGATGATTTGTCAGGTGCCAACCATGGCAATCAGGTAGTGTATGGCCTCCGAACAGTGAGCAATTTATTGAAACATCAGTGCTGACCTTCCAGGATCTTGTGTCAGAATAGTATGTCATGTGGGTGAAGGTTCCGAGGTGGGATGGAGATCATGAGGAAATGTGCAGGTCAAGTGCTGATGGAGTAGCTTGATGCATGCAGCATGTGTTGCATCCTGTGAATGGACACCTGGGAAGATTCCTGCAATGAGGAACAGTAGCAAGATAGCCATTTTGCTGGTATACCTGTAAGGAAGAAAGAAAAATATCAGTAGGTACAATTCCGCTCAATGGGGTTAGGAAAAGTGATTATTCTCCTTTATACAGCTTGAGCTGATTAGCATGCAGCCATTTCTCAGTAGGTTTCTTCTTCTGAATGAGTCTAACTTCATAGACTGTGGGACTGAGTTTGTTAATGATGGGGTAGGGTCCTTCCCATTTATTGGAGAAGGGGTGTGAAAGGTGTGCAGATCTGAGTACCATTACCTGATCTCCGACTTGCCAGTCCACCTCTTGTGTGTGTTTGTCAAAGTGAATCTTGATTGCTGTTGGGCCTGGCCTATATGGTGTGCAGCGATGCTGGGTTTTGATGATGTCATTCTGAAGTTTTGCAAATATATGTGTTCGCGAACACTCGGTCTGCAGGGTGTGTTCAGATCAATCAACAGGTGCTTAGGTAACTTATGGTTCTACTCAGTCACCACCGTCAAGGTGTACACTGGTAGTGCTGAAGGAGTACCCAATGGCTACAAGGAGAAACGACAAAGGGAATCCTAATCCTTGGGATAGTCCTCGATAAATTTGATACCATTTGCTTAATCCATCTGTTGGCTCTTCTACCTGACTCCAAGATTGTGGAGTGGTAGGAATGTGAATCCTGGTGCACACCAAGAAGTTGGAGTGTTTCTGCATTAACTCACCCGTAGAAGATGGTTCCTTTATCAGAGTCTACCTTAAGAGGTAGGCTCCCCCCTGAGAATAATTATTCTACCAGGACTTTGCAGTTGCTTTGTTGTGCATTCTCTCAAGAAGGAAAAGCCTCAACCCATTTGGAGAATATCTCTGTGACTTACCAATGCATACTTGTTGTTCCTGGTAGTGGTCACACTGAAGACTAATAAGATTAATCTGAATTGCATGCCAGGGACCAAATTGTCTCTGGGGAAGTAATTTAGCATTTCTCTTGGTTGGGGCAGGATTGTTCTGTGCACAAATTAGACAGTTTTGGATGTAATGTTTGACATCCCTAGTGACACCAGGCCACCTACTACAGACTTCAGTCTTTAAACTGTATTCTCCAACCCCTGGTGTCCACTAGTCAGGGTGTCATGGACCTGATGAATTAACTCAGATCTCAGAGCTTCAGGAATTACCCACAACCTGTAATTCAAGTCGTCAGGCTGATATCGTATCAGTTTGTTGTCATGGACAGATGCAATTTGCTCCATGCTCTTTTGTAAGGGCTGTGGGTAGGCGGTTCTTGTTCAGTTCTTTTGTTTAGGAATCTGAACACTCTTTCAGCTTGAGGGTAAAAGTTTTGTGCTGTGACAAGTCCAGTGGCACAAAATACTCAGTTTTCTTCTTTTTGGCAGCTGTTTGTACAACAGCCCAAGCCACAGGGTGTTTGCGCCCTCATGTGTCCCTCCCAGTGTTCTCTTTGCAAGAGTATCTGCTCAATCATTGAAACATGTTTTAATAGATTTTGAATGGCTTTCACATTGTGGATGAACAGTTTGTGCTTAAACCTGTTAGTCAAGTTGTGAGATATATACAGTACTTTGTATTTCATTAGGTGCCATCAGAAGATGCAAATGAGTTCTTCTCCCAGAACAGTAGAAATTAGTAAAATAGCAACAGACTCAGGTAGAGTCTGCAAAGATGATGATATCTGTGGTACCATGTTGTATCAGTTCAAGAGCACAGGCTACATCTGCCAGTTCTGCATATTAAGAAGATGCAACACTGCAAATTGGATGTATGGACAGTGTTACCATTGAGGTGCATGATGAGTACTCCAAATCCAGCTATCTATTCTCCTTGGTAGTATGAGGTGGAGCCATCAGTAAAGACATGACAAAGGGAAGGTCATAAGGAACTTTGGAGTAGCAGGAAGGAAATGGGCCTGGATCAGGCAAATCAAGAGGTTGGAGTGAGTAATCATGCGGGTCTCCTTGATACAGAATACCATGGCCAAAATTGAGGGCATTTTGGCAGTGTGGGACCTGTATGTCATGATCTTGAGAAGAAAAGACCAGTGAGTCAGTCTGGTATTAGACATTGGACCATCCTTCACTCTGTCTGACAGCTAAACATTTGTGGAGTATGACTGGTATGCAAAATGATAGTGAGTGCCCAGTGATGTACAGAAAATGCTTCACAGCCCAGTAGGTAGCCAGAAGGTTTCTTTCACAAAGACTGTACTTTGTTCCACTGGGGACAGCATCTGGGAAGCATAGGCAATGGGTCCTCAAGTGCCATCCACCTTTTAAGGAAGTACTGCAGACATGGCTATGTCTGAGCACAGATTCCAGATGGAAAGGGAAAAGCTGGACTGGATTAACTAATGCTGGAGCAAAGGCCAAGACCTATTTCAGAAGGGTCACAGCATTAGTGTGAATGGGACCCCAAGTCCAGGGAACATCCTTTTCAGGAGCCTGCTACAGAGGGGTGCCTTGTGCAAACCTCACAAATAAAGTTCCTGGAATAGTTGATCACTCCCCAGGAAACGTCTTGAGTGTTGCTCCCACTGGTAGAAAGTAGCAAATCTTGTAGGTCTTAGATCTTCTTCCAGGATGTGCTTGCCTTAATTCAGATATGCAGGTCAAGGAAGACAACTCTTTGGCAAAGTTGTGCTTGCAGGGTTGCACTTAAGGCTTGGTTTCTGTGTAAGAGAGTCAGTAATTCACCCAAGGAAGTCAAGATATTACCCTTAGTGGCAGTTGCCAGTAAAGTCATCCACATACTGCAGGAGACATTGTGAGAGGAGAAACCACAAGGGCCATCATGTGTGTAGATGGAAAAGGAGGCTGTGGGAAGCTCTGAGGTAGGCAGGTCCAAGTGCACTGATGACCTCAAAAGTGAAAGCAAATTTGTGTTGGCGTTGTTGAATAAGGACAGTGACCAAAACCTATTGAGATGTCAAGGAACTGAACCACCTATGATCTGGGTTAGCAGTTTGAGCACATCTGGTGCTGAGGCTACCGAGGGAAGCAGCTAGGGAGGATTTGGTTCAATCAAAATCAATAGTGAGCCCCAAGATCCAGTGGGCTTTTTCACTGGCAAGATGTGGGTGTGTTGGCAACAAAACACAATGCCTGATCACACCTTGCTTAAGAAGTGACTGAATGGTTTCTCTGCATGATGGTAAGGCCTCTGTAGGAAAAGTGGATATTGCCTTTGCCTGTCATGTGCTGGGCCTGGAATTTTGAGGACGGTTTGCACTTCTGCCACAGTCATGTCTGTGTGTTACAAAGGCATCGAGGTGCTTCACAGAATGGGTAACAGTTCTTTGAAGAACCCATGTGTCTAGAATAGAGCTATGACATAATATTTTGTCATTGACTGCAATGGCGGCAACCACGTGAGAATCAGGAATCATGACCATATGGTATTGTCCTTTGATTTGGATCAGAAGCATGTTAGCTAAATCTACTACACAGCCATGTAGTACTAGGAAATCAATTCCTAGGATGCAGGGGTGATGACGCAATATGATCAGGTCAAAAGTGTGATTCATTCTGAGGCTACCCAACACCACAGAAAGTACAGTGGAGCAATAGGTGGAAAATCTAGTGCCATCTACTCCTTGAGCAGTGGTCCTCCCTCCGGTGGACCAAGAGCAGTTAGCTGGATCCTCATCATGTAGTACAGACACAGTCACACCTGTATCTAGCAGTACAACCATTTGGCAGCCCCCGACCGTGGCCTTGGTGCAAAGCCTTCACACAACATGAAGTCTTGCTGTATTCTGACTATATGCAGTTAGCCCCAGCACTTGAATTGCTCCGGAGAGTAAAAGGTTAACTCTATGCCAAGGCATTGAACGTTGAGCTCAAGCTCGGTTTTCAAACCTCTGTCTGTGGTACTCTGAATTGTAACCGTCAGATTTCTTACGTCATCTGACCAGGAAGTCGCCCGAGATCTCTCCTCCGCGCTCGGTTCGTAATAGTTGGAAACGGCCAGTTTAATCAATTGCTTTTTATTTTTTCGGTATTCTTACCTCTGTCACGGTACAGAAAGTGGTAGATAATAGGTAGTGTTGTTTTGTTTTAAAGTCACTAGAAATTGTTTTCCTTCGTTCTTTTCTGGTCGGTCTGGTTCAGAACCTAAACCTATTGATAAATTATTGTTTGTATGTAATTTCTGTAGTCGGCTCGCATTTTACTGGTTCCTAGAAAATCTGAGTTTAGTAGGATTTTAACCGACCCATGACATGGAACCGATAAATCAGTGTTACCTGGCTTAATGCTGAAAAGGATAATTTATTTGATTCCAGCATGTCTGAGAAACCCAAAAAGAAAACCGGTCCCACTGGGTTTCAGCACTGTACTGAGTGTGGGGAGGCCTTTTACAGCTGATCCCTATTTCATGTGTGTGTATTGTCTGGGGTTTGACCACCTCAAGGAAGACTGTCAATTTGTAATAACTTTCCAAGGCCACTCTTGAAAAATGTTTTGAGTAGGCTGAAGAAAGTGGAGGCCGAGAAGTCCGCTGATCTGATGGCTAGCCTGGGTTCAAGCAGACCAACCTGAAGAGGTGCCCACTGACCTGGGTGACACTCTTTGGGCAAAAAGGAGAACTGATTATGGAGCCAGTTCCGCCAAAAGAAGAAAGACAATCGGGTCGTTGGATCCGGACCCCATGTTCCTGACCACTGAGAAAATAGTGAAAGCAATTACAATAGTTCAATCATTTGTTCGGTTCTGACCGAACCGACATCGGTTCAGAGCTTACTTGTCGTCGGAAGTAGTTTCTTCAGATATTGATCCTGAGGCATACTATGAGGGTGATTGGGAGGAGGAGGAAGAAGATTATGATGAAGGAGAGTTTGAAGGCCTAGATGAGCCAGTAGAGCCTGACATCTCCTCAGACAGGCCTTCCAATGTTTTACCTCCCAGGCTTTCTGAGTTCCCTTCCCACTTCTTGTTTTACAAGAAGGTGGCTGAGACTCTTCAGCTTCCTATGGAAGAGGCTGATCAGGATCAGGAAGAACCTGACTATGTGGAGATGATGGATGTTCCAGAGTCAAAGAGAGTGTCTATCCCTTTGCATTGAAATCCCTGGGAAACAGACACAAAAAATCATGCAGTTTCCCACATCCATCCCTCCTGTGGATAAAAGAATGGACAGGAGGTATGCTTTATCAAGTCCTGGTACTGAATTGTTTTCAACCCATTGCAGCCATGTTAGGGTAGTGCAAGCTGCAGCCTGTGACAAGGCTAACATTCCCCTGGCATCTCACCCCAGATAAGGATTCCAGTAAAGTGGATGCCATGGCAAAGAAACAGTACTTGGCATCCTCATTGGGGCTCAGGCAATCAAATTACATGGCATATATAGCCAGGTACCAGAA
Source organism: Neoceratodus forsteri (assembly GCA_016271365.2). Lineage (NCBI taxonomy): Eukaryota > Metazoa > Chordata > Ceratodontiformes > Ceratodontidae > Neoceratodus > Neoceratodus forsteri. The sequence continues at coordinate 1,198,702,186 of CM028129.1, read as the reverse complement.
ATCTATGTGAGTTACAGTTTTGAAGCTGGCTAACAATGCCCCCCCTCAGCTAGCCAAGGAGCTGGAGCAGGTGGCCGTAGATGGCATAAAGGCATTCAAAGTGCAATTTCATGCTGCTGTAGACTCGAATGATGTACAGTCCAGGGTCATGGCTACATCTGTCTCCATGAGGAGGTTTGCTTGGCTTAGGTGTACCAACTGTCGCAGGATACCCAGACTAAGGCCATGGATTTTCCTGTAACTGGTAATTCTCTGGAGAGCAAATAGAGAACTACATGAAGAAAATAGATGAATATAGGACCACCTATAGGAGTTCTGCAGCCAAAGAGAAGCAGGCCACTCCTCAAAGGCAGTAGTTTGGGGCGAGCAGGGGCAGGTCTTTTCACATGTCTTTCTACCAAGCTCAGGCTTCCTCCTCTTCTTTTCAGCAGAGGGGGTTCTTTAGGGGGAGAGGCAGGCGTGGGATGACCAGGACCCCATTATCCACACAGTCTAAGCCCCCTGCCAAACAGACACCCTAAGGTGTCGGTCAGGGTTGCCTCCCTAGTTCCAGTAGGGGGCAGGTTGACTCACTACTTCCAGGCCTGGGAGTCTATTACTTCAGACAAATGGGTCCTGGAAGTAGTGAGCCAGGGACTTGCTCTCAGCTTCAAAAGGTTCCCAAAAATGAGACCAAGGTCCTTCAGTCCTCCCTCTCCCTTGGCGATGAAGGCCTTAGTGGCAGAAGTCTCCTGTCTTGTGCTTCTGCAAGCAGCAGAGAAGGTACCTCATTGTCACAGCGGAAAAGGACAGCATTCCAGATATTTCCTTACCCCAAAAAAGACAGGAGTGGTGACCCATTCTAGATTTAAGGTACCTGAACAAACATTTAACAAAACCAAAATTCAAGATGACTCTGGGAGTAATTCTTCCCTCTCTGAAACCAGGAGACTGGCTAGCCTCTCTGGATCTCAAGGATGCCTACTTCCACATACCTATCAGACATTCCCACAGAAAGTACCTCAGGTTCGAGTTGCCCTCAGGCCATTACCAATTTAGAGATATGCCTTTTGGCCTAACTCTACTCCAGGGTGTTCACCAAGTGTCTAGCAGTAGTGGTGGCATTCTCAGGAGACAGGGCATCCTTCTGTTCTCTTACCTAGATGACTGGCTCATTGTGGGTCAGTCCTCAGACCAAGCCAAGTCAGCCCTAGAGGTCACTCTAAAGCTTCTAGACTCCTTGGGTTTCATTCTGAACCTAGAAAAGTCTGTTCTGGAACCAGCTCAGCTTCACTTTCATAGGGGTGGAGCTAGACACTATTCAGGCAAGAGTATTTCTCCCTCTATCAAGGGTTCAGTCCCTTGTCACTCTGGCTTCCTCTTTTCGTCCTCTAGTTTCTCATGCAGCCAGACACTTTCTACAGTTGCTGGGTCACATGGCAGCTTCCACAGCAGTGGTACAAGGAGCAAGGTTTCAGATGAGATATTCAGTTCATCTCAGATCTTATTGGTCTTCAGCATAAAGACCTCTCTCCAAATTGGTTCCAGTGTCTCAAACCCTAGTTCAGGCCCCTCTAGTGGTGGAGCAGAGGAGACAATCTTGACAAGGTGTCCCTTTATCAGTCAGGCTCCTTCAGTGATTCTCACCACAGATGCCTCTTTACTGGGGTGGGGGCTCATCTGAATCAGCTTACAGCTCAGGGAACCTGGTCTCACCAGAGTCTCTTCTACACACAAACCTTCTCAAACTCAGAGCTGTCTTTCTAGCACTTCAGACATTCTCAACTGCTATTCAAGGGAAAGTGGTGCAAATCAGGACAGACAATACCACAACCATGTGGTACATCAACAAGCAGGAGGCATCTGTCCTCGGCCTTGTGCACAGAGGCCATGAAAATATGGTCTTTAGCTTAATTCCTTCTAGACTTCCCTGATGGCTGTGCATCTTCCAGGGAAGGACAATATTCTAGCAGATGCTCTCAGCAGGATTTCTCAAGGTCACCACAAATAGACCCTGAACCCTCTGATCCTTCAAGTCATTTTCAGAAGGTGGGGCACTCCAGAGATAGATTTCTTTGCAGCCCTGGACAATCACCAACTTCCTCTATTTTGCTGCAGACTGCCTCTTCTGGGCCCTTTCCCTCAGGATGCTCTCTTGTTGAACTGGAAAATCAGGTTTCTGTATGCATTTCCTCCTTTTCCTCTGATATCCAGTGTTCTGATCAAGATCATATCTCAGCCTTGCAAAGTGATTCTGGTGGCTCCAGACTGGGCCAGACAGCCTTGGTACCCTCTATTCTTGTCACTGGCTGTGACAATGCCTCTGTGTCTTCCCAAACAGTTTAATCTCCTCACAGAGGAGGATTCTTTATCCAAACCTTCAGACTGTCAGGCTCAAAGTTTGGCTCTTGAAGAGCTAGAATATGCAAGCCTGCATCTTTCTCAGTCAGTCTTGGACATTTTAAAGGTTAGCAGAAAACCTGCTACTAGAAAGACTTACAACTCCAAATGGGAAATATTTGGGTTTTAGTGTTCCTAGAGGCATATCCAACCAGAGCTGGCTGATATTGCCACTGTGTTGGACTATTTGGTGCATCTTAACAGTTTAGGCCATTGGCCTACTACTCTCAAGGTACATTTGGCAGCTGTTTCTGCCTTCCTTTCTGCTGGCAAGGGCTCCTCCCTGGCATCTCATCCAGTTTTTAATAAATTTTTCAAGGGTCTAGTACATGTTAATCCTCCCTTTCGGGGGCCTACCCCTTCTTGGGATCTGAATATCTGTATTGCACAGCTTATGCAGACCCCTTTAGAACCTCTGTTCTCAGCTGAGCTGAAGTACTTGACTTGGAAACTATATTCCTGGTAGGCATTATCTCTGCCAGGAGAATCAGTGAATTACAGGCTTTATCAGTGGAACCTGACTTCATTTCATTTCATAGGATAAGGTGGTCCTTCTAACCAACAGAAAGTTTCTTCCAAGGTGGTATCAGACTTTCACATGAATCAGTCTATATCATTGCCTGTATTTTTCACTGACCATTCTTCCCCAGGGGAGAAGATTACACAGTCTTGATGTAAAAGGGCTCTTAGTTATTATGTAGACCACACTAAGGCCCATAGAAATGATCGTTCTTAGTTGTTTCTCACTTTTGGAGAAGTGGGAAAGGGTAAAACCTGCTACCAAGAGAACCATTGCCAGGTGGATTGTCTCCTGTATCAAATTCTGCTATTCAAAGCTTGGGAAAGAGTCTCCCTTAGGCCTGAGGGCTCATTCTACCAGAGGTACAGCTGCTACAGTGCGAGCAGCTAGAGATATACCCTTAGTGGAAATCTGTAGCAGCCACCTGGAAAACTGTTCACATATTACTAAGCATTACCTCTGGACATTCAGTTAAGAAGTGATGCTAGGTTTGGCACAGCCATGCTGCAGAGCCTGTTCCCAAAATAGGTTCTGTGATTCCCTCCTCCAAGGGGGTACTGATTGGTAGTCTGCATATAGTCAGAATACAGCAAGATGTCATGTTTTTTGAAGAAAACATTACTCACCATAGTAATACTGTGTCTTCTAATGGAGTCTTGCTGTATTCTGACCTCCTTCCCTGCCTCCGTCCTGGAACCTGGTAGTTTTGGGAAGTGGGTTGGCAGGCACAGTGCTGCACCCCAGAGGTGTACCTGGTATACCTTTATCTTATTAAGGGTTTTTCTGTTTTTCATTATTAATATGTTGGTTGTTTCACTACCTGCTTAGATTCTTTTTGGGGTTCTTGACTTGAGCCTTTTGACCCAAAAGATCTATTTTATTGCCCTTTGGCATAATAATTTTAGAAACAATTTCTACTTATTGAGTTAGTTAGTTTAGTGCTTGTAAGAATCTGACAGTTACACTTCAGAGTACCACAGACAGAGGTTTGAAAACCGGGCTCGAGCTCAATGTTCTATGCCTTGGCATAGAGTTAACCCTTTAATCTCTGGAGCAGTTCAGTGCTGGGGCTAGCTGCATATAGTCAGAATACAGCAAGACTCCATTAGAAGAAAGAACATTTCTATGGTGAGTATTTTTTTCTTCCATTTGTGTCAATGGTAAGCTTATTCACAATACGAACTGTGGCCTATAGTTGTCAGTCTGAACTAGTGCTGCCGTCTTCAGCTTGTTCATGAAAATGGAGGCCGGCTGGATCTCACCTGGCCTCTTCCAGGTCCTGTATAGGATACAAGGAGGTCTGGGTACTGGTAGTAGCTGCAGTGGGCAAGGCCTCAGGGGTTTGGGCTTCAGTGCGTGGTCTGGGGAGGTTCAAGTGCCCTCCTTGGCCTAGTAGGACTGGGTTACCAGAGCTAACGCTGCCACAGTCTGCCTTGGGATGACCTCGGCCACTGATTGCACCTTCCCAAGGAGTGTACGGAGGTTATTATTCTCTGCCACTACATCACGATAAGAAGGGCCTTGTCAATAATTTCAATTGCCCTGATTATCATTCTGATTGGAATTAGGGTTATTCCAATTTCTTTGCTTGTTCCTATTTTTGTTGCAGTTTCCCCCAATTCTGTAACTCTGTTTATCATCCGAGGGCATGACCTTTTTGTCCTGAGCCTTGCCCTCCACTGTATAGTGGGTTGTGGGCTCACTGGTAGATTGTACCATGGCCACCTTGGCTTTCAAGTCAGAATTTAGATCTCAGGTGTAGAGCTGGCAGACATGCTCCATCCTTGTGAGAATCTCTGAAAACTTGCCAGTTCTGGGGAGAATCCGCGAGTACCAATTCCTTGTCACGCAGCATAGCTGGAATCATGTTCCAAATAAACAAGGTCTTGTATTTCAATTTGATCAAGATCCGTTCCTCTTATGAGAGTAATCTTGCTCGTATGGTAGGCCAACCGTAACTCTGAATGTATGACGCTGGACATTCCTTGGCATACTGTTTAACAGGATTGGCTAACATAACGCCAACCACGCCTGGGGAGGTGCGCAATGTGTTCCACTGCAATGTCATCAAAAGTCACATTCATGGCTTGGTGAATGTCCTCTGAGAGTTTTGACTAGAGGCTGGGGTCTATAGTCTGCTGAATGATCTATACTTGGTAGCCTGCCAGTAGACTGAGCAGCTCACATTTGGAATAAAATTTTTCCAAATGATAGCTGAGATTGTCACTGGGGGTCATGTGACCTATACTGTCAGCAATCTGCTGTACAGAGTGAGCCACCTGAAGGGGGATTAGTCTGAACCATGGAATGCACCTTAGGAAAGGGGTTATGGAGTTGTGCTCTGTGAATGGCGGCCTCCGCTGCTGTGTCAGCCACAGTGTGGATGAGTGACAGCTGAGCAGTGGCCTCCCTCAACATGGTTTCCATATTCTGCCAGAAGACCTGTTTCTGCTCCTCAGACATCTCAGTCCTAGTGAGGGCAGCCTCGATCATCTGATCAATCTCTGCTCTGCTCTGTCCTCCTTCTTCAGGACAGCAATTGGAGGGGCTAGGCCTCAACCTCCCCCCCATCATGGGGTTGCCATCTTGGCATCGCACATGATAATTGTCATATCTCTCATGATCTAGGGTCATGCTGGAACAGTGTAAAGTGCTGCCATCTTGTGGGTGGCGGTTGGACACTGGGCCATTTTGAGGGTGTGGCTGGGTGCCATATTGGCTGTTGTTGTCACCAGAATCATCATCACTGGATGACATAAGGTCAATGGGTGCGTAGTGAAACCTGCCCATCTCCTTGACGTGATCAGCCAACTCCTCTTGCTGATGACACAGTTTTGCCATCTTAGCTCTGCACTGTTTGTAGCTAACTTTTGCAATGTTCTGCTCAACACCTTTTGCAACTTCTTTCTGTAACACTCTATATGTGGCTCTCAGTTTGCAGTAGTCTCTAAATTCCCTGTCCATCTCTTCACTTAACTGTTTCAGGTCATCTCTCATCTTGTCAATCTCCTCATGCAAAGTCTCATTTGTATCACTCAACAAATCATTCATTTGCAACACCTGTCTCTTGTCCTGCTTCAACCTATCACATTCCTCTCTCAACATGCATAACTCTCGATCATTATTCTGTACAGTACAGTGCAAAAGAGTCTTGTTCTTACTACACAGTGACTGAAGTTTTTCTTCCAGTCTCTGCTCTTTCCTTAAACCCTCAGATGCCTGCAAGCCCAACTCTTTCTTAAAAACTGTATTTTGCAGTTCAAGGGAAGGGAATGAAAACTAGATTTGGAGGCTTCTAAAGCAGCATAGAGGGGCATGACCAACAGCCCTATAACATCATGCTTTTTCGCTGTTTGTCTTGCCTCTGAATACTAGGTTGAGATCCCCAGTATGGGGTTATTAGAGTGTTCCCATCCAGCACAAAATGCCTTCAGCTCCATGGAAGGTGAGAAAGTTAGAGACATCGAGTCTCAGATCATGCGAGATATTGGACATGATAGCAACAAAAGAAAAGGTTAGAAACCCAAAATTAACCCTTCAGTGGTTACCCTGCTGTGTATAGATCCATAGAGGTTGAGCCAAACAGACGGTCGGAATCTGCACTTTGTAATCCTGCAATTCAAAACTGCCATTGAACAAGATGAGACGGCATCAAACTTGTCCAGTAAGCAGCCAGACTTTACGAGATGCTACGGAGTGAAAAATAAGGGCACGGTGATACAGTTGTGTACACGTACTTATTACCCACAAGCGAAGAGCCAGCAAACAGTGATTCTTTGCTAATTTAGACCATCTGCACATGGTCACCAATAATGTCAGGGTGTTCAGTCTTGCTCAGGTTCTTGGTGGTAATAAACCAGCAAAAGAAACAACAGACAAGCGGCATATGTGGTAACTTGTTTATTACACAAAATAGACAGATGCCCTAAAAACAGGTCTTACTAATAGACACTGGGAGCCAAGAGTTTCCCAATACACCCAGGGATGAAGAAGGTCTCAGGGGGAAAATGTAATGAAATTTCTTATATACTTAGATAATTGTCATGGTAACTATTACATTCATAATATGTTAGCTATATACAAAACAAACCCTATTGGCCAAAAGTTAGGTGGCTCCACAGTGTTATCTAGCGATATACAAAATGTGTGAAATCAGATAAAATGAGAACAAAGAATCATACATAAAACAGGAAATAAGTGCAGTGTTATATAAATCCACTTTATGGCAGTGTTGGCTATACAACAACTTTTCAGAAGAATAAACAAAGAGCACATAAGTGTATTCTCAGCACAATACTTAGTATGCATTTCTAGCAGTGAAAATATTGTCTATAATCAGAAATATATCCCTGGTTACTTACTGTTGTATGGTAAGTACCAATGCCCTATATGTTAGTAATAATTATGCTTATAAAATGGGTCGACAATTTTCTTTGTCCTGATTGGCCAAGAGGTACTTCTGGCCGTGTCCTTATCAGGACATATTTTGCCAACTGGCATTACCCTCCAGTCCTGAGCCCCACAACACTATGGAATCCATGAGCTGTGCCACTGCAAAACAGAAACACAAGCTGGCACAGCTCACCACCAGAAACAGCACTTCCTCATTACCAGCGAGGCAACAACTGAAAACCACAGTAATAGAAAAAATCACTTCTGTGCCTACCTTCCTGTACAACCACTGCACAAGACTCATAATATTGAACGTAATTGATTTTACTCACTCCCGCTCAAACAGTTCGCGGTAGTAGCAGTCCAACGGTCCCGCTCTCAAACTGCCAGCCAATACACAGCCTCGTGATCTTCAATCCTTATTCAAGAATTTCCCACAATCCAAAGACCACAGTGAACAATAAAAATAAAGAATCACATTTTGTTTTCTATGTTCCCTCGTGTCTGCCCATGAACTGGATTGAGCACCGAAACTCACTTCAAAAACATCACCGTGATGTGAGAACTCGACCGCAATCTCCGAGCCCGACGCAAAACTGGAAGCCATTTCGCAGTATTTTGATCCCACACAGCAACATATTTTTTATAATTTTCTCAGCTACCCCATATCTCCCATTAAGTCTGTGCCTCTCATTCGTACCCAAAGTCACAGGATGGTATTAAAAATGCATCACAATCTCCGAAACCGACCGCAAGACCGGAAGTATCTCTCAGCAGCCGCTCTGCTGTCACACGCACACACACACACACACACACACACACGCACACTACAGCAAATTATCTACCAAAATAAATCAAGTGCCAATATGGGGAGGGAGCAAGCTATCTGCATGGGATTGGCAATGGGGGGGGACACCACCCTAAACGCCCTATAGTGCCTATCAGTACAGCCCTCAATACAGGGACTATATTACTTCTTCAGACATTAAAACTTCAAGTTTTAAAAAGTGTTTGCATTTTTTTTTCTTAAATACTACCTTAATAGGGCCCATTTTATAAGTGGAATAAGACACTCCGAGGTGTGGTTTATGGCCTGATAAGATCTCTTCCCAGGTGCTAAAGGCACTCGGCACAAGCGCCTCCATGCCTCATTACGCAGCAGGGCATGCTCTTATCAGGCCATAAACCACACCTCGTCATGTCTTATTCCTTACATAACATATAACATATATTGTCAGCAGTGCACAGTGGGTATCCAATAAGGGTGTGGGAACCAAGTGTAACATCCCCATAGGGCTTTTGATGCAGACCTTCCCCATTTTAGTTGCCATCCATTGGACCGCTTCCACTCTGTCTTTGTCTTTCTGGAGATGTAGCCTCCAGAACTGTACACAGTACTCTAGATGAGGTCTTACCAGGGACCTATATAGAGGCAACACCACCTTCCTCCTTCTGCTGGTGTTGCCTCTGCCTATTCATCACAGCATCCCACTAGCCCTTCCAACTGCCTTGTTGCACTGCCTGGCCACATTTAGGTCATAAGAGATGATTACCCTAGATCTTCTTCAAGACAGTCTCTTGCAGGTTATAACACATGGGATTACAGTCACAGGAATCATTTCCTTCAGATGACTTCTCAGCAGTCGACCCTGGGACCTCCTCCCAGCACTACCACGTGGTGTCTACCTGGCAGTTATAAAGGGGGAGGTCCCAGTACTCCTCAGTTCTTTTCAACCGCTACCTACATGCAACAAGTCCTCCTTTGGAGCTCTGCTCACTAATCATTGATGAAGGTTGTACTGACCAAAGTTTACTACAAAACAAGTTCATATACTAATGTTTTCAGATCCCTTATTCCAAAGGTATTCCTATGGTCACAGAATTGCTAGGAAGACCTCCACGAAGTCGTGTTCATTGCCTTGGTCCTGAACATGACTCCAGGGAGTGTCTTCTGCAACAGATTCAACAAGGCCAGAAAAATGTTGAAGGCTTTAGCAGCTCCGTGAGTTCTTCATGGAGCAAAAGGTTGCCTTCCTGAAACAGCAGACAATGTCTACAACCAGAGAATCCTTGATGTCCTCCTCGGGTCTCACCTCTCTATGGGTGACCCTCCATGTCGACAACACAGGGGTCCTGGTATGAAACATGCATCCAAGACAAAGCATGTTTCTACCACTCCTCATCATCGACGAAGGCTTCTACTCATAAAGTACATGATCCTCTACACCGTTGACTGATGTGGGCTCTTCTCTTCCCTTGTCAATGGCTCCTCCGTCGATGGTGGGTCCTGGGGTTATACTGCAGCTTCCAAAGCTGCCTCCCCTTCAGTGCTGTCTGGCCATTGTCTGTCAATGATAGGCTTCAGACCTATCGATGATACTGTTATTGTCGATATTGCCTTACAACCCATCGATGATCGTGTCGCCGTTGATGATTCCTTGCAGTCCGTCACTGTTTCTATCTTTGATGGTAGGGGCTTCAGGCCGACGACCGATCCATCATCAACAACTGGCCTTGTCTTACAGGGCTTAATACTGGTGCCCTCATCGACAATCTTGAGGTCATGCATACACCCTCATCGATTGCTCCATGTTTGGTTCCCTGCCTTCTCCTATTCCATCAGTGGTCTCAATTCACTCTGCCCAGTCTGCTCTGGCTACTTCCACTGGGTAGATGACCATGATTGATGTCCAGGCTCTAGTGAATACTATCCTGGACCTGACTCAGACCCTGTGCCCCTAAATTGGGGTCGACTTCAGTCTCTGCCTCCCTCGGCCTCCTTTGACCCAGTGGATGGCCAGCTATTCATCAGTCTCCCCAGGTGTGTACACTCAGGACACAGACATGGAGGACCCTTTCCTGCAGGACTGGGATCTGGCTGACCTGGAGGATGAGGATGGCATGGACCATGAGGATTCCCCTCAGTCCTCCTCTGCTGTCTCCTCTTTCAGGGGAACCTACCCTGAGCTCCTTGTTCTCCTCCAGATGACCCAACATTTTCAGACATTATGATCCACCTCCAGAAAATGTTTGGATTCCAGCACTCAACAGGATGCTTCTAGAAAGAAATTGGCTCAGTACTTGGGTGTGCCAGAATGCCCCACTCTGGTTGTCCCCCTTTGGTGGATGCCTTTGAAGAGGCTATCTTGGCTGCATGGAAGCAACGTTTTAAGATTCCTCCAGTCCTCATAAGGCTGATAGGATTTATCAGGCTCTGGTGGATCACCCTATTTCATGTCTCCACCTCTGGTGGACTCAGCGATGATCAATGCCACACATGATAGGTCCTTTAGGCCTCATATGAGTGCTCAGCCCCGGATAAGGAATCCAAGGAATTGGATGTTATGGGAAAGGATTTTTGCTTCGCCACCTTGCTTCTCACGTATACTTAATTACATGGGAAAGCTCCTGAAATATCAGGAGAAAATCCTAAAGGCCTCCCAGACAACAGTTCAGTCCCTCCTAGTGGGTTCTGTCCAGGAGAAACTGATGGTCAAACTGTCTACTGTGGCAGCTGTATGCTGCCACCTGCTAAGAGCCACTTGTGATGTTGACACTATGGCTTGCACGTCCTCTGCACGAGTGTGTCTCAGATGACATGCCAGGCTCAGGGTGTCAGGATTTTCACAGGATGTACATCAATCTATCCTGAATGCTCCTTTTAAAGGGGTTCAGCTGTTTGGTCCACAGACCCAAGACATATTGAAAGACGTACAAGACTCAGGTTGTACCCTTTAATCAGTACCGACCCTGTACCATGCAAAAGCCAAAATGGCCTTCAGGGGCCATCCCATGGCTCAAAGGCAACCTGCCAATAAGAGAAAACCTCAATTACAATTGCCATGTCCTAGAAATGCTCAGAAACCCTGTTATGTCCCTGCTGCCCCCCAGCAGGGCTAGCCTTCAGCCTGAAGATCTTCCTCCGGTCATGGGACTAGAGACCCTACCCACGGCCATTGGGGGTAGGTTCTCCCTGCAACTGCAAGGGTGGCAAGCTAGCTCCTCTGACCAATGGCTCCTGTAATTGATCATGACAGGGCACACACTGGAGTTCACGGAAATACCTCTTCTTTTGCCACCCAGGGTCTATCACTACCCCCAGACCAAGCATTGGTCTTACTGACCAAGATAGATGCTTTGCTGTCAAAAAAGGCCATTGAACCAGTTCCCCTTCCTCAGAAGGGTGTGGGATTTTACTCCCACTTTTTTCTGGTTCCCAAATGGACGGGGGATTTATGCCCCATTTTGGATCTGAGGTGCCTCAACCTCTACATCACTTACCAAAAGTTCTGAATGGTGTCTTTTCTGACACTTCTCCCTTTGCTGGACATGGGAGATTGGCTCTGCTCTCTGGATATGAAGGATGCATATCTCCATGTCATGTTGCACCCAGCCCACAGGAGGTTTCTCCGTTTCATGTTTTAGGGTCATCATTACCAGTTCAGAGCCCTCCTTTCAGCCTTTCCTCATCTCGAGGGTACCTTACAAAATGCCTAGTGGTGGTTGCAGTGGCCCTCTGCAGGGCGGCCTCTATGTCTTTCCCTACCTGGATGACTGGCTCCTGAAAGTGTCCTCCAGCCAACAGCTGTTACTCATGCTTTCTCAACCCTGCAGTTGTTTGCCCAGGTGGGATAGTGGTAAACTATCTGAAGTTCAAATGGACCCTACGAATGCCTTTAATATATTGAGCTGTGTTAGGCAGCTCTGGGAAGGCATATCTGCCCATAGCTCGAGCAGATGCCCTGATTGTGTTGGCATGCATATTGAAGTCCAGGAGATTAGTATCAGCAAAAGATTACATCTGCCTCCTGGGACATTTGGCAGCCATGATACCAACGATCCCCAATGCCAGGTTAAATATGAGGGTCCTTCAGTGTTCCCTGAGAGTCCAATGGGACCAGAAGGAGAATGATTTTGATGCCCCGGTCCTGATGTCTTCACCATCTCTTCGAGCTCTACAATGGTGGAAGTCCAGAGACAACTTAATGTGAGGCATGCCATTCTGTTCTCCTGTCCTGAGTCTCATATTGACTACAGATGCCTCCTTGACTGGGTGGGGTGTCATCTCCTGCACATCAGGTCCCAAGGATCTTGGACGCCAGTGGAGGCCTGCCTCCACATCAGTGTCTTGGAGCTGTGGGCAGTCCTTTATGCCTTACAGGCATTCAAGACTCACCTCCTCTCTGGTTGCATTTAAGTGCAATCAGACATTTCTATGGTGGTTCACTACCTAAACAAGCAAGGAGGCACCCATTCCTACCCTCTCTGCAGAGAATTGATGAGGGTTTGGTATTGGACAATCCAGAGAAATATTCATCTTCTGGCAGTACACATCCCAAGGGTGTCCAACACCCTGGTGGATGCCCTGAGCAGATCCATTACCCAGGCCCATGAGTGGGAAGTCTTATCCAACATTCTAAATGATGTCTTCTACCTATGGGTCTGACCGGAGTTGGACCTATTTGCCTCTCTACAAAATGCAAAAGTGCTGCTTTACTGATCTGTTGTGCATGGTCCTGGAACTGTGTGGTGGGGCACATTATCTCTTTCCTGGACAGGAAGATTTCTTTACACCTTCCCGACCTTTCTGCTAGTTCAGAGTACTACTCAAACTGGTCCAAGAAGGAGCATCTATGATTCTCATAGTGCCATTCTGGCCATGACAGATTTAGTTCCCTCTACTTCTACAGCTCTCGAACCAGATCCCATACCTCTGCCAATTTGCTGGGTTTTACTGTCCAGTACAAGGCTCCCTGCTACACACAGACCTTTGCTCCTCCATCTGCATATCTGGCTCCTGAGGACATAGTCCTCTCGAGGTTCTGGGTTTCCCAAAGGTGGTGGAAGTTCTCCAGGCTGCCAGGAAGCCATCTACTCAGTCTTCCTTCTCCATGAAGTGGAAATGCTTCTTTATTTGGGCATCCACACTGGACCTAGATCCTTATGAGTATTCCCCTCAGCACATCTTAGATTATTTGCTTTCCTTGTCGGAGGGTGGACTGAAATATTCCTCTGTGAAAGTCCACCTTTTGGCCATTGCCACATGTCATTTACCTGTGGGTAACATCCCTTTGTCCCAGTTACCTTTGGTTCAAACCTTTTTAAAATATATTCTACACCTGCATCCCCCTATCTGGGATCCAGTCCCTGTGTGGGATTTGAATTTTGTGCTTGTCAAATTGACAAGTCCATTTGAGCCCTCTGAATCCAGCGACCTCCGTTATCTTTCTTGGAAAACTATGTCTTTGGTTGCCATTACTTTGGGCAGATGTGTCTCAGAGTTACACGCACTAATGAGCAAACCTCCATACCCGCAGTTTCATAATGACCGGGTATCTTTATGCACTAACTCATCATTTTTGCCAAAGGTTGTTACTGAATTTACTTTAAACCAAACCATTCAATTACCAGTGTACTTTGTGGAGCCTGCGAATCCAGGGGAAGCCCTGCTTCATACTCTTGATGTGCACAGAACATTGAGCATTTACTTTCTCCGCACTTCACAGTTGCAAAAAACTGAGCAAATTTTTGTTTCTTTCACCCCTGGAAACCAGGGCATTAGTGTTTCAAAGCAGTGCTTGTCCACATGTTTGGTCAACTGCATTACGTTTATCTATGCAAAATACGAAAAACCTGTCACAGAGGTCATAAAACCTCATTCTACCAGAGGCATGGCTGCCTCTACAGCATGTTTCTGGGGCATTTCTGCCTTGAATATGTAACCCCTGGGTGGCACCACCCCCAGTGTTACACCCTGCCTACTACCCTGGACATAAGCTAAGGGTTTGGGTTCACTAACTCATAACATTTTTTAAAACCTTTGTGCAGTGCCTCCACCCAGGGTGCTTTATGTGGGTGAGATGGTACTGGGTGTAGCCCCCTGAGCTACTACACCCCCCACGATGGTCAGTTACCTTCCCAAGACATGCCCCAATACACAGTTCCCCACATTTCCACATTATGAATTAAAGGCTCTCTCTAATAATATGCTCACACAGGATTTAAAACAACAACAACAAGATATTTATTTCAGGGGTAAATAAAGGAGCTAGGAAAGGGAAACAGGAGGAGCAGAGGTTATCTTGCCATATTTACACATGTACAGAGATCATTTAGGATTTTGCTGGTGAACCCTCCAGCTGGGTGGCTACATATTAACAGGCAGACATAAATCACATTTTGCCATTTGACTTAAGACATCCAGAGCCCTGGCTATCTAGCTGTTGATAAATCAGATGTTAAACATAATTATTAATAATACCCACACTGGTACCAGTCCCAGATACAGCAGAAACCCCACAATCTCATACCGTACTGGTTAAACAGATACCACAGTCCAAGATGTTGCAGGCCTGATAGAGTTGCAGCTGGTTGAGGTGGCCCGGCTATTAATCTGAGGGTGGGGGCAACTTGGAAACAGATTTTTTGTAAAGCAGCAAATTACTATTTACAACCACAGCAGGGATTGCCCTGCACTTTAGCAGACAAAGCAGGGATTGCCCTGCACTTGCAGACTTCCGAACATTCCAGAATAAACTATGTGGATCTTACATCCAGAACATTCAGCACAATACTTGAAAGTCCCATCCAAAGCAATAAGGGTGATACTTTTGTCAAGCATCCTAAATGCAGTTTAAACATGGTCACATCCAGTACTTTATATACCAAAAGGCATCCATCCAGAGTAAGTTGGTAACGACACTTTTATCAAGCATCCCATACTTCAGTCACAGGCAGTCACATCCCAGTACATTCTATATACCAAGAACATTATCCACAAGCGGAGTCCTATCCAGCACGTCTAGACATTTAACACTTATACCAAGTGCTCTTAGACAAAATTCTGGTCAAACACGGTACATTCTCTTAAGGTATCTTAGACATTAATATGCTCTAGGGCCTCCTGTCTCATGAAGTGGCAAGTGTGTCTTGGCAGACAGCTCCACGATGGCAGGACTCTAACCCATAGCTACACATTTATATAGATTCACTAAGCCCAGCATCTTGCTGCACCTGCAACTTAGTGATTTGGGCTACAGACAAGATGCATCCATTACCTGAACTAGGCAGTCTCTTATGGGGTTAGTAGCCCAGACTGATGACTTCAATACTTCACATAACAGCACACATTTCTTAATGGGGCATGGGGCCCCAAGATTACTTGTTTAGCTCTCCTTGCACCGGGGTACAAGGTACTCACCAGGTCCTCCACGGGTCTCATCCACAATCGAAGGCATCCTGAAGACTTCTTCATCTCTCTCACCACTGAGGTACTTGATCAGCTCTCACCACTCCATGATGTCATCTGGTCTGGTCAGCCTCACTGCTGCTGGACATCGGATTCTTCGTCCACATCTTTCCCGACGTGGGAGGAAGGCTAGCCTCTGAGGACAGTACTGGCAACCTCCAGACTAGCTGTTGCAGAAAGCACAATTACTGTAACTAGTTAACTGTTAACTGAAGAAAATAACAAATTCACTCTGAAGTGGCCCAGGCCTGATGGCATGGCTGGAGCCTGAGCCCCTTCCCCATGGGGGGCTCCCAACAGGCTGGAGCCTGCTCTGCTGCTCTTTCTCCAAATCTCTCTCTGAATCTCTAGACAAACTGGCAATATTGTCTCTTTATAGAGCTCCTAGCTTGACTCCTGATTGGTAGCAGGGATGGGGTGACATGTCTCCAAGTTGCTGAAGGACCTGTCAGTCAGAACACTCGAGGCACAATTGGGTTGTGGAATTTGCACCTAAAATGATGTCCCTGTAAGCCCACATAAGCACTTAGGTGCTTACCCATGAGATGCAGTGAATGTCCCACAAGTCCTGGCTTTCTATTGCTGCAATTCCAATTGGCTGTACTGCTGGCAATGGCTGCTTAACCCACTGTCCCTTATAGCAGATTAGATACAGTCCTGAATAATGTCCTGGTGCAGCCAGAAAGAAGTAATTATTTGCCTCAAATGCCCCACAGTTCTATAGTTTAAAGGCTGTACTTGCAGTCACTGCACAGATGAAAAAACATGGGTCTTTTACTTTTCCTATCGCTACTGCACTTAATGCAAGCTTTCCTTGCAGCAGCTGACAGGCTGACACACAGAGTCCCAGATACTGGAATTGACAGGAAAACAGTACTCATTTTAACTTTAAACACTTTTCCCCACATGTACAGTATATTCCCAACAAGCAGCAACAGTTCCATTATTTAAAACATTTTAATTCCTTACTTTTTGGCTGGAGCTGAGCATAGCTACCCTGGAGGCAGCCAGATACACTGTTATGCATTATTCAGATGACCGGGGCCCTGCACAGGCATACTCAAATGAGCTCCGATCAGAACTCCTTTAATTCTCATCTGAGCAGTCCCCCAGCAGGCTGTCCATGTTCACCGGGTCTCAAATAGGTGGAAGGGATTCTGGGACCCGTGGCACAGTCCCGAGGTGACCCCGCCAAAGAGGCCGGGTCCCACATCAAAGCTTTCTGCATGAAATGTGACTCCGCTGCCCTGGAGGCAGCTTTTGCAGCGGGAGCCCGTGGTCAGCAGTTTAAGCCCTGAGGGGCTGGATTTTCATTTGACTGCAAGCTGGGGCACACACAAGGGAAAACAGGACCTGGGAAGCCAGAAAAATTAGAGGCCAAGTCAGGAGAAGCCCGAGAGACAGCGAGAGAAGGACAGAACAAAACGGGCTAAGGTAAACCCAGACTGGCATTTCTAGGAACCCCCCTTTGCAAGAGGGTTACAAATATTTGTGAAGCCACAATGTGCTCTACTGTACATATCTTCACCAAGCATTACAGTCTAGACATCGCTTCTAAGAAGCAGATAATTTTTGGATGGGCTGTCCTACAAGGTCTCCTGTCCTAAGTCGTAATGATTCACTTCTTCCTCCCACTGGGTATAATAACTGCTTAGGAATCTTCCGTGTGTTATGACCTGCTGCAAGAGATTGCCTTGAAGAAAATAGTACGGTTGCATAAGAACTTACCGTAACAGTAGATCTTCGAGAGTATCTCTTGCAGCAGGTCATGCAACCTCACGACCTTCCCCTTGCTGTTACTTCAGAAGGGTTTCTTGCTCCTGCCTTTTACGACTCCACGAGCTGCTGCCTTGATTTCCCTCCTCGGTTCCCATCGAGGCCTAGGATATGTTTTCACATTTGATCGCCAGGATGGAAATGAACTGAGGAGTAGCTGGGACCCTCCCCCTTTTATACCTGCCAGGTACAACACCACGTGGTAGTGCTTGGGGAGGTCCCAGGGTCGACTGCTGAGAAGTCATCCAGAGGAAATGACACCTGTGGCTGTAATCCCATGTGTTATGACCTGCTGTAAGAGATACTCTTGAAGATTTACTGTTATGTAAGTTCTTACACAACCGTACTGTCTCACTGCTGCTTGCTGGTCATCAATAGCACTCCCTCCATTTTGCACTCTGTCCCTGAGTTTCTGTGCCATGTATTATGTTGTTTTGTTTGCATTGAAACCCAGCTGCCATACCCTTGACCACTCCTCTAGTTTTATCAGGGTCTCTGCCCGTCTTCCCCGACCCGAGTGTCCACCCTATTGCATATTTTGGCATCATCCTCAAAGAGACAAATCTTCCCTCCACCCCTGCAGTGTCTCTTATAAAGACATTAAAGAGGACTGGTCCCACCACTGATCCCTGAGGCACCCTGCTGGTCACCCTCCCTTGCTTCTGCCACCTATCCCTAATTTCTTACCCAGTTTACCACCTTGGACCCACTCCTAAACTGCCCAGCTTGCTTACTAGTCTCTTAAGTGGAATGTTGCTGAAATCTTTCTGAAATCTAAGTAGATCCATCCATCGCTCCACCCTAGTCTAATTTTTGGTCACCCAATCAAAGAAATCTATCAAATTAGTTTGACATGGCCTCCCACCCATGAATCCATGCTGTCTCAGATCTTGTATCCCATTGGATTCAAGATATTCCACTATGCTCTCCTTCAGCAGTGATTCCATTAACTTTCCCACCACTTATATCAGACTAACTGGCCTGTAATTACCAGCCTCCTCCCTGCTTCCACTTTTGTGAAGTGTGACTACATCCATCCACCTCCAGTCCTCCAGAACCACTCCTGTTTCCAGAGAGCTGTTAAATAGGGCTGTCAGAGGCACAACAAGTACTTCCCTGAGCTCCCTCAATACCCTAGGATGAACCCTATCTGGTCCCATTGCTTGGTCCACTTTCAGATTAGCAAGTTCCTTTAGAACTCTATCCTCTGAAAAAAGACTGGTGCCCACCTCCCTCCCTCTAGAGCTTGTTTTACTTTTTTGTGGCCCCTCCCCTTCTCCTTCCACTGTACAATGGTCCTGCTCCCTTACTCATGATAATAAATGGCATATTCTGAATCTGGCCATTGTGTATCCTATATATAGAGAATAATGAATGGGGTATCACAAGTCGTAAGAGGGAGGTAATAATCCCTCTGTACAAGACATTGGTTAGGCCCCATCTGGAGTACTGCGTGCAGTATTGGAGGCCACACCTTCACAAGGACATTAACCAAATTGAGGCAGTCCAGAGAAGGGCAACCAAAATGGTGCAGGGACTGCATCAGAAGACATATGAGGACAGATTAAGCAGACTCAATATGTATACCCTTGAGCAAAGGAGGGAGAGAGGTGATATGATCGAGACATTTAAACACCTTAAGGGCATAAACAAGGTGAAAGAGTCTAACATGTTTAAATATAAGAAAAATAGCAGGACAAGAGGACACAGCATGAGATTAGAGGGAGGCGATTAAGGGGAATGTGAGGAAATTCTTTTCACAGAAAGGGTGGTAGATGCATGGAATGGCTTACCACAAGAAGTGGTGGCTATGAATACAGTGCAGGACTTCAAACAGGCATGGGATAGGCATAAGGGAGCAATACAAATGACTATGAATAGATAGGTCACTGACAGAGCAAAGGCCGATGGCACATTTATAAGGTAGAAAAAGAAATGGGCAGACTGGATGGGCCTTGCGGTCCTTATCTGCCGTCAACTTCTATGTTTCTATGTTTCTATGTTTCTATGTTTCTATGATTTACCTGTAACCATGCTGTAATCGCTTTGAGAGGTTACTCTGACAATTTAGTAAACCTTGAGAGCGAAGCTCAAGAGGTTTACAGTTGTCATGGTAACCTCGAGACGTGGTTTCAGCAAGGTTACCGATAAATCCCTATCCATTACATTTCATAGTGTATGGGCAAAAACTGAATATAGTCCTTACTTTACAATGTTTCCCATAGTGCCTCTCCTGATTAGGGCCAGCTTGCACCACCACAGCCATTCATTGTGCGCCACTTGTGTAAAGGACCCATGCATGTGTTGATCCACTCCTGTTGTTATAGTATTGATGTGACGTAGTCAAGAGGGGTTAACAACCTCTTGACATCACATCAGTACCATAACAACTACATAAACCTGCCAAATTCGGACAATAATAAGGCGCTCCCATACATTATATTCCTGAGAATATGCTGGTTGGATATTACCAGGTCCAGATTTGCTTCTCTCTTGGTTTATTCTTGCACCCATTGCGTGAGAAAGTTGCCCTGTGTTATTTCTAGGGATGTTTGACTATTTTGACTTGCTGCCATCAGAGTGTCTGAGTCAGTGTCCAGGAGCTTGTAGTCCCCCATAAGTACATCCTTACCTGGCTTGCTGCTGTCAAAGTTCCCTTTCCATTTCCTTGCTCTTATCTATCCCCTGACTTGGTGGCCTTTAGATTATTACTATTATTCATTCCATTTTTAAGTTCGCCGTGCATGCACATGCAACAAACTTCTTGCTGTAAGAGTGGTTTTTGAAGGGTGTGACACTGTTTGTCCAATGCAGAGTGGTCTGCAAGGGGCGAGACGGTGCCACACCAGTCATCAGGCAGGCTGATTGTGATGCTGTTTTTGTTTGATGGTCGGAAACTTTGTGTACTTGAAAAGAAAAAGCTGAACCAATCATATGGTGGCTTTTTCTTTGATGCTGCATGCCTGTAGCAAACATGATCGGGTGTCCTGATCAGCCTGCCTGATGTTACCCACTTTCAGTTTGCTCTATGTGCCCGTGCACCTGGTATAGATGACTGTACTAATTGTTACAAAAATGTTCTGTACACATCTCAATAGAGATATGTGTGGAATGCAGCTGAACTCATTTGTGCACGACTTCGGCAATCTGGTAGCAACCAAACAAAATAGCTGCAAATATCAATACTCATGAGCCGATTGTTTCTATGTTTCTATTGACATATGCTTGTTTATCTGGAGCAATAATAGCTCCTCCTGAGACTGATTTGTTTTCTGGGAACCTTATGACTTCTTTTGCATACACCCCCCCCAGTACACTACCTGTACCTCCCAAGTAGAGTATAGCCAGTAACATTTAGGTTCCACCTGTTGTTCTGATTCACTGGTGATTCCATAATTGTTATGGAATCCTATCTTTTGCAGTCATTACAACTTGCAGGTCATCCATTTTATTGCCCAAGCTTCTCATATTTGTGTACGTGACATCCCACTTGCCTTAATCCCACCTCTTATCCCATTTACCTTATTGAGTTCTGACTTTCTTCTATTGCCACAGCATCCATTACCTGCTTTCTCTATGTGTTTGTTCTCTGTGTGGGATGGGAGAGAGTCAACATGGCTCTCTTTATATGCTCATATGTGTTCCTTCACCCTATCTGTTACACTGCCCTACCCTTTGCCTAGTTTAAAATCCAACTAGCTGTAAAGTCCAGCTTCTGCTCTAATGTGCAGGTTCCCCACCAGCTTAGCTGCAGACTAGCCTTAGTGAACATCTTGCTGTCTTTCCAGAAAGTTTCCCAGTCCCCAGAAAAGTGGAACCTTTCCTCTTCCACGCCAACCCTTTAACTGTGGGTTAACCTGTAATTTTATGCATTTTACTCTGCCCTGCATGTAGCACAGCAGTATCTCTGAGAAAACTCTTATATTTGACAGAGACCTTAACTTACCTAGCTCCTGAAGCTGTTCTTTACCTCCACTACCATTTTGTCAGGTCATTGGTATCTAGGTGTAGCACAATGCCTGCTCCTCCCTCCTCCCTACTAAACAGCCATTCCATCTGGGGAGTTGACTTTTCTGCAGTTGCCCTGGAGAACAGAACTGATCTCACCACCCAGCCTGAGTGGTATATCATAGATACATAGATACATAGACAGTGTCGGCAGATAGGGGCCTATGGCCCACCCAGTCTGCCATTTAAGTTTCAGTAATTTCAGTTTATGTTTTCCAGGAAGTCTGCTTGCCCTCACCTCTGACCTCCAGAATTCCTTTATGTCTATCCCATGCATTCTTAAATCCTGTGATTGTTTCAGCCCCCACCACTTCCTCTGGCAGGGTGTTCCACTTGTCCACCACCCGTTCTGTGAAGAAATTCTTCCTCACGTTTCCTCTGAATTCCTCCTCCAACTTCATCCCATGCCCTCTAGTCCTGGAACATCTTTTTCGCACCTGTTCCTCCCTGTAAGATACTTGTATGTCTCTATCATATCCCTCTCTCCCTCCTCTCCTCCAGGAGTACATGTTCAGTGCCTTCAACCTGTCCTCATAGGACTTGTGATGCAATCCATGCACCATCTTTGTTGCCCTCCTCTGAACCTTCTCTACCCTGTCTATGTCCTTACGTAGGTAGGTAAGGTCTCCAGAACTGCACAGTGTACTCCAGGTGCGGCCTCACTAGTGTCTTGTATAGTGGAATTATGACCTCCCTTTTCCTGCTGGTGATGCTGGTGATGCCCCTGCCTATGCATCCCAGCATCCTATTTGCTTTACCTGCTGCCTTGTCACACTGTTTCCCTGCCTTGAGGTCATCAGAGATGATAACTCCAAGATCCCTTTCCTGCTTGGTGCATGCTATATCCTCACCCCCAACTGATATATTGTGCCAGGGTTTTGTACCCAATATGCATTATCTTGCACTTCCTTGCATTGAATTTCAACTGCCAAACCCCTGACCATTCTTCAAGTTTCTGCAGGTCCTTCTCATTCTGTCTACACCCTCTGGTGTGTCTACTCTGTTACAGAGCTTTGTGTCATCAGCGAACAGTGAAATTCTGCCTTCTAGGTCCTGCGCAATGTCACTGATGAAGATATTGAATAGTACCGGTCCCAGCACTGATCCCTGTGGTACCCACTGGTCACTCTTCCCTCTGTGGCGTGACAGCCATTTACCACCACCCTCTGTGTCCTGCTGCCCAGCCAGTTACCTACCACCACACTACTGTCCTGCCCACACCCATATTCCCCAGTTTGTGTAATAGTCTTCTATGTGGCACAGTGTCAAAGGCCTTGCTGAAGTCCAGATAGGCCATGTCCACTGCCCTCCCCTGATCCGCCTCCCTAGTCACCCAGTCAAAAAATTCAATGAGGTTGGTCTGACATGACCTTTCCCTGGTGAAACCATGCTGCCTTGTTTCTGGTGAAACCATGCTGCCTTGTTTCATGCTTGTTTCTGACTTTCCATGATACTGCCTGACCCCTCCTGTCTGGCACATCCTTTCTGGGCAAAGACTCATCCTCATGGGTCACAGCTTCTGCAGTTATTCAGGAGCAGTTCTGTGGAACCTGTTTTGCTAGTGGTGAAAATCATTTCTGGGTTTTGCCCTGTCATCCACACTGTGCTGGTTTAGCACCTTGACAGGAGTGGTCTTGGTGTTGTGCCAAAGTCCGAAGCTCAACTGGAATGGTCATAACATTCCAGCTGTGCCTTGAGCACATAACCTTCTAGACAATGCCCCCCCCCAAAAGAAAGGAGGCTCAGGATAGGGCTATAGTTTACCAGTATTTTGGGATCTAAAAATAGCTTTTTGGTTGGGGGGGTCCTCACCACAGCCACCTTCAAAGCTGTGCTAGGCAGCACCTGGTGATCATGGCAAATATTGTTTGTAATCCCCCTGTGGGGACTTACCTTGTTAACCCCACTGGCCATCTAGATTTCCTGGTGCCCCATGGGGACATGGAGGAGGCATGTAAGGAGCAGCTGCATGATGGGGAGACTTATGAAATGGAGCTAGCGACAGGCTAGGGACCAAATAAAAATTTTATATTTTGCAGCCACTTCAGAGGGCACAGGGGCTGCTACAATTCTGTGGGCATTAAATAAATAAAGGTTCACTGTTTGGCTGGAGAGACATTGTAAAGTTGGGTCAATATGTGGACTGCTGGAGGACTGAATGATAGCAGCCATGTTATGATCCTTTGATCCCTGATGATCCCAGAGGAAGGAAGGCTCTGGCTTCTTTTGTGTTCAGCTCTGGCCTATAAAGGTGAGAAGCTGGGCAGGCTCCAGAACTGACTTTGGAATATTGAGAGGAAACCTAGAGATGTAAGCAGCTGCTGGGTTACTTGTAAATGCAGTTTGACCTGTTCTGGAGACTGGCCTACAATGAGCCAGTCATCCAGATAAGGAAAGATGGCAATCTTTGCCTTCTTAAATGAGCAACTGCTACTGCCAGGCATTTTGTGAACACCCTTGGAGCTGAGGAGAGGCGAGGGTATTGCTCTGAACTGGTAATGGCCTGAGGCAGTTGAATCTGAGTACATTCGATGGGAGCTTCTGATGAGAACATGGAAGTAGGCATTCTTGAGGTCCAGGGAGGCTAGCCAGTCCCCTGGCTTAGAGAGGGTAAAATAATCCCCAGGGTCACCATTTTGAACTTTGGTTTTAAAAGGTGCTTGTTTAGATACCTGAGATGCAGAATGGGTCACCATTCTCCTGTCTTTTTTGGGGTAAGGAAGTACCTGGAGTACAACCCTTTGCCCTGGTGTATGGGTAGAACCCTTTCCACGGCTCTGACAGCCAGGAGGGAAGAAACTTCTGCTTCCAGGGCAAGTGTCTCTGATGGGTTTGCAGGTGGAAAAGACCTGGCTCTCATCTTCAGAAATTTTTTGAAGCTGAGAACCAGTCCCTGGCTTACTACTTCCAGGACCCACTTGTCTGATGTTAAAGACTTCCAGTCCTGGACAAAGTAAGCAGCCTGCCCCTACCAGTAGTGGAGAATCAGCCCTGGCTACCCCATCAGGAGCCTGTTTTGCAGGGGCTTTGGGTTGAGGGGTAGAAGCAAACTTACTAGAGCCCTTCTGCCCCTTCCTCTAAAGAACCCCTCTGGGCATAAGCAGAAGAGGCCTGGGCTTGGTAAAACGGCCTATGAAAAGGCCTGCCCCTGCCCCTGACATGCTGCCTTTGAGGAGTGACTTGCCTTTCTTTGGCCTGTGCACTCCTATAGGTGGTCCTATACTCATCCATTTTCTTCATATAATTCTCTGTCTGCTCCCCAAACAGAGAATTTCCCACAACAGGAAAATCCATAGCCTTAGACTGGGTATCCTGTGACAGGGCAGTACATCTGAGCCAGGTCATTCTGCGAAGAGACACAGATGTAGCCATAACTCTAGATGAAACATCATTAGAGTCTACAGCAGCATGAAATTGCACCTTGGATGCCTCAATACCATCCGCAGCCACCAGCTTCAGCTCCCTGGCAAGCTGTTCAGGGGCCTGTTTTGCTAGGGCCAGGACAGTATCTCACCTGGATTTCTGGTACCTAGCTGCGTAAGCCATATAATTTGCCTGTCTGAGTCCCAAAGATGCTGCCATGTGCTGCTTTTTTGCCAGGCATCCATCCTCCTGGAATCCTTTTCAGGAGGGTGAGAGACTAGAGGAATATTAGCCTTGTCATAGGCTGCAGCCTGCACTACCCCCATGGCTGCACTGCTGGGATAGGAACTCCGTATCAGAGCCTGATAAAGCATACCTCTTGTCCATCCTTTTATCCACAGGAGGATAGAATGAGGAGTTTTCAGAATTTTTACTGTCTGTTTCCTAAAAGATTTATGCAGAGAACAGACAGTCTCTAAACTCTGGAATATCCATCATTTCCACAAAATCAGGCTCTTCTTGATCATCAACAGCTTCCTCAACAGGAGTTGCAGAGTGTCAGCAACTTTCTTGTAAAACAAAAATGAGAAGGGGACTCAGATAGCCTGGGAGGATACTCCTGAGGTCTGTCTGGAGAGATGTCGGTTCAATGGGCACATCAAACTTTAAAATCATTCCTCTCCTCGTACCCCTCTTCTCCTTCCCCTGGTTCATAAAATCTTCAAAATCATAATCTTGAACAGAAACCGACTGAACGGCGCTTGCCCAATGGTGCAGGTTCGGACGGAACTGGGAAAGAGACTGGACAATTTGAATAGCTTTGGCTATTTCTCAGCGGTTGGAGAAATAACTTTGGCCCCAAACTAGCTGACCTTCTAGCCCTTTAGTTGGAACCGGCTCAGAGCTGGCTCTCCGCTTCCCGAGGCTGATCGCCCTGGTCAGAGGGCACTCCCTCAGGTTCGGTTGGAACCGAACCGGCTAGCCATCTGGGTCAGCGGACTTTTTGGCCTCCCTTTCCCTGAGCCTACCAACTCTTTTTTCCATGGTGGCAGCAGGAACATTCTTACAAATCTGGCAGTCTGCATTGAGGTGGTCAAACCCCAGACAATATACACAAATGGTGTGTGGGTCAGCCTTGGCAAAGCTTCCCCACAGAGCCACAGTGCTGAAACCCAGTGGGTCCGGTTTTTTTGGGTTTCTCAGGCGTAGTACCAGCCTAACCAAAACTTGCCCATTAATGGCAATCCACTAACCAAGACTCTTATCGGTTCCCAACCGTGTCACAGGTGATGGAAAACGTAATAAAATCGTTTTTTAGAACCGATAAGAACCGGAACCGCACTCTAAAGGGCTAGAAAGTAATTTTAAAACCCTCTGATCGGTTCAACGAACCGAAAAAGATGTTTACAAGTTCCACAGAAGAAAAATAATAAATAAGCCTATCTATACTTACAATACCACAGACAGAGCTTGAACTGGCGATTGCGGTTACATTCGGTAAAATAAGCCGAAATTACACTTTAAAACCGACAAACAAACCGAGCAGCAGGAGGAATCTCTGGAGTGACTGTTCAGTGAGGCAGAGTAAAGAATCTGACAGTTTAAGTTTGAGCTTCAACAGACAGAGTGTTCAACCGAGCTCGCGCTCAAGATTCCATGCCCTGCATGGAAGTTAACTCTTTCACCTCCGGAGCAGTTCTAACCTAGGGTTATACTGCATATGTCATAATATAGCAAGACTTCATGTTGTTTGAAAACTGGATTTTCATCCAATATAATAGGCTGAGGCTACTGAAGTTGAAGTCATAATACCCAGTTTATGACATCACAGTCTGTTGCAAAAGAAAACACTATGATGTCCCAAGTAAGGGATAACACACTCCAGGGTATGTGGTATTCAAATCAAATCAAATCAACTTTATGTTTATAGCACCTTTCAAAGCCAAGGTGCTGTACATAAAAACATATACATAATAATAAGAATTTAAAACAAGCATTAAAAGCGTATCATCCATAACTAAGAAAAAGCTAAACTAAATAAATATGTCTTTAAACCAACTTTAAAACTATCGACAGTTGGGCATGTTATTTCCTGGTATCTAATTGGCTGAGACCCTTCTCCAGCCATGCATTTATGTGACAACGGAGACTGGGAAATAATGAGTCCCTGTATCAGCTGCCTGTCTATCTGACCATACTCATATGTCAGTCTTAGAATTTTAAAAAGTTCGACAGCTGCCATTTTTCTTGCTTATCGAATAAGTTACTGATTGATAGTGGCCCCCACTGTGTGGCAGTTCATATTGAAACACTGTAAAAAAAAAAAAATTATAAATTATTTCATACTGTAAGAGTGTTTGCCAGCTGCCATCTGATCATTCTCCTAATGACTACCCTCTAACTACAGTCCCTACCGCGAGTTCTGAGTGAGTGACACGCTCACTGCCAGCTCCTGAGTGACAGCGCTTTCTCTTTTCAGTCACCAGTAGGGAAATAGATTATGACAGCAATTTTTCCAATCGCAAAGACAGTAGTAGGGATATGGGGAAACATACAATTGGGAGGAAGAGAGAAGACACCGGGGCATAGTGGAGACTGGATTTTGCAGTTTTTTTTAATGGAGTCATTGTATAGCAGAAGTGGTGGGAGTAAATTCCAGTATAGCATGAGTTGTTCATTTTAAGTGCAGCCCTTTTCCAACAAAACTAGTACTCTGTGAGAGAGTACTTAGAGGTTGCTGAAGAAGGAGGAGGGGGAGAAACTGCTTGAGGGGAAGGACATGACATTTAACAGAGTGGCATAACCCAAAGCACAACAGCACCCTCTACTGCCAATATCAGCAGTAAAGGGATTACATTACACAAAATGTTTTTATTCATTCAAATTAATTATTTATAGTAACTTTTTTTAAGTTTTTTTCTAAAATACAGTCCAAATCCCATTTTCTAAGTGCAATAATGCCCTCCATGGTGAGCGGTATGGGCTGTACTGGACATTCAGGGGTCATAAGGCCCTCTGCCTGCAACATCGGGACTCATTCGCCTCTGGGGTGGGGGACGATTACGCCTCTGGGCAGCCTGGCACAGTCAATACCACCATATCAGATATCAAATATTAAAGGAATAATGCCTGACAGGGGTGGGTGTTGATGCTGGGATAACATCCCACCTTGGATGGTTGGGCCAAGAGCCACCGGCCGGTGTCCAACACTCGAGAAGGATGTTATCCCAGCATAACACCCACCCTGGAGGGCATTATTCCTATTATACAAAGGCTTGTTGTTTTATAATAAAAAATAATTTTAAAGAATGTTTTTATTGGTGTGAAAGGATATTTTTGTTTCTTAAGAGAAGATGAAACAATGGGAATCCAATTCCAAACAGCCAGCAGGGATGTCATGCCAGGATAACATCCCTGCTGTTACAGCCAACTGACCAATCAGAAGCCACTATTCTTTCTTGCCATTGTATAAATATACATATATATCAGGTAGCAAATAACAGAGCAAGGACTGTCTGGCAGCAAACTACCAACCAGGTAGGCCGAGTCCAGAAAACAGTATGTGAGCTGTAACCCAGCTAACATCTTTGGCATCTGTTCACAGGTAACTGGCTGGAACTTTATCCACAGCTGGGGATCATCTGCTATACCATATTCTAGACAACATCCAGCTGAAAAATGCAAAACAACCATCCGTGTCAATTCCTGTCTAGGAAAAACCTGTCAAACTCCATATACCTCTCTGTGGTTAAAAGCTTCTCATGTCTATAGACAGCTAGAGGGTAATAATCTTTCTACAGTAATTATCTTTCTGCAGCAGTCACCTCACACAGATCCTCCCTACCTCACTGTGACTGCTATCTGATATACATGATAAGGGATCTCAATGCCAGACAGTCAACCACTAACTGAAGAAGTACTTCAAACACATTTAAGCATTTAGATTATATAATTAGAAAGTAGGCAGTCCCTAAAGTATATGTAAAAGAAAAGAAGGAGCTGGCTTGTGCTCTCTGGTACTAGTCTGGGGTGCTGCTGGGGGGATCCTCTGACCCCAGAAACAAGAATCCAAAAACAGATGTAGCACACTTAGAGGAACAGGAACTCACTTGAGTAAGATGCATAAATTGTTTATTCCATCATAGCCACATGTCTATAAAACTTATTTACTTTGTTATATATGTTTAATATTTAGCAGCTTCCCCCGTGTATAGCACTATGAAGATTAATTAAATTAGTTATCTCTTCATGTATAACATCAGCTGTTTAAATCTCACCTGATTGTCTGACTGCTCCTGTAAGACATCACACCCAATTGGTTTTGTGATGTCAGCAGCCTGACCAGAATGAACAGGAGGTCTTTATGTGCAGAAACCCACCCCCTGAGGAATCTCTCCGAGCGAAGTGCTGGGGCATCTGTACCAGCAGCCACATTTATATCCTGTTCTCACTTTTCAATTTGTGGATCTTTTCCTTTGATGGAATAAACAATTTATGCACCTTACTCACGTGAGTTCCTGGTGCTCTGTGAGTGTGCTACATCTGTCTTTGGAGCCTACAGTATCTGTATCTGGTTAAAATAAATACTAAGCTAGGAGGATTGCAGTGTTTTGTTTGACTACCAAGGCACATGACAAAAAAAGATTGCATACTATAACTTCTGTTTCTACAATTTAGGTTGGTTCAATAAAAAATATTGCTTCATCCAGCAAGTCTATTGTTTCTCCAGGAATGGATAGATGCCTTTACAAATATGGAAAAACATTTTGTTTGCACAGGTGAACCTAGAGTTCTGCCGATGAGCAAGGGAAGTAGTTTATAGTGTATGGCGGCTCAGTTTTCCTCTAGTGGAAACAATGACATTGCAGCCTTCTTGCACCATTGTGCTGGTGTCAGGATGCTGTTATACTATAGTTCTAACATCAGATTAATGGTACAGCACCCGGGCATCATTTGTAGTCACAAGAGCCTTGGAACTAACTATAACATTCACTGACTGTGATCAATGAGCACACAGTAAAAAAATCAGTAGTAACCTGCCCTGTGCTACACAAAATAATGAATTGGCTACAATATACCTCAAGGCTACTTTCACAGGTGGTCTCCCTATCTCCCTCATTAAGACTGAATTAATGCACTCATCCAAGATTTTAGCCTTATCTGCATCCACCTCTGTCTACGTTATCCTTTTCACGTTCGCTTGTTTGCATGCGCAAGGAACATCTTGTTTAGGTTTGCTTAGCAAAGTTAAAAGCAGACTCTTGTTAGCAGACTGGTGGGTGTGGCCAAAACAGGAAAAGGTGAATTACTCTTGTTTTCTCCCTTCAAGGTATGAAAACTTAGCAGGAGGGGATTTGTGTGCAGTCGTAATGCAAAGCTATGGAAGGTGTAGGGATCTATAGCATTGCCCAACAGGATGTTTTGGGAACTAGCTACAGAACAAATGCTGCTGGGAAAGGCAGTTGTTCCCTCTTTGTAATGAATGGCACGGTATTGGTTAGATAACTACAGTACCCCCGCAGAATGCTGCTTGTTTTTTTTCTTCTGTGTGACCAATCTAATCCTGAATTAGTTTGGACTTATCCAATTGTCCTGAAGTTTAATTACCTAAATAGCCCTTGTCTGTCACCTCTGAAGTGCTTTTTTCTATTAAATAAATTTCATTACAATAATGTATGTGACATCCCCTACATTTGAAATAACAAGTGGAGGCTTGATTCACATAACATTCTACTAACACAAAAATAAATGTATTCGTCTGTGTCAAACTCAAATAGTGACTGGCCTAATATTATGCAAAACAAAAAAAATTGTTCTGCTCAAGCTCTCAATAAAATTCAGGGGTTAACATTTATTTTTTTAAAGCCACAAGTACAGAATGATGGCTTTTTTTTTTCGAACATATTTTATTTAACTTCAGGGACCACAGTCTGAGACCTCATTCTACTTCCTTCATGTGAGCTTCCCCCTCTGCCTGAAGCCCTACTGCATCCACTCCTAGTTACCTCCCATGACACACCCCTCTGCTGCCCCCTCTACTTACGCCCCGGGGCTGGGTATGCCATTATCCACATTTGGCATTTCATCCCACATTTATCTAGTCTACCCAAGGCAGAGGTAAAGATGTGGGTCAATCAAAGAGTGGTGTAGTCAGGGTCTGGTGTGAGAGTGGGCCACTGGAGTTGTGTCATCTGCCCAACCTATGCACTCTTTTCCCTGCCCTGCCACCAGGAGCTTACATTGGGATTGGCTGCCTGTGAAGCCTGAGGAGTGTGTAGGGATTACCTGTGTATAATTTTGTATTTGTAATAGTGCTTTTTAGAATTGTCAGCACTGCCATGTAGTTCGTGAGGGAGCTGTGCACTGCAAAGACACTGGGAAGTGTAATTCTTGCTCCCTGCAGGAACTACGCTCCCAGTCATTTGGCAGTAGCAGTTAAAGATCTGTGCCAAAGAACATTTTGGTCTAAGCAGGCTGAGCAGGTTAAAAGCGAACTGCTGCTACTAAAGGGAACTGTTTTAGTTATTTTTAACAAACGCTGCTACATCTCCTGCATTCTGGGCACAGGGAACAGATAGTCACATGACTGGGTCACTTCCTGGTCTGCCGACTTAAAGTCTCACCCCTGAGTGAGCGGGGCTATGTAGAAACACTCCTTGCATGAGAGAAGTGTGCAGGGGTCACCTGAGTGTAATTTTATGTTTGTACTAGCGCTTTTTAGTGTTGTCAGCGCTGCTGTGTAGTTTGTGAGGGAACTGTGCACTGCAAAGACACTGGGAAGTGTAATTCTTGCTCCCTGCAGGAACTACACTCCCAGCCATTTGGCAGTAGCAGTTAAAGATCTGTGCTAAAGAACATTTTGGTCTAAGCAGGCTGAGCAGATTAAAAACGAACTGCTGCTACTGAAGGGAGCTGTTTTAGTTATTTTTAACAAACACTGCTACATCTCCTGCATTCTGGGCACAGGGAACAGATGGTCACATGACCGGTTCACTTCCTGGTTTGCTGGCTTAAAGTCTTGCCCCTGAGCTAGTGGGGTGAGCATGCAGCTCTGCATGTAATGATGGGCTGAGATAAGCATGTGCGTGTGTCAGGCGTGTCTGGCGTTTATGGTGTAAGGTGTACTAGAAATTTCCAACAAGTAAGTGCCTACTTCAGTTCTTGATGTATCCGATTCATTAAAGCAACTGAGATGGATCAGGAGACAGGTGTAGGAGCATTACTCAGTAATCTATGCAGTAAAGGGATACTATCAAGTTGTCCTAAATGTAAAATTTATTATATTACAGATATCCCATCACTAGTTGATATTGAGTGTGCTAAATGCTCACAGCTGGAAGTGGTACAATACAAACTGAACAATACCCTCACAGAACTCACTGGTCTCAAGGATATTATGAAACTGGAACAGCAGTGTGATATTAATAAAATGTCAAATGATCCTAATGCAACAGCATTAACTAATCAAGTGTCCAGTTGCACAAGCACTCCCTTACACACAAACCAGAATCACATTCCTCACTGTATAGCACACTACTCCAAAACTGACCATGAAAATGGCCTGAACCCCTCTTCTAGTGACATATCTGCCTCAAGGAAAAGAAACAGAGAGGAAAATACATCTGATACTTCCATAAGTAGTTCATTAGAAACTACAGTCAACACAAATAAAAAGCATAGACAAGATGCACCTAATTCCAAGGAAAAATGGTACTTGGTACATGGTGGTAATAAAACAGTAAAAATGGATGTAGAGCCCTACCTTCCAATGAAATAACAATTCACAATAGGTTCAGCTGCCTACCTATAGAATAAATTACTCTCCCAAACCAAAGTACCATTGAAATGACAGTAATGGGGGACTCGATAATTAGGAAATGCAACTCAACTATATGTGAATCTGAAAAACAGCACAGTATGGTTTTATGTTACCCAGGAGCAAAAATCTCAGATATTGAGAGTGAAATCCCTAAAGTTACAAAACAAAGTGACAACAACAAACTTATAGTCATGATACATGCTGGCATAAATGATGTCAGGAAAAACCATGAGAAAGATATTTGTATCAATTTGTTAGAATCCGCTTTACATCTTAAACAATTGGGGGCTTATGCAATTATATCAGGACTATTACCAGTACCAAGAGCGGTTGCAGAAAAGAACAAGACAATAGCAAGAATCAATAAAGGACTAAACAATTGGGGCACCAAAGAGTCAATAGGCTTAATGGACTTATGGGTTGAATTCTATGGTAAAGAAAACTGTATAGTAATGATGGTCTACATTTAAGTAATGAAGGAGCTCTTTCATTGGGTTCACTTATCTCCAGGGCAATGGAATCCATACATTTAAACTGAGTAGTGAGGGGAATGGGGTGAGTTCTTCACGTGCATTAAAACCACACAGAAAACAAGCATCCTCAAAAAAACACATTACAAAGTTTCTATTAAGTAACATAAGAAGTTTACATACAAAATTTAGTGAACTCCAATCCATAGTACACACTGAAAAAATAGACGTTGCTTTATTAACAGAAACCTGGATGTACGACAAAGATAATTGTGGTTATAATATTGAAGGATATAACATAATAATCTATAATAGGAAAAACAAAAAAGAAGGTGGCATAGCTATTTATATTTCATCCAATATCAAGTTCATAGATGTTACAGACAAAATAAAATCTTGTGAAGATACAAACAACATGGCTCAAAATATTAGACAACAGCAATACTATACTTACATTCTTGGTGTATGTTATAGACCACCTGATACTAATTATGCAACTCATGTAAATCAATTGAAGAGATACACAAGGCACTTGAAACAGGAAAGTTGTACTAGCAGGGATTTTAACCTTCCAGACATCGACTGAAACTTACATATGGCAACTATGAAACAAGGGAAAGATTTTCTGAATCTCTGCAGTGAACAAAATTGAATACAACATGTTAAGTCCCCCACTAGGCTAAACAACCTACTCGACTTACTATTAACATCAGAAGAAATCAATATTAGCTATTGCTCTGTTGAGGCGCCACTAGGTAACAGTGACTATTTATTCTACAATGCTTTTTATGGTTGAGTACTTCACACACCCTAAAAAAGGTTGTACAGAGTTCTATTTATACAAAACAGCAAATGAAACTGGTATAAAGCAGGATCTTAGTAGTATTGATTGGGCCAAAAATCTAGACGGAAAATCTACCGATGATTTATGGGATTTCATAAAGGAGACAATACATAAAACAATACAAAAACATGTAAAATGAATAATGAAGTATGGAAAGCACAGTATACAACCAAAATGGATAAACAGAAACATAAAAAGTTAATAAACAGGAAAACAAATGATACCATCAGTTTATGGAAAATAAATCAGAAGAAAATTGGACGAAGTTTAAAGAAATACAAAAAAGCAAAACAAAATTAACAGGGCAAAAAAAAAAAACAACAACTATGATGTCTATTTAGCAAAACAGCAAATAAATCAAATGGTAAGAAATGTTACAGTGATATCAACTCACTCAAGAAAGGTAACAATGAACTTTCATCAATTACAGTAAACAACGAGTGTGCGACCCACTCAAAATAGCAAACATCTTTAATGCTTACTTTTGTTCTGTTTTTCATGCCAAATACAACAGGACAAGAATTCCATAAATGCTAAAACAATAGGGACTCATACCTTTACTAAGCAAGCCATTTTATCCCAGATAACTAAACTGAAAGATAACAGTACCCCAGGTATCGATAACATCATGTCCCCCATGTTAAAACTTATGAAAGAATGAATATGGTTACCATTAAAAAACATTATATGAAAAATCCTTGAATCACAACCAAATCCCACATGATTGGAAAAAATCTAGAGTTACCCCAGCATTAAAAAAAGGAAATAAATCAGTTGTATCAAATTATAGGCCAATAAGCCTCATCGCTATTCCTTGTAAGATTTTAGAATCACTTGTAAAAAGTAGAATGAATGAGCAACTCAAAACTATTCCATTGTTTGATCAAAATCAACAAGGATTCAGACAGGGGCAATCCTGTATGACCAGCTTGCTTTACTTCTATGACACTGTTAATGGAATGTTAGACAACGGTTTACCAGTGGATATAGTTCTATTCGATTTTAGTAAGGCCTTTGATCTTGTTCCACATTGGGCAATCAATAATAAGCTTTTTAAATACGGAATGTATACACATATTGCTGATTGGATAGATAATTGGATGCAGGACAGAACACAAATAGTTTCTATAAGAGGATACCAATCAAATGAAGGAAGAGTCATGAGTGGAGTACCTCAGGGATCTGTAATTGGACCATTAATATTCCACATTTTTATAGCAGATATGGATGAAAATATGAAAAGCACAATAGCCAGATCTGCAGATGACACCGAGCTATGCGATCCCTGTGAAACGTACGAACATATGAACGTCACACAAAATGATATAAATACAATTGTACAATGAACTGACTCTTGGGGTATGCAACTTAATACTGATAAAATTTGCATCATACATATGGGGAACCATAACTCTCTCCATACTTATACACTTAAAAACAAGGCTCTGCCCATAAAATGTTCAGAAAAAGACCTAGAAATTATAATTGATTGTAACCTCAGGTTTAAAGAACAATGTTATTCAGTTATTTCTAGAGTGACTAAAACTACTGTGGCAATAAAAAGAAACATTAAGAGCAGAAAGGCTGATGTCCTTTTGCCGTTATATCAGTGCTATGTCAGTCCAATAATACAGTATGCTAGCCAGATTTGGAGTCCTCACACCAAAACAGACATTAACAAATTAGAAAAAATTCAAAGGCATTATACCAAATCCATTTCTACCCTAGAGGATCTTGATTATAAAGACAGATTAGCACATCTAAGACTACATACATTAGAACTAAGGAGACACAGAGGAGATTTATTATTGTATTACAACATCCTAAAATGATCTACTACTTATGATGGTATTAAATATAGAATAAAGCAAGCATTTGTCAATGCCGAATGTTTGCTTGCTGATATTAACATTGGAAATGCAGTAGTTGAACAGATGCAGAATAGGAATGGCAGCAGTATTGAACTCTTACCACCCACCTCCACCCTGCAGAGATGGACAGGCATTGAGGGTGTGCCTTTGAGTCGCCGCCCATGATGCTCACACCATGTCACATCACCCTACCCTGCAGACACCGACAAGTGTTGAGGTGCTGCCTGGGGTGTTGAGCTACCAGTCACCCGTTCCCATAAGGACATACACTGAAGTGGGTGCAGTATAGAGAATGGAGTGAACTCTGGGGCCAAGAGTCCAAGGCACACCTCGATGCCTGTCACTGGCTTCAGGGTGGGAGTGGGGGGCTGAATGAACAATATTAAAGCCAGGAATCCAAAGGCACCCCTGATGCCTGTCAGTCTGTACAGGGTGGACGTTATGGTTGGAAACCCTAAGCCCCTGGGCATTTGTTGGTATTTGTACTACAAATTTTCAACATGCCCTTTTGTGACCCCACCTCATGAAAGCATTTGGGACTTCTGCTCATGAACAGTGGCAATGTGATTTTGTGAATCTTTCCGAACATTAATTTCCACAGCGACCATGCCATTCTGTGCCAGAGTGCAAAAACACAGTTCGGGCAGGATGTGAAAAATAACAGCTGTATCATTCATAGGGAAGTGTGAAGAGATGACAATGCTGAAAATCTGCAGTGAAAATATTAAGTGCTTGAACTTACAAGCGTACGTGGCAACTGTGCAATGCATGCTCATAGCACAGTCATTTAGTTGAATTATTTCACCAAATTTTCAACATATGCATTTTGTGACCTCTGCTCATGAACAGTGTCACTATGATTTTCTTAATCTGTCCTAAACATTGATTTCCCACAGCGACTGGGCCTTTGTGCGCCAGATGTGCAAAAACACATTTCAGGCAGGATGTGCAAAATGACAGCTGTACTGTTCATAAGGAGGTGTTCAAAAATGACAATGTTGAAAATCTTGAGTGAAAATATTACAGATTCTTGAAGTTACGAGTGTGCATGAAAACTGTGCAATGCGTGCTTGTAACATAGTCATTTTATGGACTTTTGTCACCAAATTTTCAACATAGGCATTTTGGGACCTCCTTATCAACAATGTCACTGTGATTTTCTTAACCTGTCCCAAACACTGATTTCCCACAGCACTGCGCTATTATGTGCCGGATGTGAAAAACACATTTGGCCAAGATGTGAAAATGACAGCTGTAGTGTTCATAAGAGGTGTGAAAATGCCAATGTTGAAAATCTGGACTGAAAATCTTACAAATTCATAGAAGTTACAGTGTGCATGGAACGCAAAGTACGCGTTCATAACACAGTTATTTTGAGATTTTTCACCAAATTTGCAACATAGGCTTTTTGGGAGCCCACCTCATGAACAGTGACACTGTTTCATTAATCAGTCCCAAAAGGTGATTCCATGCGGTGACCACGAAAATCACATTTCGGGACTGAATAGCCAGATGTCAGTGACTGGATTCATGAGGTGGGGTCCCAAGAACCCCATGTTGAAAATTTGGTGCCAAAATTCACAAAAATGGCCTAGATATCCACCTAAGTTGAAAAAAACTCATTTATGCCATTATACAGCTTACCGGCATTTCTTCAGTTCGCGGTCGGCTTTGAAGAGTGCAGATGTGTTCTCGCTCCACCGAAGATCATCGCACCAGGCTGTGGAGGTAAGTATGGGGTGAGGGGGGTGTGGGGAGGTCGGGTGCGCAGAAAGTGGGTGCGTGTTTGGGGACGGGGCACCAAAGACAACGAGGGACCATTTTTTCTTTTACAGGTTAAAAAAAACCAATAATAATATCACAGGAAGGTTTTCCTTTACAGGTTTGTGTTTGGTACACTGGGTGGGCTCCCAGCATGCCACCTGTATTTTTAGAGAGGGACTGAAGCCAACAGAGGTTGGGCCTCCCCATCAGAACAAAACGGGTCTGTGTTTGGGAGGTGCATGATGCCGAGGGGGATTGGGCACCCCCTCAGTGAACAAAACTATTACACAGGGGACATTATGCCAATGGGGATTGGGCTTCCCTGTCAGCAAATGAACTGGGAAGGGGGCATGCCGACAGGGGGATTGGGCACCCTCGTCAGCTTCCATGGGGACTGTGAGAGGTGGCCGGCAATAGCGGCTGCCATGTTTATTGAAATGGAACACCAGACAAGGAAAGCTGTGATTCGCCACTGGAATCGTGGACCACCCCAGCAGAAAAAACAGCTGATTGTTAAATGATGGGGCACTCCCTGATTGCAGTGGCAAATTTCTTTCAAGTTATTGTGCACGCTGCAATACTGCTGTCATCAACAGCGTGCTCCTCTATTGGTGCCACAGAGACCAGCCCCAAAAGATACTGCCTGCATTGGCTACAACACTGCCACACCTGCACAGCCCTACTCCAGCAAGCTGCCACAACATGTTTCTTGTGCATGCGTGCAAGCAAACATAAAAACGCCAAACATGGAACATGAGGATATCCACTCCAAATCAAAGTGGGAAGATTCTGTATAAATAAACGAAAATATTTTTGTACATTATGTGTAGCAAATTTGTGGACTAGATTACTCTTGAATATAATATCTAGTCCAAGTAAGGACCAATTTAAGATCAGTTTGGACAAGTATATTAACAGTGGTGGAAACCTAGATTATTACACCCTAACCTAATAGGAGCTACTTTATGGGCCTCAGGCTTTTTTTGCTCCTCTACAACATAGTGAAACCCATGGTCATGCTCCAGTGGTCCCTCCCAGCATACGCTCATCCCTTGCTCCGCCACCCATGGTCACCCAGGTAGTGGTAGTGCAGCGGGGTGCAAAACCTTTCCTCCCCAGAGGAGGAGGAGGGCATCCTGTTGGATGCTTGATTCTCTTCCCCTGCTCAGCCCTCCAACGGTGCAGGCTTGTTCCCAAACCCAAGTCATCAGCATCACAAGTGGTAGCGCTAACACCGTGCCAGCAGGCCAGCCAGATTGACAGCTTTTTATGTACTGTAATGTCATATCAATTCTGGTTATGTAATGCCACTACTTTTTTAACAGACAAGATGAATTCCCCTTAGACTTGCTAGGTTTTTTTCTTAAATGGGAATATTCCTGAACTTTTCCCATCATAGTTTAAAACAGCCCACGACAAGCCCTTTTAAATGAGGTATCAGGTTTACCTGTAGCTGGCAGCAGCCCTGAGATATCGATGATTAAACCTGCCCTATAATGATACTAAATTGCCACCATTTTTAGAAACTTGTGATGTCACTGATGATCAAGCTGTGGCTAACCACATTGTAGCTGATCGTCATTGACATTGTAGAATTCTAAAAATGGGCACTAGACTGCTGCCAGCTACGATGGAGTCCAGTACTTCATTTAATGAGCTTTTTATGGGCTTTCAATATATTAGGGGCACTGTTCATAAATATTCCTCCTTTAACAGAACTAATTAGAGTTGAAGTAAGCAAAACCAGCGAGGTTCTTGTTCTAATTTTAATTTTGACAAACCACCCTGTTTTGGTTCTGGTTTTAGTTTTGGATTCCAGCCAGTCTTCCTCCCCCACACCATTTTTAGGAATATTCTCCCCTCACTAACTGTAACCAAGCCTTCCCCTTTATGAGGCAAAAGCCCCCATGGCAAAGGTCTCCCCAACTCTCCCATTTAGCATATCTTGCATCCTCCCAACAGTCCCACCAAATACATTTAATAGTAGTCCCATTCCCTAACCCCACCCCTAAAGAAAAAGGAAAGTATCTGTTTTAAAGCACCTTTCATACACACTGTATCCCCAAAAGCTTACAAAATGGTGAGTTAGATACACAACTGCCTTTGTTTGGCAACCTCCTTTCCTTCCCAATCTACCTTTATCCCTCAACTAAGATAAACAGCTCACCTCCTGCCAGTCTTCCTTCCTTCCCGACACACATTTAGACCCCCTCTTCTTCCTGCCATTCTGCCCACCTGTACCTCTTGGAAGCAAGAGCCCCAGAAGCATCTTCACATCCTGGATTGGAAATAGCTGATTGGAGGAGGGCATGATGGGCAGCAGCTCAGTAAGTCTCATTTTTTTTCGGCTGCTCAGTTGTCCCCTCCTTGCAGCACTCCACTGTCATTAGCTGAGCAACGCACTGAGGAGTTACCCACAGTACATATGCACTCTTGTGGGCAGTAATAAGCATTAGGAGTTTACTGATGAGATGTATGAGTTATTATTCCTTATTACTGTCTACAAGAATGTATGTGTGCAATGCAGAACTCCTCAGCGCTCTGCTCAACAGTACTGACATTGTGGCGTGCTGCAAGGGAAATGGGCAACTGACCTAGCTCAGAAGAAAAGGTAAAGGACTATTGAGCATGCTGCCTGTCAGCCCTTCCCCCCCCCACTAACTATTGGTGACCTGTTTCATGTCGGTTTCATGGTCCAAAGTCTGGCTACTGAAATTCAATGGCAGGAAGTGCAAAGAGATGCACTTAGGAAACAAAAAACCCAGAACAGTATTGACTGGGAGGGGTTCAGCTGGACACAACATCAGAGGAAAGGGACCTAGGAGTCATCATTACTGACTGCCTTAAACAAAACTGTCAATGTAAAAAAGCCTTCAGCAAGGCTAACATGATGCTAGGTGCATTAGGAAAGGGGTTGACAGTAGAAGGCAGGAGGTACTGTTACCTCTGTATATTGTAGGTCACTGGTGATGCCACACCTGGAGTAATGTTCCCAGTTCTGGAGTTCCCACCTAAAAAAATGACAGGGGCAGAGAGGGCTAGAGACAGCACAATGCAGGGTGATCAAGGTGACTCAGGGCCAGGAAGGCAGATCCTATAAGGATCAGCTAAAGGCCATGCACATGTATTCACTTCAATGCAAGCCAGAGAGGGGAATATGGCAGAGACCTTTAAGTTCCTGAAAGGAATAAACATGGCTAAATATGAGGAGTTATTTACCAAGAACAGAGAAACTAGAACATGGGGTCATGAGTGAAGGTTAATTGGGAGGAGGGTTTAAAAAGGATATGAGGAGGTACTACTTTATAGAAAGAGTCGTTGAGCCATGGAATGGTCTACTGGCAGAGGTGCTGGTGCCAGAACCCATAAACGGCTTCAAGAGTGGCTGGGAAAGAGTCAAGAGTATAGTAGGTATTCAGCGGGATGAGGGAGGTAAAATCATGGCGAGCAAAAGGGGGAATAATGTAAGTGAAGACCCAACAGAGACAATAGGTCCTGAGGTATGATAGGATAATATGGATAGAGTAGATGGACCATTGATCTTTTTCTGCCATCATCGTCAATGTTTCTGTTTCTATTCTATCTGCTTTGATCTTTCTTCTCTTTAAGGTTTCCCAGCATTGGACCTTCAGCAAACTAGCCCCTTAAATCATGTCTCCTGTAAGCTAGATTCAGCTCCCCCCCACAGTCACACGCATCTTTCACGAGTTGCAACTAACCACTCATGTCATATGTCCTGGCAGTCAAGTGCTAACCTCCCCCCTAATCTCTGTTCTAGTCTCTCTCTGCTGGTTCCCACTTTGACAAGGGCAACTACTGGCATGTCAAGTGGCAACTGCACCTGGAGGAAGTGCCCTGGTTTTCACCTACTTCTACTGCAACAGTTGGTAGCCAGATGGTGACTACAGGCATTGTGGTGGTATGACTCAATGGGGTTGCAGTGTCAACACTGGCAATTTGTTTTCACAGGGACCACTCAGCACTAGTCTCAGTGACTGAGAATGGACCCATGGAGTTTCTGTGCCTCTTGCATCTCTCCCCCAACCCCAGCTCCATATTTTATGCTTTGGTATAGTAAGCACGTACTAACCTAATACTACTGTTAACTTCCCATGCACTAGAACCCAACCAATGCCACTGTAGCTCCTGGAACTATTATGAGCAAATCCATCACTGGGGATTGGTCTTCAAGAATGGAGCTAACACAACAATGAAAAGCTTGGCATCACCCCTCTGCAGTTTTGTTGTCAACCTCATCGCTAAAAGCTAAAAAATAAAAAATAGTTTGGATGATGGTCATTGTTCACACACAGAAACAAATGCATTCCAAAGTGCTTGCAGTCACTTGAGTAGAAAGTGGATTTATACAGTAGAAACAAACCTAAATAGCTTTTTAAGCTTAGAATGATTAACTAATCCTTGTTTAATTACAGTATGCTACAGAGGCTACTGAGTAATTTGTTGGTCATATGATAATCAAATAACCATGAACTATGACCAAACAGGGTTTATGAGCTATGACCGATGAGAGATGGTGGAAAATCTACTTAAAACATAATAAAAGTATCCAAATCATAGTTCCAAGAAAAAAATCCTACTGCAATTGTTCCATCAATGAATTATGAGAACATTCTTAGCCTTTTCTGTTCAACTGGCCTTTGTTCTAAGTTAAAGTAATATACCACATCAATGCAGCCAAGAAAAACGCTACAGTTTTTAACTAACATATTTAAAGATTGTGATAGATTTGTTGAATAAAACTGCTTTCCTGTTTTATTTTGACAGAATGTAAGGTTATACAATAATGTTTTTGTCTTATACCGTCCTTTATTTATACTGTATATTTGAAATGACTCCAATCAGAAAAGCCCCATGAAATGTGTCATCTCATTTTCAAGGGGGGTCCCAGGGAGGACAGCAACAATCAACAGGTTAACATAATTCGGCAGGAATAGTTAATGCAGTCTAAAATATGTAAGGCAAAAAACACTGTAAAGGTAAGTACATTCAAACAGTAATCAAAGCAAGCTAGCAAAGTGGGGCCACAGCAGACAAGAGCATGAGAATTGTTATGCAACCTGGTTATGATTGGGAGAAGTGAGTACTGGACCTAAAACATATACAAGGAGTTATATGGTGGCTGCAAATACTGGCCTTGAACATTTGCAAGCTAGAAGCATTCCTCAGCTGGAAATGGAACTTGTTCCAGGTGCCTGGTGCAGCAAATGCCTTTCTATCAATTTCACTCTTCATCCTGGGAATGAAGAAGGTAGGAGCTGCTGTTGAACAGAGTGAGTAGCTAGTCTTGATCCTGTGAGGTGGGCTAGGAGATAATATAGGGCCCTGTGCACAGTTGTACAACAAAGAAAGTCAGTGATAGTCACGTCTGCTTGGAGGCAGCATAGCGCTGTGGTTTAGGGCACTGAGCTGCAAACCTGGAGACCTGGGTTTGAATTCCACAGCCTCCACTTGCACACTGTGTAACCCTGAGCAAGTCACTTAACTTTCTTGTTTTCCCAGGTCATATCTGGAAACAAGTTCTGGCTTAGTGTGCCTTTCCTGGTTAAACAATTTCCCCTTTCCCTTTCCTTTGTCCATTGAAGCTGGTCATACAACAGGTAATGACGGGGTGACCATCCACAGGATGGGATGAGCCTGCATGTTGTACAAAGGTTCCCAGTCCAATAGAGTGGTTTTATTTGTGGTATGTGCTGTTCCCCTAGTCAATAGGAGGTGGCAGGAAGTACAAGACCACCTGCTTCCTCATGTCATCAGTGAGACTGCATTTAGACCTGTAGAAAGTTAGCTTTGGCCCTGCAATTGTTAAAATGTGATCAGTGTGTCTACGGTATGTAAGTGATCACAAGTTAGAAATCCTATATATTTGAATATGTTGACTTGCTCCAATAGTGTTGCCATCTGATGTTATTATTACAAATGGATCAGCTGAATGAGTTAGCAAGTTCTGGGATCCAAACACCGTGCAGTTTTAGTTGCTATAGGCATCAGGTGGTTGTTGACAAAACAGGAGAATACTGCATTTGAATCAGATTGGAGTACTAAACTAAACTCAGACATTATCATTACACTGTAGTAATGGTGTTATCTGCTTACATACAGTATATACTGTAGATGACATCTTACTCGGTGCTTCGAGGTCGTTACAAAATGAAGAAGAACAGCAGAGAGGGCCAAGATTGAGCCTTGAGGAACCCCAAAATACAAGACAACAAGGTCTGAACTAATGCCTTGGATTGCCACTAGCTGGCTTTGGATATGAAAGCAGTTTTGATGTATTGATGGCTGGTTGGTAGACCTAAAGCCTTGAGCTTAAGCAAGAGCATACATGATCCACTAAGTCAAAGGCCTTGGAGAGGTCCATGAAGATGATCCCAATATGGATACCATTATCCATTGCTAATTGACTATCACTGGTTACTTCGAATAATGCAGGTATGAGCTCCATTTCTGTTGTTTGTCTTGCAGTGCTGCTTTTTCTTTTTGTTGAAGTTTTAGTTCAAAATTGCATTTATTTGTTTGAAATTACTTCAGCATCGATGACTCCATGAGATCCAGCAACTTGTTTTCATTGGGGTCCCAGGGGTCAGCAGCAGCAGTCAAAAGGTTAACATAGTCCAGCAGGAACAGTTACTCACATGCTAAAATATACACCAAAAACTGTCAAGGTATGGTCACCCAAGCAATGATCAAAGCAAGCTAATAAAGTTGTGTTACAGCAAACAAAGAGCCTGAGCACTGTTATGCAACATCATTACGGTTAAGAAGAAAGGATTCTGCACCAAAACAAATACAAGGAGTTCTAACATGGCTGGAAAGACTGGACTTAAACACTTGCAAACTAGAACACATTCCTTAGTCTGAGAGGAGTTTGTTTAAGGTGTCTAGTGTTGTAAATGCAAAGGCTTTTCTACCAAAATGGATTTGATTCAGTTCAGTTACCAAATTCTAGCTTCATCCTGGGAACTGAAAAGGTAAGTGCTGCAGCTGAATGGAGTGAGTAAACACTGCTTGACTGTGTGAAGTGGGCTGGAGATAATCAGGGCTTTTCTTTGCACAGTTGTATTACAAACCAGTAATAGTTGCACCTGCTTGAGGACATGTCCAGTTAAACTGGTCGTACAGCAGACAATGATGAGTTGATCATCCATATGAGAGGAAGAACCTGCACAACTTGTTTTACAAATGATTAACTGGCAACAGAGTGGTTTTGTTTGCACAGCAATATGTTATGTCTCCATAGTCGATGGAAGGGAGCAGGAATTGAGAGACTACTGTACCTGCTTCCTTACATCAGCACTGAGGTAGCATTTAGACCTGTAGAGAAAGCTGAGCTTAGGTCCACGGTCGCTAAGATGGGGTTAATGTCTAACTGTATGTAAGTGATACATCAAGCCAGATTCCTAGATATGTGAATATGTTGACTTGCTCAATAGTGCTGCCATCTGATGTTCTGATTGCAAGCAAATCTACTAAAGGAGTTAGCAAGTTCTTGGATTCAAACTGCAT
Source organism: Neoceratodus forsteri (assembly GCA_016271365.2). Classification (NCBI taxonomy): domain Eukaryota; kingdom Metazoa; phylum Chordata; order Ceratodontiformes; family Ceratodontidae; genus Neoceratodus; species Neoceratodus forsteri. The sequence continues at coordinate 1,198,657,205 of CM028129.1, read as the reverse complement.
ATACTTTGTTTTAGCTGCATTAAGGATCTGGCAATTGTAGATGCACCATGAGAAGAGTGTATTGAAATCAGCTTACAGTACTAAATTAACCTTGGACATTGTCATTGCACTGTAATAGAGTATGATGTTATCTGCATATGCATGTTGATGACACCCCGGCTCTCTGCTTTAGGAGGTCATTAATAAAAATGGAGAACAGCAGCCCCCCAATGATTGTGCCTTGAGGAACCCCATGATTTATGACAGCATGATCTGAAGTGATGCCTTGTATTGACACTAGATGGGTTCAGTCACTCAGGTAGTTTTTACACAAATTGCTGGTTGGCTGAGACCTAATGTCTTTAGCTTGAGCAGGAGTACAGCATGATGCACCAAGCGTAATGCTTTGGAGAGGTCCACACAGATGGCCCCAGTGAGGAGATCCTTATGCATGGCTATGTGGAGATCATTGGTGACTTTGAGCAATTCAGATATGATGGAATGCCCCTTCCTGAAGCCAGATTGTGCAGGGGAGAGCAGATTGTTCAGACTGAGATGCTTAGTAAGCTGTGAGTGAACATACTTTCCTAGCTCTTGTAAAGGGCAGGAGGGACTGAAATTGGTCTGTATTGATTTGGATCCTGTGTAAGCCCTCCTTTGTGATAGGGCACAACTCTGGCTCATTTTCAGACAGTAAGCATCTCATCAGTGGTGAGGAAGAAGTTTAATAGGATGGAACTGGGGTGTATATATAATACACTGCAAGGTGGAGAAAGTTTAGGTCAAGGGAGGCAGCAACAGCACTCTTACTTGGGCTGAGGTCCTTTAGTACTTTGACGACCTCTGCTGTAGTGAAAGATTGGTAGATCAGGAGGGTCAGGATCTGGGCTGCTTAATGAGAGTCCAACCAAGGATGGCACCAGTGAATTTTGGAATTTGGTGGTGATGCAGAGGTTAGTGAAGTGGGTGTAGTTTAAGGCATTAACAGTGTCTGGAAGAGAGATGACAAGGTCTCCAGAGAGGTTCCAGATTTTATCAATCTGTTCTTGAAGATCCACCCCAAATAGGTTTTTAGCCCTTGATCAGTAGTTTTGGTAATAATCCACTTGTTCTTTAGCTGCTTCCAATTTACTTAGATTCCATAGTTTTTTATAATACTGTCTATCATTGAGAGATGTTTTCTTTGTAAAAATCTGCCTAAGCAGCATCACAAGAACAGTTCAATGATCTCCTTTGAGATCCAGCTGCAATGATGCTTTTTTTTTGGTAATTCTCTTTATACTCCTGGGTAGGCTGGGGGATGTACCTCCTATTGGCCAATTGGTGCTCCATTCAGTTTTGCCCCATACTGAGCCATCTTCAGGAGCCTGCTGGGGGTCTGGGAGACTGTCAGGGATCTGAGACATTGGGGCTTCCCCCAACCTTAAGGGGGAAGGACCAAATTGCTAATACAGTCCCTGGCATCTCCTAGAGTGGGCCCAAGGCAGCACTGTCAAGTGCCCTAGTGTCATTGTGTGGCTAGCACAGGGGTTTTCCACCTTGAGTTTCCCCTGGAGACATGGATGTGCAGTGATGTCAGCATGGGGCACACATGCTCCCATGTACCATCCAGTAAACTGCCATCATCTCTGCCCACTTAATGCCATGGTCCCATGCTGGTGTTGTACTCCCAGCCTCTGCTGAGAGCCACCTTTACACCAGCTCCACCACCCACCTCCTTGGAGGAGAACAGTTCTGCAGATGCTCGATCCTCCTTCTCCTGGCTGGCCTGCCAATGTCCTGAGTTTGTTTCTGAAACTGGGTCATTAGTGTTGAGAGTGGTATTGCTACTGCTGCACTGGTTGACTGGCTGGCCGACTGGCTATGATGTCCTTTGACCATGTATGTTCTGATTGGTGCATGTTGATTACAGACACTGAGGAATTCAGTGGTAAATAATTCCCAGGCATCAGCTACTGAGGGTATAAGGTTGATACGGTCCATCGTATGGCAGACAAGTCTGCATAGAAGTCCTTCAGTATGCAATGCATGTACGAGAGAGCTGTGATCATTTTTGTAGGGAATATTTTGCTACAAATGTTCTGGACATAGAAGGTGATTATAAGATCACTGAAGCAGTCTGAAAGTGCACCAGTGGTTGATATTTTATCAGGGCAGTTAAAAGTTAATTAGCATTTTATTCAGCCAAGCTTATGAGTTGTGTAATTATTAAAAATATTTGTATGTTATGACTATCTTGCTTTGATAGAGAGATAAGTGATGTATAGTCTGTTTTAGAGTTTATTCTGATTTTATTTTTGTTTATTTACCCTGCAATGTGAGTGCTGTTGTCTTTCTACTTGATGTTTTATGAATTGTGTAGTGCTCTGAGCCTCTGGGAAGGAACGCTGCATAAATAAAATGATCTGTCTGTCTTTCTGTCTATCTACGTCTTATCAGAAATAAGGGGTACACAATGGCCAGACTCAGAATATGCCATTTACTGTATTTTCATAAGTGCAGAAGCAAGACCATGACTTGCAATTGGCAAAACCATGAGTGCATTCTGAACATCTTGCCCCACACAAATGAAGACAAACAGGATAGTCATAGTATGCCTATTGTCAAGATAAACATTTTTATCTTGATAGTAGATACGTTCCCTCAAAAATAACACCATTTACCAAGCAACATTTATTCTTACTGGTGTGGTATAAGCAATATTTAGACACACACACACACACACATATATATATATATATATATATATATATATATATATATATATGGTCGTTCTCTATAGTTAGGGTTGAGTAGGCACTTTAATGTTAAACCCTAGTTTTTGCACATTAATAACTTTGCAGCTGTTCAATGGATTTGCACAAAATTTGGAATGCACAGTCTGGTATGGTAGGTCTCTTGATCTGCCAAGTTGCATTTTGGTCGGACTTATGGTTTCTGTGCAGCAAAGAGCTGAAAAATGCATTTTTCCCCACTTTTGACATGTTTTTTGCCCATTGTGCTGTGATCACACCGTTGGGTGTTTTGGTCTGAAATTTGGAATGTAGAAAGAAGTTTGGGTCAAAGAACAATCCAGCATTAGTTTGGTGAAAAAATATTAATCCATTCAAAAGTTATTTAATTTTTAATTTTGGGGTTCTGAGCATGCTCAGTTCACTCCAAGAATTATATGTATGTTTTGTGACAGAGGATTGGGTTCATGGTCGAGGATTTTGTCTGCTTATGAAAGAGGATTTAAAAAATCCTAGTCTGTGGGGAAAAATTCCTTGTTCACGAGCCGCCATCTTGTTTTCATTTTTTCCCCCAAACAAAATATCATAGCTTCCTCCTCGGGTGACTTCTTCTTGCAATAAGGCATGGGCTTTGTTTAGAGTGATGCCCTCTACAAACCTATACCTTTGGTTTGCTTCATTTTGGCCAAAAAATTGGCATTTCAGGTTTTGAAATTCTTTCGCGACTCGCTTTCAATCCTCTTTCACAAGATGACAAAATCCCAGTCCATGAGCCGATCCCCTTTCATGAGGCAGCAAAATCCTGGACCATCACTTTGTGACCAGATGGCCCTTCTCACAGATGAGGATTGACTCACGGTTAAAGATTTTGCGGCCTCACAAAGAGGATCGGCTGTCGGACTGATTTTGTCAGCTCACGAAGGGGATTGAGTTTTCAATCTCTTCATGAGCTGACAAAACTTAGTCTGCAAGCTGTCAGGGTTCCAGTCTGCCAACAATCCCATTTATTGAGTTAGCAAAATCCTTGATTGTCACTTGGTGACCAGATGGCCCTTCTCACGGATGAAGATTGACTCACGGTCAAGGATTTTGCTGCCTCACAGAAGGGGATCTGCTGGCAGATTGGGATTTTATCAGCTCATGAAAGCAGATTGGGTTTTGAGTCCTGTTTCATGAGCTGACAAAATCCCAGTCCGCAAGCTGACAAAATCCCAGTCCATGAGCAATCCCCTTTCGTGAGGTAGTAAAATCCTTGACCGTCACTTTGTGACCAGATAGCCAAAATCTGAAAGTCAAGGATTTCTCACAGATGGAGAGTTTGACAGCTTGTGAAAGGGAATTGATCTCACTGTCAGAGATTTTGCTACCTCTCAAACTAAAATTTTAAAAACATTGCCACTGCACTGTAAATAAATGGTTTGGTCTTTTGACTTAAAATTTTCAGGGTATTAAGTGGATGGCCCAGAGATGTCAATTATACTATTTAGGTGTTGAAAAGTTAATCAGTCCATAGATATAGTATCACAAAGTTTTTATTTTTCCCATAGGATAACATTGCAGTGCCCATAGCGACTTTCAGAGTCTGTGTCTCGAAGAAAGCGAGATATGTATTTTGCTACCTGCAGCTTAGCTCACCTCTTAGCTCATCTTTAGGTGAGCTAATCTGCAGAAAAAGTTTGGAAATCATAGATTACACCAGACTGGAATTTGTTTCCTACTTGCCACGGTTACAGAGATATTGGCAAAAACATGTTACAAGGGTTCCAAGGGTACCTTTTCAGCACTTTTTGGTGCTCATAGCTCGTAAATGATGTGAGCTATGGATTTCATTGATTTATCTCACAAGGAGGTTTCACTGTCATGATTATGACACTTGAATTTTTTTTCTAGCTGCTACAGTTCCTGAGATATTGACAAATTAGTGTTACAAGGGTTCCTTGCCCTATAAGACTGCTGTATGGCTCCATAGTTATGTGGAGGGCCTGTGCTCCCATGCATGATATCATTTTACAGAAATGGGTAGCTTGGTGGGAGCGTGGGCCCTCCAACCCATGCTATTTAGTAATCATATTACATTTTTTCAAAAAGTAAGGAAATTCATTGCAAAAAACTTTGTTAATGCATCAGTTAGGGTTAAAGCAACAAAAGTGGGGAAATGAGATGTTAGGGTTGAATCCCTTTACCATAGCATGTCAGCCTGTTTTCACTGGAATAGCGTGAGAGTTGGGCCAAATGACCCCATGGCACATCCTGGTGTCTGTTGGTCTGTGGAGGATGGAGGTGGGGTGGTGGGGTTAGGATCTCAACCCTAATGTCTTATTCTACTTGTGTTGCTTTAACTCTAACTGATGCATTAAACAAAGTTTTTGCATGAATATATATATATATATATATATATATATATATATATATATATATATTCTTTGCAAAAAACTGTGTTAATGCAACATTTAGGGTTCAGGCTAAAGTGACAAAAGTAGGAAAATGTGGCTTTAGGGTTTCCAACCCTAAAACCTCAATGCCACCCCTAAAGCAAATCAGGGGTGGAGTCTTTCTAGGGGTTGTCAACCCTAAAGCTCACCCAATTAGGTGTGTATGTTTCTTGAGTGTATAGAATTGGGTGAGCTCCCCACACCAGGCACTTGGGTTAATATCCCAATACTGATGCTGTAGTGCAGCATGAGGGGGGTGCTGCACTCCTAAGGTGCTGTCTTTCAGATGAGATGTTAAACCGAGGTCCCATCTGCCTGTTCTGGTGGTTGTTCAGGTGAATGTTAAAGATCCCATGGCACTTCTCGAAAAGAGTTGGGGAAATTTCCCCGGTGTCCTGGCCAAATTTACTCCATTCACTAGAAACACCACCAACAGCTTAATCTGGTTCAGTTTCAGTTGGTTACTATCTGTATCCCCATTCCCAGGTCACCCCTGAAAAAAGGATGTCTAGTCTAAGTGGGCTTACCCGGTCAACAAAATTTAGTAATAATAATAATAATTTGTCTGACTGAGTGCAGGGCCCTCTGGGCCCTGTGCTCTCATCCCTCCATAGATGCATACATGTATGTTTATGGAGAAGCACAGGGTCTTTTGGGCCCTGTTCTTCCATTTGTAGGACAACAGAAATCAAATTGTCAACATAGCCTTGCTAGTACCCCACCTCATAAACCTAGTAGTAAAATGGTCAAATCCCCACAAAACATCATTCCACACCACCACAGTATAATTATGTGGCAGGAGCATTAAAAGACATTTTGGGCAAGATTTGAAAAATGACAGCAATCACATTCATGAGATGGTGAAAATAAATGACTATGTTGATAATTTGGGTTAAAATATTAAAAATTTAAAAGTTACGAGCCAGCATAGGAAATGTCAATAGATGCACAAACTTTGCCATTTTAGGATATTTTGACCCCATAATTCAACATACCCTCTTATGACCCCACCTCATGAACAAGAATGGTGAAAAGTTTGAAATCCTGCCTGAAAGGTGATTTCACCAACCAACTGCGAAATTACCTTTCAGGCAGGATTTGTGAAATGACACCAACATTGTTCAAGAGGTAAATAAGTAAGTTTTCATTTATACAGTGCCCAATCCTGGAAGCTCTGGGTGCCTTAAAGATAATTAAAAAAGCAGGGTTCATACAGCAGTCAAACATGTCAATTACACAATAAGTTAATAAATAAACAAATAAATAACTTTTATTAAAATCAGCAAACATCCTCCGAATAAGCTTTTTTGACAAACTAGGTCTTCAGGCCACTCTTGAATGCCTCTACCCCTGGAGCCTCCACAAAGATCTTGGAAGCAAGATCCAGAGGACTGGGCTGACCATCTCAAATGAGCAATCACCTGATATTTTCAGCATGGTCCTCAGAACTGCTAGGAGGCCCTCGGTGGAGAAGCAGAGGGAGTGCACTGGGATGGCAGGTGTAAGGAGGTGTCTGACAGATAGGTTGAGCCTGAGTTGTATAGGACCTTATAGGTGATCAAGCCCACCTTGAAGGTAATTCTCTACCTGACAGACAGTGCAGATCTTGCAGGATTGAGGTCACACAACAAGACCTAGACAGGCCCATCAGCAGCCTGGCCACCTTTTTCAGCACCAGTTGCAGCTGGGGGAGGTTCCCTCCACTGACCCCAAAGTAAAGAGCATTACAGTAGTCCAGCCTGGATGTGACAAAGGCATGTACCAGTGAGAGCAGATCCTCAGGCAGAATTAAGGGTTTAATCCGGGTGATGTTCCTTAAGTGGTTAAAGCCACTTTGAACAACAGACAACACCTGAGCTTCAAGTGTCAGTCTGTAATCAAGGATGACACCCAGATTTTTCACCCTAGAGGATGCCATTAATGGGGTAGATACCAGGGCCATACCTGTTACCAATAAACACAAATGAAGCAGCACCAAAGATATTCGTATAAAAAATAATTTTTACTATGCATATAAAGATCACAAAACAGCAGTAGAATAAACATCAACTAGACACCCAACGCTTCGATTTTAACAAGTCTTCATCACCCCTGATGAAAACTTGTTAAGAGTCAAAGCGCTGGGCGTCTAGTTGATGTTTGTTCTACTGCTGTTTTGTGATCTTTATATGCATAGTAAAAATTATTTTTTATACGAATATCTTTGGTGCTGCTTTGTTTGTGTTTATTGATATATGCACGGCTGGTTGCCTGTTTGAAGCATAGCACTAAACCCGTTTGAGCTGTGTCGCTTGAGCTTGTTTTTGAAAGTCCATACATGTTACCACCCTGGACGCACCCCCATCATGCCTGCAACCAGGCTCAATCACCAGTATCTCCATCTTGTCGGGGTTCAACCTCAACCAATTAGAAGACATCCAGTCCTGGATTTTGGCCAGGCACTTATTCAGCACTTCAACTGCGTGATTTGTTCCAGGGCAAACAACATATACAGTTGGTATCACCTGCATAACAGTGAAAACCTAAACTGTAACATCTAATGAGCTCCCCCGGGATGGCATGTACACTGCAAACAACATCGGTGACAGGACTGGACCTTGAGGAACTCCACATGACAGGGGCTTTACTGAGGAGGAGAAATATCCCATCACCATCCGTTGCCTCCTGCCCAAGAGATAGGACTCAAACCAGTGGATTACAGTTCCAGTGAGTCCACAGTACTCTCTAAGGTGATCCAACAGCACAGCGTGGTCCAGTGTGTCAAATGCTGATGAGAGATTGAGGAGAATTAGAATTGACCATTTCCCCCTCTATCTCTTGCCCTGAGGAGATCATTTTGCAACCAAACCAATGCCGTCTCATTGCTATACTTAGCCCGAGATCCAGACAGGAATGGCTCATAGATGCCAAAGCCTGTGAGGTGTGGTTTGAGCTGCAAAGCCACCACCTTCTTGACAACTTTCTCTAAGAATGGGAGGTTGGAGACAGGTCTGTAATTTGCCAAGACATCAGGGTTAAGTGATGGTTTCTTCAGAAGGGCCTCACCAATGCCTCCTTCAAGGTGCTGGGGAAGAACTCCCCCAAGAGCAAACTACGGACTATCCTGGTAAACACTGGATCAATGGTCTCGGACATCCCACTAGAAGATGAGTCAGGCCTGGATCCAGCTCATAAAAGGTGGGCTACAGCTTTGAAATCACCCCAACAACCTCAGCCACCTCCATTGGCTGAAAATCCCTCAGACAATCAGAATGCTACTGTCCCAACCAGGTCTCCCACTGTGAGACAGACCTTGCCCCACTGGGGAGATCCTGGACCAAATGGAGGACACCCTATCAGAGAAGAACAGAGCAAGCTCTTCACATAGCATGGCTGAAAAAGCCCTATTTGGCTGTAGGCAGACAGGATGAAGTAATCTGCCCACAGTCTGAAAGAGCTGGGCTGGTCTGTTCTTCCCTGCAGCATCTCCCTGGACAGGAACTTTGCCTTCTTACAGTTGATTGCCCTTTGATAATCATAATAATGATTTCTGAAAGCTGGTCTATCCTCTATGGATTGGGTCCTCCACCAGCAATGCTCCAACTTCCGACCCTTGGTCTTCATGGTGGGGTATCAAAAAAGGTATGTTGAAAATTTACTGTTAAAATCTTGAAAAATTACAAAGTTATGCACCAACGTTGAAAACCCCATTGAAATATATTAATTCCCCATATGAAAAAAGATTTTTTTTGTGAGTTATGATACGAAACAAGAATCTTTTTTGTATCACGAGTGACAAAACAAGAGTTATAATCTTAAAAAATTGAAATTTTAAGGGCATTTTTGCAACAGTTAAGTGCAGAACCCAGCTAAGGGGGTCTGCAAGCTACATGTGTTGGTTGCTCTCAGGAATGTCATTGTTGTGGGTTTTCAAATGTGAATTTTTGTGGAAAAAGGGAAAACAAGATGTCGGTAAATGAAACAGTGATTTGCTCCTCATGAAAAAGGGTTGGCTCCATATGATAAGATTCTTTTTCATTTCATACTGTTATTTTCAGTGCTTACTGAGCATGCTCAGAACCTAGTATTCAAAATTTCAAAAATTAAATAACTTTGAATGGATTAATATTTTCCACCAAACAAGCATAAGGGGAAAGGGGATTTGGGACATTGTTTAACCAGGAAAGGCACATTAAGCCAAAGCTTGTTTCCAGGTTCAACTTGGGAGCAAAAGGAAGTTAAGTGACTTGCTTAGGGTCACACAGTATGCAAGTGGGGGCTGTGGGTTCAAACTCAGGTCTCCAGGTTTGTAGCTTAGAGCCCTAAACATCTGCGCTATACTGCCTCAAAAGGCACATCTGTGGTCCAGCCCCTTTCTGCCCAGAAAATTTCAATCCAAAATTCAAAACTCTCTGGGTGCTAACCAAGTTGACAGAAAACCCATTCAAATCAATTGGAAAAAAATTCTGAAAAATGTACTTCTTTCACTATCTATATCTCAGAATCTGCACATCTGACTGGAATGAAACTTGGTAGGACAAGAGATCTGCCCCACAAGACTGCACATGCAAACTTTCATGCTGATTCATTGAACAGATGCAAAGTTATTAATGTGCAAATTTTGGGTTTTAATGCTGAAGTGCCCATACAACCCTAAATACAGGGGTGCAGCTGCACCCCTATAATATATATTATTTGCAAAAAACTTTGTTAATGCACTAGTTGAGGTTAAATTGACAAAAGTAGTGTTTTTTAACCCCTAATTCCCCACCCCCACCCTCTGCAGGCAGCAACAGGAAAAACACATTACTATTTGACCTCTCTTGCATCTTCACAAATCAGGTGCCTTGGGGTTGTCAACCCTAACACTCACCCCATTGGAACTGCAAATAAGTTGAAATGTGTACAATACATAAGAATGTGGAGAGTGTTAGGGTTGACAATCCCAAGGCACACCCCACGCCTGATTTATGAAGGTACAAGGGAGGTTAAATAGTAATGTTTTTCCTGTTGCTGCCTGCAGGGTAGGGTTGGGGCATTAGGATTGTGAACCCTAATGCCATATTTCCCTACCTTTATTGGTTTGATCCTGACTAGTGTATTAACAAAGTTTTTTTGCAATGAATTTGTTTACTTTTTGAAATAGTATAACTGTGTCCTGATTTGCTTGTGAGGACAGGCCCTTGGGCCCTGTGCTTCCATCCCTCCGTAGATCCAAATGTGGGTTCTGTGCTTCCATTGCTGCCAAAACATCAATTTCTTTCCTTCATCGTATGGCTTGTTAAAGTTCCAATGTTATCATACGGGAAATTGCATTTTTTATTTGTTATGCTTTTTTATACTACCCCTAAATGTTAATAGGGGAATATGTGTTATTCTTATAGTTTTACTATGTGGATTGCCCCCAAGTCCAAATACTGAGGGAGTTATGGCTTGTTGAAGTTCCAATTTTATTCTATGAGAATTTTCATTTTTTTTTTATTTTTGTGATATTTTATGTGGTTTCTAAACTCTTTTAGGGGATTATGTATTATTCTTGTAGTACTCATTAAGACATGTGCTTTGATTTATGGATTGCCCCTCAAGTTCAAATATTGAGGGAGTTATGGCTTTTTGAAGTTCAGATCATAATGCGGTCATTTTTAAAAGTGGGAATGATGTGGGGGCCCTAAATGACATTCTTCAGAAAGAGTTCATTAATTTGCAGCATTGGTTTAATGCCTGAGGGAGGGTCCTAAACATTAAGAAAACTCCAGCTATGGTTTTCAGTAGAACTAAAAAGATTGGGACTAGTGAATTTCTGTTAAAAGCTCTTAATGGTGAAATGATTGTACCAGTTAACCAGTTTAGATAGTTGGGTGTAATGTTAGACAGTACTTTAACCTTTGAACCCCATGTTGATGGTCTGATAAAAACAATGCACCATGGGCTTCATATATAGAGTACGAAATAACCTTTTACCTGAAACTTGGGCACTTATGGCAAAGAAGAAAATTTATGGCTACAAAGCAATAATAGTACAACGGGTAAACAAATCTTGGGATTGTGCTACAGACCACCCAGCACATGTGAAGATAGAACTAAAGAAATTATAGAGGAGATAGTTAAGGCCACAGACCTAGGTAACATTATATTAGTTGGAGACTTCAGCTATCCAGATATTAACTGATCTACAAACACAGCTACCAAACAAAGTAAAATCTTTTTAGAAGTCTGCTTAGAAAACAACTTGGTACAACATGTAAAGGAACATACAAGAGGGGAAAACATGTTTGATTTGGTGCAAAATTGCATCGTGATCTCACTAACAGGAAACAGTGACCAATCAAGTGTAATATTTACAATTAACAATAACTATATTAAACAAAATGGATGCACTGAGATACACCTTTATAAAACTGCTAATATACAGTAAAAGATATCAACACAGATATTAATAATATAACATGGACTACAATATTAGAGAACAAAACTGACAAATGTTGGGAAGATATCAAAACCACAACACGTACTGTTATGAATAAACATTTTAAGCATGTTAAAAAATATAAATATAAAGGCATAAAGCCAAAATGGTTACATAAAGGCATTATAAAATTAATAAGAAAAAAAAGACAGGGCATACGGGTATCTATAAAAAACACACAACTGCAGAAAACTGGGAAAAATTCAGAACTGTTCAGACAACATGTAAAAACAAAATTAACAAAGCAAAGCATAATTATGAATGCAAATTAGCTGCAACTGTAAACAAAAACAACAGTAAACAATTTTATGGATACATAAACTCATTGAAAAAGCAGAAAGTGTATTAACAGTAATTAATGAAGAAAACAAATTAATCATAGACCCAGTAGATATGGCCAATGCCTATAATAAATACTTCTGTTCGATCTATCACAAACCCTCGTCTAACTCAATTTTGTCGGGAAATAAATCAGACACAGAAAAACATAATTTCCAAGTTAAAGATATTATATAAAAAACTGAGAACCTAAAAACACACCAGGCTTCTTGGTAGACAATATAACCCCATGAATGCTTAAAATTATGAAAGATAGTATCAGTATACCTTTGAAACATTTATTTGAACAATCATTAAACACTGGTGTTGTACCGAGGGAGTGGAAGGTAGCAAAGGTTACCCCAATTCACAAAAAGGTATGCAAACATACCCTAAGTAATTACTGACCAATAAGTTTGACATCAGTACCATGCAAAATACTGGAATCACTAATAAAGGACAAAAACAATAACTATCTTACAAATCAGTTAGTGTTTGATGGAAACCAGCACGGTTTTACATGCGGACGCTCATGCACCACAAACCTAATCTGTTTTAATGAACATATTAACAAGCATCTTGACAGAGGGGAACCAACTGATGTAATACTACTTGACTTTAGCAGAGCTTTGACTATACCACACCGGGCTGTGATCGAAAAACTGAATAAATATGGTATAAATGACTCTCTTGTCACCTGGATCAGAAACTGGTTAAGTAATCGAACACAAAGGGTAATAATTAGAGGACACCTGTCAGCAGTGGGTGATGTGACCAGCGGAGTGCTGCAAGGATCTGTGTTATGCCCTACAATTTTTCAACTGTTCATAGCCAATTTGGAAGAAAACACACATAACTATGTTGTTAAATATGCAGATGATATAAAACTGGGTGGCCCTTGTAAAACAATTGAACAAATAATAAGTCTACAGGAAGATCTGGACTCCATAGCAAGTCAATCTTGTAAATTGGGTATGTCTTTAAATACAGACAAATGCTGTGTCATACATATAGGAAAAAACAATCCATTAAACAAATATTTAGTAGGAAATCAAGTAATAAACTCAAAACATAATGAGAAAGATCTTGGGATTACAATTGATAATGTTCCAGTCCAGAGAAGATGACAGCAATGACCTCTGGAGATAAGTATGGGGTAAGGGTGGGGGTGTGGGTGCTCAGTAGGAGGATGGGGATGGGGAGGGGGGACTGGGGCGACGACGATGGACCGTTTTCTTTTTTACAGGTAAAACAAAAACAAAACACATTGAGGATGGTTTTCTTTATTTACAGGAAAAAAAGCATAACTTTGGGCACACTGGGGTGGGCTCCTAGTGTTCCACATGAGTTAGGGGGTACATGATACTGACACAGGGATTGGGCACCTGATGTTGGCGTGGGAAAAAAAATATTTGGGCACACTGAGGTGGGTTCCCAAATGTGCCCCATAAGTGAGGGGGGGTGTACATGATGCCAACACAGGGATTGGGCACCCAATGTCAGTGTGGGGAACATAAAAATATAAATTTGGGCACACAGGGCTGGGCTCCCAGTGCTACACATGAGTTGGGGGTTACATAATGCCGACATCGGGATTATGCACCCCAATGTCAAAAGGGAAGGGAAATGGAGGGAGCAAGGAAGACTACAGCAGGAGGGTTTTCTTTGCTGCCAGTTCTGGGAGAGAGCATGGAGGACAGGAGCAGTGGTAGGGTGTGGGAGGAGGGCCATCCGAAAGATGGTGGTGGCAACACAACTGCACATGTGCGGCACTCACACTTGCGTAGTTATGGTGAATGGCATGCTACCATTCACAAGATGGCAGCACCAGCAGAACTGCGCATGTACATGAGTTGCACATGTGCAGTTCTTGCCCCAGAAAGCAGAAGTAACAGCTGAAATAGTGCGGCTGTTACTCCATAGTGGCTGATTGTGTCGGAGTGTTTCAAGCGCCATTGGACTTTCAGAAGGATACTTCCAAAAGTTCAATGGAAGGTACCATGATCAGCCATTTTATGGTAAGACATGCCAAAATGGCAGTAGGCTTCCCCCTCAGCCATAAAATGGGTGGGGTCCAAAACTGATCCCTGGGGGACCCCACTAGTAACAGGTACCCAGTCTGATAAGTGTCTTTTTATGGATACCCTTTGCCTTCTGTTCATCAGCCAAGCAGTTATCCATCTAATAAGGCATTTGCTCAATTTTATTTCCTCAAGGGAGCTTATTAGTTCAAAATGGGAGACACTATTGAAAGCCTTTTAGAATTCTACAGAGTATATCCACCGGTATATCTTTATTCAAAGCTTCACTTACTGGTTCGAAGAAATGAATCAAGTTTGTCAAACAAGACCTTCCATTTTTAAACCCATGTTGATATATGTCAATATTGCCTTCCTCAATTCATGAAGATACTTGATAGATTGCAAATATGTTCCCTCACCTAGAATTGAACCTCTGACCCTTTGCTTGTAAAGTAAGTACACATCCAGTGCACCACCTGAGGAGCTTGGAGCACACAGGGCCCAGTGATTGGAGGATGGGGGGGCCACTAAGTACCAGTGATATGTTGAATTATACCAGGGCTGGTAACTGGAGAGCAGAGGGGACCACTAGGTGACAGACATATGTTGAATTACACTGGGGCCAGTGATCAGAGGGTGGGGGGAGACCACTGTACACAAGGGATAAGTGGATTACACCAGGCTGGCAAATGGAGAGGGGGGACCACTAGGCACCATGGACTGCTTGCTTTTGTGGGCAATCAGGGTGGGGGTGGGGCCAGTCATGGGGGCACACATGTGTTGCCACAACACATGCAAATGTACCTTTATTGGGCATGCAAATGGACCCTTAGCACCTTGCAAGTCCAATGGGCTAGTTTGCATGGGCTTGTTTGAATATCCGGCTGGGAGCTACTAGCCCTATATGGTCTGGTGAAGCTGTTCCTGGAACTGGCAGGATCCATGCTGGGACAGAGCTACTCACCTTTGTGCTGGGCCAACATGCCCTCATTTTCAGTCATAAAAGTACTGGTGTGCTATCTGACTGAATACAGCATTCTTAGTGCCATGGGCAATGGGCAAGTGCAACAGAGAAATGTTACTTCACTTGCTCATTTTTAATATTGGCCCTTGGTGTCACCTTTATATCAAATCCTGCTTCCCACACAAGCCCTAGATAGAAAGAACATACAAGAAAGGTGGAGAGGATGGAGGACACATCCTTACAATGCAGGAATGGGATGAGATGTGGTATCTGGCTGCATCTATCACAGCAGTAAACATCTGGAAGGAACACAGATGGAAAGTGTTTGCCTACTTTTTCTGTATGCCAACCATTAACATAAACATTTTGAAACAACCCAGACCAATCAATGCTGGTGGAAGTCTGGGTGTGTAAGTGACTCGACACACATGTGTTCTGAGCCTACCCAAATTGGCTAAATACTGGGAGGATGTGGGCTCTGCACTGGGCAAATTGAGGAGAAGAATTTTTCCCACACTCTGAGGAATTTGGTGCTTGGGGTGAACTTAGGGGTATAGTTTCTAAAAAATAAAACCTACCCTGTACAACTCATTAGTGGGAGCAGCAGCAGCAGTGAAAATCATCACTGTCTTACAGCTGTAAAAATCCCCACCCACTGTTGAACTACATGGCTCCAAATTTGCAAACAAATTCAGAATATGGAAAAGCTGACAGCCTAGCTGTTATTCACAGTCCTCTTTATGACTGATTAGAAAACAGGATGGGCACTTCCATTTTGAACCAATTAGCTGGCACTGCATCTCATTGTAAGAACAAGGAAAGATTTTAAAAATATTATTTCATTGCCTACATTATAACTGGCATATTTTAACAGTATGTATGTCAATTGCAATACTTTTTCCCTTTTTGTGTTGGCTTGTGCTTGCGCACCTGCCAACATATTGCAGTAGTAGCAGATTTGGAGGTGCGGTCACTGTGGGTGAATGGAGGGCATGCATTAGTAGGTGCGTCCCTCATTCCCCAATAAGGCAGCATGCAGATGCCACACCAGAAACGCGTAATGTGGCAAGCACATCTAAGAAAAGATCTGCTGCAATGAGAGCCAAGCTCCTGCCTGCCACAATGCTGACTTCGAGCATGCCCAATCCCCCTGTCGGCATACCCTGACCCAGTTCATGTGCCGACGGGGAGCCCACTCCCTGTCAGCATAATGCCCCCCCATTTGTTGTGTGCCGAGGGGGTGCTCAATGCCCTGTCAGCTAGCCCCCCAAACACTCAGATGGCACTCTGGGTACTCACAGTGTGCCAAATACTAGCAAAAAAAAAAAAAAAAAGCCTCAAACTTTTCCAACTTATAAAAAGAAAACTGTCCTCACGGTCTGTCCTGCTCCTCTCCCCAACCCATGCCCACCCTTCTGTGCACCCTGCCTCCCCACACACCCCTCACCCCATACTTACCCTGAATCCAGCACGATGATCTTTGGTGGACTAGGAACACGTTTGCACTCTTCAAAGCCGACTACGAACTGAAGAAATGCCAGTAAGCCGTATAATGGCATAAATAGGGTTTTCAACTTTGGTGCATATCTCAGGCATTTTTGGTATTTTGCACCAAATTTTCAACATGGGGTTATTGGGCACCTCCTCATGAATTCAGTCACTGTCATGGAGTTATTCAATCCTGAAAGGTGATTTCACGGTCACTGCGTGGAATCACCTTTGAGGACTGATTAACAAAATGATGGTGCCACTGTTCATGAGGGGGGCTCTCAAAAAGCATATGTTGCAAATTTAGTGAAAAATCCAAAATGACTGTTTTATGCTGCATTGCGCAGTTTCCGTGGTATCATAACTTCATGAATCTGTAATATTTTCACTCAAAATTTTCAACATTGGCATTTTTACACACCTCCTTATGAACAGAATAGCTGTCATGTTACAGATCCTGGCCGAAATGTGTTTTTGCACTTCTGGCACAGAATAGTGCAATCACTGCAAAATCAGTTTTTGGGACAGTTTGAAAAAATGACAGTGACACTGTTCATTAGCAGAGGTCCTAAAATGCGTATGTTGAATATTGGGTGATGAAAGTCCATAAAATGACTGTGTTACAAGCATGCGTTGCGCAGTTTCCCACGCACTCTTGTAAGTTCACAAATTTGCAATATTTTCATGCCGGATTTTCAACACTGGCATTTTTTCACACCTCCTTATGAATAGTACAGCTGTCATGTTTCACATCCTGCCCAAAATGTGCTTTTGCACCTGTGGCACAGAATGGTGTGGTCGCTGTGGGAAATCAACTTTTGGGACAGATTAACAAAAATCACAGTGCCACTGTTCATGAGGGGAGGTCCCAAAAAGCCTATGTTGAAAATGTGTCTCTTCAGGGTGGGGGTGCAGTTGACGTCAGTTCAATACTTCACTGCCATTCCTATTATGCATCCCTAACTCCTGCACTACCAATGCCAATGCCAGCAAGACAACATTCGGCATTGACAAATGCTAGTTAAATTTGCATTGTTCACATATGGATATATAATCATATGGTCGCATCCACGGATAATTCTAATTTTCTTGTTATGTTTTAAGAAATTATTTTCTTGTTATTCTGTTATGTCTTTGAATGTCTTGTGAGTTTGCATCGTAAATGAAATTCAATAAACTTTACTGTAAAAATAAAATAAGAAAGGAAATAGAAGGGACGGAAGGCGTGAATAACCCACTGTGATACTAGGCTGGGGAGTAAGGTAGTACCAGCCATGGGCAGACTTGCTGGACCATTGGTCTCTTTCTGCTGTTATAGTCTATGTTTCTAAAACATGAACATTGGATGTAAAAAGCTGCATTAACATGGAATCCTAAATAAGGAACAAAATAGGACTATTTCAAAACAAACACATGAAACAATATGCTGGGGCTATTAAACAGACTTTTCACATGCTCATATTTACAGTGATATAAAACAATGTAAGTAACAGGCTTATGTTCCATTTAAAATAAACAACAGGAATTCACAAACTTAATAAAATCGATTTTAAGGCAATCATTTTTATTTGGGGAGTTCACTCCCCTCATCCACCACCTCTTCAAATACCACTTGTGGTTGCTTTCCCAAAACAATGTAACTTAAATGACATCCCTTTTGTAACACTCAGCATTCCTATTGCTAGAAGCATAGTCATTTCAAGTTTAATATGTATTAGAAAAAAACCTTGTTACAAAATGCACTCTTACAACCTGAAGAGCACTTCAGAGCCAAGTGTATCTTGGGAGCTGTGGGCTTGTGACTAATATGGTAACCCCAACCCCAGTTGGATGATAATAGCATTTTATTAGTGAAAATAAGTGCTCTTCAGAATGGATTCATTTTTTTAAGTAATCAAGCTGTTGAATATGCAGTTGAATATGCAGAAGAGCACTCATTTGTAATTACCCCATTTCAAATACTTTAATATTTCTGCTCCAGTATATGCTGCCTATGAAGATTTTAGTTCTATCCTTTTAAAAAGCTTTACCCCACTCTGAAGTCTCTCACAGTTGCAAGTACTGTAAATGTAAACAAGTAAAACCTTTTGTGCCATTTCTGATCAGAAACTAAAGCACTGAGAAATTAAAATAATTATTGGACTAACAAAGAACAAGCATTTGTCAATGCCGAATGTTTGCTTGCTGGCATTGGCAGTGGTAGTGTAGAAGTTACAGAGCTGCGTAAGAGGAATGGCAGTGAAGTATTGAACTGAAGCCAACCCCACCACCACCCTGCAGTGAGTGACAGGCATTGGGGTGTGTGTTTGGGTCATCAGGCATACAGCCACGCCATTTCAACACACCCACCCTGCAGATGCTGACAAGTGTCACGGTGTTCCTTAGGGTCTTTGGCCCTTATCGCACCCATTTCATTAGGAAATATGGTGAGATGGAGTGCGATATGAGAATGGGGAACTTTAAGGCAAGAGTCCAAGGCATACCTATGCCTCTCACTGGCTGCAGGGTGTGGAATGGTATGAGCATTGCAGGCAAGAATCCCAAGTCACACCCTGATGCCTGTCATTCTCTACAGGGTTAGGCGTTATGGTTGGAAACCCTAATACCTCAGGCATTCGTTGGTATTTTCACACAAATTTTCAACATTTTTTTTTGTGACCCCACCCTCATGAACAGGGGAATATCAGTTTGTGTAGCCAAAGCTGCTTATGCACAGCGACTATGGCATTTAGCACTACAGGTGCAAAAACATTCTGAACAGGATGTAAAAAATGACAGCTGTACTGTTCATGGGAGGTGTAAAAATGGCAATGTTGCAAATCTGCAGTAAAATATAAAAAAAATGGTGAAGTCACGGCGACGATAGAAACTGTGCAGCATACACCTGTAATATAATTAGGTTGGGGATTTTTACAGCAGGTTGTCAACTCAGGCATTTTGGTGCCTCCGATCATGAACAGTGTCCTGTGATTTTCTTTACCTGTGCCGAACAATGAGTTCCCACAGCGACCATGCATCTCTGTGCTGAAAGTGTGAAAACACACTTCAGCCATGTTGTGAAAAATGACAGCTGTACTGCTCATAAGGAAGTGTGGAAAAATGCCACTGGTGAAAATCTGGACTGAAAATATTACAAAGTCATGAACTTACGAGGGTGCGTGGAAACTGCGCGATGCTCACTCATAACACAGTCATTTTATGGACTTTTGTCACCAAATTTTCAACATAGCCATTTTAAGACCTCTGCTCATGAACAGTGTAACTGTGATTTTCTTAATCTGTCCTAAACATTGCTTTTGCACACCAACAGCACCATTGTGCGCTACATGTGCGAAAACACATTTTGGGCGACATATCAAAATAGCAGCTATTACTTTTCATATAAGGAAGTGTAATAAAATGGCAATGTTGAAAATCTGGAGTGAAAATATTGAAATTTCGCGAAACTTACAAGCGTGCGTAGGAACTGTACAACATACGCTCGTAAAACAGTCATTTTTTGGAATTTTTTCACCAAATTTTCAACATAGCCATTTTAAGACCTTTGCTCATGAACAGTGTCACTGTGATTTTCTTAATTTTTCCCGTACATTGATTTCGCACACCGACTGTGCCATTGTGCTACATGGTAGAGCTAACGTTTTGGGTGAGATGTGAAAAATGACAGCTGTGCTACTCATAAGAAGGTGTAGTAAAATGGCAATGTTGAAAAGTCTGGGTGAAAATATTGAAAATTCATGAACTTACAGCCCGAGCCTCACGCTAGGAACTGCATAGCGCCGCTCATAAAACAGTAATTTTTTGGAATTTTTGCACCAAATTTTCAACATGGGGTTTTTGGGACCCCTTCTCATGAATGATGTCACTGTCATGGCGCTATTCAGGCCCGAAGGGTGATTTCGCGCAGTGACTGTGAAATCACCCTTCGGGCCCAAATAACGCCATGACAGTGACATCATTCATGAGAAGGGGTCCCAAAAACCCCATGTTGAAAATTTGGTGCAAAAATTCCAAAAAATGCCTGAGATATGCAACAAAGTTGAAAAACCCTATCTAGCCCATTATACAGCTTACCGGCATTTCCTCAGTTCGCGGTTGGCTTTGAAGAGTGAAGAGCGTGTTCGGTCCACCACAGCTCGTCGCGTCAAGCTCGAGGTAAGTATAGAGTAGGGGGTGTGGGGAGAGCTGGAGTGCGCAGTGGTGGGTGTGGGTTGTAGGGAGGAAGGGAAGACTGCGTGGGACAGTTTTTCTTTACAGGGATTTAAAAAAAAGACAACGTGGGACATTTGCCATGCTAGGGTGGGCTCCCAGTGTGGCACAAGAACGACTGGTTGGATGGAACCAACGGGGATTGGGCACCCCATCGGCCATATGATCAGTTGCCATGTGTTGGGTGGGCTCCCAGCTGCGGGCACCCAGCGCACGGAGGGTGAGGTGACAGTGAGCCGACGGGGATTGGGCACCCCGCCGGCTATACCATGAGTTGCCACTGGGGTGGTCACCCAGCATGGCATGTGGAAGGCTTTGGGGAGCGCAGCACAAGCCGACGGGGATTGGGCACCCCATTGGCTATACTGCAGGTGCTGGGAGGGCAGCACGCAGGCGCGGTGTTTCTGTGTGTGTGTGTGTGTGTGTAGGGGGAGCTGCGCCTGAGCAGGCAATATCTTATCGCTGCTCACTGAAGCGTAGCTCCCTCTTTCAACTGTATGCCACTGCATTTTGGAGCTTGTCATAGACAGCTCCAGCATGCATTGGCTTACAGGGGCCGCACCTGCCAACACACTGACTGAATTGGAAGAGGGGGTGACACACCTCCAAAATCTCGGATGATGGCACTATGTTTCTTGCACATGCGTGCAAGCAAACATAACAACGAATGAGCTATATTGTAATGTTGAAAAGTATCTACCTTGTATCTCTGACACAGGAAGAAAAAATGTGACATTTAAATTTTCATACGTCAATCTCAAAGTTTTGATTAAGCAGCAACATTAGCTTTAATATTACACTTTGATGGTTTTTCACTGTAAAAGGTTTGAATCATGTGCAGGAGAACATATATAAAATGAATATATGTGTCAGGAATGGCTTATAGACATTGTTGATGTCTTAGCATTAAGGTGAGTAAAACAGAAATTGTAAATTTGCTTATGGCACTGGAAAGCGTGAAAGTGAACCGGTGTGTGTGTTTATTTATATATACAGTAATATGTGGCTGGGACTTGTGTCCCAATGAAAACCATTAACTATTCCCTGTTATACCAAGGCAGTTAAAGTCATATACAGTACCATGGTCATTAAAGTCATATACCATGGCTGGTCATAGTATATGACTTTAATTGGCATGATAGGTGACTTTGCCACTGAAGCTCCAGTGTTCCTTCTGCCCCAAAGAGCTGTCATGAGCTGCATTTTTTTTAAATGCTGGGGGTGTCTGGAGAATCATGGTGCAAGGCTACAACTAAACTGAAGTGTGTGTAGATAGTGCACTCACTCAAGCCCTCCATGCAACTGTTGTCAATGCTGAATACAGCGAGACACCTTTACCGGCTCAAGCACAACCACATGGCACTCCTGACATACACTGACTTGAACTGCACTCTTGATGCCATACTGTCCCGAACTGCACTCCCAGCCACCATGCCAACCTGAACCGCATGCCATTCCCATACTCAACAGCACAAATTAAGGGACTGACTGCCATAGCCACACCTCCTTAAATAGGAGGACCTCACACTACGGAAAATTCAGGGAGGGACAAAATGTATCCAGGCAAACCCGAAAATGATTGCAAATGGGATCTATTAAAAAAGATAACCATCCTAATATATTATATAACACAAATGCTTTGGGCTTGTGGGTTATTGGCTACTTAGCTCTCTTAAAGGGATTATATCCTAATACACTACTCTTTCCTAGCATTTATTCTCTACGTGATAACTGATAACCCATGGGTTATAATGGCAAACATGCACCAGCTTTTCCAATGGAAAATGAAACTGACAGCTCACGCTCACTGAACAGCATGGTAATACTCACAAGTGAACACAAAAAACATTGTAAAACATTGCTCTGAAAGACTCTCCTTTTCATGAACAAACTCAGCTCAGAAAGCCACAAGATCTTTCCCCAGTCCCTAATGTGCTCTATCTACCACTCTCTCTATTTTTCCCTCTCCCTCCTCACTATAGAAACATGGTGACCTGTCAACTCCGCTCATTTACATGTCTCTAGGGTAACCGATTTTTGGAGCTGAGCCTTGCATGCAAGTTTTTTAGAAGATTTTGGGTGATAAAAAAGAATAGTTTAAAAAAATGTAATAACGTAAAACTAAGTTTGCTTAGTTCTGAACACTATTAGAAATGCTTGCCAGTACCAGTCTCATGCCATTTTCTTGATGTTGACGTCCGGCTTCAGGGTTCAGATCAATCAATTTTGTAATACAGAAGAGTACAAAATAAACAGTTTTCATATAAATTAACATTATTCAAGTACTGTTTTGCAGAATGTATGTGCAAAATGTTACAATTAAAAACACATCCACCCACACATCCACACATGCACCCCCCACACACACACACTACAATGCTTTATTTTCTAGTAGTAGCTGGCAAAAAAACAGTTCCCAGCAATTATATAAAACAGCACACGGGAAGGAGTTCAAAACTCAAATTTTATGCACACCCTCAGTGTGGAATGATTTGATAAACCCTTCAGGTTTTGCCCTCAGGGTTTATTTAGCGTACTACAACTCAGGTGTGTATAACCTTCTCATTATGCACTCCTCACCCTACATTATGCATATATATATATATATATATATATATATATATATATATATACATAAAATAACTGGTGACCTCCTTTAATATACAGGTATAGAGGGCCATTCAAATGCAATAATAACCAGGTATGATGTCATACCTAGTTCTTATGATGTTTTCTAACAGTCACACTTCACTTGCACAGAGCTTCTGCTTAGATCTACAAGCAGGAAAGACCACTCTTATGCCACATTGTAAAGAAAGTCTCACTCACTCTCAGTGCAGCCTTCCACTTTTACTCATGCAGGAGCCGGTCATGCTTGACTTAGTAGTATCATACTCACCAGCTCGCATTTTGAGTATATTTGAGAATTGCAGGCAATTAAAGCAAATAGATTCGGAGAACCACAATTTTTACTCACTCCCTAACTGTTTTACAGCTCCAGACCCCAGCGCCTCAGCAACCAATACATCTCCTAGCAATAAAATTTCAAGTCCCTATGGAAAGACAGTTGAACACAACAGTAAAGTACATTTCACTGTTTTATTCTATTTTGTTCCAGTAATTATGCTACAGTTTATCACTGGATACCACTACAGCCAAAACAAGACATGTCAGAGATTAGCTGCTGACTGCATCTGTCTGATTTTACAACACATTTTTATTACTCTGTCTACGTTAATCTCAGTGGATAAGATAGACACCATTGAATTTCCTAATTATGAAGTACACTTTATTTATGAACCATTTTTCATAAGAAGTCATGTGGGTAACAGGGGCACAACATCAAGTCATGTGGGTAACATGGACATCACAACAACAAAATAAGTGTCTATGTGTCTGACTAAGTCCTACTACAAGTATCTGCTAATATATATAATACAACAACTACAGGTATTTTTAAACACTATTAATAGCAATAAATTATCCACAAACATTTCATACTATACATTACAACAGGGATTGAATCTTGCTTGGCATGTGTGGGTGAGACAAGACAAGAAACAGACAAACACAAGTCACAGGACCCAAATGTCCATAATAGACTTTACAAGAACCTTTTTAGTTGAGCCCAGGCATTAATTTGTACCAAAACCCAATATGAAATTGGGAAATCAGCTTTGAAAAAGACTATTCAAGTGAATGGAGCATGCCGCCATGCTTTACCTATAGAAATGTCACAAAACGTGGCGGGGGGGAGGGGGTCACAGAGTCAGGTAGTGAAATGGATCATTCTGCCAGCCCCTATGGGAAAATTGCAATCTGTTCCCTTTTTTGGGGGGGCTAATAGAAAACATTATTCAACATCATGGTGGTGCTCCCATTGAGGTAAATGAGCTCTATGATTCTGCTTTTTAGCAGAAAGAAAATGCAGGAAGGGTTCACTTTAAATGCACTAAATAAAATGGCAGGTAACAAAGCATGCACCTGGACTCTGAGCCATTGTTGAAATTCCAGACTTGTTTGTTGTGTGTTCAAGCAGATAACTGCATCCCCACAAAGTCGGACTTTGTCTGGATTTTTATAAATTTACTTCTCTCTCTCCTTCCCTAGTGCCGAACAATCCCCAAGGCTCCTACTATTAACATATGAGCCCAGGAGTTATATAGGGTGATTTTTTTTATCATTTTTACCTGCATATTTTTTGTAGTGGAAGGGATCATAAATCCTTGTATTGAGCAGCTGGTCACCCGATCCCTTACCATTCCTGGTACCATTCACACACAGCTATGCCCCCATGCTCATAGATTTTGTGACGTATGTGTTTGTAGAGCATGAGTCACATTGTATTGCTTTCAGTGGGGTGGGGGGCAACTGTAAACTGTATTTTTCTATATGTTCACGTGCCACTGGATTTAAATCAATGCTACTGCTCAACTAACAAGGCTCTTGTTGAGTGGTGGCATTGATCTAAATCCAGTGAGACTCTAACAAATAAAAAATACAGTTTACAACCCCCCCCATTAAAACAATACATCACACCCCTGAGCTCTACAAACTCAGACATCACAAAACATATGAACATGGGGACAGCATGAGGGTGGAGCTGTGTGTGAATGGTACCAGGAAGAGGAAGGGTTCGGGTGGCCAGCTCCTCGATATGAGGATTTATGATCCCTTCCCCTACAAAAAATATTCAGGTAAACATTATGAACCCTGTCCTATATAAGTTCTTTGCTGATACACTAACAGTGGGGGTCCTGGGGGTTGCACCAAAATGGGTGCCCTTTAATGCTCAGCATTGCAGTATGTAGGATATATTTACTGAGCTTATTATTTTGAAGTTCAGTAAGTGACATCACAAACTCAAGACAGCAGACCTTTTTCTGTGTTTAGACCCCAGCGCATACCTCTGAGGGACTGTTTTAAAAATTTGTACCTGAATTAGTCCCCAGTACACACCTGTATCACATCACAAAAAATAGGTACAGTACAGTATCAACCAGTGATTTTTTCTTTGTTTGGACCCTACCTCTGCCTCCATCTCACTCTAATCACACAACTCCATGGGGGCTTGCTTTAAACATAAAAGCACCTGGTGATGCTATCTGAATGGGAACATACACAGACTACCACAGTATTGTTTTGAGTATGGACCCCCAGCACACCTGCATAACATCGAATAATCCTGGCTGCTTTATTTGGAACCCTACCACCATCCAACTCCCAACATACAACTCCACAAGGGTCCATTTTTAATATAAAAGAACTTAATTGTGCCATCAGAATGTGCACAAAATCAAACTACCACAGTATTTATTACATATGGACCCCTGCAGACCTGCATAACATCAAATAATGATGGTCTTTTTGTTTGGACCCCAACCTCGAACCTGCTCCACCCACTCCAATCACATAAACTCCACAAGGCTCCATTTTTAACACCAGTATTCATTCCGCACAACACTACACAAACAAGGGCCCATTTTTAACATTAATTAGCAACACAGGATTTATTCATTTAATATGAACCCCTAGCACATCTGAGCACAAACAATTCCACTTCCCCAAAAAACTCCCCAAGAGACAACGTCATTTAAAGCACTTAATAGTGCTTTTCTAACCCTCATCACATACCGTGATGAGATGTTCACAGTGTTCTGAGAGTAGTGGCAGAGTACCAGTGGAAGAGCAATTCACTGAAGCAGCTGGAGGCAGCAATGTTCTCATAGAGCTGAGCTTTGGAGACTCCAACACTGTTCAGGTCCAAGGTGAGCAGAGAAAAGAATCTTACGGGAGAGGCATGGAGCTCTTAAGCCTTTCCAGAAAAGGGAACCATGTATCTGATCCACATTTCTGGTTTGTGCTTGTGTGGGTTGCAGTCTGAACCCACAGTTCCATGGGTAATGGGGGATGCCACTAAAGGGGAGTTGTAAAAGAACAAAAATATCTCAAGAAAATAGAAGCATTAAAAATCCAAGATACCTGAAATGTAGGGTGGATAAAATGAATACTAGAAATATATTTAATTCAAAAATACTCTGACATAAAAATTGAGGCTAGACACTGCTGGAATGGGTATGAGGAGGACATCACATGTAGGGAACATTACTATGGAAAAAAGCTAATAAAAAATGAAGACATGCTCATTTGGCAAATGTAATAATATTGGGCATCAAAAGTGCTATGCTTGGACTTGCAAAGCCAAAACTTGTTTTGCACTGTTTTAAAATGACTATTTAGCATGCTGTGAGCGACAGGAAGTAGTGTCACACAATGGGAGATTTTTACAAAGGGGGTTGTCTGGAACTTCAGATGGGGCCCCAGCTAAATAAGATACATCAGCTGATATTATTCAAAGTATATCTTTATTGAGTACTGTAGTAAGGAAAGCTGAAATTGAAATACGTTAATGTTTTTTTAAATACACTGCATTAATCTACAGGTGGTGCAAGTCTCTTGAGTACTGTGTACAGAATTATATATACATATTATAGCGGTGCAGTAGCACCAGTATAGATAGGGTTTAATAGGCTGTTTAATGTTAAATCCTGATATTTGTACCATAATAACTTAGGCTGCATTCAGTGAAATAGTACAAATGTTTGCATGTGCAATTT